>OZ010660.1:30767896-31967896 GCA_963932335.1 Andrena marginata
GCCTGCGTGCGTTAGACAGGTCCGCCATGGCGAGGACAGTTCCGTAGCCACCTAGAACAGGCCTGCCCTTTAGGGGGTGCAAATACGTCCTCAAGTTCTGGGACCCGGGCACAGCCGAGCGCAGAACTGTTACTTTGCTAACCGTTGCGTGGGTTTGGGACAACTGCAAGAGTGTGTGCGTCTATACGCGCGAGGCCCAGCTATATGGACTCGTGGTATGAGCCAATATGGACGCATGCACAGTCTTGCAGTTCACCCGCAAGCCCATACTGTAATTAGCAACGTAAAAATTCGGCGGTCGGCTGTTGCCTGGGTCCCAGAACTTGAGGAGGTATTTCCACCCTAAAGGGCAGGCTTGACATAGAAAGACTCACTTATATACAACGTATTCGAAGTGATTCTTTCGCCTAAGACAACACGCGATACTGCAGTAGATTTGGTCAACATTTTATAAAAAGCCTAAAATGAATCGTGGTATATTAACCCTCGGACAGCGAACGGTGTGGGGGCTGCGTAGGACTCCTTGTCTGTGTTGCTTTCAACCCGTAGTAACTAGAGGTGGTGAACTATCGATAGTGTTGACTATCGATATCATCGAATGTGATGAAAATTTAATAAAATATATATGCTTTAAAATATTATATTTGATTTTTGTATTTCATTTTATTTTATATATTTCATATATATTTTATTAAATTTTCATCACATTCGATGATATCGATAGTCAACACTATCGATAGTTCTCCACCTCTAGTAGTAACCGTCCGACTATACAGTGTGTTTCATCTAACTATATTACCTAAGATATATATTTGTGGTATTTTTAAATTTCCATAAAAATGTTTACTACAAAAGTTGCATAATTAGGAAGGGAGGGGTGTATAGTGACAATAGTTTTATTCTCAGCACGGTTTAGGCGTAATTTAGTGCCAATAATTTTTCAATAGCGTCAAAAGCACTGTTCGAACGTCTCATGATGTCTGGTTTGAAAATAGACCGGAGTTAGCTTTGCACATTGGCCGCCTCTGGAGTCCCTTGATCCAGTTCAAGCGAGCACCATAACAATCGAGTCATTCATTAACGACAGTTAAAATTATATTTTTTATATTCCGAACTGCTCGTAAAAGGCCTGACCGCCTTGAACGGGTAATTTCCAAAATTCTCCGGCATCCAAAGTATTAATGACTTTAGAGACTCACCGAAATAGCATCTTTTTGTAACGTTACAACAGAAAATAATTAGATGGTCTGTTTTGATTATGGCACACCGTATATTCAAGATTTCTATTGACATATTTCAAAGAGACTGAATCAGCCGTATACGTTATCAAATAATTTTTGGGGCCACATGAATACAAAAATGTTCTGTATTAAAAACAAGTTTATGTACTGTGTAAAAACTTCTCACTTCAAGGGGTCAGTCTATTTTGAACCGCCGAAAAATTAAACTATTTTTAAAGATATTTTTCTCAGTAATTGCAACATATAATGAAATAAATCTTTTTGGTATTTATTAAGCTACTCTTATATTATAGAAAAAAATTAAAAAGAATATTTAAAATTTGTTTTAGTTCTTTTTTTTACAGTGTCAATATGGCACCTAAAAAGGAGGTATTTATGTATGTGTATGGTGTAGGCGATTTCCGGCTCAGGCTTATCCGAAATAAAAAAAAAAAATCATAATCTGCATGAGAGCCACTATAGCCCCCAGCTCAATTAACAATTTTTGTTGAAAAGTAACAAAATGGCACCGGTTCGAAAAAAAGTTTAACAAAACACCCAAAAGGATGTATTCTCAGATGTTTCATAAGAAAAATCTCAGTTACTTCTCGACAAAAATTGTTAATTGAGGTAGGGGCTATAGCAACACTCATACAGATTAAGAATGTTTTGACATTTTTTGTTTCGGATAAACCTGAGCAGAGACATCACCTGCACCATGATCATACCTCTTTTTTAGTTGCTATATTGACGCTGTAAAAAAGCATTAAAACAAATTAAAAAAATGATTTTTATTTTTGTTTGTATA
Organism: Andrena marginata; assembly: GCA_963932335.1. Taxonomy (NCBI): domain Eukaryota; kingdom Metazoa; phylum Arthropoda; class Insecta; order Hymenoptera; family Andrenidae; genus Andrena; species Andrena marginata. The sequence goes on from OZ010660.1 coordinate 30,769,925, forward strand.
ATATAAGAGTAGCTTAATAAATACCAAAAAGGTTTATTTCATTATATGTTGTATTTACTGAGAAAAAAATCTTTACAAGTAGCTTAATTATTCAGCCGATCAAAGTAGAATGACTCCTTAAATATGTATGATTGTATGTAATAAGTTTTTCATTACGCAATTCTTAAGAAAAAATGGCTGATTTGTACAGTGCATTTAAAGCAGTCAAAACGGATGTATTTATAATACATTTATCATTATTATGAATATGTATGCAAATGTTATATAAAACTGTTCTTTTAAGGAATCATTATGATGCCCTGCAACGTTTATGTTGGCAATGTATTAAATCTCAAAAAGAGAACGAGTACTATTCTCATGCATTTAAGTGTTTAAAACAAATATATGAGAAGTTAAATACATTATCAAACGGGGAACATAAAAATGAGTAAGTTACAAATAACATAATATATCGTAACATTAATTGTACTGCACCTTACTATGAATATTGTTTAATGTTGTTACTGTTGTTTAGAATTGTTAGTTTTGAACTGTGGCGTATTTTAGTCGAAGTACTAACAAAATACATGGATGATCTACAAGAAATTAATGAAGGCAATGCTACAGAACACAACTTAAAGACTATTGAATCAATTGTAATATTTCCATTTCTGTACACGTTTCCGGAAGATGAAAAACAGGTTAGCTCGGTCATACTAAATAAGTTTACGACAATTTTCAAAAAATTCTGTATTAACATATTACTTACTCATATTGAATTCTCATAAATGTAATATATGCATTTTCATCATAATATTTATGATTCTTACTGTAGGTACAAGAAATAATAAAAATTTGGAAATACTTATACCAACAGTTCGAAATGCGAGCGAATCTCATGGCAACGGTAAAACCTAATGAAATTTTATTAAGTATTGCCAATGCCTTACAACGCTGTTTACTGAGTAATGAGAAATCTTATCGTCTTATTATACATTGTTTGGATACGTTGCTAAGTACAGTCAATTATAAATTTTTACTAGGTATGTCAGCATATTAAATTTGCAACGAGTGATATTAATATTTATGAAACGCGTATATCTAATTTTACATTTATGTAATTATTTCAGCACATGTGGAAGTTCCATCTATTATTCACCTTATTACGAATCTTATAACTTGTTCTTTATCCAATAAAAGTAGTACAGAATGTGAATCCACTCTAAAGGCTCTCTCTGCGGTACTCATTACAATATATGGACATGATCCTCAAAAAGTAATATCGTATTTACAAGTTTGTAAACCAGCTGTTGAACTCATACTTACATCTGAATTAGAACCATCATGTAGAGAAGTATGTATCTAATGTATATTTTCCTTACATCTAACTTTCATTTAATTCATGTCGTACATAACTGTTTTGAAACACTATAATAATTAATTTTTATCTTACAGATAGCAAATACATGGGAAACTATAGTTAGTATACTTAAAGGGCTAAATAAGTTTCTCGACTATGATCTTATTTCATCTTATAAGAAGGCTATTCTCCAAGCATTAAATCATGTAAATCCTGATATACAATCTCAAACAGTGCCTCTCTTTGAGATACATAATCTGTTAAGCAGTGAAGCCAAATTAATATTGGAAGAAATAGAAAAAGAAGCAAGTAAATTGAAAACAGTAAATAAACCCGACATTGCGCAGGAAAATGATCTTATTGAAAAATCACCAAACCAAGTTAAAATAATTGGTAGCTTCTTAAACAGAGGATCTAGCAGTCGAAACTCGATATTTAAAGAAAGTGAGAGAAGTGATAAACAAGTATCGCCTGATTCTGATTCCCAGGTAAATATGCATACAAAATTTGTGTGTATGTACAAGGTGTTAAAAAAGTGATGGTTACTGCTTTCAGGAGCGAATGTACACCTCTGAATCATTGGACGCACCGTTTCCACGAAAACGTGAAAAACGTCAAAATTTCATTAATCTTTTTGGGGAAAACGGTGTGTTTGCGACATATGTTTTTTTTTAAACTTGTTCTCTTTTCAAACGAGCAGAATATGTTGATGTAAAAGGAAATTAACGTTTACTTTTCAATGTTACAAACAATTTTGTGGCAAGTTCTTTTTTGCAAGTGTCCACCGATTCATTTTTTTAACACCCTGTACATCATCTAAGTAAAATGTATTTAGAGTTGCATTCGCAAGACAAGTCCATCAGCATGCGAATCCGAATTCTCTATTTTTTTATCTTAGAAGTATTTTACTTTTAAATGTTCTGTTGAAACCATATACACGATATGATTGAATTAATTTTATTGTACCTTTTCTATCTGTGTTCAAAAAAGAAAGAATATAATCATTTAATGAAAAATTTAAATGACTTGAAGTGACAAAAACCACGAGTTGCACTTAAAGTAACATGAAAAACAAAAATCGTGCAACACAGTGTTTCTCAAAGGTGGCGCTACTGCCTCCTGGTGGCGTTTAAATTATCTACGAGGGTATTTGGTATTAAGGGGGCGTACATAAGGGTGTGAAATTGGGGGCGATTAGGATTTCAATAACATGAGATTGCACTTGATTACCCAACAATGTTCATTAAGTGTGAAAAACTGTAAATGCATACGTAGATGTTCTTATATCAATAGAATATTTTTTATATCGATAATATCAATAATATTCGACGAACTGTAACTTTAGAATTCTTGGAATAGTCGTAACATACAATGTTGCGTTGCGGCGATGTGATCCTAACCGTTAGGAGATAACTGCGTGGCAAGATTAAAATGGGAGACCCTGTATATGGCATGGGGTGGTTAAGATAATTTAACCGAACTAAGGGAGCGAAGGCTTGAAAAAGTTTGAGAAAAACTGGTGTAACATATGGCACTCAGAAATGTTAATTTTTTTTTATAATATCTAAATTTTGATATCGCACAATTTTAGGACTATGTTTTCATCAGGACGGATCTAAGATTTGACGTTAATCGTTTGACTGAACACCAGAAGGAATCTTTAAAACGTAGAAGAGAAGATATTCCTGCATTATATAATGATTTATCTCAATCTTCTTCACAAGATACACAAAATTTGCAGGAATGGTTCGACAGAAGAAATAAATGTTTAGAAGATGCGGAAATAACACAAACGAAAAAGGATAATATTTTGATAAAAAATATTCTTAATGACGATGCTAACAAGGAGAACAAAATTGAAATGGAAGAACCAGAAATTAGTAATAAAACGATTACTCAAACCGATATAAAATCGATAGAGAACGTTGGACAAAGCGTATCATTCGACTCTGCACAAAGTACAAAAAGTAATACAGACAATAATGAAAATTCGCTAATAGAAAATTTAAGGCTAACAACGGATAGGATTAGCGAGAGTTCAGAATCAAGGACTTCAATAAATGCGGGGACAAATTCTTTTGAGCAGTTTTCAGAAAGTAAAAGTAATGACCAAAGACTGTCTCCCTCTATATTAGACAATGGTAAGCGACGTAATCGTTATAGTTCTGTTGTAAAATCTAGTATCTCACCAAAATCAGAAGAAATCGTAAGTAGTCAACCAGGACACTCAAACGCTACCCAAGTTTTACACAGAACATTAAGACCAAAAGTAATTCAAAGTCAATCTAAAATCGCTATTAAACAAAGAGCGATAGATAATACGGAAAATAAATCAGGCGAAGAGGATAAGAGAGGTACCAAACGCAAGTCAGTTTCAGATAGCGAAAGTGAAGGAAGCAATCAACGTCGACGAAGAAAGACTAATTCATTAGAAACTGCTAGTGATAGTGATAGCTGTAAATCTACCGAAAGTGATAATACAGCATTGAATATAGGACTAATTGAGGATGGGAATTTAAGTCAGCGTACTAGAAATGAAATATCTCGATTACGTATAAACATGGTGTTCGATAGTCCTTTATCAAATAGTCGTCGCTCCAAGGGCCATGAAGATAATAAAGAAGCTATTTCTAGGAAGCAATCACCTGAGAACAAGGGCACTAAACTAAGGGCTGGAGATACAAAGACTGGCGACACTATGAAGAAAACTCAAAAATCTAGTGACACAAATCGGAGAGGTAGACCACCAAAAGCCAAATTAAGGATGGAAAAAAGTAATGAATTTAGTAAAACTGAAGAAACAAGAAAGACTTCACACAATAGAAGAAATGAACTAGAAGCAAAAAAGAAAGTAGAGGAAGAGGGAAGTGAGCAAGAACAAACAGAAGTTGCTTCAACAAGCACATCATATATTAATTGCGATTTTTTTGATACTAAAAAATGTAATAAAATGAAAACTGTGGTATCTGAGGATGACACGTCAAGTAATAGACCTCAAAACAGTGACACCGATTTAAATGAAAAGGTTACAAAGGCTCAAGATGTTATATCAATTGATAAAAAACTGCTGAGTCAAGATGATGCAGAGGATATAATAGAAAATTCGCAAGAATTATCCAAGCTGGAAAAGAGGTGTAATGAAAAACAGTGTTTTATTAAAATTAATAAAATCGGTGATGTGTGCAATGCAATAAAATTTCAGGAAGTTACAGGTGATGATGATGAAGTGGCTAAGATTGTTTCAAATAATTGTGATAATGACAATAATGAAGTTCCTAAAGATAATAATAAGGAATTTAAGGAAACGAATGAAATTACTGTCGATAAACCAAAGAGTACCACTCCTATCATTGAAACTAATTCATTTGATAATGAAAAATATGTATCTGAAGTACAAAAAGGAAGCGAAGGGTTATCAATTAAATCTATTGTTACATTTTCATCACCAAAAGGTAACATCAAGCGCCAGTTCAAATTAAAACAATATCCGCCACAAGGTCGTGCGGCGCACATGCTGGGATTAGTAACAAAACAGGCACTAATGGAAGCTGAAAATCGTACTATAATTATAGATGATGAACCTGCAACTAAAAAAGCTAAGGCCAAAGATATGGACAATGAAACACCTCTTGGGAAAAGGGAACGGACACCTACATTGAAAGAAGTTGACAAAGTAATAGCAGTAACAGCATCGTGTAGTAGTCGCCAAGAAAAAATTTTCAACAACATGAAATCTACAGACTATTGTTCGCCCCCTCCAATAAAATTATTTTCCAATTTGAAAAATGATGGTGAAAAAATTTTTTCAAAAATGGACAAAGTAGTTGATTGTATAGCTCTGCAAATTGAAACTGAATTAGAGAAGGTGAATGAAGAAACTTCGCTTGAAATGGATGATTTGCCAATGTTAGAGTGGTCGAGTGCAAATCCGCCTTCATTGACTGCATCTCCTAGTGTCAGCATTCTTAAACGTCAACGCCAGACTATTCAAGAACCAGATCCAGAAGCTACGACCCCTAATAAGGTACTTTTTATATTTAACCATTTAATGTTTTATAGTTTGTGAGGTTAGTACACTTAGAGATTTTTTAATGTAAAATGATATAATTTTGATCAGTAACCTTTTTCTCATAGAATATTTATTTGTTATGATTATTAAATAAATATTTATTTATGCTGTTTCTTCAGTCTTAAAACGAAAACATTCGGGGGAATATCACCTATCAGTTATTTAGCAGATCAAATTTTGGAATCAATTTTTTATAGCCTTTTCTTTAAAAACATCGTCGAAAAATAATCAGATCGTAAAATCTATGTTGTTAATTGTTTTATATCCATCACCCAAACAATATGTTAAAAAATGTTTGTCATGAAAGCTTGATTTTTGGTAGAGTTACCTAGAGACGCGGCAGCGTCTCGGCACCAAGTACACGTTTTGACACCCTGTATATGTCGACTGTCGCTGTCGCATATCTTTTACTCGTAATCCGGCTAATCTAATCTTACCTGAAACTTATTTTATTAATATCTAATCACGCCTGCAATATTTTCGAAATTTAAAGGCATTTTTCTTATGTAAACCGCATATAAACTTTCGAAAAGAACCAAATTCTTATTATTCTTATGATTTTTCTTCTCCAGTCAAAATTTTTGTCAACATAATACGTATACGCGTTACACGCACACTTTCAGCCAAAAGAAAGTAACACATGTTTCGTTCGTCGACTCTCGGTACGCGTTACACACACACTTTCAGCCATCAGAAACGAATAGCAGATTCGGCAACCTGCACTAGTGTGCACTGAATGCGAGTTTTCTCGCTTCCAATTGACTAAAAGTCGCACTCAGTACGCACCAGTGCGACCGTCCGAATTCGCTATAACACATGTTTCGTTCGTCAATCGCTATTTTCAATATACAATCTACTGCAAATTTTGATAGCTTACCGTCAAATTATAACCTGGCAAGTGTTAAATAAGGTAAGTTGTCAAAATTTGAGATGCCACGTGTTTTTATTACAAATATGTATAGTTGTACCATTGAATTGCAACCAAAAAGAAGTCTTAAACACAAGGTAAGTTGCCAAAATTTGAACTGCGATATGTTTGTATATAATCAAACTGTTTTTTATTCGTAAGTAAATTGAGGATTTTATGTATATGTGGATAATCGAAGTGTCAAATGATGCTGTGACCTACGCCAGGCTATGTATGTACAAATAATTTTGCAGGAAGGATTTCGTATACAGTTATTTTGATACATGGACAACTTCGATAATGCATGAATTTAATCAGTATTTCTTGTACTATACACAAAGTACTATACATATACATAATACATATAGATCGGCAATGTGGTGCACATGGTTTGTTTCATAGTTGTTAAACTTGCGTAGAAGTCATCCTTAATTCTGTCCTGTGACAAGGCTGTTCGCAGCTCGTGAACCTTTCTAATTTATAATATTAAAAATTATCTGAAATCATTCCCTATGCAAATTATAGAAAGAAGTGAGATCCCTATAAAAAACTCCGAACAAGTAAAAAAATTACGCTAAGTACATGAAAAAATCAAGGACGGAAAAGAGTATTATAAAATAAATCACAAAAAATTGAAGATAATAATAATTACAATATAAAAAAAGATGTGAAATCAAAATGAGCTGCAAGTACATAAAGGTTGTAATAATCACGGACATTTTAATAATGTGAAGATAAAATGTAACAGGTAGACATGTGCCTAGATGTCCGCGGCCTGGAAGTCAAATACTTGGCGTGGCGTGGCCAGGCAAGGTCAAGGTGTCGATGAATAAGAATTATTTAAAAACGCAATATACTGAAAGTGTATTCATATTGTCAGAGTTTTAAATTGACAAATTATGTGAAAGCTTGTGGGAGGAAAGGTATCAGTGTCGATGAATGAACTTACAATTATTTTAAAACACAATATAATGAAAATGTATTCATATTGCTTGAGTTTTAAATTGAAAAATTATCTGAAAGCCTGCGAGGGGGAAGTTATAGGTATTGATGATCTGAGATAGATATCGGCATTATTCAAATAAAAAGTTATTTAAATAAATTATCATGTAAAAGAGACTTTATCTTTAGTTGTCATAAAATAAAAATAAGCCAGAGTTACTTTTATTTGAATCGTCACAAATAATTTTTTTGTTCGACGTGAATTTATCCGACGGCCGCAAATAATTTTTTTTGTTTGACGGGATTTTATCCGACGGCCACAAATAATTTTTTTTGGTTTGACGGCAATTTATCCGACGGCTACAAATAATTTTTTTATTTGACGGGAATTCATTTTAACCTTCAAATAATTTTGTCGTCTTTTCATTTATTTATATTTGAAAATTATTTGAAGCCCAAAAAACTCTGGGTGTAGAAAACGAGAGAGTGCTAGCGTGTGCTGGAGAACGGTAAGCAGGAGAGCATGATGCGAGGAGGTAGCTGATAGAGCGAGATGGAACGGGGATTAGAAAGAGAGGGGGATATTAGGAACGGGCCTCTCGCTCGCTCGTGTTTCTTCTCGCTGTAACTATTACCTCCTTGCATCATTCTCTCCTGCTTACCGCTCTCTAGCTCCCCTACACGCTCCCCTTCTCTCTCGTTTTCTACACCCAGAGTTATACATATGAGCTTCAAATAATTTTCAAATACAAATGAATGAAAGGGCGATAAAATTATTTGAAGGTTTAAATGAATTCCCGTCAAATAAAAAAATTATTTGAGACCATTTGATAAATTGCCGTCAAACAAAAAAGTTATTTGTGGCCGTGAGATAAATTCCCGTCAAATCAAAAAATTATTTATGGCCGTCGGATAAATTCACGTCGAACAAAAAAATTATTTGTGACGTTTCAAATAAAAGTAACTCTAGCTTATTTTTATTTGAAATGAAAATAACTCTGGGTTATTTTTATTTGATGTGTCTCGAATAAAATTGTTGTCTTTCATTCGAAATCAATTTTTTATTTGAAATAATTGTTTGCCCATCTCTGATCTGAGAATACCTTGCCTGGCCACGCCAAATATTTGATTTCCAGGCTGCAGACATGTCGGTAAATGTCTAGATGTTACATTTTATCTTCACATTATTAAAATGTCCGTGATTATTAAAAAGCACCTTTATTTACTTGCAGCTCATTTTAATTTCACATCTGTTTTTATATTGTAATTATTATTATCTTCAATTTTTTTGTGATTTATTTTATAATACTCTTTTCCGTCCTTGACTTTTTCATGTACGTGGCGTAATTTTCTTACTTTTTTGAAGTTTTGTACACTAGTCATATATATTGATTGTGTGCTGAAAAGATTTGATAACTGCACCTGAGTTATCCCCAACAATTCTTAAAACTGCCTCGAGCGAGCGACCCTCGGGGCACCTGCACTCCACACACGAGGTCGATGAACGATGAGACAAAACTCCTGTGCATAGAAAGTGACAAGACGATCACGTGAAGTGCATAACTTGCACAATGGGTTCCGTCGGCCCTGATTTTGCGGCAGCATTTTCAAATTGCCACAGCGGCAAACTGCCGCAAGCTGTTTGTCTGTACTGTGGCTAACACTTTGAGTTGCTTCGATGAGTAGATAAGCTACACCGGTTCTGGACCAAGTGGTTACGAGGGGGTGAAACGGGCGGGGTGGAGTCGGGTGGGGGAAACGCGACCCGTCGAAGTGAGGATGAGCCGGTGGAGGGGGAACGCGATCCGTGGAGATGGGGATGAGCCGGCGGAGGGGGAACGCGCGCGTACATACCCCCCACGCACATGGGGGCCCTCCCCCCTGGTACCGCTGATAACTCATCACACGTTGTCAGAAGCGTGAAAATTCGAAGCGATCCATAACCCTCTTATCGCGCCAAGATCAGATCGCGCCCGCGATAACCGCGTCGCAGCCGCGCAATCCGCAGGCGCGATAGCCGCGTGCGATTCGCGACGTTCGAACAAGGAGCGCGAGAGAGAGGTACGATATACATCTTTTTCTCTCTATCTCTCGGTCTGTACCATAGACAAAACATAGGGAGGTATTACGCGTAGAAGATGCAAGTCGAAACCTGCACGGTCATCACGCCATAACCTTAGAGCATATATACATGGAGGTTTCATTGCCTAAGATTGGCTGCCTCGAAACTGTCGCCAACATCACGCAAGAGAGAAAGACATGTGCGAACTGGTGCGAGAAAGAGAAGTATAATGGTCCCTTTCGACCGTAATGCGCATACACCGATATCGTGCGAGAGAAAAAGACGCGTGAACTGGTGCGAGAGATAAAAGTATAGGTTATCAATCGCCAGTCTTTCTCTCTCGCACGATATCGGCGCATGCGCATTACGGTCGAAAGGGACCTCTATACTTCTTTCGCTCGCACATGTCTTTCTCTCTTGCACCATGTTGGCGACAGTTTCAAGCTTTCAATGAGACCTCTATAGTATATGCTCTAAACCCATAACCGCATCAAAAACATATACCTGTAACAATGGAAGGTACACTTCCGAGAATAATGCGCATATGCTATGCGAGTGCAAATATAGATATATTGACGTTGTGTAGCTCATGTGCTTTATGGGCATACGAGTACAGTTACATTGCAAGAGAATATTATTATTATTTCGTCTTTATTACTCGTCAAACAAAAACAGAAAAGAGAGAAAGAAAATAAAGATGTAGTACACGAGGAAAAAAAATATAAGGCGAGTAAACGCGAGGCTGCAGTAAAAAAAACTGTTAGTAAACCTAACCATATAATAACTCAACATTACTTAATATTACGTATACTAATACTAAACATGCTTAAAACTTAAAGCTAAAAGCTAAACTAAATCGATAATGACATATGAAATGAAAATGCACAGGTAACGGCACAACATGAGCTACAAAATGGTGAGGAAAAACGTGACAAAGTGGACTAACACTAAAAATGCTGGAGGATGTGCTGCCGAGCAGCTTCCTTAAAAAACGGAAGAGAGTCTAGCTGCCGGACAGAAGCCGGTAGGGAGTTGTAATAATGTGCCACAATATATGAGGAGGAAGATTCAAATTTGGAAGTACAATGTGTAGGAATAGAGAGAAGGGATTATTGGGATCGGGTTGAAAGAGAACTAGAGGAATGATAGGAAAGGTTTGTGCGTAGGATGTTGTAAAGATATGACGGACAACCACAGGAGAGTACCTTAAACACGAGACAGCATAAATGGAGTATCCATCTTTGCGACATACACAACCAGGAGGATTTTACGAAAAGCTGAGATATGGTCGAACTTACGGACACAGTAGGAGTAGCGCAGACGTGAATTTTGAACACGCTGAATCAAATAAGTGAGACGACAGGTGAGAAAAGGACTATATAAAACATCACAGTAGGCAAACAGCTATATAACCAAAGATTGTGATAGGAGAAGTTTTTGAGAAGACGAAAGAATATGCCGGGAAGGATATAATAGACGAGGACGATTAAAGGCTTGACGACATACAATGGATACATGATTTTCAAAGGTAAGAGTAGAATCCAGCGTGACTCCCAAATTTCGGATAGAGGTAACAGGATGTAGCTGGACGGAGTCAAGTGTGACAGTAATGGCAGGAAGGGTACGAAGAAAGGAAGAAGAGCCAAGAACAAGGAGAGAGGATTTGGAAGGATTAAGTCTGATCCCATGTTGAACCGCCCAATCAGATATTAGGGCAAGATCAAATGTCATCGGCGTACATGCACGAGATATGCGTCCTAGCGAGACGAAGTAGATCGGCAACAAAAATATTAAATAATAGTGGACCTAACACGAATTCTTGTGGAACTCCGTAACTCACTACACGCAAAGAGGAGAATTTTGGCCCGCCGCAGTTGAGCATAACCTGCTGAGTGCGTCCAACAAGGTAGGAGCGAAACCATGAGAGGGGCAGAGGAGACAGTCCGAAAAATTTCAATTTAGCAATCAGCAGGCTATGATCAACGGTATCAAATGCTTTGGAGAAATCGAGAGTAGTAATAAGAGCGACGTTACGGGAGTCCATAGCACGTAAGATGGAATCAGTGATAAAGAGAAGAGCGGTGGTCGTACTGTACCCGCGTCTGAAACCAGATTGGAGGTCGGGTAAAGTATGAATAGTCGAGAGGAAAAATGAAAGTTGAGCGTGACATAATTTCTCTAAAAGTTTGGAGAGGAAGGGGGGCTGGGAGATAGGGCGAAGAGAGTTAAGGGTTGATGCATCGGGAGTTTTAGGGATAGGTACGACGATAGTGTTCTTCCAAATGGACGGATAGGTGCAGGAGGAAATGGAGTGATTGTATATATGGATTAGAGGATTGAGACAGAAGAGAATGCTGCAGTACAACAGAAGATGGCCAGATAAATCGAATGGATTCGAGGAAGTGCCTTTGATATATTTAAGGATTGAATAAAAGTCAGCAGGTGTAAAAGGGGAGAAAGAGAAGTCAGGAGAAGGATGTGTATGAGATTTGTTTAGAAAACTATCAATTATTTCAAACGAAATTTTAGTAGCCGGAACGGAATCGATAAAGTGATTGTTTATAGAATTAGGATCGGGGAAAGAAAGAAGAGTGTTAGGGTTTCGCCGAGGACGATAATAGCCAGCGCGAGAGATGAGGTTCCAAAATTGTTTCGGAGATTTGGAAGATGACGAGAGATGATTGAAAAGAGCACATTTTTCGGCTCTAAGAGTTGGGGTACAGAGATTGCGGAGCTGCTTATAGCGGCACCAGTGCAAAGTTTGGCAATAAGACGGCCAAAGATTGGCCGTCTTACGAAATTTCAAGCTCGGCTGATTACGCCGTCATCAGACGATATCGGACAATGTCGGGCAATGTCGGCTTTTTACGAACCGCGTCTTCGGAGGAGGGAAAGAGCATCATTTTAAAGCTAAAATTCAGAGGAGGGAAAGAGAGAGCAATATTTTAAAGCCAAGAGTATTCTAAAGCGTTCAGATTTAGCGTCGCAGCGTCTCGCGCGATCGTGCGTAACTTGAATCCTCTGGAGCAGCCGTGCGGGATGACGTCATTCGGCGGCGCGAAGAACGAAACAGAATTATGCGGCGTCAGCAGAAACGTCGAATCTTAAAATTAGGTGATTAGGAGAGATGGATGAGCACAGGTAAATAAAATGGAGAAATATGTGCTAAAAGATGATGGCGAAACTTCCGAAAACCGGTCAAACCCGATTGAGCTGAAATTTTGCAAATAGGTTCATTTTGCATAAAAATAACGTTTGCGAGAAGGATTTTTGGCGACTCCAAAATTTTTTTTTTACCATTTCAATGTCATTCCCTACCTTACCGACAGAGTCGAGAATAGGATACAACAGTTATTCAATGCATTCTCTTTATTATTCTCCTGTATATACATATTTTATATCATTTAATAGTGCTTCGAATGGGTCTCTGCCTGACTTCTTCACTTCATACCGCCATAAATATTCACAGATGTGATCAATCATGGTGTCATCCTTAATTCCGCCCCTACTCAAACGAGCCCGCAAAGCCACAAGATAGGTGTGATAAAAAATAAAACAGTGCCTTCTCATCCTGATCCAGGACCTTCGATTCGTACATGTGTAAAAAAAAAGCTGTACGCAAAATTTAAGTCAAATTAATCTGCTCTCTCTTCTAGCTAGACGCCTTACGCACGGGGCTTGGCCCGTGTTGTTTCCTCTTTGCCTTGCGCGATGTGTTCCCTTTCGGATGGATTTTTTTAGGCGTTAATGTTTCATTCCCTTCAACGTCTGTACTCATCAGCGGTGATGTGTCAGCTTCTGCTGTTGTGGTATTTTCCACAATATGTTTCAAGGGTTCAACGATAGGTTTAAAGTATCTCTTCAACGCGATATCTTCCTCCATCTTGCCAGTCTTCAAAGCCTGATGTTTCCGGCGAATGGAATCGCTGGTTTTTGCAATTTCCTTCGCTATTCTCTCGCGATCCTTAATCCCCAGAGTATCGATATCAATCATCGTTGTGCCACAGACGTTGCTTTCCCACCGACGTGTTGATGACGATTGACCATCTCACGGTACGGCAAACTCGTTAAATCCCTTTCTATAACGTCCATTGGACATGGCGTTATCCTTGTCTATTACCACGAAACCATACTCCCGTTGCCAACAATTACGGCACAAAGCGCAGAAATCCTCGTAAGGCATGTCAGTGTTTACGTGATCGTTGTACACATGTTTCAAGTTGGTACCATCCTGCTTAAACAGAATCAGCAGATTCGCATTGTCGCGTATAAGATGTTTGGGAATTTTTGCATATGTCTGACAGAGATAGAAGCAGTCAACGTTCGAGTGGCGCCCCATTGCAAAGTATTCCCTTATCGTATCTTGCTTGTCGCATGCCACGTCATCAAAGATAAAAATAGAATTCGGAAGCGATTCGCTCGGTGGGATGACGTCACTGTTATTCGAAAACGTAAAGTAGCCAATTTCATCTATCGGAGTCAATAAATTCTCCAAGTACTGATATTTCGGCTGTTGCAAGGACTTGGAGTACACGTACACGTTCTCGAAGCGGACGCCGTGAGGACTTTCCAACAAGCTGACCAGCACGTTGGTCTTTCCGCAATTTGATGGGCCACAAATGACGCAGCGGATAGTGTTTGGCAGCATGCTACCATGTCTGCGTCTTGTTTTCGAAGACATCACTCGCGATTTATCATCAAAATTTGTCACGCGTATCGTCATAGGTTGTCGCACGAATCGCATCCTCTCCGTGAACTGTGAAAAATGATTTTGATACGTCGAAGCGCCCTATTTATAGGTCCGCACCGAAGCAAAACGGTTCAGTATTCAAAATGCTTCTGATCCTGTCGGATAATTGCAATATTCGAGACCTAACCTCTGAGCAGTTGAAGTATATACCAAAGTTTATTCTACTCCGAAAGTTTGGCAGGCACATTGATCAGTTGTGGGACAGACTGCCCGAGCATATAAAAACCGATTCTGAGGTTCAGCAGTATCGTCGGTGTCTGGAACATAATAATCGCCCTTGGCAGCGAACGCATATCGACGGTCCAGCACCATTGATTAAAAACTGTAGCGAATGTCGCCGACGAGAGTAAAGAAAGACAGTGGTTTGTTAAATCGGGCGATAAACGCGCTACCTATCGAATTACATATTCCGGGATACCAGTTTTGCGGCCCAGGAAGTCATCTGGCAAAACGATTAGCTAGAGGGGATCGAGGCATCAATCCGTTGGACGCAGCGTGTCGAGAACACGATATTGCGTATTCGCGTAGCAACGACCTCGGCGAAAGGCACGCGGCAGATAACATACTCGCTGACAAAGCGCGAAAACGCATCGTTGCGCGAGACTCGACTCTGGGTGAAAGAGGTGCTGCTACGGCTGTTTGGGCAGCTATGAAGGCCAAGACGAAGATCGGAATGGGGATGAAAACAAAAACCCGCAAAAGGATTCCAAAGAGAGCACCGAAAAAGCGGATTCTTCCGGTAGCAAAACGGGGTGGTATATTACCACTTCTACCGTTGCTAGGTGTTCTCGGATCATTGGCTGGCGGAGCGGCGGGGATCGCCAAGGCGGTAAACGATAATAAGGCGGCGCAACATCAGTTGCAGGAAATGCAACGTCATAATCGCTCCATGGAAGGTCGGGGACTTTATCTCGCACCATACAAGCGCGGACAGGGAATATCGAAACGAAAAAAAAAACGCCGAAAATAAAATAAAAATGTCCGCGGGTGTAACTACCGATGCGCAATGGGAGGATTTGGCAAAACGTATGCGTATTCCATTCTTTAGAGGAGTTTTTATGCGTAACGCGGTACCAGCTGGAGGAGTACGTCGAAACGAGAGCGGTATCGTAAATTTGGACAATGTCGAGGGGCCTGGGACTCTTTGGGTGGCGTATGCGAAGAGAGGGTGTCGAGCTATATATTTCGACAGCTTTGGGAATCTTCGACCGCCTAAGGAATTGGTACAATATCTGGATAAAGGTGCTGTGAAATTTGAATAGAATCGAACATCTTATCAAAAGTATGTTCAGAGCAATTGTGGACAACTATGTCTACGATTTCTACAAACGATCAGCGCCAAATTTAAGGATTGACTACCCACCACTCTGATTCAGTATCAGTCCAGTCGTACAGCTCGGAATACAGTAATTCGTCGTTAGTTTCCCGTTTTTACCATGCGTTATAATCACGCTCACTATCCCCACCATTTCTTGGAATCCTTCAGTCGAGAGTGAGAGACTCTGAGACGTGCGAGAGAGAACAAAAGAGTCGACACGAAGTTGTCGTCGGCACGAAGTTGTCGTCGGCACGAAATAGTGTCCACATCGCGTTATTGTCACGCCGCCAGCCCCGATCATCGTGATTCTAACGAGGCATTACTGTAATGTCGTTAACATTCACTCTAACCGGCAAGAGTAGCACCCTCGGGGTGAGCTACTTTCCACCCATAGATTTGAGCGACGATGATTACGAGCTTGGTCTAACAACCTTTGAAACATATCACACAATACCGAACATCGACTCGAGCAACGATAAATTCTACTTCATCGTTAACTATGATATCAACAACAACAGCGTCGACACCACTCATGAATACATTACGATTCCCCACGGCCCCTACGAACTAGACGCCATTGCCAAGTACCTGAAGCAGCGATTACTCGAGCGATATCCTCAAAAAAATCTTGGTGGCATCGATGGCGGTGACAACGATGTGTATCCTATAGTGTTGCATCCCAACAACAACACCATGAAAAACGAACTGTACTGCCGGTTCGCCGTAGACTTTACAAAGCCCAATAACATTGGATCGCTATTGGGATTCTCGACGAATCGGGTATTAGAACCAGGACAGTGGCACGAATCGGACGATCCAATTAATGTCATGAACGTGAACATTATTCGCATAGAATGCAGCGTGACGGCTGGCGCGTACAACAATTGGGGGCGTGTACATACGATACACGAATTTTCTCCCAGAGTTCCACCAGGATATAAGATATCGGAAACGCCTGCACAGATTATTTACCTTCCAATCATCGCACGGGTCATTACGGATCTAACGATACGCGTTGTGGATCAAGACGGACGGTTGCTCGATTTTCGAGGTGAAGAGATTACCATTAGACTGCACGTACGACGACGACGATAATACGCGTGGTGCGAAAGAAATGCTTATATTGAACGATTCCAGAAATACGTTTCTTCCAAGTGAAATTGTTTGCAACAACAACAACAACAGCAACAACAACTCCAATCACGCTAAAAAGAAGAGGCTCAGTGCTGCGATCATTGCATTTTTGAAATCTTTGGGATTCATTATACGCATTTAAGTTGAAAGAAATGGCTGATATTCTAAGCATTCGAGGGAAGCTGATGTTTGATGATCGCATCGTCAAGCTCGAGACTCACACATACAACCCATACGTCAACACGACGTTTGGATACAGCGATGAGATAAGAATACCGATACAGCAGCAGGATTTATACACATTACCATGTGAAAGTTTCCTCTATGTGGAGGGGAAATTGAACATAAATAAGCCAAATGATGGGTTAACGGCGATGTTGGGAAATAATTGCGTGGCGTTCTTATTCGATGAGATTCTTTACGAGCTGAATGGCGTGGAGATTGATCGCTACAGAAACGTTGGAATAAGTAGCACGCTTAAAAACTATGTATCGCTGACATCTGACGAAGACAAAAATATGGAGAATGCCGGATGAGGCTTGAAACGACGCGATGGGGTAATAGTGAAAAATCATTTCAATTTTTACGTCCCACTCAAATATTTGTTGGGATTTTGCGAGGACTACAAACACATGATTATTAAAGCGCGTCACGATTTGATTTTAATACGATCGCGCAACGACAACAATGCTCTGATAGGATCACTGATGTTGGAACCAGAATTTGAATTACTTAAACCACAATGGCGGATGCCTCATGTGACGCTGAACGACATTAATAAGCTATATTTGCTGCGTACTTTGGAAAGTGGACAAAACCTGAGCATTTATTTTCAATCGTGGGATCTGTACGAGTATGCTCTCTTACAGAGCACAACCAAGCATTCGTGGGCCGTGAAGGTATCTGCACAGATGGAGAAGCCGCGATGCGTGATCCTTGCTCTACAGACTAGTCGAAGGAATGTGATGAGCGAAGACGTTACTAAGTTCAACAACTGTAAATTGACCAATGTAAAACTTTTTCTCAACTCGGAATTTTATCCATACGATGACATGAACTTGGACTTTGACAAGAATAAGCATGCCATCTTGTATCACATGTATATGCAATTCGGTAAATCGTATTATGGACATAGTTGCAATGAAGCATTATTCATCGTGGCTGAATTTTTACAATTTGGCCCCATCGTGGTGATTGATTTCTCGTGACAAAATGAGTCGATCAAGAATGGCACCGTGGACGTGCGCATAGAATTCGAGTGTAAAGAGAATGTGCCGGTAAATACTACAGCCTACTGTCTGATTCTGCACGATCGGGTGGTTGAATACAATCCACTGACAAACGTGGGGCGCAAAATGAATTAAATTGCCACGCTACTTGCCCGCCCCCTCCTGTGTCAAATTCACACAAAATTTAATCATGAAAATCGAGATGCTTTACGAGAAAAACTGCATTCTCCCGTCTGTCTTTAAAGCGAGCGGACCTCTAAATTGTACCGATAATGGTCGTGCCAACATTTGTTGACCTGCAAGGGTTCATCGTCGATGGAAGATTTGTCGTCAAGGAAGTGGCTGTCCTATGCAAGGGGACAATTCTCACGCACTATATTTTTGGGAGTTCAATGCCGCAATATCTTCTTTCAAAATCCGACAAATCAAGCATCCGATGGTTGGTGGCAAAACATCACGGACTACGGTGGGACGATGGTGACGTTCCATACAGTATGGCTAAACGGCTAATTACGAAAGCTGTAGCTGATGCGATCGACGAAGAAGAAGATGACACATCTCATATCGTATACGTTAAAGGGCTGTAGAAACGCGACTGGCTTGTGGATTTCCTGGATGAAAATACGAGAGCGGGCGTGGTCATTGAGACGCTGGACATTGACTACGAGGATATCAAATCTCTAAATAAGCTAAATGTAGTTAATACTCTGCGTTGTGGCAGACACGCAAAGCACTGTGCCATGCAAAATGTATTTATAATATTCAACTGGTGGTCTAAACGCCAGAGGCATAAATAAAATATAATCAATTTTTAATGCATAAATGTTTTTTCTTCACCCTCCCCCCAACCTAATCTCCTACATGCGATGTACGCTAGATTAAGACAATAGTTGTAATTATTTAGAAGTGGTTCATTACACGTTCGAAGAGGTATGATAGACGTTCGATGTGGTACAATTGACGTTCGATGTGGTACGATTGACGTTCGATGTGGTACGATTGACGTTCGATACACGTTCGAAGTGGTGTGATCTAGTCGAATGATGTGTCAAAGAGTGAGGATTATTATGTAGATTGCGAACTGGTAGCATGTGCCATCAATGTTATTCTAGCTTATGCTCGTAGGAAGAAAAAATGTGAAATTGTATTCTATTAATTTTAAATAAAATTTCTTAAACGTATAGTATTTCTGCATTTCATTTATCCGTCATCCTTCTCGCCACCTAATTCTAAGATTTGCTGACGTCGCATAATTCTATTTCGTTCGAGCATTGTTCGCGTCGTGAAAGTGACGTCATCCCGCACGGCTGCTCCAGAGGAGGACTCATATTACATACGATCGCGCGAGACGCTGCGACGCTAAGATTGAAAATCATTTTGAAAAACTGTTAGCTTTAGAAAGAAAGCGATTGTACCACCAAGTAGTGCTATCTCTGTCCCTCCTCCAAATTTTAGCTTAAAGGGTAATGCTCTGTCTCTTTCCCTCCTCGAAGACGTGGTGTGAAAACGCCGATCTTTCCCGACATTGTCCGAAACAATTATTTTGGGGGTCATTCCCCCTGAAAAGTTTCCGATTGCGGGCCCGATCTCCGCGACGGCTCGGCCCGGACTGATCCCCTCCATCATCGCGGCTTCCCCCACTCCGCGGCTCGTGCGCGCGCAACCTGTCTTCCATTCTCCGCAGGCCCCGCGCCCATGTTTCCCTTCGCCGCACTCCCCCGCGCGCCCTCACTTCCCCCCGCCCCCGCGCTCCCCACAGAGGACCTGAGTTAGAACCCGCTTAGCCTTACTACTTATGTAGTAGAGCTGCAAGGGATTTCGAAACCTGCCACGGTTGTTTCTTTGCTTTATTTACGCAACAAATACAGTCCTGGGTAAAAAAGGTAGAATCCACCAACTAAAGAAAGTTCAACTTTCTTAAGTTTTTTACTAAAATTTTGAAAGTTTAGGCCTTTGGTGTACACAGAAGAAATATTCCGATCGTGCTGAAATTTTTTACACGTTTTATTGAGTCAAGTAAGCAAATTTTCAGCACTTTTAGAATTTGATCATCCAAAAAAGGTTTTTTCACTCCACCCTAATATGTATGTACAATGACGGATGACGATCCCTGCCGAATAATCCCGAGAGTCGATGAACGAAGAGCGAAACATGTGTTAGTTTCTTTTTGGCTGAAGGTGTGCGTGTAACGCGTATATACGTATTATGTTTGACGAAAATTTTGGCTGGAGAAGAATGTGGGATCAGGGACCGCCATCATAAGAGAGGGTACGGAGCAGCGAGGACTGGGGGGTCGGCGGTAACCGAGGTGGTTAAGGCGGCTGGCCAACGCGTTACGAATCTATAGATCGCGGATTCGAGTACCGTTGAGGCAGCTCCCTTTTTTCCGTGACCCTACAAGAAGAATCATAAGAAAAATCTTACCGTTTCCGACAGATCCATGAGACGATATTACGATGTCTCTGTCATGCGTGGACCGATTTTATTGAATTTGGTCTTATTCGAAAGCTTATATGCGGTTTACATGAGAAAAATGCCTTTAAATTTAGGAAATATTGCAGGCGTGATAAGATATTAATGAAATAAGTTTGAGGTAAGGTTGTTGGATTAGCCGAGCGACGAGTAAAAGATACGCGGCAGCGACAGTCGACATATACAGAGTGTTGAAACATGTGCTTGGCGTCAAGACGCTGCCGCGTCTCTAGATATGTTTCCTTCTACCCATGTTTCTGTCAGTCCAACTATATCGAAACTTTTTATATATTCTCAGTTATCTTAAGTTCCTTTTCCTATCTGTCTTTTATTTTGTTTTTGAGACGCTTTCTCCTGTTTTGCTATTCTAACCATCTCTCTTTAAACTTCTCATTCTTTTCTTGTTCTGTCATTATCTATATACACATATGTTTCTTTTAGTACCTTCTTTTTTTTCCATTATTTGTTTTTTATCTTCCCAATTCTCTAGTTTCGCCCAAATCATTCTCTCCTTTCTCACCCTTCTTGCTAAGAAAACGTGGGCCTTAATTCCTATTTTTTCTTGTAAAAATTTCTCTATAGCTTTTCTTAATTCTTTTCTTTCTCGTCTTATCTCGTCTTATCTCTAATCCTTGTATCATTATATTATTTTTTTTCTTCTCTGTCCTTTCTTCCTATCATCGCTGCTATTTCAAGACACTGTCTGCTTATATTATCATTAGTTCCCGATTTCGTACTAATTCCCGTTTCCAATCTTTTCTCTACTCGACCCAGTTTATTTTCAGTCTCCTGTATCTCTGTTTTCTGTTTTCTGTGCCCTGTCATCTATTTTACTTTCTAATTCCAACATTTTTGCGTCTATTCTTTTTTTCAAAAGCCGTCTCCCTTAGCTCTCTTTCGCTTTTTTCTTTATTTATCTCTTCCCTTAACTTCCTCATTTCATCTTTGATTGAATTATTCTCCGTTAAAATCCTCGCTATTTGTTTTGCTAACGTGATCAGCATTTCTCTGTTGCTTTTATCTTTCCATGCATTTTCCATCTTATACTCCTCTACCTCTATTCTCACATTTAATTCAGATAACTCTGCGCCTTGCCTTCTCTTGCTCGTCTCAATACTGCTGTGCTTAGCCTCTAGGCTCCTCTCTTCCCCTTCCGGCGAAATCTGCTCTCTCTCTTTCTCTTGAAGTATTCGCCCAACGCGCGTATTAGAAACTATATAAAACTAATGTTTCATTTATAAAAATAATAAAAGTATTCATAAAATTCATTATAAATTCAATTATCTAATTATATTTTTGTCATAAATTTAGCTTATGTAAAGGGTGTCCTAGAATTGAGGGACAATCCAGGACATGTAACCGTAACCATAACCGTAATCATAAGCGTAACCGAAATTATGTCGGTCTCGACTCGCGGGTTTTAAATGACAGAGACAAGACTGCAACAACTACCTTAATCACATTACATCTTCGGAAATGTACTTTTTTATTTCTTTTCTTATATATCTTATGAGTTTGAATTAATCTTAATAGCTAACTACATATCAATTCTAAATGTCAAAATTTTCGATAATGAGGAGGTTTTGGCAGCTAACAGTGTTTTTGTGTATTTTTACCTAGTTATAATATAGGTACAGATCTTAAGGCAGCCACACACGGTCCAGTCGGCCTGGCAGGTCGGCCTGCGCAGGCAGGCCTGTGCAAGTCGGCCTGACGTCCGTACTGCCTCCACACGCTCCGCCCGGCCTGACAGGCTGGCCGGATGGTACATCCACACGCTCCGGCCCTTTCAGAAAAAAAAAAATATTTATTCTTTATCGTATCGATATGGAAGTGTTGCCGATGGATTCCTTATGTTTTTCCGATGAAAATCATACCAAATTTTTTGTAAATCTGACTATTATTAACGAAATTAGTTTCAGGTTATGGGAATGAATTCTTCATGAAATTTCCTTCATTATTTTCCGAATTACGTCATTCTTGGTGTCACTTTCACCGGCAAAACATAAGGAATCAATTGGCTTCGTTTTCGCAAAGATCTGATGAAAAATGCGAAAGTCAAAAATTTTTCTGATGTTCCTTTGGTCGAGGGTCCCGAGGTCCCTTCCTCGGTATCATATGGCAGGCAAACCTTTGGTCTCCACCACTCTAAACAGTCTCTGTCCTTCAATCTTTAGCTGTCGTGAGCCACGAATCTCTGTCTAAAGTAGCGACGATCGCGAGAAATATAGCTTGGCATTATGGAGAATAGGGAGTCTCAAGTGGCGTTCGGCCTTATAATCGGAAACTAAAACTTTTCCCAACAAGCGATTTAAATCGCTTAAAGACCATTAAATAAACTCCTAAATATACAGTTTTCAAATTTTTTTATAACAATTAAGTTCTATCACAAATTGAGCAAAGTTGAAAAAATTAAAAAAAAACAACATTAAATGGGCGTACAATATATTCAATTATAAATCATTAGAAAGGAATAATTTTTTCATTTTATGTTTTTTGGCGCCATTCCGATATCTTTTATAGTTTAGAAATTATACAACAATGAATGTCACTAACTATCCCTATCCCGACCACTGTGCGGCGTCAGGCCGGCGTAGTGCATCCACACGGTCCAGCCGACTGGACCGTGTGTGGCTGCCGTTAAGGGGGTAGACACGCCACGTGATACGGGTAATGCAGCGCGCTGTAATACCGACAATCTGGCTCGAAACATGGGTTTGGGGGGCATGGGTTGTTTGTCCTTATATGAGTAGATTTTGGACTGGGTGAGGTCTCATTCGAAAGAGAAAGGTTCAATGCAGCCCGCTCTGGTCATCGTTTGAGTCACAAAACTCTGTTAGTGACCTACAAATAATCTACGAGTGTATTTTGTCGATTTTTTCTCTACTTTGAACACTCCTATTATTACATATTAGCATAATCTTTTTGAGCCATGACCAGAGCGGGCTGCATTGAACCTTCATCTTTCGAATCAGACCTCGCTCAGCCCAAAATTTGTTCATATAAGGGCAAACAACGTATGCTCCCAAACCCATGTTTCGGGTCAGATTGTCGGTATTACAGCGCGCTGCATTACCCGTATCACGTGGCGTGTCTACCCCCGTAATGTTTTATAATTAAATATTTTTTTTATCGTATTTTATCAGCAATTACGTCAACAATCATGCAAGTAAACATTAGTTATATTTTAATTAAATAAAAATATAAATTTTTACGATCATTTTAGTTAAAAAATTGATAAGAAAATAATAAAATACCTAGCTGGCGAAGTATGTTGTCCTTCGCTGTACTACTTCGTGTAAAAGTAATTTGCGATTTATTATGCGACTCACTCTGCACGTGTATCACATTCTACAAAATATCACATAAAAACGATTTACTTACCTTGATTATGTCTATTATATCATCCTTGTGTTTTAATTGTCTTTCGAAGTAAATTAATTTCAAATGTGATACAAAATTTATTTTATGTTAATTAAAATACATTTCCCTTTGTTATAGAGAAAACGAGTAAGCTTTGCAGATCCTCCGGTTTCAAAGGAAATGGGGTATGAAATTACCAACAATGATTCTCCACACAAAGCTAACAAATGTGTCCCACGCGGATTATTGGGGCGTAAAGATTCGCCATTGAGGCTAAAGCATATTAATCAGAAACTAATGCATACTGATTCAGATAAGACGGATAAAGAAGAAACAGACATGGCAGATACGTCGGAAGTTGACTTACAGTGTGAAAGAGAAAATGAATTATTGACAAAAATAGCAGAAGAACTAGAATACTCTGAGCATACTACAATAGACACTGACGCCCAGCCAGCGTGTAGCTCTGTGGAAAATGAGCCAATCAATATTACTCCTGCTAGAGTTAATGACTGTAATAAAGTTAAAATTAATAATTTAAGTGTTGAATTTGAAATTACCCAAAATTCAACGTTTTCCAAACATACGGAATCACAATCTATAAATACAGAAGAACAGAATAATAAAGATGATGTCTTGGGAACATCAAAAAGTTCCATTGTCGGTATAGAAAATACTGAATTTGACGATTCTGAAACACAGGAAGATATATTTAATGGAACAGACACAAAGCATGACGATGATCCTGAAGTTACAGAAACTAACAAAGATATAAATACAAGAGATGTACAAAACTTTTCTGTTCAGAATCATTTATTAAGTTCTCCCACAAATGACTCCATTAGAGATCATTCATTTGAAAAATATATGAATTCTGAAAATTTAGAGGACACAGTGAATGCAGAGAATCTCACTGGTATAAATACTACAGCAAACTCGGATGAAATTTTCTGTGGAAGATTTATACGAACTAGTACGCAAGCAGTAGAAAATACGGAAGGAGAAGATACGTTGCCAGTAACAGATTCAGTATTTGAAAGTTTACCTTTGAGCCAAGAAAGTCAAAATATAAGCCAGTTTACTGTAGAAATTCCAGATCCAGATTCATTAGATTCCACTCAGCCCATATATCCTATATTGACATCACGCTTGGAACCTATAAAACTTATTATTGATCAGCTAACTAATCCTCTTTGGGCACAACATTTGTGCACATATTTTGAAAATAGAAATCTTGAAACTGTCGGTGACCTCGCGCGATTATCCGAACGTGAAATAAACCGAATTCCTGTAAAGGGTAATTCAAAAATTGAATTTGTAAAAAATGTTCTTAAGTGGTTTGAAAAAACATATGTTACGAAGGAACCGAATAGTGTATCAGAAGCATCGTGTTCTGCAAATGTTAACATGCCTGCATCTACAGTAAACGTAATATGTCAAGACCAAGAATCACAAACAACTTTCAACATGCCACAAAATAAATCAATAAATCTTGATACTCCGTTTAGTCAACCAAGTTCTAGCAAAATGTTTGACAGTGTTAATACAATTGATGAAAACGTATCTGAAACAGGTAAAGATGCGACTAGATCTATTTTAAATGAGTCGTCCAGTGTATCCGTTTGTTCGACATTCTCGCAGACATCATATGAACCCAGTACAACAACAACCGTCGCCCCGCACGTCTCTGCTTCAATTTCGAAGCCATCACATATGACAACTATGTAAGTTAGAAATCATATTGCTTGACATTATCTTGCTAGTGTAATATAATGAATGTTATTATTCTACTTCAACGAGATTGTTATGACCATTGACTTTTTCTTTTATGAAGTTCTGTTTTAATTCAGTTACACCATTTCTGTGAATCTCGTACGCACGTATTAACTTAATTATTAAGTTATTGCATTACGGAAGATATTTAGAGGGTGCATATACAGGGTTAGCGTTTTATCCTGCAACCCGCGCTCGCGCGAACAGGTAAAATAGCAACAGCGCCTCACGGACGCATTCCACTACAACTATGCAATGTCCCGGCGATCAGAGAGCTGCTACCAGCGACAGCCGGACAGCAGTGATGCCCGAGCTTCGAGAATTTTGGGATGGTCTCTTTCAATTTAACGTCGCAAAAAGCTATTCAGAATTTCCCGGCCCGAGTGGAAAAATTTGGGGCCTTTTTCGTATAACTTTTGAACTATAAAAGATGTCGGAATGCAATTTCCGCCGAAAAATGAGAAAAAATTATTCCCTGTTAATGATGGATAATTTAACATATTTTACGTTTACTTAATTTTTCTATAACAATTTTTTAACAATAATTGTTGTGAAAAGCTTTTGTACACTGTTAATTTGATACTGTATTTAATGCTCTTTTTAAAATTCATAGTGTTGATGAACAATAGGCTAGTTGTTTCTGTATCATTACTTTCATAAATTGAGAAATTAAATTTTTATTCAAATATGTATTAGTTCTGCAAACCTCAGAATCTATTGTTCTGGTTTTCTTTTTTATAATTTTATCCTTACTGCAGTGCATGCACAGATCGAACGTAAGGGGTAACTAGTGGGAAGTGTCTTTGATTGTAGTGGTGTTTGAGTTTTTTTTTTCAACGCCACGCCTATACCGGCTTCTGTTAATGCCATTTGTTTTGAAATTATGCGTCATTATTGTGGTTTTTACCCGCAGGTGGCGAAGAATCTCTCCGTACACGTGTATAGCGCCGTAGTCAACCCTGCCGTAGTTAAAAATTTCGAAATTGAGATGGGTACCAGACCAGTCGACATTGTTTTCAAACTTTATTACAGTAATCTGGGTTGCGAGTGGTAAACCGATCATAAAAGCGAAGCGCGCAGTTTGATTACCTGGGGCGGGAAATTCACAATAGCTATTTGCGACGTTAATTTGAAAGCGACCATATTAAAATTCTCGAAGCTCGGGCATCACTGCTGTCCAACGGTTGCTGGCAGCTGTCCGAACGCCGGGACGGTGAATGGTGTAGTGCAATCCGTCCGTGAGGCGCTGTTGCCATCTTCGTTCGTTCGCGCGAGCACGGGTTGCAACATAAACTGCTGACCCTGTATTACAGATAAATATAGCGACAACAATATACAGAATTTGGAGAATTTTTTATTCTTGCAATCACATTTTTTCTGTTATATGAGTCATTGGTTCATTTAATGTAAATAAACAGCGTATTTTAAGTTAATAAAATTTTACTTTTGTTTAGACAAATGATAAGTCTACCGGTACCGTCTGCGCTAGTTACTACCATTGCACCAGACACCATTATTGGAAACTCCAATCTTTCTGATGCACATACATTTTCTGCCGTATGTGTAATGAAAAATGTTGGTACTTGTACTAGTAGTGATTCTGTTGGTTTATCAAACGCAATGGCATATAAATCAACAAAATCGGTCGCAGCACAAATGGCGTTAGAAGATCTTTTGGACGAAATAGACGTTAGTTTGGTATTAGCAAGTGGGGTTAGAAGATGTAATCCAGAAAAAATTCTTTCGCACTACAAGGTAAATATTTTGACTTCTGTTTATTCATGTATTCACTTTTAATATAAATTCAAAAATTTGTATTACTCTGATTGAATTTCTGAATTTTTATTTCTTCAGTGTTCATATATACACTTATCTGCATGGATTGTAAATTGGGTAGTTTATTAGACTACTTCAGTAAATATTTACAAAGCGGACGACCTTGACATATGATCTCCAGGTCAAAATTCTGGTCAAAAGTTCTGAACAACTTTTTCTGATACATGTAACTACCGCTCGGGTGTTTCGGCTTTAAACTGTGCGGCGCGGAAGTTCCACTGCTAGTATTGAACTGTTAATATCACTGTGTAACAAATTTGAACTTTCTTTCTGTTCTGTAACAATCAATAGCCGCACCTTATATATTTTCGTGCGCTGAAAACGAATCCGCAAACTGTTTGTCGCCATCGCCCTCAGTTTTCGATAAATTCGATGTTGAAAAAAATGCAAATTTTCAACTTCGAAAATCTTTTATGCCTGAACGGTAATAGTTATTCGGTTGCTCATTGCGTCAACTGAACGCGCGTCACGTGCGTTAAGCGATTGTGTTACGCTGAGCGGCAGTGGATCGCGCGCCGCCGTTGACTACCACTGTCGGCTCCGTGCGTGTTGCCAAACTATTTCGCTTTTCTGTTGAAAACAAAACGAGATTTACCACTTCTGTTGATGCTCTCCGAGAGAAAACTGCCTGTTGCATCGCGTGGAATGGTCAGATTTTCTTCAAGACCCTTAGTTTTGGAAATAAATTGAAATATATCTGCAAAGTGGGTGCATTTCGGGTGTTCTTTTCTCTTTGATCGTTGTTTAAACATATTTAAATGTTCATAATGCAATAATAACTTATATCGTTGGATTCGGGAGTGTTCATGGAATAATTTGACGCAACGAGCATCTGAATTACCGTTTCGACATATGGTAAATCCGGGAGACGCAGTCGGGCTGGAGAGTTAGTCGAATGGCTATATTCAGACTCTCCATCTGTGTATATGTAAAAGTGTGTTAAGGTTTAGAACAATTAATTCTCTAAGAATCAACTGTTTCGACCAACTCTCCAGCTCGACTGCGTCTCCCGGATTTACCCTAAAAGATGTTCAAAGTTGAAAATTTTCATTTTTTTTTTTCAAAATCGAATTTCTCGAAAACTGAGGGTGATGGCGACAAACAGTTTGCGGATTCGTTTTCAGTGCACGAAAATCTATAAGATGCGGCTATTGATTGTTACAGAACAGAAAGAAAGTTCAATTTTGTTACACATTGATATTAACAGTTCAATACTAGCAGTGGAACTTCCGAGCCGCACAGTTTAAAGCCGAAACACCCGAGCGGTAGTTATATGTATCAGAAAATGTTGATGAAGCCTCGGATCTCAAAAACGGTAAAGGACATTTCGAAGTCTTTTTGAATTAGAACATTGCATGTGCTGAATTGTCCGGCAATTTAGGAATTCCCTGTATAGTATCAAATATATATTTGCGAATATCTCTGAAACTAAAGCCGCGCGGCGGTTATAATATATATAGGGAAAAGTTGTTCAGACTATTGACCTTGACAACATATTTCAAGGTCATTGAAATCGGTGAGGTCGTCCGCCTTGTAAATAATCATCACTACTTCTTATTTAAATGTTTGCAGTGGTTAGAATTTATAGCGATAGAGATACAGTATTGTCTCCTTAGGGGCTCGGTTTGGTTTACACGATACGGACTTTTCGCTATCCCCACCACTTCTGTCTCACTCTTGTCCGGTGAAGGCGAGAGCGAGATGGAACGAGAGCGAGTGAGAGGCACTGAATTCGAGCGAGAGCGGTACGAAACAGACGACGCGTTGATGTTTTATCTCGTTCTGTCTTTCGGACGCCGTAACACTCCATCCTTTGCGTGCGCGACGTGCGTGTGCGATGGTCGCAAGCGCTTATGGTGAGCACGGGAATCGCTTCGCAAAGTCTTGACGCAGGCCCGGCTCAAGTCTTTTTTGCGCCCTAAGCGAACTTGTCAAATTGCGCCCTTTATTATAATACATTTATTTGAGATTATTTATCACTTTACTCTGCAAAATTAGGCAACTGCTAGGGCGTAAGGTCGACAAGAGGCGCAAATGGCATAGTTGGCATTGTTGAAAATAAATTTATAAATGAAATACTACAAATTATACTACAACGGTTTTAAACTACGAGTAAAAATTAGGAGTATGGTCATGAAGAAGCTCAATTAAATGTATTATAATAAATGGCGGAATTTGGCAAGCTCGTTTAGGGCCCAAAAAAGACTCGTGCCGTGCCTGGCTATCTGACCGTGGCGCGCATGCGCTCGAGCAGTCACGATTCCATCTGACAAAGGGAAGGCACACCTTTTGCAATCGGTTCTGGAATGATACTGGGTGGACTTTGTAGTACACACCTATTGTTATAATCCCGTAAAGGGTTTTTGCAAAGTCGGCCTTCGTTTTCGAGAAATTTGAGTTCAAAAGTTTGCGCGATACTAGTAGTTCAGTTACGTAAACATTGTTATCAAGTAACGGTCGTAACGGCGATAGTAAGGTGTTTGGCACGAACTGAATCCGACGACAAATCAGGATTGAAATGTGCGAACTGTCATCAAATGGGTCACCCAGCTTCGTACAAAGGGTGCCCATTTATTAAATTTGCACTAAACAAAAAAAAGGAACTCAAATCAGTGCAAACCTGGAGGAATCAACAGAAGATCAACCATGTATCTGCAGCAATTAAAAATAATATGACATTTGCTTAGGCGACAAAGAATTATAAACAACAGCTTTATCCAGAAACGCAGATGGTACCAATACCAGTACCCCTCGCAGAAGGAATCTCAACATCACAACACCAGGGACCAAGAGCACCGCAACCGGAAATCCGGAGCACACAGCCACTCTCGGACTGGATTGCTGACTTCAAGAATGAAATTGCCTCCTTAATAACGAAGCAGTTCCAGACGCTTGCGACCCAGGTCGCTTCGAAGACGGAGAAGATAGACTTCCTCTTAAATGCGCTAAGTAACACTAATGAAGACCTATAACCCTCGCATGTTTCAGATCAAAATAGCGGCCATTAATGTTAATTCATTAGTGGCCACCTACCGTAGACTAGAGCTACTACAATTTATCCAGAGTCACAATCATGATGTTATTTTCTTTTCGGAAACTAAACTCAACCGACAACATAGAGTCACTTTTAGGGATTACAACCTTATAAGAAAAGATAGACCAAACTCCATTCAGGCCGGTGGAACAGCAATATTGATTACAAAGGGGATAAGATACGAAGAAGTAACAAGAACAACAGAAGAGTAAGCAACTATAACCTTTAAATCAACTTGACGTAAGCATACACATCTAATATAAATTCTACCAACAATTCTAAAAATTAAAATATAACTAGATACATAAAAAGAATTTAAATAAAAAATTATAATAAATCGTAATAGACCATATGTACCCAACTTTAAAAGAATTGAAGCTAAAATTATAGATCCAAAGACAGGAGCCTCATCACCCCCTGATAAGTATGAAATACTCGATTGTGCAATTAACAAAGTTTCTACCTCTAATCATAATACTTTATTCCTAATTAGTCTGTACGCAAAGAACGATAACCGTCGGTTATTTATTAACGAACTAGACGACCTATTTAATAGTCTTAAATTGTTTAATAACGATACGTACTACATTGCGGCAGGTGACCACAACGCCAGGAGGAAGTGCTGGGGCGACAGGGCGAACAATCAAAGGGGCAAATATATGGGACAATGGGAATCCCCGCGTGACTGCTTCTATGGGTTGAGAATAATAACGCCTGCGTTCCTTTCGTCTAAGCTGGTTCAAACATTTCTTGATGTATGCATTGCGGACGCGCGACTTAGCTTGATCAACGGCATTGGGGGGAGGGCTGATACACTGCCATATGACAGCGACCACTCTGCCCTATCGGTGACGTTTGAGTGGTCAAACGATACAGTCCCACTGAATGATTCGGGCCCCGAAAGTAGTCACCCTAACTTTGAGGCGACCCAGTGGAGCAAGTTCATAAATAAACTCCCTAACAATTACCAACACACGATACCATGTGACGTAGCGTCCCGGCGCGAGGAACCGAGCACGCGGCGGCGCGACCAGGAGTGAGCAAGAGGCCGAACGCACGGGCGGCCTCGACCGAACCCCGCCGAACCGGCCCGAAGCCTGCCGGTCTCGCGACGCGTCAGCGCGATGACGCTCACTCCCCACCGCGCCACTAGATCACGTCGGTTTCTCACAGCTACTTATTTCCGAGAATCGGGACATAAGCCCCGCCGTCACGAAGCCAAGGCAGTTCGAGTGGGGCTACGGATCCCCCTCCTAGACCGCCTGCCTGGATGCTGCCCGGTGCAAGTAAGCTAGCGAGAAGTTCCGTGTATCCGACGATCATATGATTGTCCGCTAATCGTTCCCTCTACCGTACCGCACAGAGACGCCTGGACGTTGCCCGGTCTCTTTCCCTCTACCGTTCCGCACAGAGACGCCTGGACGTTGCCCGGTCTCTTTCCCTCTACCGTACCGCACAGAGACGCCTGGACGTTGCCCGGTCTCTTTCCCTCTACCGTACCGCACATAGACGCCTGGACGTTGCCCGGTCTCTTTCCCGCTACCGTACCGCACAGAGACGCCTGGACGTTGCCCGGTCTCTTTCCTACTCCCGGTCTCTTTCCTACTCCCGCTACGGAACAGAGACGCCCGGACGCTGCCCGGTCTCTTTCCTACTCCCGCTACGGAACAGAGACGCCCGGACGCTGCCCGGTCTCTTTCTGACTACCGTTACGGAACGAAGACGCCCGGACGCTGCCCGGTCTCTTTCCTACTACCGCGATGAAACAGAGACAACTGGCCGTTACCAGGTCTCCACAATTTCGCCGGCAGCCGCGAAGCAAAACGCGACCGACACAGCGGAGCTAACCTTGTAAATAGTGTACATAGATGGAGTGACAAAATAATAAACGCAGTAATTAGCAAGGAGAGGATTCCAATACCCTGGCATCCCGACTGAGTACATCCTCCACACTCCTTACCACCGGACGGAAGACCGTCACAACCATATGACCACAACCTATCCATCTCAGAGATTGACAAGAACCTACAAGATATCAACAACGCTATCTCCTTAACCATCTCAGAAAAGGTACCAAAACGATACCCGTACAACAACACCTACAGATACCTCAATCATAAAATTAAAAAACTGCAGAAAGATAAGGGCAAAGTGGTTTCACTCTTACACGATCTCTATATTTCGGATCCACAATCGGGAAGCAATCTCGCTAGGAGGGCGAGAGCGATTCATAAGGAGCTAGAACGTACCTTGAGATCCGAGGTTGGCAAGGAAATCGAGAAATATTGGTCAAACGTAATCAGTAAGATAGACTTTCGGGACCCTGACAATTCCCCCCCCCCCCCCCCCATAGGCATTCGGATATTGAAGAACTTCACATCCATCAAGACAATAGATCTATCCTGGGCAGGAACTTGTGCAATCTAGCTGAAGTAAGCAAAGTAAATAATAAGTTTATCTTCACCTCCCCTACCAATAAACTTACCGTCATGGGGGCTTATTACGAGGGCATCAACTCACCGCGGTACCTCAATTCCAACTCTCGGCTTAAACAGATTATAGCGACAGAAGCTCGTGAGATAAAACGAAGATTTCGCGACGCAAGAGAGCATGGAGCGACAATAATTCAGTTTGACCCTGCAACACGGCCATCTGCCCTGACTTTGATGAAGCTCTACTACACCCATTTTGTGATCCTGCCTCAATAATGAATATCCTAAAAACTGCCTACCAGCACCTCCTCGGGACTGGACGGCATCCCCGCGATAGTGCTAAAACACTTTCCCGCGATTATGATACTAAATGTAACCATCTTATTCAATAATACTATTATCCGTAATTCCACAAAATGGTGGAAGACGGCCAAGGTCTTCTCTATCCTGAAAAAAGGGAAAAACTAATCTGACCCTTCACGCTATAGGCCTATCAGTCTAACATTTAACATTAGTAAAATTGTTGAAGCCGTAATCAACGACAAAATAATGTCTTTTTAACGGACAACAATATAATCCCGTACCACCAGTTCGGTTTCAAATACCAGCATTCGTGGTCAAAGTGGTTATGTACTTGAGGGTACAATTAGACTATCTACTCCGCCGAATCAAGCACATGGACATTCAACTCGAGAAGGCCAATAAGGCCTAAATAATTCCTAGCAAATAGTAGATTGTTTTATAACAAATACCTCACCCATAGAGCTAAAATCATATTATATATGTTGTTCGTTCGCCCGATTGTCACCTATGCCGCCCCAGTGCTTTGGAACATAAACCACACCACGGCCGAAAAAAATCAGAGTATTGGAAAGGAAATGTTTGTGCTCATGTCTGCGACTATATAGGACTCAATCCTCCGACTGGCAGCTTTACGTAAAAAATCAAATCATATACGATAAGGTGAATATACCGCGTATAGATTTATTCATGATCGGTCTAACTCGGGACTACTTCAGTAAGTTACTGAACATCGACAATTCAGTTATCAACGCATTAGCTTGCCAGGATGAGGGAGTCTCTCACAGAAAACTTATTAAGGGTTACGTATCACCTCAGGCATTCCCCTACTGTGATAATTTGGGACTACTCCAAAACGCAGATAAGCTACCTCTTATGTTCCACTGGCGCCGCAACAAGGCGGATAAGCGCATCGCGTTAACGAGCAGAGATTTTGAGACTGATAGAAATAAATTCATGTTTTTGACTTTCATCCCGAAAAGGGATTTCTACGATTTCCGCAGACTTAACACTAGAAAATACTGGTGGCTGTCCGATGAGCGCGAATACATGCCGGAATTACGAACGCGTCGGCTACTGCTACAGCAAAGCATTGTATAACATCGCGCTGTGGAACTTTGTATTCCTTTGTACATATCTCTTTTCTCGTTTTTTTTCCCTTTGTAGCTCTTTTTCAGTAGTCAATAAGTTTAGCTTGTAATTTAGTCTAAGATTAGTCCATAAGGATGACTGGATGCTGGGTTTTTATGTGTCTCTACTCGAAACACCGCTTTTCGCACCAAGCTACTTCACTAACTGTGATAACTAGTGTATAATATGGCAAAATTTTGTTCTAACCAGAGGGCTTTCTGCTATTAGCGATTATATAGAGAAACCGAATATCTAAGAGTCTTCGAGGCGTACGAACAATTAGATATAAGTATTATACCTTTTGGCAAATTTTTATGTTTTGTTTGATGGTGCCTGTTACATAAATAGTGTTCCAATGTAATCCAATAGGTGTACCATCCCCTTGTGAGCGCTCGCGCCCGTCACTCGCGCCCGCCACGCACGCAAAGCGTTCCATTTCGCTCCCCCCTTCGATCAGAAAGAAGCGAGAAACGAACATTCGGAATTAGGGCTCTGCTCACGATACGGGCTCAACGCCGATCCCGACCAGCGAGTCCTTGAGACAATACTGTAATAATTCGAGTAAAGACGATATGGATTTCGGGTATATTTTGCCATATCACAAATTGATTGTTGAATTTGCAGTTTAGAAAATATTAATACCTTTTTGTAGAACAAAATGAGACACCTTCCACCAGCAGAATTGGAGAAGGAAACCATTAGAATGCTTGGTCTTGAAAACAGAAACAGCTGCCATGAAACGACATTAAAGACAGTCTGCCGAGCGTGTGGGATTAATAAAGTATTACTTCGGCTTCCTGACATTTTCAGTGCTGATAAAGAATTCTTTGTTAAAGTATTGAATGCTTATCGGAAGAAGATGAAAACCAGTGACTGCTTAAATGTTCTTGATTTCGCCGAAGTGAAGGAAGCTGTTTGCCAAAAATGTACCACTTCGGAACTCGCCGAAATGTTGTCAAACAAATTGAAAGGGGAAGAACAAATGGGAATAAGGAAGCCTATGACAGAATTATCAAGCTTGGATGCCATGCTTAAAAGAATGCCAATGGATGTAATTATTAGTCACACAGTAGCAAACGATGAGCTTATTCCTTCACGTGTTGTTTTAGACATAGCCTTACAGAACAACAGCGCAAGCGATATAGCACAAGCTTTGGAATCTCAGTCCTCTCCCATCACGAAAAATGTTTTTGACAAACTCTGGTCTTCCCAATTTGCAATTGAGCATATTGAACAATGCAGCAAATCTAAGGAAGATTTGCTGAAAATTCTTAAAGCTGTGAGTTCGAAACTCAGTCAACAGGATCTACTGCAAGCGTTTTATGAATCTATGAACGTTAAATTAACGGTAAAACAAGAACAGGACTAGAATATACACGTCTTTACAGATTGATTTACGACCCACGTGTTTCATTGATATTAATTATTAATATTAACTGTGAAAAGAGTTTAGTTTTCGATATTGTCACGTATTACATCGTTCTGCAGTTTTGCAACACAATTTCACGAAAAATATAGTGGTATTATTTGCATTATAATCTCACATTTCTTTGCAATTTCATAGTAGAATACTGTATATATTTACTAAAGACTAATTGTTTCTTCCTTTCTATAATTTTTGGTTTTCAAGTGTAAGTTAGAACTGTGTTAAATATTGTGGATGTTTAACAATATTTGGCTACTTGCACCAATTACAGTAATCATGATATTTGTTATTCTTTTATATACATGTTTGTTATTACAGAACGGTTCGCCTCTCATTCAAATACATGTAGCGTATCAACAGTTTTATTGGATTAATAAATGTGAAGAACGCGTTTTTCTTACTTGTTCTGGACGATATTAAATCGTATTGTAGAATATTCTTTCATAACTACAGATTAATAATACATTTACTACATAACAAGCCCGTGCACTAAATGAAATATTAGTTTTATTGATATCTTATGGTACATTTAATTTTAAGTATGAAAATATACATTTTTAACTAAATAGTTTGGTATGGGAATATATACATTTAACACATACTTCAAACCCTTCTTTTTCTCTAAGAACACCCAATTTAAGCAGTAGTTATGACGCTGGTTTATCCTTTGCGCTTTGAGATAGTGGCATTTTGTTCCAATTAAATTGACTAAGAACTTGGTGTAAGAACAATGATTCTTGAAACGTACTATCTAAAACAAAGTACTTAAATTATCTATAAATTTGATTTTCATAGAGATATTTATAAGCATATAATACTGTAAATACATACATATATCAAATATAATAATACTTCACACAAAATATTAGTAATCTGCTCTGTATCAATCGTATTATTCATCGATTAGGGTACGTATTGTAATAGAAAACGAGATGTAAATGTTTAGAAGTATTTCTTTCCAAATTGATATATAACGTTATTTCAATTTAAATCTTATTTTTATGAAACTGTTGTTTACATGTAAACAAAGTAATCTGTAAAATTAAGGTAAAAAATTACGAAAGAAATTTCTCATGTAAGACGTGTGCTACGATTATTGCCTACTATTTTCCATAAATTGATTTTCCATGAACTATAAGTTTGAGACATAAAGGATCCGGTGTATTACAAAGGATCATCATCTATGTGGAATAGAAATATTTAATCCCTCTTTTCTCCCTAATGTTTTTCGAAGCTAAGGCAAATGAAATAAATAATTAGGATATTAACATTTTAAATTATAACATGGCCCAATTAGCGGAGAAAATTGCGCCTTAAGTGTTATTGGATATCTCGTAGTATGTACAAAATTACAAATTTGAGGCTGAAGACATATTTGTTGTTATTAAAGGTATTTTATACAATAAACTTTATAGAATCTTTTATTTACATACATATTTCAATCAAAGACGACTTTTTTTTTATTAAATTGTACATATACGTAACAATGTTTGCGAAGAAGTGTAATGTCTTAATCTGCGTGTTTTATCAGTGAAAGATGAAAATCCTTGACCGCTGTCAATTATTTTCCATGATATTGAAGATACCTTTTCATGTATGTATAATGAATTTATGCACTTGAAGGTTTTATAGCATGGTGTTTTTTCATAATTTATTTTAAGAATATTTATGTGAATCAATTTGGAGGGAGAGCGGGGGTATAGTTGTTTTTAATTTTTCAGATTTTGAGATTTAAATATTGCACTATTTAAAACCATGCTGCACATAACACGTATAAGAATACAAGAAGAAGAGTTACATAATGTCATAATGGTATAATGTGAAAAGAAAGCGAAGTGTAATAAGAAAGTAAATTAAAAACGTGAAATTATCGATAATAAAGTATACTACAAAACCGCGCTTGTTATGGATACTTCTTTTTTTTATTGATTATAAGGAGCATTGAGCTTTAACTGTTAGAAATATTCCTTTATTTTGTTGGGGTAACTCCGGTAGGGATTAACTGCAGGGAGAGACGGACCACTTAAATATTTTTCAAACTATCCGTCAGATGCGCAATGTGTCAGTGTTCCTTCGTTATAGTGATTGCGATCATGCGTGTCTGCGAATTTTAACGGTGATTTTAACCCATTCACTGCCAACTACGAGATATTATTATTATTATTAAATAGAAACACGCGATATAATATTCACGCGATTTAAAAGGTTAAACGCGATAAATGTAAAAAAAACATTGGTGTGTACATACCTCAGACTCGTCTCGCCATGAATTATCCCACTCCGATGCCAGTAAATAATATCCCATTTTTTTCACAATTGTCACACAAAAAGCAAACTGCTGTCTTCAAAGATTTGAATGCAACTGGTCTCGCTGCATCTCCAGGCTCGCGCATCTAAACTCATATCTTGAAATCGAGAAGTGCATAGCTTTGCAAAGTAGGATGCCTTTGTTCTTCACCATCTTCATCACAGGCCACCTACATTTTCGCTGACCATCCTCCTCCATGTACTTATCTTCTTCTTCTTCGCTGACCGTCCTCTCCTTATTCACATGCATCTTCTTCCCCTTCTTCTTTGACACATCATTCGACTAGATCACACCACTTTCAACGTGAATCGAACGTCAATCGTACCACATCGAACGTGTATCGAACGTCAATCGTACCACTTCGAATGTGTATCGAACGTCAATCGTACCACATCGAACGTCTATCGTACCTCTTCGAACGTGTATCGAACGTCAATCGTACCACTTCGAACGTGTATTAGACGTGTAATGAACCACTTCTAAATAATTACAACTATTGTTTTAATCTAGCGTACATCACATGTAGGAGATTAGATTGGGGGAGGGTGAAGAAAACACATTTATGCATTAAAAATTGATTATATTTTATTTATGCCTCTGGTGTTTAGACCACCAGTTGAATATTTTAAATACATTTTGCATGGCACAGTGTTTTGCGTGTCTGCCACATCGCAGAGTATTAACTACATTTAGCTCAGGGTTTTCTAACTGACGACTCACGAGATGCCGGGGGCTCCTCCGCCTTGCGGCCACGCTGAACGGCCCCCTCCACACCTACTAAACATTGACGAACACAGTCGAATTCGTCCGTCCCTACACAGACATAAATATATTCGATTGTATGGTGCGAGATAAAGTCCCCGACCTTCCATGGAGCGATTATGACGTTGCATTTCCTGCAGCTGATGTTGCGCCGCCTTATTATCATTTACCGCCTTGGCAATGCCCGCCGCTCCACCAGCCAATGATCCGAGAACACCTAGCAGCGGTAGAAGTGGTAATATACCACCCCGTTTTGCCACCGGAAGAATCCGCTTTTGCGATGCTCTCTTTGGAATCCTTTTGCGCAATTTTGCTTTCATCCCCATCCCGATTTTCGTCTTGGCCTTCATAGCTGCCCAAACAGCTGTAACAGCGCCTCTTTCACCTAGAGCCGAGTCTCGCGCAACGATGCGATTTCGCGCTTTGTCAGTAGGTATACTAGAGGCGTTCTAATCCAAATGTGGGCGAGGGGGTGCAGCCCGGCGAGGGGTACCGCACCGTCGGCGAGGGGGAGGCGGGTAGGGGCCTGCGACCCTGAAGCGTCTGGAGGGGGAAGCCGGCCCATGGAGCCGGTGGAGGGGGAACGCGCTCGCGCGCACGCACGCACACACGCGCGCGCTCGCACAGATGCATACACACACGCCCACGCGTGCGTGAGAGGTTGGGAGGGGGTACCACCGATGACTCGCTCTCTCTCTATTCCTCTCTAGGACCATAGTCAAAACATACGACGCGGAGAAAACGCAAGTCGAAACCTGATGCGATAATCGCGCGTCCAAAACATAGAACGATCGAAGGCCAATTTCCTAGAATAATACGCAGCAGCATCGGTGCGCGCAAATTCAAAGCGGGCTAGACAAAGACACGCGATATGCATCTATTCGTCTCTCTCACGGTAGGTAGTCAAAACATACGGAGACACGACGCGGAGAAAATGCAAGTCGAAACCTGATGCGATAATCGCGCCACAAACATAGAACGATGGAAGGTCCACTCCCGAGAATAATACGCAGCACCGGTGCACGAAAATTCGAAGCGGACCGACGAACTTCTGTTTGCGATAATGATCGAAGGAGAACCTTCGAGAAGAATACGCATATGCTTAAAAGCGTAATATGACTTAAGGTATAATTCTAAGTATTATTCCATTGCGATGCAAGGGTGTGGGGAAATGTCAGGTAGGGATGGTTATATATTTAAGGCAGCTCGCATCTTCGACAGGACATAGTGCGAATGGTAGCGCGTCGGAAAGAGTCTTTTTATTTCAAGTGATTGTATACATACGTTTAAAGAACGAGAACATGGAAACGTTCAAGAACGCGTTTTTGGCGTTGTCGCGGATGTCCGAACTTTTGAGGACCACCGCGGAATTTCGCGATTGGATGGACAGGTGCGACGAGACGATACTTTACATGGTGGCGTATCAACGAGGCGAACGCGTGCCGGTGTGGGAGAAGCAGCGGATGGTGTCGTTGCTCGCG
The DNA here is from genome assembly GCA_963932335.1 of Andrena marginata. NCBI lineage: Eukaryota > Metazoa > Arthropoda > Insecta > Hymenoptera > Andrenidae > Andrena > Andrena marginata. The sequence goes on from OZ010660.1 coordinate 30,809,993, forward strand.
CGAACGAAAACATTGCGCGCGATAGTGCGAGGACGATTATCGCGAGTTGGGTGTGGACACGCCGCTCGAGTGACGTCACCCAAGGTCGTGTGGGAGGAACTTGAAACCGCGTTCGAGAAGCGTTTGTTGACCGGGGTCGTGATAAACGTAGGGGCCGTCGATCCACGCAAATTCTTCGAGAATGCCCGTCGAACGGTGATTTCGCGCGTTACGAATGCTATTACGGAACATCGCAGCGTGTCGGTGAACACCGTTCTCAACGCGGAATTCATGTTGCGGGACGATACGGACGTGAAGAGTTTCGCGACGCGTAACCAAGTACTATTTATGTCGTCGAATGTTCGCGAGTGGTACGCGAAACAAGTGGTTGCTCCGACGTTGATCGCGATGGAAGAGTTTCAGGAGCGCGAGAATGGCTGGACCTTACGGGCAATACAGAATCTACTGATAAACATAAACAAACATAGTCCATTGCGTGCCGGGTGCGACGTGCCGCTTCCGCGAGCGATCATGGTAAAAAGAGCAGTGGTGAACGTTCGGTGCAACGACAATACGTGCTTTTTGTGGTCGGTCGTTGCGAGTTTGTTTCGGGCTACTACACACGGAGAGAGGATTGCGTCGTATCCACCCTATGCGACGGTGCTCCGTACGGATGGTGTGCGACTCCATGTCCCTGAACCAGATACAGAAATTCGAGGTGGTGAACGACGTGTCCGTGAACATTTATCTATGGTCCGACGAGGATGGTTGCGTACCTCTACGCGTATCCGGCAACAAGCGGGAAGGGAGACAAGCGAACCTGCTGCTGATCCAAGATCCCAAGGATTCGCAGCGATACCATTTTGCGTGTATCCACAATCTCTCCCGCTTGATTTCCAGACAATTGCGCAACCATCATGGCAGAGTGTTCGTTTGCGATAGGTAAGTAAATAAGAATAATCAAAAAAAAAAAGTTCGAGCGATACGTGATAGATGAAGAAGAAGAAGCGTTTACATTGTTTTTCCCCTACGTTTCAGGTGCCTCAACGTTTTCTCATCGGCGGAGCGATTGCAGCGGCACACCGTGGATTGTATGCGCTTGAACGAGTGCACGGTGCAATTACCGTCCGAAGAGGAGAAAATTTTGCGCTTCCAGCATCACGAACGCAAGGAACGCGTGCCGTTCGTCATTTACGCGGACTTTGAGTGTTTGCTGGAGGAACTGGAGCAGCCATCGATGGAGCATCGTCGTCGCACGTACGAGTATCAACGCCACAAAGCTCACAGCGTAGGATACTACGTACATTGTTCCGACGACTCGGCTCTGTGCAGATATCGAGCATATCGCAGCGACACCGACTGTGTGCAGTGGTTTGTGCGTGAACTGCGCGAATTCGCGAACGTTGCGTACTCGTGGTTGTGCGTTAAGAAACCCATGGCACCGTTAACGCAGCAACAGTGGCGGAGTTTTCACGGGGCAATCGCGTGCCACGTGTGCGGAGGACTCTTTGATCGAGGTGAGGACGACAGGAAAGTGCGCGATCATTGTCACGCGACGAGTGAGTACAGGGGTGCGGCGCACACATCGTGCAACTTGCGCTACCAACGTTCGTGCACGATACTCGTGGTGTTCCACAACCTGTCCGGCTACGACGCGCACTTCATTATCAAGGAGTTGGCAGACGCGTTCAACGGAAAGATCAGCCTCCTACCGTTAACGAAAGAACGGTACATCTCGTTTACGAAGGACGTGGAGGACCTCAGGGGCGATGGCAAGAACTGGCGAAAAATGTTGAAGTTCCGATTCGTTCAAATTCCTGGCAACGAGTCTGCAGAAACTCGCGTCGGATCTCGGGAAACAGCGATTGACGATTCTCAGACGCGAGTTCGAACATCTCCCTGACGAACAATTCGATCTCCTCACAAGAAAAGGGATCTTTCCGTACGATTACGTGGCGTCGTACGACAAGTTGAAGGACACGCAACTACCGCCTCGTGACGCGTTCTACAATCGCTTGAACGATAGTGGTGTGTCGGAGTCGGATTACGCGCACGCAACCAACGTGTGGAATAGTTTTCGTATACAGACATTAGGCGAGTACAGTGATTTGTACCTAAAGACTGACGTGCTGTTGCTCACGGACGTGTTCGAAAACTTTCGTAGTGCATCTATCGCGAGCTACGAACTAGACCCTGCACATTACTGTACGTTACCGGCGTTCACGTGGGACGCGATGCTAAAATACACGCGCGTCGAATTGGAACTCCTCACAGACGTGGACATGCTGTTGTTCGTGGAGCGTGGTATACGCGGCGGCCTGAGCCAGTGCTCGCACAGGTACGCGCGCACCAACAACAAGTACCTGCCAACGTCGATGTACGACGCGTCGCTCATCGTCGCGCTTCCTCGCGTTTCTGTACTTCAGACTTTTCCAGCTCGCTCAAACGTTTGTCCATCGCAGTATTTATCGCAGTCGTGAAAGCATCCAGTCGCTTCGTCGTCAATTCGTACATGTCTTCCTCCATAGTGTCGAGGGCACGGCCAACGGTACGTTCCATGTCGTCCACGTATCGTTTCGTCGCGGCGTCGGTATCCTCCGCAGGATGCGCCACGCGACGTATCTTGCGTTCCATCGCATCGAACGTTGACCGATCGGTGGCCAGACACAGCGCGTTCTCCCGTACGTAATTCGCGACGTACGGACTCAGCGAGCGAATCGTCTCCATGCGTTGATCGTTGTCGCCGGTAGCGGTAGCATCGGCGGTACTACTACCGTGCAAAGGTGTGCCAAACTTGTTCACCGACATGTTGGGTGGGCGGTGATCACGGACGAGACTGACGCGTCGTCGATCCGACCGATCAATTTACGATGAGACCGGCTTCGCGAAGTTCCTCCACGATGGAGGCAATTTCGTTATCGTGTCCGGTATGTCCGGCGTCGCGCGACCCCAAGAGCAATCGTAGCCTATCGACCAATTCATTCGGATCGTCCCAGTACACGTAATCGATCGCGTTATCGGTAACCGTCATCGCGTCGTCGATGGGTAACCCGCGACCTTCGCGCGCGATCCCGCCGACGTTGCGGTCTCCGCGACTCAACAACACCGACACGATCTTCCTGTACTTGTGGCCCTTGTTGCCTAGCGTGGGCTTGCTGGCCGAATGGTCCCGTCGATGCGCGTTCGTCTTCAACAAGATGTCGCGGTACGCGTCGAGATCAGCATTCATGTACGCTTGCTCGTTAGGAACTCGCATGAACAGCAGTTCGTACAAGCCTCGCGTACCCGCGTATCGGTTACCCTTCACGGTAACGTCGTCGTTCTCGCCGATAGTGAGCACGGAATCACCGATCGTCAGCTGTTCGTCGTCGTTGCCTAGGTACACGCCGTACACGTTGTCGATCAGTTTCTTGGCGTTAGCCGTGTTTCACACGTGACGGCACGGCACGGCAACGGCGCCGTTTATACGGCACAATTCACGGTTCATAGACGGTATTCCAAGTCAGTTGGGCTTCAACATGGAGCGTGAACGCGTTATAGCGATGCTGTTTCTATACAGACGATTAAAAAGAAGGAGGAGTAATAAAATTTGGTGGGTTCACCCAATAAATATGGGTCGAAAGGAGTTTGGGGCATTCTATATTCTCTTTATAGACTTAAGGAACAACGAAGAAGAAAATTTTTTTAATTATTTTCGTATGAAAATTATAACTTATGATCTGTTGCACCTACGACTGAAGGATGCAATTCAGCACAAAAATACAGGTATGCGAGAATGCATCCAGCCTATCGAAATGTTGGCCGTCACAATTAGGTTAGTAAAACAAGACTACATTTAACAAATAGAACGTTCAATTTTTAAAAATGAAAACCTAATCGAAAAAATGAATCAGATTTATGTGCAGTTTTTGTTGTGTTCCGCTTCAGGTGGTAAACTGTTTCGAAACAAACCACACACAAAAAAAAACAAAATCTCCTTTTTGTCTCTGTACGAATTCAAGGTCTTGTCCCATATGATAGGCCTTTGCTCGATTAGTGAAATCAAAAGGTCAAGATTTAAGTCTTCCATTTTCTGTAAAGAAACTATAATATAACACGATATGACTATAATATAGTCAACTACTCATGACACGTGTGAAAGCTACAATACAAATGACTAACCTATGCAATATTTGACGTTTTGCAGATTCTTCAATATGTCTTCGGCGTGAGGTCTCGATATTGAATATCGTTTATCAATTTTCCTGTTACTAACAACATCAATAACTGCTTTTGTTCAGCACGAGTGCGTTACATATTATCAATGAGAAAAAATTATTACTAAAAATTATTTTTAAGTTTTCAGTAACGACATATGAAACATTTACAATTACGATTATTTATTAAATATTTATTTAAAATAATTCTTAATATTACAAAAATTGATAAACGATATTCAATATCCAGACTTATTGTACAAATACCAAGACGGTAACTGTAATGTATCTAAGTCTGAGAAAGCGTAACCGCTCGCCAGATATCTGAAATAATTAAGAATATTATGGGGTATTTAGTTATTTTCTTAATTTGATTTTGTACAGCCCAGGCCTCTCCGTGAACTGTGAAAAATGATTTTGATACGTCGAAGCGCCCTATTTATAGGTCCGCACCGAAGCAAAACGGTTCAGTATTCAAAATGCTTCTGATCCTGTCGGATAATTGCAATATTCGAGACCTAACCTCTGAGCAGTTGAAGTATATACCAAAGATTATTCTACTCCGAGAGTTTGGCAGGCACATTGATCAGTTGTGGGACAGACTGCCCGAGCATATAAAAACCGATTCTGAGGTTCAGCAGTATCGTCGGTGTCTGGAACATTATAATCGCCCTTGGCAGCGAACGCATATCGACGGTCCAGCACCATTGATTAAAAACTGTAGCGAATGTCGCCGACGAGAGTAAAGAAAGGTTGTGGTTTGTTAAATCGGGCGATAAACGCGCTACCTATTGAATTACATATTCCGGGATACTAGTTTTGCGGCCCAGGAACTCATCTGGCAAAACGATTAGCTAGAGGGGATCGAGGCATCAATCCGTTGGACGCAGCGTGTCGAGAACACGATATTGCGTATTCGCGTAGCAACGACCTCAGCGAAAGGCACGCGGCAGATAACATACTCGCTGACAAAGCGCGAAAACGCATCGTTGCGCGAGACTCGACTCTGGGTGAAAGAGGTGCTGCTACGGCTGTTTGGGCAGCTATGAAGGCCAAGACGAAGATCGGAATGGGGATGAAAACAAAAACCCGCAAAAGGATTCCAAAGAGAGCACCGAAAAAGCGGATTCTTCCGGTAGCAAAACGGGGTGGTATATTACCACTTCTACCGTTGCTAGGTGTTCTCGGATCATTGGCTGGCGGAGCGGCGGGGATCGCCAAGGCGGTAAACGATAATAAGGCGGCGCAACATCAGCTGCAGGAAATGCAACGTCATAATCGCTCCATGGAAGGTCGGGAACTTTATCTCGCACCGTACAAGCGCGGACAGGGAATATCGAAACGAAAAAAAAAAACGCCGAAAAGAAAATAAAAATGCCTGCGGCCGTAACTACCGATGCACAATTGGAGGAGTTGGCAAAACGTATGCATATTCCATTCTTTAGAGGAGTTTTTATGCGTAACGCGTTACCAGCTGGAGGAGTACGTCGAAACGAGAGCGGTATCGTAAATTTGGACAATGTCGAGGGGCCTGGGACTTATTGGGTGGCGTATGCGAAGAGAGGGATTCGAGCTATATATTTCGACAGCTTTGGGAATCTTCGACCGCCTAAGGAATTCATACAATATCTGGATAAAGATGCTGTGAAAATTGAATACAATCGTACGTCTTATCAAAAGTACGATCAGAGTAATTGCGGACAACTATGTCTACGCTTTCTACAAACGATCGGCACCGAATTTAAGGATTGACTTCCCACCACTCTGATTCAATAACAGTCGAGCAGTTCGAGCAGAATATGTCGTTAACATTCACTTTAACCGGCAAGAGTAGCACCCTCGCGGTAAACTACTTTCCACCCATAGATTTGAGCGACGATGATTACGAGCTTGGTCTAACAACCTTTGAAACTTATCACACAATACCGAACATCGACTCGAGCAACGATAAATTCTACTTTTTCTCAAACTATGACATCAAAAACAACAGCGTCGACACCACTCATGAATACATTACGATTCCCCACGGCTCCTACGAACTAGACGCCATTGCCAAGTACCTGAAGCAGCGATTACTCGAGCGATATCCTCAAAAAAATCTCGACGGCACCGATGACGGTGACAACGATGCGTATCCTATAGTGTTGCGTCCCAACAACAACACCATGAAAAGCGAACTGTACTGCCGGTTCGCCGTAGACTTTACAAAGCCCAATAACATTGGATCGCTACTGGGATTCTCAACGAATCGGGTATTAGAACCAGGACGATGGCATGAATCGGACGATCCAATTAATATCATGAACGTGAACATTATTCGCATAGAATGTAGCGTGACCGCTGGTGCGTACAACAATGGGAGGCGTGTACATACGATACATGAATTTTCTCCGAGAGTCCCACCAGGATATAAGATATCGGAAACGCCCGCGCAGATCATTTACCTTCCAATCATCGCACGGGTCATTACGGATCTAACGATACGCGTTGTGGATCAAGACGGACGATTGCTCGATTTTCGAGGTGAAGAGATTACCATCAGACTGCACGTACGACGACGACGACGATAATACGTGTAGTGCGAAAGAGATGCTTGTATTGAACGACTCCAGAAACCCGTTTCTTCCAAGTGAAATTGTTTACAACACCAACAACTGCAACAACTCCGATTACGCTAAAAAGAAGAAGCTCAGTGCTGCAAATATTGCATTTTTGAAATCTTTGGGATTCATTGTACGCATTTAAGTTGAAAAATGGCTGATATTCTAAGCATTGGAGGGAAGCCGACGTTTGATGATCGCATCGTCAAGCTCGAGACTCACACATACAACCCATACGTCAACACGACGTTTGGATACAGCGATGAGATAAGAATACCGATACAGCAGCAGGATTTATACACATTACCGTGCGAAAGTTTCCTCTTTGTGGAGGGGAAATTGAAGATAAATAAGCCAAACGATGCGTTAACGGTGATGTTGGGAAATAATTGCATGGCGTTCTTATTCGATGAGATTCGATACGAGCTGAATGGTGTGGAGATTGATCGCAACAGAAACGTTGGAATAACTAGCACGCTTAAAAACTATGTATCGCTGACATCGGACGAAGACAAAAATATGGAGAATGCCGGATGGGGCTTGAAACGACGCGATGGGCTAATAGTGAAAAACCATTTCAATTTTTGCGTCCCACTCAAATATTTGCTGGGATTTTGCGAGGACTACAAACGCATGATTATTAATGCGCGTCACGAATTGATTTTAATACGATCGCGCAACGACAACAATGCTGTGATAGGATCACCGATGTTGGAACCAGAAATTGAATTACTTAAACTACAATGGCGGATGCCTTATGTGACGCTGAACGACGTTAATAAGCTATCGTTGCTACGTACTTTGGAAAGTGGACAAAACCTGAGCATTTGTTTTCAATCGTGGGATCTGTACGAGTATCCTCTCTTACAGAGCACGACCAAGCATTCGTGGGCCGTGAAGGCATCTGCACAGCTGGAGAAGCCGCGATGCGTGATCCTTGCTCTTCAGACTGGTCGAAGGAATGTGATGAGCGAAGACATTACTAAGTTCAACAACTGTAAATTGACCAATGTAAAACTTTTTCTCAACTCGGAATTTTATCCATACGATGACATGAACTTGGACTTTGACAAAAATAAGCATGCCATCTTGTATCACATGTATACACAATTCGGTAAATCGTATTATGGACATAGTTGCAACGAGGCATTATTCACCGTGGCTGAATTTTTACAATTTGGCCCCATCGTGGTGATTAATTGCTCGCGACAAAATGAGTCGATCAAGAATGGCACCGTGGACGTGCGCATAGAATTCGAGTGTAAAGAGAATGTGCCGGTAAATACTACAGCCTATTGTCTGATTCTGCACGATCGGGTGGTTGAATACAATCCACTGACAAACGTGGTGCGCAAAATGAATTAAATTGCCACGCTACTTGCCCGCCCTCTCCTGTGTCAAATTCACACAAAATTTCTTCGTGAAAATTGAGATGCTTTACGAGAAAAACTGCATTCTCCCGTCTGTCTTGGAAGCGAGCGGACCTCTAAATTGTACCGATAATGGCTGTACCAACATTCGTTGACCTGCAAGGGTTCATCGTCGATGGAAGATTTATCGTCAAGGAAGTGGCTGTCCTATGCAAGGGGACAATTCTCTCGCACTATATTTTTGGAAGTTCGATGCCGCAATATCTTCTTACAAAATCCGACAAATCAAGCATTCGATGGTTGGTGGCAAAACATCATGGACTACGTTGAGACGATGGAGACGTTCCATACAGTATGGCTAAACAGCTAATTACGAAAGCTGTAGCTGATGCGATCGACGAAGAAGATGACACATCCCATATCATATACGTTAAACGGCTGCAGAAACGCGACTGGCTTGCGGATTTCCTGGATGAAAATACGAGAGCGGACGTGATCATCGAGACGCTGGACATTGACTACTAGGATATAAAATCCCTAAATAAGCTAAATGTAGTTAATACTCTGCGTTGTGGCAGACACGCAAAGCACTGTGCCTTGCAAAATGTATTTAAAATATTCAACTGGTGGTCTAAACACCAGAGGCATAAGTAAAATATAATCAATTTTTAATGCATAAATGTTTTTTCTTCACCCGCCCCCAACCTAATCTCCTACATGTGATGTACGCTAGATTAAGACGATAGTTGAAATTATTTAGAAGCGGTTCATTACACGTTCGATACATGTTCAAAGTGGTACGATTGACGTTCGATACACGTTCGAAGTGGTACGATTGACGTTCGATACACGTTCAAAGTGGTACGATTGACGTTCGATACACGTTCAAAGTGGTACCATTCACGTTCGATGTGGTACCATTCACGTTCGATGTGGTATGATTGACGTTCGATACACGTTCGAAGTGGTACCATTCACGTTCAAAGTGGTACCATTCACGTTCGATGTGGTACGATTGACGTTCGATACACGTTCAAAGTGGTACCATTCACGTTCAAAGTGGTACCATTCACGTTCGATGTGGTACGATTGACGTTCGATACACGTTCAAAGTGGTACGATTGACGTTCGATACACGTTCAAAGTGGTACGATTGACGTTCGATACACGTTCAAAGTGGTACGATTGACGTTTGATGTGGTATGATACACGTTCGATACTCGTTCGATACACGTTCGAAACCTTTTCAATGTCGTTCGATACACGTTCAAAGTGGTGTGATCTAGTCGAATGATGTGTCAAAGAAGAAGGGAAAGAAGATGCGTGTGAATAAGGAGAGGACGGTCAGCGAAGAAGAAGATAAGTACATGGAGGAGGATGGTCAGCGAAAATGCATGTGGTCTATGATGAAGATGGTGAAGAAGAAAGGCATCCTACTTTTGCAAAGCTATGCACTTCTTCATTTCATGATGGGAGGGGGTTTTGACATGCGAGGGCCAGGAGATGTAGCGAGACCAGTTGCATTCAAACTGTGACAGCCGACAGCTGACAGTCTGATTGTGATATTTTTTGATTTTTTGATAATATTGTGTGCAACAATGGGATTAAAACGGATTGCGCCCGAGTGTGACCCCGAGGTATGTACTTATCAATTTTTTTACATTTATCGCGTTTAACCGTTGATACCGAGTGAATATTATATCGCGGGTTTCTATATTCCAGAACTCGCCATCGCCGTCGCCATCACCGTCGCCACCACAATCACCCGCGTGGTCGAGCGACTGGGGGTCGCGGCAGCCGTCACCGTCGCCGCCGCCGCAGTCGCCGCCTCCACAGGTATGTAATACTTTGCATTTTGTGCGTTTGATATTTAGTAGGTTTAATGTGTCATTATTATATCAATGTTTGTGTGTATGTTCTAGGACATATTTTTCATGTTTGAGGCGAGGCTGCGGTCCCCATCACCGCCATCACCCTCACGGCCGCCTCATGTGGTATGTAATTCTCTGCATTGTTTTGTGCGTGTTTCATATTTAATATATTTATGTGCTTAATTATAATGACGTTTGTGTATTTCTAGGACCTGCCCCGGGTTATTAGCCCCATGATGGCGGCTCGGCTGCGGCGGCCTTGGGTGCCGTATCGGCAGATGGAGCCCCTGCGGCGACCGCGCACCCCGTCGCCAGAGTGGATCGACGCGAGGAGGCCGCGACTGCGCTCCCCGTCGCCCCCATCACCGCCTCACCACCATCGCCACCACCACCGCCCTCGCCCCCATCACCGTCGCAATAATTTATTTTTTTATATTTTTTTCTATTTTTATATTTTTTTATATTTTATATTCTGTTCTTTTATTTTAATATTCTATTCTATTTTTATATTCTATTCTATTCTATTTTTCGCTCCAACAGTTGATCATTACCCCCACCACCATCAACGGTTGCGCGCGACGTCGCACAGTGGTTCAGAGGCGGAAAAAATTCAAAAAATCATGTCACAATTTCGTATTGCTTTTTTAGGTATGTTTTTTCATCGGTTATGTATTGATCATTTCCTGTCACTTAGCCTCTAAAACCGTATTACAAGTGCGGAAAAACTCGCACTAAAGAAGTATGGCCACAATTTCTACATATCACTAAGTGGACCGGTTTTTTCCGGAGTAGTTTTATTACTCATTTTTACATAGTGTAGAGCAAAAAGAAGTAGAATTGAAACTGTTGTCAGAATATAACAATATCTCAAAGAATACCGAGGTGTTTTAGAAATCACCATTTTTTTCAGGTAGCTACGCCTACCTTCGCAACGACACTGGAAAGGTTTGAAAGTACATATTTTTAGGTACAATTCCCATTAAAAAATTTCACCGGCCATCACCGGCTGTACCGTATGCAAACGTTTTTGTAAGTTTTTTCGTAAAAAAATACCTAATTGCTTCTGTTGACCGTCGATTGCTCTTGTGGGTGTCGCCTTTCAATAGAAAATTTTGCGCTGATTCCGAATATATACCATGTTCCTATACCTAAAATAAACGATTCATGTGTTTTTTGGCCAAAAACCATGAAAAATCACGTTTTTTCACATATTTTGCGATATTGAGCAGTTTTCTTCTGCCTCCATGTAATTTTGTCCAATAGAAAAGTTGTATAGAATTAAAATATGCGTTTTTTAAATTTTTTTAATTTATTTTTAACTGTCAATATTCGTTTTTTGAACGGATTTTGTACTTGTACAATGTTTAGGCAATTTTGTCTAATATATCTAAATATATCAGTCAACGATATATTTTCTGAATAACATTTTTTTTCGCCTCGAGAATCTTGTTATACGATGGGAAAATGTTATGGCCGATGTCTTTCACCATTTTTCTAATGACTTCATATTGATATTTAGAAAGTTTAGCCTGAGCCTACTAGACTTGAGGCGCAATGCACGCCCGCACTCGCCTTCGGTTGTCTTTCGGCGGGCACCATGGTGATTTTTACACGCGGCGCGGAAAAACAAATGCACGTGACCATGCACTGGTGTCCAACAATGCGTCTAGCACGGCAATAGTGCCCATTCAGATGAGCGACTTAACAGCTACCTGATTAGTATTATTTGTACAGTTAAATAGTGAACATTGAGAAATTACTTCCTGTTTAGTATTATTTGTACAGTTAAATAGTGAACGTTGAGAAATTACTTCCAGTGTAGTATTATTTGTACACTTGAATAGTGAACATGGAGAAATTTGCAATTAAACACAAAGTTTTGAGCGAAATAATTTTTAAACGCGACTCTTTTGACAATTTTTTACAAGTTAATTACCATTACTTAAGTGATGAGCAGTGCACGTATATTATTCGGCAATACCAGAAGAGATTCCTACCCCAGTTCAATAAAAAATTCAAAGCAGTCTATGAAAACAAAAAGAAATTTCGTTCAATTTTTGAAGTCTGGCTACAAGGTTATTTTGAGGTATCATTATCTCACCTACCTGGCACATCTGCCAATTCAGCATCTGAATCATTAAACGTCATAAAACGTGGGAGGCCATGTAAATCGTTCGACGAATGTTCCGATCGTGCCAAAAAGTACAAAGTTCAGAGTCACCGAGAAACATTTTCACAAGATTTAATTGATGCCGCTTCTTCCAAGCCAGCCGATGCATATTCTTTTCAGAGTAGCTCTGATTCGAAAATGGATCCCGATTTGGCACTAGCCATGATGGCTCAGGCTAAACTTTCTAAATATCAATATGAAGTCATTAGAAAAATGGTGAAAGACCTCGGCCACAACATTTTCCCATCGTATAACAAGATTCTCGAGGCGAAAAAAAAATGTTATCCAGAAAATGTATCGTTGACTGAACATTCAGCCAGTGTTCCGCTTCAGGACTTGTTTGATCACACCACTAAAAGGATCATCGAAAGTTGTCCGAGCATGACAGGCACCGATACTTATGACCTGGTGCTGCACACCAAATGGGGATTTGATGGTGCTTCTGGACAGGGTCAGTTTTCACAAAAACTCACAGAAGAATCTGCCAGTGTTTCAGATGCCCATGTTTTTTCCACTTCTATCGTACCATTGAAGTTAACGTGTATAGGAAACGAAAAGGTTGAGTTGTGGAAGAACTCTAGACCTTCGTCCACGAGGTTTTGTCGACCCGTAAGATTTGCCTGCACGAAAGAGACTCCAGATATTGTTATAGGAGAAAAAAATCGAATGGAGAATGAAATTCAATGTTTACGAGATTCTCTAATCCCGTCGGATGGGCACACTATACGTGTAAAACATCAATTATATTTTACAATGTTTGACGGGAAAGTAGCTCAAATTGTGACCGAAACAAGTTCTGCAAGCAACTGTGTGATTTGCGGGGCCAAGCCTTCGGAAATGAACAAATGGCCAAAACTTATGAAAAAAGAATTAAATGTTGAAGCCCTTAAACTTGGAATGTCGACAATGCATGCCAGAATCAAATTTATGGAGTATGTTCTCCATCTGAGTTATAATTTGCCGTTTAAATGTTGGAGGGTCAATGAATCGACAAAAAACATAAAAAAAGAAAATAAAATTGAAATTCAAAATCAGTTTCGAGAAAAACTTGGATTACTTTTAGATGTCGTTAAGCAAGGGACAGGAACAACTAACACCGGAAATGCATCAAGGCGATTTTTTGAAAATTACGCGATAACTGCAGAAATAACTAAAATTGATGAAAATCTTATTAAAAGATTTAGAATAATATTGGAGTTAATCACGAGCAATTATGCAGTTGATTCAGTTAAATTTGGTGCATATGCTCGCGAAACCGCACAGTTGGCTATAAAATTGTACCCCTGGTACTATATGCCAGCTTCGGTGCACAAAATTTTATTACATGGCCAGGAAATAATCGAACAAGCGGTTTTTCCAATTGGAACCTTATCGGAGGAAGCCCAGGAAGCGCGAAACAAAGAGTACAAATACTTCAGAACTTTTAATACCAGGAAATCATCTCGAGAGGCAACAAATGAGGACATAATGCATACGTTACTAATTTCTTCTGATCCATTTATATCAAAATTACGACCGGAGTTAAAAATAAGGAAACTTGTTTTGAGTGCAGAGGCAAAATGTTTATTGCAGAATTAAAACGATCAAGGTTAGTATCAGTGATCATTTTACGTACTTTGTTTCGACAAAATTGTGTAAACATTGTACAAGTACAAAATCCGTTCAAAAAACGAATATTGACAGTTAAAAATAAATTAAAAAAACTTTAAAAAACGCATATTTTAATTCTATACAACTTTTCTATTGGACAAAATTACATGGAGGCAGAAGAAAACTGCTCAATATCGCAAAATATGTGAAAAAACGTGATTTTTCATGGTTTTTGGCCAAAAAACACATGAATCGTTTATTTTAGGTATAGGAACATGGTATATATTCGGAATCAGCGCAAATTTTTCTATAAGTATACATAGAGAACCCAATTTTTTTCCAAAATTTCCCATTTTTGAACCACTGTGCGTCGTCTTGAAATCCCCCCTCCCCTGTGACATCATCCCCCTCCCCGCCTCACCCCCTCGCCCATCTCGCGGAAGAGTGCGGTACCCCCCACCCCGCCTCACCCCCTCGCCTTCGGCCCGGTACCCCCCGCCCCGCCTCACCCCCCCGCCATCGGTCCGGTAACCCCCGCCCCGCTTCACCCCCTCGCCCATCGTATCCAGAATCGGCACTACCTACCTACTCAGCTAGGATCGCATCAGGCCTCATTCATAATTATATGGCCACATTATTTAAAATAATAAAGAGAGGTTGGAACTTTTTTACTAATACTGGAAATATTGATTTATTGATATCATGTTCTGCGAAGGCGAGGGCGAGGGCGAGGGCGAGATAGAACGAGAGCGAGTCAGAAAGCGTTGAGAAAAGGAGCACTAAGGCAGGCAAGCGGTAGGGTGGGAGAATACGCGTTACGAAACTCAACCGGCGAATATATCTGAATACGACCTTAGAAATTTTAATAATGAACGAGAACCTTTGTGCCCCGAACCACGCGAGATCGCCATTGCACAAAACTCAGCGAGTCGCATGATTTGATTCAATACATGAATAAAAAAAATTAATTTTTCTATTTATTTCTTGTTTTGCAAACATTTTCTTGGGGGACGAAATTAAGAACACTTTCTTCAGATTTCACATTTTATTTATTTTCTCGTATTGACATGACATGATTAGGGGAGACCGGGGCTAGTTGGCTAATTTTTTACATATCTATTTTTTATAAATCAACCATTGGCATTTTGTTGAGTTACGGTATAACAAAAGTTCACAAATTTACTTGGGTAAATTTACTTGGCTTAATTTTTAAATTCGATTTAATTGAGCCTAAATCATAGTTTTTATTATATTTACAAGTGTGAGTCCAGTAAGTCAACAAACCCAGGTTGCGGGGCTAGTTGACATATATGATGGGGCTAGTGGACTTGACATTTATAATGACGTTTGTAAGAAAACATAGCGGTATTAACAGAAATTAAACATTTATTTGCTCAAAATTAGGTAAAATTAGGCCTACAAATCATCATCTGAGTCACAGTTAATGCACACATAATAGTCTATATTAGAGCTGCTGCATTTATCGTGAGCCCATCTGCTGCAACGTGTGCACTGCACCCAGTTCTCACCACGAATGCTATCAGTATAAGGTTCATTGCATACTAAGCATTTGGCATCATCTTCTGACTCTGAAAACGATAAATTTTTCTTGAATGACGTGGATGGTGCAGGACATTCTTCTCCGAAAAGAAATTTTTGACTGTTTTTGGCTTTATTCTTTTTTCTATCTTTCTTCTCAATCATTTTAGTTTTACGTGGACGTTTCTTATTTTGAATGTTTTCTTTTTCTTGCTGTAATGCTTCTTTTATAGGTGTGTCCATTAAAATAGCTGTGTGTCGTTTTTTTCTTGCCTTTCTAGTGTTCTGTCGCGGAGCTGCTTTTGGAAATGGCCTTACCTGCTCAGGACTCAATGGGCGGTATTCTCAGTCGTTGCTTAAGCAAGCGCTTAAGCATGTCTTAACAAAGTTCGCCTTATTCGAATAAGACGTGCTTACGACTTCATGTATTCTCAGTCCGAACTTAAGATTTGCTTAGTGAAGAAGACGGTGGTTAAGGCTCGCTTAGCCAAGCAAATGCTTAAGCAAATCTTATATTACGTTCGGCAAGCGTCGGAAACTTTCCCGTGTAGCCGAGCGGAATACCCAATCAGGAATGATATTGAAAATGCGGCTTGCTGTATTTGCGCGTGTATTCCCTGTTATTCCCCCATATTCCTCCTTATGCGCCTGGTATTACCACGTGCTATTCTCGTTCAAAAAATGGCAAAGAGCCAGAAAAAACATTACAGTGATGTTGAAAAACGGCTGTTTGTTGAATTACTAAAGGAACACGGGCCAATTATACAACAAAAAAAAGTGATGCGAGTTGTATCAGCGCGAAAGACGAAGCTTGGGACCATATATGCGCAAAATATAATGCTTCCCATCTAATATCCGCTAAGGTAAGGGATTTGTTTATGTGAAAATGGCAATGAAACTATACCCGAACGCAAAGTATGATAAAGAATTCGCTATTAGGGTCATTGACCCTTGGTTAGTGGTGGCTCTGTATTTTACTTCTAGAAAACTGAATTCTCCCCTGATAACCAGGTCTGCCGACAGATCCGGTGCCGTCTGTGTTCGCATTCAGCTATGGTTCTGCCGGCAGATCCTGCTGCCCGTCTGAAGGCAGACTGCAGGCAGGGTTGTTATCAGGATCTAGTAGAATAAGACGTAGTAAATAGCTTAACTTTATTACGTTCATTTAATTAACTATTTTATATAATCATTGCAGAGAACTGTTCAGCAACTAAGGAAACTATGGAGCAACATCAAAACTGCACAGCGGGGGCTACTAACGAAGGAAAGGCAGGCAACAATGGCAACGGGTGGTGGCCCAGCAGCACCACCCGTTGCCATTGATCCAGATGTTGCGGAGGTAACGCTACATTTATTACATACGGCCCCGATAGCATTTTCTTCAAATTCAAACGAGGAAAGCATACACGGTTAGTAATGTTATGATATTAATAAAATGCTAATGAGATTAGCCGAAATGAATAACGAATGTTTTGATGATTAGAGCGACAACAAATAATGTTCAGTACCGACAATATGGCAATAGAAACAATGGTGGAAGAACTGGAGGAGTTCCGTGCTGAAGCACAGACGTGCTTACCTACAACATCATTAGAAATTACGCAAACTATTGGTAAAATATGTAGTTTTTTTTTATCTTGAGAAGAGTATTTATAGTAGAAACATCATTTTTTGTAAGTGCATTATCTCTTATTTCTATTATTTTCAGCTCCTGTGGAAAAAAGAAAGAAAAAAGCAACTGCTAATTCTGACCTCGAAGAATTGAAACTGGAAAGAATCAGGTCAATGATAGAGGACGAGAGGAAATTAGCACTTCTGAACTACGAACACCAGAAGCTAAAAAATGAAAATGAATTAGAATTTATGACTAAACAAAACGAATTACATTTGCGGAAAGCGATCGCGGAAGCGGAATTAGCGGAAAAATTATTGATAAATTATTAATACTAAATTTTTTATTACATTTTGTTATTACATAAACTTTTTATTCATGTTATTATATTATATTTAATTATCTAAGCTAAGCGATGACAAGACTGAATTTGTGTTCCTAATGATAAATAATTAAACATGATGTACCTGAAAAAAATGTATATTAAATGTTATATTTGAGTAAAATTTATAGAATATACGCTAGTCTATATTGTCAAACTCACACCAAACAATAGAAATAGCCCCATGGTTTGTAACTGTACCTTGCTTACTTCGTATTAAGCATCAAAATTGATATGCCGCCGGCATTAGCGTTACCCGATGTACACCACGAGGAGGTTGCTCGGTCGGACTTTGTACATCATGGTGGCTCTGAAAAGAGCCGATTTGTGTGTTCGTCCGTATCTGTTAATTGAAAAGCCGGGCAATTAACGCCTCACGAACAGCAAACCCATTGGCGTTTCCTGCATTTTGCGGTACATCAACTGGTACTTCTTCGTTATCATCATTGAAATCATCATCTTCTGGCAATATGTCATTGAAGACTAATGACATGTTGTGCAACACAGCACATGCCACAACAGTTGAGGTAGAGCAAATCAGTTTAGTCATTAATCCGCGTGACAAACATGGGAACCTTCGTTTCCACACGCCAAAAGTACGCTCCACAATTATGCGCGTTCTGCTTTGGATATGGTTATAGCTGCAATGATACAATAGGCAATAAATATAATCCTTTTTTCATACTGAAAACCTTAATAATTCTAAAAAATAGAATACTTACGTCATTTGTTCGTCTGTTTGTGGATTTGGAAGTGGTGTCATTAGAAACCGTAAGCAAGGGTACCCTCTATCACCAACAAGCATGCCATCCAGTCGTTGTTCCAAGTACCGCATATACAGCAAAGAGTTTTGAAATATGCGGCTGTCATGTGCACGACCCGGCCACTCGGGTACTATGTCCAAAAATTCCATTCTTGGACCGACAACAGCCTGCAACAAAGATCATAATTTTAAAAAATGAAACGAAAATCTTGGAGATTAAAAAAGAAAGTGATATTCAATCATACACGATTAATCAAAATATTTTAATCACGAAATAAAAAAATGGATGAAAACCTACTTGCACATTAAGTGAAAAGTATCCTTTTCGATTCCGAAATACTTCGGCCAGATTGTGGAATCTCGTGTTGACTAAGCGCACGTGCGTGCAGTCGATAGCGCCATCAATACCGGGTAACCCGATAGCTCCATTTCCTTTCCCAAGGTGAACGAATAATCGTCTATTCTCCATGCGTGCTTCCACATCTCTCGGCATTTTTATGTAATCCCGAATTAAACTTGCAAGTAAACTACTCACGCGAAAAATAATCTTAGAAACTGTTGGTTGGGCGATCTGCATGGAGTCACCTAGCAGTTGCTACAAATAGATGTATTTTAAACAATTTTCCTCGTGCACACTCTTTAATTATCAATATTTCGGACTTGAAAAATAGAATACATATTTCTAAATTACCTGAAAACTGGACGTTGCATAATACCGTAAGGTCGCGAGCAATTGAAATTGCGGTGGAATTGGCAAGCCACGATTATTTATTTTCGCAAGCCCTTCAATAATTTTCGGCAAAATACCGTGTAACACCGTATCCTTATTGAATCTGAACCGCATTTTAAATTCAGCGTCGTCATATTGTTCAAAAGGATTTTGTCTGTCCCGAATGTATCGTCTAATAGCAGGCCTATTATCCGCTTCATCATCGGACATATCATCGATATCGCTAATAGTAATGTCCATATCAATGAAATCAAAATCCATTAAATCCATTTTTACAGGTTCACTTTTTCGCTCACTTTTCACTTGCTTCCTTTTAGAAGTAATGGCGTCGAATGGCGTATAAGACGGACTTAAGTCATCTAAAAGGTTGACTTGAAAATATAACCTCACTTTGCGCGAATAAGATCGTCTTAAGACGTTCTTATTTGACTGAGAATACATACGCACTTAAGCCATGCTTAAGAAGCGACTGAGAATCTCGAATAAATAAGATTTCTTAACAAAGTAAATGCTTGAGTCGATGCTTGAGTCGATGCTTATTTGCCGACTGAGAATCTAGATGGGGTCTTAAGCAAGTGCTTAAGGCGAACTTAAGAATAAGCAACGACTGAGAATACCGCCCAGTATGTTTGCATTTTCCATGCTTTCAGGAGGATGCTCATGAAGTTTGATTTACATTTTTATCAACTGTAGGTGACTTTTCATTGTTAAGTATCAAGTCTCCATCTTCATTTGTTGGAGCAGGCCTATCTGTCACGTATGAAGTTAAAAATTCACTGCCAGGAAAAATGTTTTCATTAATAGGAAAAATTCCAGTTTTCTGAAAGCCAGCCATTATATTAGTTGGTGTAGTGCTAAAGGTAAGGTCATTTTTATAATTCCAGGGATATTGTATATGGAAAATGTCTTGTCAGGATTATTTACCATCCAGTTATCAATTGCAGAATTGCAATACTTTTTCAGGGGTCCGTAAACACTCCTATCTAATGACTGCAACTTGTGCGAACAATGCGGAGGAAACGATAAAACTGTCACGCCATTTTCTTTACAAATATTCAACGCCGCTATTGAAAGGTGGGAATCGTGATTATCAAACAGCAAAAGCACGGGTCTTTCTTTAGAACATTTTACATGCCGGATGAAATGTTAAACAAATTTTACAAAATGTTCTTCCTTCATCCATCCAGATGGATTGGCATCACCCAGGCTTCCGGCAGGTGCATCTCTAATAAAGTGGTCTCGATAGTTTACCCGAGGGAAAATGAAAGAAGGGGCAATTGTGTTTCCGCTTGCGGATACTGCGACAGCAAGTGTCACAAGAGTCCCTCTTTCGGCTGACACAAGTTTCCCTATTTGTTTAAAACCACGTCGAGCCACTATCTTGTCCGGCCTTTGAACCGTGGTTATGCCCGTCTCGTCGACATTCCAAATATCTGAAGCTTCAAAATTAAAACGGTTATATACGGTCTTCAAATGGGAAAAGAACAATGCTACATTCGTTTTATTGAACGAAGTGGCCCTTGACAAACTTGTAGCTTCGGGGGTTCTTAAAGCCAAACTTTTATTTCTTTTAATAAACAAAGTGTACCAATCTGGCCCTGCCATTTTATTGTTAATCCAGCTAACCGGAATCTGAAGTCCATTAGAAGTAGCATATTCATATGCAAATTTTTTTAGTTCCTTCAGCGTTTACCGGTAGTAAATATCCGACGCTTGTTTTAAATAATCCGTTAAGAGAGTCTCTTGTACCTCAGAAAAAACTTTTCACCCGTTAAAATAACCAACACGTTCTAGTTTGATTTCACCATTCGGTAATTTTGCTTTTTAACGTATCGATCAAGCGTTTTTTGGGGGAATTAAAAAATCTTTAGCAACACTATTAACGCTCCTGCCTTCATTTATGACTGTTTGGACTGCCCGTAAAATAGTATCAGCAGATGCTTTGCCATTCTCAGTTTTTCGTTTGTAATTTCCCACCTTGATGCCTGCAACAAATGTAGGTAATTAATACGTTAATAAGAGCAAAACTGGATAAAAAAGGGAAAAAAATCATTTCCAGGGTTATTTGACTAATAGTCTATGCTTAGTCAAGTAACCCCATCCGACATTGCTAACATATTAGGTGTCGTACGTGCAAACTTCCAAGCACCGGATAAAATACAATACCGTAAATCATAGTCAATGCATCACACTTACACAATATATTCATGAAAAAAGTATCAGGCTGTACTTAGTGGACAAAAATACATAAATAGTCAAAACTGAAATATTTACTTACCGTCGATGTTTTTAGATTTTTTATTCCCACCGATACAACACACGAGTTTTTACCACGGCGACACATGGAATGGCGAGCTAGTCATTCATATGTTTTAAAATGGCTAATCAAAGCACCATCTATTCTATAATATAATAGTTATGGTGAATTAGTCAACTAACTTCATTAGTCGACTAGCCCCGGTCTCCCCTACATTTTGTGATTCGTGGACACACACTTACATACGCTGTAGAATAACGTTCTGTGAAAATTCGTGCCAATTATGAGCTCATTCTAATATTTTATATCTCTTTTATATTTTATCCTCTTCAAGATCAAATACAAATGGAGGACGAACTTTGGGCCCTTTACCCTTCTGAATTCACAAATTTCTTGTTACTTCATTTGATATAAAGAAACGAATCATATTGTTAATTTACGTTACTTATGTTCGTTTCTTATGTGTTAAGCACAATACACGTGCAAAATTGTTTAGCCATAAATTTAAGATGTGTATATTTTATAATACTAGCGCACAGTAAAGGAATCTATTTCTAGATACAGTCAGCCATTAATTTTCCTGCGAAAGTAGCCGCACATATATCTGATTCGAAGTATTACACTTATTGGATAGAAATCAGAGATATGCTTTCAATTATAATTGAAATTGTATATTCCCAAAGGAAGCTGTATCAAAATCCGATGCCTGCTTTCCAATTTACAGAACTTGAGAGATATGCGCGACACTTTAGTTTCATAGCATCTGGAATTGGTATTCGGAAGACGAAGTGCCACATATGTATTATATACGTTTTGTTGACTCATTTTAATGTACATTTTCGAGAAAAATTGTGCGTGCCCACAAATTTGATGAAATTAATGTAACACTTTTGATCAATTAATCGCTTTACTGATGTTTAATGATTGCCATTGGCTTTAGATTTTAACAATTTTAAAATAAAATCAGTCTACATGATTATCACGTGTATGCTTTTACACGATTTATGCAAATCAGTAGCCGGTGTCATCTTATTTAGTATCAAAGATTTCGCCACATTTGACTTTGTTTAACAAGAAATAAACTCATCTTCATAATAAAAGATATAAATAGGATATAAATAATGCTGAAACCAATTCAGTCATATGTAAAAACATTACCTGGATCAAAATTATTAAAAACAGGAAGAAAATGTTTAAATGTCTTATTACACGACTCTCTTCATACATTATTACATTTCTTTTCGCGAAGATTTATAATAAGTTTAATTTCTGCGGGCCGGTATCTATAAAGACCATTGCAATTATTTTCGAGAATATAATGTATTAAAAAAAAAATGTAGGAGTTAGAAAGTATATAGTCTACACTAAAGCGATTAAAAGTGGTGTAAATATTACTGAATTATGATTGTGTAATATTACAGCAGGTAACACTTTTTGCTGAGCTTTGAAAAATATAAAATACTGGTTAGTTGAATTTTTGAAAAAATACGAATTACATATTTAAAATGCGTAATTACATGTATGCAGAAATTATATTGAACTAACTAGCGTTTTTAAATATTACTGTAGGTATATTTTCATTATACACCTAATCCTCGAATTGCGCGATTTAAAAGATGTTAGGTACATATTTCTCTCTTATACAGTAAAATTTCAGATTAGCACGATTGAACTAACAAAATCGTTAAAAATAAAGTGTAAATTTATTTGTGTTACAGAACATATCCTCTCGTTTTGTTAAAAAATGTTAGTCTCAATTTGTACATTGTAATAAATGGAAGGTTAGGTATGTATTAGAATCCAAGAGCTATACAAAAGGAGTGTAGAAAATGAGACAAATGCCCGATTAATATTTAACAGCAAGAGTTTTAGGCTTTTCATGAAATAAAAGTTTCCGTAATTTAGTATAAAAATTTGTTGATTACATGTTACTGTGTATATTGATGCTGGTGAGAACAATTTCAGAAGCATTTTAATTTAAGGGTCCATTCTATACTCGAGCTCATTTAAGAAGGAACTTATTTCGCACATGTTGAATGAGCTATTCGACTGTCGCGAGGTCTCTGTTCCCCCACTTTACCACCCAGGCTTCCCTCTCTCCTCGCACCATTCCGATTCTCTCTCACATACCGGGTAACCAAATAAAATGTGTATTCTACTAAATTCGTGCCATATTAAGAATTTATTTATTAGTCGTATTATACTGAAATGTTTACGGTATTAATATTATGAAATATAACAACAAAGTATAAAATATAACAATAAATTTTATTATAACAAACTTATGAAAGGTACAATTTGTATATATTTATAAAACATTCGTATATATTTATAAAACATTGGTATATATTTATAAAACTCTGGACAAAGGAAGATTATCATAAATATTTATAATGACAAGAAAGCTCAATTTCCGGATATGAAGTATGCAGAAATGATGAAATTAGTGGGAAATACTTGCGGCGTGTGATATCGTACCGTCGTCGACAGTGTAAAATAATTCAAAAGGACGGGGACCGTGACATCACCTTCGAAGAATCGGATAAGGTCCGATGTAATGCAGAAGATGTCGGAAGAGGAAATTGGAGCAATAAGGAAGCATGTGCACGCGTTTTGGGAACGAAGAGAACTACCAACAGTTCCGAAACTTTTGGTGGTGATACAAAGGGACGAAAATTTACCACTTATATCACGGTGTACGTTACAACGTCTTATGAAGAAAATGAACTTCAAGTACGTACATAGAAAACGCAATAGTGCCCTTATCGAGCGGGAAGATATAATTCGTTGGCGCCGGACGTTCATCACCAAAATTCGAGAATTCAGAACGGCGGGAAGACCCATTTATTATTTGGACGAGACATGGGTAAATGCGGGCGACACACGGAAGCGAGTGTGGGTGGACAACACCATAGCTTCGGCATCGGACGCCACAGAAAGGTGGCCTAAACGATACCGAAGACAAAATAGTGAGAAATCTTTGAAATGTGTTTTAATCCAATGTTCAAAGTATAGTCCGCATTGTGTAAAAATTTCAAGTCGATTGACTACACGGTTTTTGAGAAAATTGAAGTCAAAGTTGCGCTCTTATACACAGACTCTTATGGGAGAAGCGATAAAGTTTCTATAAAATGTTACACAGAGTCCTTAAAAATAGTGAGAAACTCCTAAAAAATGTTGCAATGAAAAGCTTCTGTATTCCTACGAAATTAAAAAAAAAATCGGTCATGTACCGTCTAGTTCATTAGATAATTGAATAAATAGACAGCAATGTACTCGTATTTTTCGAACTGCTTGAAGGAACTTTTGGAAACGTGGCAACGCTGTACGCCGGGTAGTGAAGTATATACGTAGGTTAGATGTCCGTATTACGATGCCCTGTATCTATTAGTGTGCTTTTATATTTAAATATGTATAAGAAATAAATAAGGAAAGATTTTTTTAATCAACTTAAACTGTTTCACTTAATAAAAAAGAATTCTACACATAACATCTTGAAAGAATGAACAATTTATGGTTACAAATTCGTAAAAGAAGTTATACTGGATGTATAAACGTTATTTAATATTTTACCGAATTTTTATAATAATATTCATTTAATTTACACAAAAGTTATGTTAGTGGAAATAAATAAAACTACAAAAGGCCATAGTATTAATTATATTTATCTTCAGAAACAGTAACACTTAGAATTAATATAATAAATATTTGCTCTTTTATATATAACTTACAATCTAATTGTATCTTATAGGAACTGTTACAAGGATCTATTACAAATATTTAATACACTATATCAGGCTTGGGAATTAAGTGATCTTTTCGGCCGAGTTTCAGAGGCGGCGCCTCCTTTCTCCCGCCGCGCGTCTTGGCCCCCGCGGCGGCCCAGAAGCCTCGAGCGTCTCAGGCCCGTGCCGTATGAACCGCGCGTGGCGCATTGGGGCGACACCCGTATCAATAGGTTTCCACATCACCCATGGGGTACTATTATCGATGCGTATTTTTTGTCAGTGGTATCCCCTGTAGGCCTATTCCAGTGTGCCGCGTGATAAAAAATAAAGTGGAAAAGCGCGTTTTATTAACAAAATTTTAAACATGTTTGGGAGAACTAGATTTTCGCACACGTTTCGACATGCTGGGTAAATCTAAATTTTAGATCTAAATTTTAGATTTACGTTGACCAATTTTTTTAATACTATAACACAAATATTGCATCATGTGCTTGCTCCACAAATAAATGGAGTATCTCTTTGGCTAGAGTTACTAATTTTAAACCTCCCCTTTCTTTCCTATCAGGAAATCGCTTTTTGCATAATTGTAAGCTGTCACTTACTCCTTCCACTACTGCACAAAAATCTTCTAACAAAGAAACCTCTATTAAGTTTCAGATTAACCGGATGAATCAAAATTACTATTATGTGCAATTAGTATGCACGGTTTTCCAATTTTTTTTAAAAAGTCCAAGACTTCACCCAATACTATTCGTAACGGTGACGACGAAACTTTTATTCCACGGAGATATAAATCACCGCATTCGATGGTTATTCCATGGACTCCAGTAGCTTTGGAATTGATACTTTTCGTCGGTACAATATACTTATTAATTACGAAATCATTATATTTTAACGCAATTTGTAAAATATCGTCGGTCATGGAAAAACCTCCCGTTTCAATATCGAAAAAAACTACAGCTTTAGGAATACTATCTACTGAAAATGTCACCACATCTGAATCCAATGAAGCATTGACAGGAACCGCTGGCATTTCAAGTAATCCTACATTATTTTCGTAAATAATTCCTTCCATTGGTTGGCGACGATTTTTTAGCTGCTTACGTTTATTTTGAAGAACATTCCGATTTAATTTAAATGCTGGGGTTTTAGCTTTTGAAACCCTTAATTTTGCAGATTTGGCAGTGCGCTGTATATGTTTTTCTAAATGTGATCCGGGACTTAAATTCCCTTTCAGTAATGTATCCTGAACATACTGTTCACCCTTATTTTTTTGCGCCACAGAACATGCCACTCGATAATCATAAGATTCCGAGCTTCCATAGGGTATAGCTTTTGCGGCTTTTTTAGAAATTATATTATTCAGGCTCTCGTTAGCTTGGGTAGATGCACAAGCCACAAATTTGTCAGTATTATTACTTAATTTGTGAAAAATAGATTTTAATTCCTCAAAAAGTACAGGATTTTTTAAAGTTCCATTTATTTTCTTTTGTTTATAATTTTCTTTATTTGTCAAATATTCACACCAATTGCCACAATTAGTATATATATTGAAGGCATGATAGGGAACATTTTTTATGGCAGCTGCCATTTCTTGTGCGTTCCCTCGATGTTGCGCCATAGCATACGTAAAATCCTTGTGTAAATATTTAATAACATCTGATGTCATTTCTTTCTCAGGATCTTTACTTTTATCTATTTTGTATAAGAGACTCTTTACTCCTTTGGATGTGTGGCATGTTGATACATCTGTAAAATATCCGTTTAATGAGTAAAGGATGGATATCCGGAATATCCCACTTTAACATGAGGTGCTCGCTTGTTTTTATTAATGTATATTAATAAAGCTATTTTATCTGTTCCGTATCCTGTCGCGTTTGCTCTCTGCTGCGGCCAGTGAGTGAGGCTGCCAATGAGTGAGAATGAGTGAGAGGGCACGATAGCGACAAGCTATAAATTACGGTCGGCACTGTCGCGGCGATATCTATCGAGAAAAGTCGGAATAGATCTCTCTGGTGTAGTACCTAGAACCTACCGTCGTTTGCAAAAATATTGCCGGCAGAAACTTGGTGGTCCGATCATGTATATCCTCATAGGCCCACGTTCTCTAACACTGTGGTAGATGTGAAGCACACGTATTGTCGCTAGTGGCCAACGCGTCACGTCAACAAATCGGTCAGCAGCACCGCGTGACGAAGAGAGCGAGCAAGGGAGTTCCGCGGCAGAGAGTGGGGCGGCGCGAGCGAGGTAGCCCCCTTGCCCCGCTCAACATTCGGATGCCAACAATTTTGTAAACCGCAGTAGGCAGGGTATAGCGAGAATGAAAAGCTGCAGTTGTCCCAATAGTTACAGCTCTACGGTTTCGGAACAAGAGGTTTGGTACTTTTTTTGGAAAGTAAGATTTCCAGACCAATTATTCCCAAACCTCAAAGCTGAAACTTTGGAACTCTCCAGGCTTTTACGACCCCGTTATATCCCTTTTACATACTTACTATACCTCTCAGTTGCCGCGGCAACTACAAAATAAGTAGCGGAGATAGCGGCGGTTTATTTTCGAGACAGCACTGTAGTTATATCGTCTGCAGTACAGTTACCATGTCTAAAAATATACATGTCTCTTACTTTCGCAAACTTGCATCGTTACATCTAAATCAGTGTCGGATATTTTACCCATGTTCCTATTTATTGTAATTTCTTAATGTGTAAAATTGTTACCTGTTAATCATAAATGATAAACGACTGATTATGTACGTCAGAAATCGAAATATATGAGTCCCTCACTTTACGAAATATTAAGGAATCCATTACTATTTTGCAAATTATTTAAGGCTTCGAGTTCAAATTTTAGAGTCTGATATGAAATATTATATAAAATATGAAAAAGACATTCTTGTTGACATATCGGTGAATTGCAGTGTTTACATATTGGTTGCATGGGTTCATTAAGTATCCCGTAGAGTAGAGTAACATATTTGTTTCATATATTTAATTAATTCTTACTCCTGCGAAAATAATAAATCGATCTACGCTCGAGCATAATATTAAAAATCTATCATGGAAACGACTTTCATTTCACTGACGTACCTATTGATTAAGTTTAGATTTTAGTCCCGATATTCTAGTAATAAATCGGAGGATCAATATTAAACACGTCCCGATTGTACATATGATATCAACCGTTTCTTTTTATTTTCAAATTTCGTTAGAATGAATTTGTTTTATTAATTATGTCACAACCTCGGCCATAATACTTGATTTTTGTATTTAAAAATATTTGTCGTACAATATACATATTGGGGCTAGTTCCAGATTTTCGGTACTCACTCCTAATTAAACAGATTTTATATGCATGCAAAAACCAAATTAGTTTCATAAAATGTATTAAAAAATGGTGATTTTGGCGGGGCCGATTTCAGAAAACTTAATTTGTAAAGAAATGGCAGGACTCTAAATGAAACGATCAATTTTCGGACATGAAATCTTTCTTTTTTATACAAAAAAAAAGAATCTATGAATGAAACAAAAAATCCGCCCTGTCAAAAACTGCGTAATAGTTATCATATAGCCATGGAAAACTGAAAATAAATCGGTTGAATAGTTTTTAAGTAGTCGTTGGTACCGCGTTTGAAAACCGGGTTAGAAAAATGCATTTGAACGTATGGCAACACGGGAGCGCTCTTCAATTTTAATGTCTATATCTTCGATATTTCTGCGATTTTCTGTCTTAAATTTTGGGAAAAACATTCTTGACATATGAAACACTGAAAATATATATATAAAAATAGATCTTTTTGGCATATCTAGGTATATGTCTCCCCTTAAAGCATTACCGTAAACTGGGGTGACTTTGCCCGCCCGGGGTGACATTGCCCACTTTTCGGAAAGACTTTATTTTATTTTATTGTGAAGTAATTAGAACATATGGTGCTTTGTAATCGACAGCAATAATTTCTCCAAGGGCAACCGCAAAAAAATATAGCGAATTCAATCATATGGTAATTTTTCAATCAGAGTAAAAAAGTGGGCAATGTCACCCCGGCGGGTAAAGTCACCCCAGTTTACGGTATCGATATTTGCACTTAAATTGAGTTGTAGCTGTTATCGGCAAAATGCTTGCACATTTTTCACAACAGTCTGTACACTTTCCTCTAACGATTCAAGGAAAGTCACAAAAGGCCTTCGTCCCCGATTCAGTTATAATGTATAGCTAACATTGCAACGCGATCTGACATCCACTTCCTGAAGGGGGTGGAATCGATTAGTTCTCTTTCTTCAATGGAAACAAAACGGTTGAAATTGCCACTAAAGAGTCTAGTTTCCTGCGAAGAATGAGGAACGAAGCGTTCCCTTTTCCACTGACATGCAATAATCCACGGCATATTAACCGAGTCGTGGTTTAAAATCGTATCTCTTTTTTGCCTTGCTAGGCCATTTCGTCCTTTCTTTTTTTCTTTCTTTCATCGTGGTTTGTCAGAAAGGACGAGATTTACAGCAACGGATATACGCATATTGCGTAGTTCATTAACAGGACTGTTAGTGATGGTGTGTACTGGATACCATTTGGTGTAGGTGTACTATGGGGGTGGAGACGCCTGCGCGGGGTGAAATATACCCTATATAAGGAAGCGGACACGTTCTGAAGCGATACTCAGATTGGGAGAACCGTGTCGGAAGTATACTGTGACGGTTTTGCTGAAATGGGTCTCACCAGGAGTTATCTTGTGAGCCTTCTATTTTATGCCTCCATCGTTAATGAGATCCGTCTTCCCTTGGTAAGTTTTGTAACACTCCACTCTTTAGTCTTTCACCATATGTTCGAAAGCACTCGAATTATTCTTGCACAGATTCCAACTCCCGTTTGTGTTTATCATTGCATTCTACAAGGGGTTCCACGTTTAGCATACTACTAATTAAATGTTTCAGAATCTTTCAACTTATGTAACATTTATACATTTTGAAGTAATTGTCGCATGACATAAATTTTGTTGTTTTATAATTACTCATTCATCCGCGTTTCTTATTACACTTAACAACACTGAAGTGCCTTACTGTCTCCTCTTACACGATAGTGTATAATATCTATCATTGAAAGAAAATCGGATTTTAAGCATAGCTTTTGCGCTATGCTATGAATAATATAATTATTATTTCATTTTCAAACATTCGGTCGAAACACGTTTTCGCTGAATAATTTAATTTTCAAAAATTGAAATCGATCTCCTCCTGTGAATCATTTTAAAAATTCAACTGGTCATTTAATACACACCTATATCTACTTTATTTATAATTACACACATTTGCATTAGATTGACTGGAATTTTTTCAGTTCTCTTGTTTAAAAACTTTATAGTACTCAAAATTCGTAATAACAAGAGTGGCCACGCCAACTATATTTTCCACATATTTCAGCCTATTAGCGGATGCTCTCTCCCGTAACAAATATAAATACATTTTAAATATTACTGAGGTTTCAGTTCAAATTACGTAGAATCTGAAGAGCAAAGTACAACTCGTGTTCTTATGAATTGATTTACTCAATGTAACACAAATTCTATGTAATTTATGCAATGAATTTATGCGAATCTAAAGAATATCTATACGTGTTACTAAAGAGAGTCTATACTAATAGGCCGAAACGTCAAGAAAATATACTTTGATTAAACGCTCTGGTTACGGACAAAATGAATAATTATATGCATTTACTTAGTATTATACATGAAAGTTTCACTATTTCTGAACAGAAAGAATTTTATATATACACTCTGCATCTGAATACTAGAAAGCGAAGAAAGTCTTATACCGGATAATTGTTATGTGGAGAAACCATTTTATTTTAGTTTAAATTTTGCATGTAAGCTGTTATAAAAAAAATATGGTTGAAACATACAGGCAGGTACGTACATACCTATAAATCTTATTGCTTTTTCTTACACTCTTATGAAAAGTATTTTGAGAAATTTGATGTATGGAACTAATAGACTGGTGGTTGAAAATGCAATGAATGAATTTATGACTTTACTGTATAACTAGTGATCATTTTAATCTTTATGTGCAGATTTTTCATTGTTTCTTGAAGTTGAGTGAAAATATTTAATCAGGCATAAGAGATATTATCATACAATATAAAACGTTCCCGTGTAGATTTGGAATTTGTTTGCTTTTTTATACTCCTGCGATTGCGATAACGAACAAGCACTATGACATTTTACGTCTTCTTGCTCACAATAATCTGTGGGCTCGAAGAGAAATTAACATACGGATTGATGCTTAATAGTAACGTACGAAACGGGCAATGATATGCAAAACTGAAGTAATACATGACGTAATAATACATCGAACGATAATTTAAAAAGTTTGTGATTTAATCATTTCGCAATTTTCCACTGGCTACACTTGGAACTTTGGACAAATAATTTCTGTTTCCGATAAAAAATCCTACATAGAAAATGGTTAATCTCTTGAAATTTATTAATTTAATATGTGCATTCTTTTTAGCAGAATTGTAATAAACATCTACGAGTTATAATTAACAAATATCGCTTAGTGTAACCGTGATCAGGAGATTCCAGTTGTGTGCAGATTATGATTAGTTTTTTACCTTTATGATTTATTGATTCTGAAACCATATTTGCAGTGAATAGTGGTGACAATTTTCAACAAATTCCTAGCAATATCAAATTTCGCATAATCCGGAAAAAGATTTTAAAGAGGTAACATAAAAAATATTAAGGATCCATCTGGAGCTTGGTTGATCGGTTATTTATTAAAGCTTTCAAAAAGCGCTCTGATATCTGGTACAAAGAGAATCACTTGATAAAACGAATGAAATGCCGAAATATGAAGGACACAGTGAACCGTGCATTCTGCCAATAATTAAACCTCTCGGTTGAATTGCTATTTTTATCCCGTCTAGCTGTGGCGAAGAATTTGTTTTCCTTACAGTAGGAACGAATTGAACCACGACTATCTTTTAGTAAAAAATTCTGATTGTAATAGTGAAAGGAGTTGTCAGTGCAGTCATAATTTTTAGCTACCGATGCTATTCGAAATGCTTCCTAATGAAGACACAATTAATTTTCCATTTAATTTTAATAAGTATTGCTCACAGATGTTACCACAGAATTTCAACGCAACAAGTGATTTCGTTATTCCATATGGTTTTAAATTGAAAAAAAAAATTTTGATTGAATAATATTTTTGATGAAAGAGTGAGAGAGAGAGAGAGCGAGAGGGGGGAGGGGGAGCTAGAATATTTCGCGCGTCACGCATTTCCTCCTGCAAATTGCAACTACCAGACTGTGGAATTTTCTTATTTAAAATAATTCAATCATAAATATGTTCCACGTGGATCACTTTATCGTTACAAACATATAGTAATAAAAACACTTATTTGCATTAGAAAAAATCAGCGGAACTCAAATTTGTCCGAATTGCGTAGTGTTTGGTTTCATTTTTATTAGAAATATCTCATCCATTCGTTGGAAATATTCTCATTATGTTAAAACAAAAAATATAAAAATTTTATTCGTGCTTGTCACGCATACTATTTCTGTGGAGTACCTGCCGGTAGAGCTGTACAAGTACCCGGGAAAAGCAAGCCGAGCCTGGCTCGGCTTGAAAAACCGAGCCGTGCCGGGTACCCGAAGGAACCGAGCGGCTCGGATAGAACCAAGTACTTGAATTTTTCCAAGCGGCCCGAAAGAAACCGGGCGGCTTGAAAAGTAAGCGAGCGGGCCGTAAGAAACCGGGTGGCTTGGAAAGAAACGAGCGGTCTGCTCGACCTTCATTCGGACCGTTCGTTTCTTTCCAAGCCACCCGGTTTCTTACGGGCCGCTTGGAAAAATTCAAGTACTTGGTTCTATCCGAGCCGCTCGGTTCTTTCGGGTACCTGGCTCGGCTCGGAAGCCGAGTCCCGGATTGGTTCGGATTTCCGAATATTCAAGTACTCGTACAGCTCTACCTGCCGGCGGAGGGTCGTAGGGGGTCGCTTGTTTACGAGCAGTCACACAATGGAAAGGGATACGGATCGCCAGGTATCGTCAGAAATGTTCGTTCGCTGCGTTCCTACCGTCGCGAACATCCTCGAGAACGTTCGTACGCAGTGTTCCTTTTCGTGTTCGCGGCGGTGTGGACGCGACGAAAACAGACGAAAACGTTCACGAACAATGTTTTTGTTCGTGTTCGACTTGGTGAAGACCCGGGGTAAGAGAAATATTGATGTTCCGTTTTACCCCAGTCTCCCCTAGATATGGGGCATGCGTACACAGCCGATGTTCAAAATTATATAGCTTCGCATAAAAAAGTCGACTTTGCCACTACGATTTAGTTTACTAATGAGTTTTTATCCCTTTTTTATTGCTTTTCACATTAAGGTGTATTCTCTACTGTACGGTTGAAAATTGTAAATGCATGGTACGACCTAAACGATAGTACAAGCGGACAGGAGGTGATTGCTTATGCGAAAATGAATCAGTAGAATGAAATAAAACTTTTTCATCTCAAGCTTAATTGTGGAAAAATTCGTTTCTCAAATTTTATCGAGTACGCATAGGCCTGACTAAAAATAAGAATTGGTAGAATGCAACAGGAAGTATAGCACAATTGTTGATGAAGTAAATCATTGAGCAGGAATAAGTGGAAATTGTACAATAGCTTTCTTCGAATAAGACTTTGTTTTTAAGAAAATCGAGTTTGAAGAGCTAAAAATCGGTTCCAACCGCCTAACCGATTTTTTTTTCAAGATCAAATTCTGTTAGAAGAAAGTTATTCTACAATTTCGAATTATTTGCACACGAGGATTCATTTCAGTTGTATCTCTGGGTATTTATTGACAAAATCTGTTGGTTGTAGTCGAGTGCATGCATACTTCACGATTTTTTGAAAATCGAATTTCCTCAAAACTAAACCTCGGACGAAAAATTTTATTCCAAACTTTTGATTTATTTTTGTACAAGGAATCATCTCCTGTCCGCTTGTACCACACTTTCAGCCGTACCCTGTATAAATGAAATATGAAATATATTGTTTATGTTGTTCCCATTTATGTATCAATGTCGTGAAAGTCATACTTATTTTAATAAAAATCGTTACAAAGTTTTCGGGAACGTGAGAAGCATCTTTGACTAATCATCACATTTAAAAGAACATTGTAAACTACCTCAGTAGCACAAAATATTGGTTAAATATTTTTTCCAAATATTATATACACATACTGAAAATGTGAAATAAAGGTTTAGAAAATAAAATATTCGGAAAAAAATATTTTCTTTCTACCGTTCAATAAATATTTACTTTATATTTGAAAAAGAATGTTTTTTTCATAATAAAAATGAATATTTCCAGGATATTTGGAAAATATATTTGCTTCTTAATTTAGAATAAATATTGTATGTATGTTTAAATATCAAAAAGATATTGAACCTCTTTTTAATATTGGATGTATGTGCATTCAATATTTTGTGCTACTAGGGTATATTCCATTGCTAAAAGGCGTTCATAACATTATAGTGACGAGAAGAGCTGGGCGCGATAATTTTGAGGATGATATTAAATTTCAGGGCTCCACTTCCCTAGATCTCTCTTTAATACTTTGCTCGGTTAATTTTTTTTATTTTCACATCTGCAAAAACTTTGAATATTTTGTAAGTTTCTCAAGTAACGCAAAAGTTTCATGTGTTTATGAAGAACTTTAATAAAAACTTCCATATGCTTTGAATTTATGTAGCAATTACTGTTCACAGATTATAGAAAAAAAGTTAAATGGTGTACATGGAAGGTTTAGACTACATAGTTATTGATAATCGAATGCAAAAATTGTTCAGTGGAATAATTAATTCTAATGCTCTATTCTAACATTGTATTTCTAGCACAAATACATATTAGAAGTATCACATTTATTTCCTACATGTCAGTGGCTAAAAGTTAAACTATAGGCTTGTTGTTCCATTATTCGCTACTCAAAAGAGGTTTTAGCTCGAGTTATTGTGAAGTTTTATTGTCGGTTATAGAAAAATATATCTAAGACTGCAGAAACTTTTTCAGCGGGCTCAGCGCGGGCGTAGAGGTGTTTTAAGTTCACGTTATAAATTTATGCACATAGGGCACCGTCTCTTTCTATTACTCCACTTTCAAACTTTGTAAGGCCTCGGATGTTTCTAAGATCTCTGTTTTATCAAATACAGCATATACCATCAAATATGTATTACATTTTTACCTACATCATTAAGTATGTTCTGAAATTAAAAGTAAAATTCGTTCTTATTAATCGTCTCATAATATAGGTACTTAAAGCTAATAATGGAACATTTCATGCAGTAAGTATCACCAATTTTCATTGATTTTTGTGAATTTGATAAAAAAACTTTTAATTTCTGTTACCACATTTTTCTCATATTCGTATTAGAATAATAAAGCCTTGTAACTACAATGCTCTTATGCAATTAGAAGGAAACAATGTGAAACGGCGCAGGAAGTTATGTATTTTGAAAATAAAGAATTGTAGAGGCGTTTTAATAGGAATGCGTCCCCATTCATTTCATATATTCAGCGAGACAATTGTTATCAAGAAAACATTATCGGTGGAGAAAATTTAATTAGTTTTCAAGAGAGGTTGTGAATTGTCTTCTGCTCAAGTTCCTCAGCTGCGGTCTGTAGATGACACATGCCGAACTTCATTTACATTCCATCGCGCTTTAATGGGCTAGGTAAGTATCTTCGTCGTCTCTCGGTTTTTTTTTCAATATTGGGAGTATACTGGAGACGGATGAGGGGTAAAATTCAGATTATTAAACAAACAGCACCAAGTAAATATTGATTTATTTCCCATATTGAAGTTTGTCCTTTAACTAATTAATCATCTCACTTTTCAAAAAAGTGACCGCAAGGCGGCGCCCTCCGCGGTACTTACCTAGCGTATACTGATAAAGGGAGGACACCATGGGGCAGCCATCGATTTTGATGAGCCTTGGCACGATGAATCTACGTCGAAAATACGTAAATACGTGCCCGAGTGTTTCTGCCAATGGGCCTTAATAATAGAGATATTTACATGTAAATTATTAAACATTTTATAGCTGGCATTTAATGTCTAAAAACGATAACCTAAGTTTAAGAATATGCCGTGGATCGTTCGGTAAGACGTTGGCATGGCGTTTTTGCGGTCGTGAGTTTCGATTCCGCCTGTATTTATAATATTATTCTTCATACTTTACTTTTTCACACTTTATTCTTTCCACACTACAGTAATTCGTCGTTATTATCCCGTTTTTACCATGCGTAATAGTCCCGCTCACTATCCCCACCATTTCTTGGAATCCTTCAGTCGAGAGTGAGAGAATCCGAGACGTGCGAGAGAGAACAAAAGAGTCAACACGAAGTTGTCTTCGGCACGAAATAGTGTCCGCATCGCGTTATTGTCCCGCCGCCAGCCCCGTTCGTCGGGACTATTACGACGAATTACTATATATGAACAGTGAGACAAAAAGGTGACGGTAGTAACGTTCATTAGTAATTCTTTTAAATGTATAAATACAATTAAAGTTCTTTTTTTTTTAACGGGGGGATATCTTCAAAATACATTTAAAAGAATTACTAGTGAACGTTACTACCGTTACCTTTTTTCTCACTGATCATACAGTGTGGAAAAAATAAAGTGTGGAAAAAATAAAGTGTGAAAAAAATAAAGTAGGAAAGAAATATATAAATCTACAGGCGCGGGCGGAATCGATCTCACCGATCGCAACAACGCCATGCCAATGTCTTACTTAAAGCTCCATGGCATATTCTTAAATTCAGATTATGGCTTTTAGATTTTACACGCCAGCTATAAAATGTTTAATAATTTCAATGTAAATATCTCTATTATTAATGCCCATTAGCAGAAACGCTCTGACACGTATTTACTTATTTTCGACGTAGATCCATCCTGCCAAGGCTCATCAAAATCGATGGCTGCCTTATGGTGTGTTCCTCTGCTGAAGTAGCATCTTCTTAATAAGCCAGTAGTACAATATTAGTGAAACACATTAAACGTCGAACATGCTCCGTTTATATGTCTGTTACAGTATTATTGATTTGTTAGTACATTCGTATTACTATGAATTGGTTGGTAATATGTGATTCTTGTAGAGTCTTCTTTAACATTGAAAATTAAAAGCAGGGTTCAATTTATAAGTTTCTCCTGTAAAGGTGTTTTGTATTTTATTGCTAGACCGTTCCGAGTTATAAACAGTAGGTACCTAATACCTCGTTGTCGCATCGACGCATTTGCATTAATATTATATAATTAGGAGTTTATCAAATTCTGGGAATGCACAATGTTGAAAATTTTATTAACGTATGTGGTCGTTTTCGTAGCCAAGGCGTTAAAAGTTTCATTACTATTATTGTTTTCATAACTACGAACAATTTAATGAATAAAGCAATAAGCTCACGATATTTAATGCGTTAAGTAACTCAATATTGTACATGCATACAAACATCCATCGGGATTGAATTGTTTTAGTGAAACAATTTTTTAAATTACATCCAAATAGATAAAGAGACCAATCAAAATATATAAAGATACACCCGGTATGGTTAATTAGCGTAAAAAAATCTGTGCATCTTTTTATATTGTAAAGTATTACTCTGTACAAAAATTTGATTTGCTATATTTTTTTTCAGTTACTTTGTAATGGATTATGTATTTTATTGATGTAGATTCAAGAATTTTGTACATCTATACAATACATTCATATTTCAAAAGTTTTAAAAGTATATGCAAAAAGAGAACTGGATTTTTCTGGACACGTGCATTGTGTTTTTGTGTATCAACTACTTTTTATGGAAGAGCTGCTATCGAGTTCTGAATATTATTCAACTTGTGACATAAGACTTAAAGGGACATGTTTGTAAAAACAAACCCAAAAAAATTTTAAAAAAGTAAGAAAATTACGCCAAGTACATGAAATCAAATAAATCACAAAAAAAGAAAATACTAATAAATACAAAGTAAAAAAAGATGTGAAATCAGAATGAGCTGCAAGTACATAAAGGTGCTTTCCCGCAGCGTGCAAAGGCGACACTGTGTAAGACAATAAAATACAAAAAAAGATGTCCGCGGCCTGGAAGTCAAATACTTGGCGTGGCCAGGCAAGGTCAAGGTGTCGCAGAATAATTATTTAAAAAGATTTAAAAAGAGAAAATAATGAAAATGTATTCATATTGTCAGAGTTTAAAATTGACAAATTATGTGAAAGGTTGTGAGAGGAAAGGTATCGGTGTCGATGAGTGATCATACAATTATTTTTAAACGCAATATAATGAAAATGTACTCATATTGTCTGAGTTTTAAATGGACAAATTATCTGAAAGCCTGCGAGGGGGAGGTATGGGTATTGATTGATGATCTGAGAATACCTTGAGAATATATATATATATATATATATATATATATATATATATAGGGTGTTTTTCATGTACTTGGCGTCGAGACGCTACCGCGTCTCTAGATATCATTTGTGACTTTAAAGCTAAATGGACAGGTTCAAACATGACATAAATTGTATCGATCGGTAGGTTTTTGATTACAATTCGTAGCTACACTTGATACTTGAACAATAAACAGTAAGATGGACCTGAAATTATCACGACCCGAAATCAAGTGTAATCTGCGATGTAGACCTTCTTTGTATCATAGTCGTGGCTTTATCATCGATCAGTAATTTCCGTTTCGAGCAAGCATGATGAGAGTAAATGAGAGCATACCGTATGAAAATCGAATACACACTAGCAAATAATACTTGTTTCAAAACGATAACTTCATCATTTTATGACAGAATACCAGACGTTGCTAGCATCGAACAATAATTTGATTCTTATGTATTGACATTTATAATAATTCAATATATAGGACTATTGCAAAAATGAGGACTTAACCCTCCCTAATTTCATATGGGCTACCATATGTGTATTTCAATATCATGAAAATCCGCGATATCGAGGATTTTAGAAAAGTATCACATTCTGCCTCTATCTTCCACGCTGAACGCAATGCACTCCAAACTCCCTTTGATGTGCGGAAGAAAACCGACAACGGTCGGCTCAGGCCATGTGCCTTCGCCGGCATCCCCGAGTCGGGTCGAACAGGGGGGTGACACTCATAGAGGCTTGGAATGTAACCGCCGTTTAGTTCCCTTCCACAACGCTAGACAGCGCTGTATGCAATTTAGTTGAAAGATTATCCACTAGATGGTGCTCACCAAACTAATCGAGGGCGGCAAATTTAAAACTTGTGGTCGGTTCTCCTTACTTAAATTAATTGAACTGAAGAAATGACTAAGATACAATTTCTGTATGACTGCACACAATTATATTGTAAGCATTCTGTATACAATTTAAAAGTGTGCACTGTCATACAGAAACTGTATCTCAGTCAATTATTTTGAAGGGGAGAAAAATTGAATAAAGTAAACTTCTTTTAACATACAACATATTTTATTTTATTTATTTATTTGACAATTTACTATTTTCATTTTTACAAAAATTATAAATACAATACTTAATAATATTAGAAATAAATATATCACACATATTGTCCTTATGACTACATATAAAACTAAAATTTACATGATGTTTTACATAATACGCGATGAAAAACTTAAGATTACGCCTACTATAATATTTATGTAATATATATTTAGTGATATTATATATTTTTACAATGCACCGCGAAAAAGATTCGTTAAAATAGTTTAATACATCACTTTCGTTATATGGGCGCTGTACTACAATATGAATTTTACAAAAGTTACAATCTACTTTAGGTAATAAATTATTATGTATATATAAAAATAATGTAGTCTTCACCTTAGTGCTTAAGGCGGTGTCACTCACTCCGTGAATCCCTCGGTGTATCGCTGGCTCTTCTATCATAATCGGTCTAAGTCCAGTAGTTTGGGATTACCAATTACATCAATCCATACTTTAAAACGTGTTGCATCTTTAGTCGGATTTGGAAATCGATGCCTTGATGACTTCCGATCTTCACACCCGGGCACACAACATTTTATGTAGCTGGCCATGATGATTCTAGAAAAATAAAGAAAATATGCCTGTGCACTGTACGGGTTTTCGTTCCGTGCAGTGTATGGACCGCTGTGCGGATATACTTAATATGTTATGTTACTTATCTTTGTCCTGCAGTGTTCTATATCCGAGTCGCTATCAGGTTATCATATGGCTTCAATGAGTTACGAAATCGCTAGAAAAAATTTAATGGAAAATGAGGATGTTAGTGCAAGCAGTAATTTCAGTCCCAGTCAGCCAAGTACTGTTCGATCAGATTTTGCCCAACACATGCTACAAATGTTTGTCGACAGAAAGACTACAGATTTGATAGAGGATCTGTTATATTCCTACACTTTGCTGACTGGTATGATAATAAAAATAATTCCACTGAAGAAATTGACGGTCGTACAATCACAGATGCAATTGTGAATAGCGAAAATGAATATTAACTTTAAAGTATCTTAACATACATACCTATTATTGTAGTTTTTAATATACAAAAC
Organism: Andrena marginata; assembly: GCA_963932335.1. Classification (NCBI taxonomy): domain Eukaryota; kingdom Metazoa; phylum Arthropoda; class Insecta; order Hymenoptera; family Andrenidae; genus Andrena; species Andrena marginata. The sequence goes on from OZ010660.1 coordinate 30,850,331, forward strand.
TAATTAAACACACACGAAACCACGATATTGAGTGCTACTTGGTGTTACTCGGTGTTACTGAGCTTGACTTAGCTTTGTTTAGCTTGATCACGCTTGGCAACGCTTGGATTGAACCAGATTGAAGTGTAACGGTTCAGTAACGGTTAGTAACGGTCAATACTGGCCGCCAAATTCAACCAAATTGCGCCAAATGTAGCCTGTGGTGAGCACCATCTAGTGGATAATCTTTCAACTAAATTGCATACAGCGCTGTCTAGAGTTGTGGAAGGGAACTAAACGGCGGTTACATTCCAAGCCTCTATGAGTGTCACCCCCCTGGGGTCGAATGAGCCGAGTCACCACGAATGACCCGTCCACACTAGCATATGCGTTCACGCTCAGCCTTTCTGACGTAGAAGCATGCGGCCCTAGCTACCGTTTCACCCGTGCACATCAGAATATTCGTGCGCCGCTCAGCCTGCTCAGCGTATACTCATTCAGGTCTGGCCCCGGCTTTAAACTTGAGTTATCGCACCGAAACGGCCTAAAAGCCTACCAAGTTTCATGCAAATCGGAGTGGCGTCGTTTGCGGCCATTCCTTCTTAGGGTTGACCTCAAGCGACAAATTTGCAGCGCGAGACCGCGGAAATCCCCAACCTAGCGATTATCCGTTTGAAGCGAGCGCGTCTAGCCAACACATCGAAGGTTTATGACACGGCAATCGCTATTGATAATAAACGAGCAAGATGGGTGTCGACAAGACCCGTGTTTTCTAGATACTGTTTTTTCCTACTAATTTAGTTAATTAGGGTTTGACATCGGGGTCATCGTATATGTATACTACCCACCAGCAGAGCAATATACGGATTAACACAGGCTAAACAAGGTCTAAAATTCGGTTTGCCAGTTTTCTAAAGGGCAATCAGGAACCTGGTGCCGCCTTTAAGAATTTTACATCTTGTTTAGCCTATGTTAATCCGTATATTGCTCTGCCGGTGGGTAGGAGGTACATACGATGACTACCGACAAGCACGTACCGTTGTTAATTGCTGCCTCGCGGAACAATATGATCATAAAGTTTTTGGGAGCCAGATGTGGCCTTTACCTGCTCTACTTCCTCAAGAGGGGGAGGGTTCCTTCTCCGCCGCTGAATTCACGGAGGGACGGTCCCCCCACTTCGAGGAACGGTGTACCCAATGTGTGTTTCATAATTATATTAAAACAACAATTACTTGCATATTATTTTCTCTTACCATAATCCCATAAGTTTTGTTTCATTATTTCTTGGGATTCTATCCGACTGTGGTGATCGAACGCAGTGCATTTGCGTCTTGACTGCTGCTGACGTAATCTAGTGTTTTGGGCACAGCATCCAGACACCGGCTAGGAGATTCCGCCGTTAAAACATGAAAACAGACACTCGTCGCAGTGTGCTTGCGTTTAGAGTAGGCTAGGCGGTTGCTACAACAGACGCCCGAAGACTCCTACGTCTTGCGTGACTGGAGGTACCTACACTGCGTCTGACCACTGCGTCCAAATCTAGCTACGGAGGGTTTCAATTCGGTGATAATTGAAACAACTATAAACGTAAAATTTTATCTCAGAGCGGAGAGGAAATATTTAGAGCAGAAGGGTGGTGGTTGTTCATGTGCTTACACGGCTGCCATTTTTTACAATTCATTACACAGCGACATCAGTTTTTTTAAAAGCACATGTTCTATTGCTGTGCACCCTTTACCATTTTATATCGATGTATGAGGTAGTAAAAATGATAGAATACAAATCGTGATGTAAATCAAATTGTCAGCATTAATTGTTCGAAAGGAAAAGTTTTGTTATATATTTTCGATTTATTTTTTCATGAAAAATTATCTTTAACCCACTAGTACATTTTGCATTTCTGGATTATCCGATTCGCCCCAAGTTTCGGGGCGGATCAGATATTTCTTACTTTTCCGTTTTTTGTTTATAAATGAAAGATTTTTATGTTTAGTTTCAATTTGTATATATTCATCTTCATGCCATCGGTCAATTGCATTTCTTCTACTCGTATACCTGTTCTCCAGCAGGTGTCACAAATGCCGCGACTTTTGTTTCCGGAACCTCTACCCAAATCTTCCTTCAGTAATAAAATTGCCCGATCACCTGACCCTTCCTTTCAACAAGTAAATACAGGTAAATTTTCGACAACCAATGACAATAGTCTGTCGATTTTAACATTTCGTGGCAGCCAATAGAAGTAGTGTATACCTGTACATGACTAGCTATATAAGTCACAGAAAAGTAACTTCGGAATCTAGTCTGAACTGTGACTTCATTGAAAACGTTCCAAGCGACAAATACATAACCGCGCAATAATGTGTAATCGCCGAATGAGTGAAGCGTCAATTTTGAAGTAGATCGAATTGTATGAATCAAAACCGGAGTTATGGAATCCGAATTTGGAGTCATACTACGCCAAAAATATAAAATTTGATGCCTGGTGCTACATTGCCGTCACACTAGGCATCGATGCAGATGTGGTAAGAACGAAAATGACGTCGTTGCTGTCGTCGTACCGACGTGAGAAGGCAAAGGAGAAAAGCAGTAAACGAACTGGATCAGGTGAGTGGAACAATATATTTTTCATAACACATCATCATGTGCATAAGTTCAAATGTTTACAAACAAGCAATAGTTGTTTTAAAAAAGTACATTTGAGGAGGGATTTTTCAAAAGGGCCTATTTCCACATTGAACAATTTTCCAATAACCGCCAAAAACTGCAGTACCTACGTTGATTAAATTTTTTTTTTCTTTTTATTAGTACACGTACATTATATTCTTCCACCTGAAAGCGGTAATGTTTTAAATTTAGCGACATTGTTTTAATAGTTATTTAAAAAAAGCGTTCAAAGTGATTTGCTCCCAGGTCAAAATGGAAATATGGCCTTTTGAAAAATCACCACTCATTCGTTACATTTCATAGAAACACGGAGTACATTACATTGAAGTTTATATACAATGAAGAAATGACATATTTGATTAAGAAGTACATGATATATGTAATTTCTGTTGTATAGGTGCAGACCAAGTGTATGTGAGTAGCTGGTTTGCGTACACGCCAATGAAATTTTTAACCGACCGGGATAATCCCAGACCAAGAGTCAGTACAGTCGAAGTAAGTTAATTGTTCCAAAATAAATTTTAGCAATATTCATTTTGAAAGGACAGTCGGCCTTCACATAAAAAATATTTACTAAATTCGTCCCTAATTCGCTTCGCTGAGGTACAACAATTTCTTTGCGACCGGTTTAAATTCAAAAACGACGTTGGAGCACTTGTAACATCACGTCTCCAATTTCCTTCAACAAGGCTGCTCCCATCGTGACTATCAAATTCTCCTCGCGGAGAATACATTTCTGCTGATGTATTTTGTCGCATGTAATTGTGTAAATACACAGTACTTACAATTAGTACCACGAGGGCAGCCTTGTCAGGGTTCAATAACATAGGTCTTAGGAGGACACGGAATACAACAGATAAGATGCCAAAAGCATTTTCAACCACTCTCCGTGCTCTACAATGCCGATAATTATACGTTCTTTCTTCAGACCCCTTCCTGTGACTTCCGGGATAGGGTTTCATAATGTTATTTGTTAAAGCAAAAGCTTCGTCACCTAAAATAATATATAGTACCTTGTGGGTACTACCAGGAAGGGGTGCCATATCAGGTAAGCAGAGAGAGTGGTCTTTCAGCTTGTTGCTAATTACTGTATCTTTAAAAATTCCCGCATCGGAAATTCTACCTTGACACCCAACATCTGCAAACGTGAAGTTATATTCCGCGTCCACCATTGCAAATAAAACTATGCTGTGGTACGCCTTAAGGTCGATTTATACTATCCGTATCCGACACGGAACGGTTCCGTATCGGCTCCGTTCCGACACAGACACGAGTGTTTATATTATACGTTCGTCGATCGGTGGTACCGATCAGTCAGTTAACTGAAAGTGTTTCGTAAAGGCACGTAATAGCACCAATAGGAAAAATATTTTCACATTTAAGTATGCGAGATTCGGCTGTAATAGCTATACTATTAGATGCAGACGAATTTGTAAAAAAAAGATGCCGCCGTTTTGGTGTGCACAAGTGCTTGAGAAGAAGAAAAGTTGAAGGAGAATATTGGACACTCTACAAAAAACTAACAGACGACGAAGAAAAGTTTTTTCAATATTTTAGAATGTCGCAATATAGTTTCAATTTTCTTTTGGGAAAAATTGAAAATTCTCTCAGAAAGAAGAACACGACTTTTAAGGAAGCAATTAGCCCAAAAGAAAAATTAGCAGTATGTTTAAGGCAAGTATTTTTCAATAACAATTCATAAATACACAACACAAAGTCCGACACGTTCAGACACGTTCCGTATCCGATAAAGTATTCTTCGCGAGAATGCCGGATGGCCGGACCGATGTCGGTAGGTGTCTGCGCTGATACGATACGATATGTATAAACACCTATATACAAATTGCATTATAGAATACTTTTCTGATCGGTGCTGAACGGATACGTTCCGGGTCTGTGCGGATAGTATAAATCGACCTTTATAATTAAAATACTGCGACCCACTACGGACGGGAGCTTGCAGCATGACGTGTTTGCCGTCTATCGCTCCAACTGCGTTCGGGAAATTCTACTGCTCAAAAAATCCTTTAGAAATTTTTAGCCATTCTTCTGATGAATTAGGCAGCTGTAATTACACGTATTAACAATTATTTAACAATTTACATATAAGTTACGTGATTAATTTATTACTAGTACGAATGTTGCCTGTATTAATTTATCAAATATTAATTTTTACAGACAATTGAAATCGATAACAGCCCGCAACCGGGTTGCTCGAGGGAAGCCGCGGTGGACGTCGAGGAGATTCCGGGTGCGAATACCCCTGAACCGCCGAAGAAACGAGCCAAAAAAGATGCTCCTAATCAATTGGCTGAAGCGCTAGATATAGTCAAGCATTGTACTGCAAAAGTAAATGCTAAAGAAGCTCAGGACGATTGTGATACTTTTATGGAGTTTGCAAAAATAAAATTACGAGTGTTGCCTGAGAAGCTCAGGGATGAGTGTATGTATAAATGGATGTGCGTATTGCGCGAAATACAAACGCGAAATGAATGAGAGTGTGCCTGTGAGCTATTCCACGTCAAAATGGATAGGTGAAAAATTTAGTTTCACCCATTCTCTTCAAAATTACAGCATTTGTCGATAACCTTGCAAAAACAAAGTATACTGAATTTTAAAGGCCAATGCCAAATAGTTTTCGAAATATTTAATGTTATAGTATTAAAAATTGAAACGAAATCGGCTGACGCGTCATCACTTAAACTGGAATATCTCGGTCATTTTTAAAGATAATATCTCCGTCTTGGACTCATTTTAAAGCTGAAGAAATGCTTTCTCAAACCATATATAGAATATTTTGTTTATTCCTAATAAACTTGACAGTAATCAATGTCAAAGTTTCAAATCGCAATTTGACATCGTTCCCACCCACGGACCGGATTGAAAAAAATACCATTCGATTCGTTAAGCCTTCAACTAATAAAGGCGTTTTTCAAAAAAGTGGAGAGATTTTGGGAAAGATTTTGTTTCAATTTTTAATACTATAACATTAAATATTTCGAAAACTATTTGGCATAGGCCTTTAAAATTCAGTATACTTTGTTTTTGCAAGGTTATCGACAAATGCTGCAATTTTGAATAGAATGGATGAAACTAAATTTTTCACCTATTCGTTTTGACGTGGAATAGCTCTTGTGTGAATGCTGCAGGAAGAATGAGAGAGAGAGAGAGAGAGAGAGAGAGAGAGAGAGAGAACGGGTAGTGACTAGTCAAATTATGAGTGTAGTTTGTAGAAGTTTGAATAAAATGATATAAATTTTAATAATAAAAGACTGTACTAAAATTTATATCTTACCTTTACATATTCCCCCAACGATTGAATTATGGCGCTGCAGACTTCAATTACACAATTAGAAATCGTCTGCTTCGAAGTCCGGAACAAATACATTAAACTTGTGAATGAATCTCCAGTAGCCAGAAACCGTAGTGTGATAGCCAGCCTCTCTTTTGCTGAGATACTACACCTTCAACGTGTATTTTGTTTAATAATTTTTGGTTCCACTAAGCGTAATAATGTTTCGAAATCACTGCTTGACATTCGGCAAAAGTTTTGAAACTGTGTAAATGATAAATCATTTAACAACCCGGTGCCACCACTTACATGCCGCTGCTGCAATAACTTGGACACCCAACACCGACGTTTTTTAACTAGTTTGTCACTTAATTGTGCTATCATTAGCGCTACTGCAGCTACCGCCAAATTAAGATTGTCCATGTCACTGTTCATTTCACTAATATCTCGCGGATACTCTGTCGTACTGAAAGCTCTGCTGTAACTGACTGTGGGTGACAAAATCACAGCTTATATTTTTTTTTTTAGGAGAATGGGTATTACTTACTCAGGTAACCGAGGGGCATCGTTTTCGCAAAGATCTGATGTGAAATGTGGAACTTGGGTATTTTCCATTTCTTAATGCGTATTTCGGGCCCCGTCGCACAGTGGTCTCGAATTAAGAATTTGGTGACATTTGTCTATAGCTTTTGAACTATGACAGATATCGAAACGAAATTTGCGCTAAAAAATAGAAAAAAATTATCCCCTTCTAACGATGTATAACTTAATATGTTTTACGTTTATTTATTTATTCTTTTTTCAATTTTTTTAAGTTAATTGTTATAAAAAAATTAAAAGCTGTTTATTTGGTACTTTATTTAATACTCTTTTCAGTGGTTTAAGTCGCATGTTGAGAAAACTTTTCCGTTTTCAAGTTACAAGGAAAGTCGAATAGTAGAGGAAACTAGTCAAAATCGCTTTCTTTAAAGAGCAGCATCCATTAAAAAAATAATGCTGAATGCAGTATGGTAAATTTGTGAGATTCTTTAATTTAAGAGAGGACATCTTTAAAATCTCAAAGAGTCCTACATTCTACCTACAGTGAGTAAAAAAAGTATTGGCACACTTTTTAAAATCGCATAACTTTTTTAGAATTGGTCCAAACGACATGAGTTTTTTTTAGAAGGTAGAAGGATTACTTTGCTAAGTGGCGTGTTTCGTAGTTTTGAAAAAAAATGCAATTTGTCGGAATAGCAAAAAAACATAGAAAGGGCAGTTTTTTCAACTTTTTTTTCTGAGCCTGTAATGAAAATTCAAAAAACCCGTTTGTAAATTTAAGTATTGTTACGTTTCGTTGTAGTCATGGTAGAAACCGAATATATAGGAATTATATTTGAACATGAACAAGGTTAACAGCAATTATAGTGTAATGTAATTAATGCAACAGTAACGATTGGCAAGGAGGAATTGTTCGGATGTACGTCTGCTCGCAATGGCGTCTGTATCTGAAGTCACAGCTTGACAGGCGATCGATCAGATCGCCTTCTTCTCGCTGTCTCTTGTCTTCGTCGCGAGCATCATCGGGCCATGGATTTTATCCATAGGGTGCTCGCAACACTGCTCCCCCCTCTCGAGAAGCGGTCGTCCCGACCGCTGTAACTTCTCCTCTGTCTGTAGCCGTACCCTGGTCCGGAAGAGTGGGAAAAACGCTACGTGGCCTCTTCCGTCCGTCGTCTCGGCATTCACCTTCACGCCCAGGGGAAAACCACCCCAAAAACCCTGGGCAAGGCGTGGGCACATGGCTCCTTGCGTTTTCGGACTTGCGTACTTCTTTCTTGTATGGGCTTCGTTTTCTTTGACGGCACATCTTCTTCTTGGGTAGAGACTGGCGAGAGGTCTGGTCCTTTTTATGGTCTGACGACTAGTTCCCTGCGTTCCCTCGGCGGAAGTCCAGCGACGACGTTTCTCTGGAGCTCTAACGGTGGAATCCCGTGACGTTCCGGAACTTCCCTGGGCGGTTCCGCTCCGTTCGTCGTCCCCTGCGATCTGGCCGCTCCGGCGTTTCGTCCTGGTTCGTTCTCGACTTTCTTCCAGTAGTCCAGTTTTCCAGAATTTCCTTGTAAAAGAAACGTCGCTCTTATTAGACGGGAACCGAAGGTAGCTCGTTGGGGCCGCCCGAGCCAGAAAGCCAACGAGGAGGGCCGAGCACGCGAGCAGGGAATTGCAGCTAGTCACAAGTATGCAAGCGGCCCAGCCCCCACGGCAGCCACCGGACTCGTCCACCCTGATGAGGATTTTCTTCTTTTCTCCTCCAGCCCTTGGCTTCGTGATGGCCCCATTCCTCTTCTTGGCCTCTGGTGTTGTTCCAGGGGACCGTCCTGTACGTCCGGTTAGCGCTCCCGTTTCCGCGACATCCCCTCCAGCCGGTCCAAGCAGCGCTTGTCCGTCTGGTGATTGGGGATGCCATTTCCCTCCTGCTGTCCACCCTCTCTCCTTCTTTTTCCTGGGTACCCCGCGAGATCCTCCATCCTGGCCGTGCCAGGGGCTCGCAGAGTCTCCTCCAGGGGGCTAGCGGGGCGCTTTCACGTATGTCCGCACCCCGCTGCGGACTGCCACGCTATTGTGGCACATTCGGGGAATTCGGGAGCGCGTATCCCGACCGCGGTGGTAGTCCCCCGACACCTTGTCCCTCGTCGTGGGGTATCGTGTTCCCTGAAACAGACTCAAAAAAAGGGGGGGGCCGGGCTACGGGGGCAGCCTCCGCAGCCCAGTCCACCTAATTAGCTTAAACTAATCTTCTTTCTTGAGTCCTCCTCGTGTTTGTGTCCCTTGATCCTTGGAAGTCTTCACTCCTCTTGGCATCGTCCTTCGTATTTCGCCAGGCGTCGCACGTGCACCACCTTGCACTTCTTCCTAGGCGAGCGTTGAATCCTGTAGACGACGTCGTTGATCCTCTTCACCACCGTGTAGGGTCCTTCCCAGTCGGATTGCAGTTTTGGGCACTTCCCTTTCACTCTTCGTGGTTGGAATAACCACACTCGTTCTCCGGGCTGGAACTCTACCGCGTGTACACGGTTGTCGTACCAGGACTTCATCTTCGAACTGTAGACATCCAGGCGTTGTCGAACGAATTCATGGATCCTCTTCATTTTTCCTCGGATCCATTCAGAGTATCCTTGTTGGATGTCCTCGTCTTCCTCCACTTCTGGGGGCAGTCCTCTCCATAATTGCAGGGGTAGGCGAAGTTCCTGGCCATACATGATCATCGCTGGCGTTAATTGCGTAGCCTCATGACGCGCTGATCTATAAGCGAGGAGGAACATGGGAATCCACTCGTCCCAATCCCGTTGGTGCTCCGAGACGAACATTGCGAGATATTGGAGCAATGTTCTATTCAAACGTTCCACCATTCCGTCGGATTGAGGATGTAGGGGAGTTGTTCGCGTTTTCCTGATTCCCAACAGTTTCATCAGTTCCTTGAACACGGAGGATTCGAAGTTCCTTCCTTGGTCCGTGTGTATCTCCAGTGGTACACCATGACGACAGACCACGTTGTGCAAAAGAGCCCTTGCCACTGTGACAGCTCGCTGGTCTGGCATCGCGATTACTTCCGGCCACCGGGTAAAGTAGTCCGCCACGACCAGAATAAACCTGTTGCCGGCCTGAGACCTCGGGAGCGGACCCACAACGTCCAGGGCAAGCCTCTCGAACGGAGCTCCCACGTTGTATACTCTCAGGTTCCCCGCTCCTCTCTGACGAGGTCCCTTCTTCGCCGCACAGGTGTCACACCGCCGGCACCACTCTTGAACGTCCCGTCGACACGTGGACCAGAAGAACTGCTGGCGGATCTTCGCCAAGGTCTTATTCACTCCGAAGTGTCCAGCTGTTGGCGCATCATGGAATTCCCTCAGTACCTCTGCGACTCTCTCGCGCGGCACTACCAAAAGCCATGAGGTTGTCGCACCATCGTGGGACTCCCATTTCCTGAAAAGTAAACCTTCATGAATTTCCAGCGAGTCCCAGATTGACCAGTAATATTTCGTCTGTGGGGAGAAACGAGCAACGTCTTGCCAGTCGGGCTTCTCCCCTTCCCCTTTCTTTTTCAAGATGAAGCCAATCTCTTCATCTTTTTCCTGACTTCGTTTCCATTCGCTATTCTTTTCGTCACAGAATATCCGGTGAATTTTCTTCGTGCTAAGCACTTCCTCTTCTGCCTCCTTTTTATCCAGTCGGTCGCATTTCCTGCAATCTTCTTCGATGCAAGGTCTTCTAGAAAGCCCATCAGCGTTTCCGTGGGCTCTTCCTTCCCGGTGTCGAATCTCGAAGTCGTATTCTTGTAAACGTTCAATCCAGCGGGCAACTTGTCCTTCGGGATTCTTGAAGGTCAGCAGCCAACGGAGCGCTGCATGGTCAGTCCTTACGAGAAATCTCCGTCCGTAGAGGTAATGGTGGAAATGCTCGATAGACTTTACCACTGCTAGTAACTCTCTCCGAGTCACGCAGTAGTTCCTTTCGGCTTTACCTAAGGTTTTGGAGAAGTAGGCTACAACTCGCTCTTGGCCTTCGTGTTCCTGCGAGAGGACACCGCCTATGGCGAGGTCGGAGGCATCCGTATCCAGGATGAAATCCTTGTCCATCACCGGATAGGCCAGCACCGGCGTTCCGGTTAGCCTCTTCTTCAATTCTTGAAAAACTTCTTGACATCCTTCGGTCCATTGGAAGTTTTGCTTGGCCTCGGTGAGGCGATGCAGGGGCTTTGCGATCCTGGAGAAATCCTTCACAAATTTCCTATAGTAGGTGCATAATCCCAAGAAGCTTCTTAATTCCGTCACGCTCTTCGGCTGTGGCCATTCCGAAATCGCTTTGACCTTCTCCGGGTCCGTCTTGACTCCGCTCTCGGTGACGATGTGGCCCAGATACTTCACTTCCCGGCAGAAGAAAGAGCATTTCTTGGGACTCATCAATAGTCCGGCTTGGCGTAGACGCGAAAACACCGTTCGAAGGCGTTCGTGCTCCTGTTCAAAGTCCTTCCCGAAGATGACGATGTCGTCCAAGTAGACTAAACAGATTTTCCAGGTCAGGTCCCGTAGTACGTCTTCCATCAGTCGTTCGAATGTTGCAGGGGCGTTGCAGAGTCCAAAGGGCATCACTTTGAACTGCCACAGTCCCGTCCCCACTGAGAACGCAGTTTTCTCTCGGTCCTTTTCGTCCATAGAGATCTGCCAGTATCCGCTCTGCAAATCCACGGTTGAAAACCACGAAGATCCGGTGAGAGCGTCCAGAGTATCCTCGATGCGGGGCAGGGGGTATGAGTCCTTCTTCGTTATCTCGTTGAGGCGTCGAAAATCCACGCAGAACCTTATGGTGCCGTCCTTCTTCTTGACAAGGATGATCGGAGAGGACCACGGGCTCCGCGATTCCTCGATTACGCCCTGTGCCAACATTTTCCGAAGTAGTTCCTCTACTTCTGCTCGTCGGTGTAGCGGTAACCTCCGCGGTGCCTGCTTGATGGGGCGGCTATCCCCAATGTCGACGACATGCTTCACCCGGTCGCAATTCCCGATTTGAGTCGAGTCCTTGGCGAAAACGTCCTGAAATTCACGAAGTAAATCAGCAAAAAGTTTCTTTTGTCTTTCTGCCAAACCTGACGAACAGCGTGTGTACAGTTCTTCCAAATGCTGTGGGACGACCGCTTCCTTTTCTTCTTGTGGTGTGTCCTCCTCGGCGATCGGCTCACCAAAATGAATCTCTGGTTTTCCAGGAAGACATAGGACTCCTCGAGATAGGTCGATGCTGCAGCGGTGTTTCTTCAGGAACGCCGCTCCTAAGATGCACTTTTCCACCATGTCGACGACGTAGAAGTCCTCCACGCTCGAGAGTCCTCCAACGCTGAGATCCAAGCTCTTCTTTCCAAAAACTTTGATTTTCTCTCCAGTAGTAGAGCGAATGTCGACCTTCGTCCTATCGAGTTCGCTTGTAGGGCAGAACTCCTTCTCCAGAAGGTTGATGGGAGAACCTGTATCTAAAATAATCGGACAGGGATTTCCATTTATTGTTCCACATACGTAGATCTCTCCAGTTGGATTCCATTGACGCTCAGTCGCCTCCTGCATCGCCACACTCTTGACGACCGGGGGACTGTACTTTCTGGTCCGGCGTCTCCCCCTTACGCCGTCCTTTTCCCGTTTCCCTCAGATTTCTTGGTTGCCACTCTTGTCTGGCTGTTCTTGGCCTGGAAACAATCCTTCTGCATATGCCCTGTTTTTTCCACAAAGCCAGCAATTCGGTTTCCTCGGCCCGTCGTCTGTTCCTTCCTCGGGTTTCCCAAATCTTGGCTGTTCCGCTTTGCAATGAAGCGGTTACGACCTGGATCCGTTCTTCTAAATTCGACATGCGCGCCTCGAAAGCCGCCTGAGTCCGCCGGTCCTCGATCTCCTTCTCCTCTCTTCGGCGATCCTCCCTCTGTCTGCGGGCTTCGTCGTCCCTCCGCTGCTCCCGCATCTGTCCCACGATACTCAATTGGAGGGAGGAGAACAGCTCCTGGATGGAAGAATCTGCCGTCGCTGCAGGAGGAGGGTTCGAGGTGACCGCGGAAGCGCGAGTGGGCATCCCACTTCTGACACCAGTGTTACGTTTCGTTGTAGTCATGGTAGAAACCGAATATATAGGAATTATATTTGAACATGAACAAGGTTAACAGCAATTATAGTGTAATGTAATTAATGCAACAGTAACGATTGGCAAGGAGGAATTGTTCGGATGTACGTCTGCTCGCAATGGCGTCTGTATCTGAAGTCACAGCTTGACAGGCGATCGATCAGATCGCCTTCTTCTCGCTGTCTCTTGTCTTCGTCGCGAGCATCATCGGGCCATGGATTTTATCCATAGGGTGCTCGCAACAGTATGCTGTATACATGCTGAAAATTTCATCAAAATCGGTTAACGGTGCTCTGAGTTACAAACGTTTAAAGATCGCAGAATAAGGTCGAAAATCGCTTGATTTCGGGAATTTCGCATTGAACCTTCCTTTTTCGAATGAGACCTCGCCCAGCCCAAAATTTGCTCATATAAGGACAAACAACGTAATTTCCCAAACCCATGTTTTGGGCCAGATTGTGTCGGTATGCAGCGCGCTGCATTACTCGTGTCACGTGGGGTGTTTACCTCCTTAAGTATTTTTAGGTCACTAAAAGAGTTTTGTGACCTAGACGGTGAGCAGAGCGCTCCGCATTGAATCTTCCTCTTTCGAATGAGATCTCGCCCAGCCCAAAATCTGCTCATATAAGGACGAAAAACGAAAAATCAAAAACCCATGTTTCAGGTTAGATTGTCGGTATTACAGCGCGCTGCATTACCCGTGTCTATCCGTGTCACGTGACGTGTCTACCCCCTTAAGGCTCCCATACACGCGTGAGCCACTTGCTAAGCTGCTCGCGAACTGCAGACTCGGCAAGCATGCTCGCTGGTGTGTGGGATAAGGGATCGACAAGCGATTAAAATGCTCGGCTCGCTGACTACGTGTGTACGCTCCCGCAAGCATGTGGACGAGCTTCACGCGAGCGGCTCGGCGAACATGCTCGCTCTTATATGGGGGCCTTTACAGTAACCCTTCTTCTTTACTTCACAGTAGGTCCCTCCTCTCGATACATATGTTTGGAACATTTCATAATTTCACATAATGTCAGGCCGCTTAGTGGTTTAGAATGCGATTCTAACTAAGAAAAATTATTTTGGTCATTATTTTTTCCTGTACGTATATATACTTTAAAAGTATTTACTCATTTATTATTTGTAATGTTATTTCAAGTTACTTACGATGTTTTTTGTTTGTTTCTGTGTGTAAGTAAAAATACAGGTGTTCTCGATAAAAGTTAATATTTCCAGATTATAATCAATTAGTTTACTGTTAATTTACAAACAAACAGATACGTATTTCAGCAAAAATAAAATAATGCATATAATGTAAATAGAATAAAAGAGGAGGAGTGCGAAGCATTATGATGTGGTGTAATATTTAGTTTTTCTGGTACTTTGTTAAATATATTAATAGAATTTATGGACAACTTTTGCTGGTTTTTGGAGATTATTGACTTTTTCTTAAGGACATAGCCGAATTTCAAGACGAGATTTATTTATTTATTTTTTACCTACTACCGAGGAATATCAAAAAGTAATTTCTCCACATTAACATCGGATGTGATTGCTCTATTGGCAATCCTTCGCTGCCCAATGAAGAAGATAGTGATTAAAATGAAGAATATATTGCATAACTTTGTACATATTTACACTATATATTTGTAATCATATTTCCTTTCAAGCACCTATAATACGGACACAATCAGGCAATATTAACTTTTATCGAGAACACCTGTATTTTTACATTGTACACAAAAACAAGCAAAAAATACATTTAAAGTACATATACGTACAGGAAAAAATAATGACAAAAATAATTTTGCTTAGCTAGAATCGCATTCTAAACCACTGTGGGCCGCAGCGTTGCGTGGAAATCTACTAACGCGGGTGTCGGACGAGAGTGGGGCCGACTACGCACGTCTGATTGGTTCAACGCCAAGAGGAAAATTCACCGACGCCAGCGCCAAGCCAAGCCGAGTGGAGCTAGCCAAGTGAGGGCGCAGCCAATCAGCGTCGCCGGGGACTCGTTGTCGACGCTGGTTGGCTGCCTGCGGCCTCACTTGGCTTGCCTTGGCGCTGGCGTCGGTGCATTTTCCTCTTGGCGTTGAACCAATCAGACGTTCGTAGTCGGCCCCACTCTCGTCCGACACCCTGGTACTAATTGATTGGTTCAACGCCAAGAGGAAAATGCACCCGCGCTGGTCGGGCCCATCGTCACTGTACGCGTCACGCCGGCCACATCTGGTTACACTCCACCAGACAGTCCCTTTCACGAGGGGATGCTTCAATATTCCTAACATTCGGCATTTAAAGAACACAAGATAATGACAAATTAAACGTTTAAATTTTTGGATATATTCTTATGAAAATATTTTGAACATATTAATGAGGTTTTTATGATGACAATAAGACCAAACACAATGTGATTTAAGTCATATTGAGTTATTTTCATATTGAACTGTTGTTCATTCTTTCTCATTCACGCTCACTCTCTTTTACTCGCTGTCCTTTCCTGTCCTTTCCTTCAACTGCCAACTACCGAGATCGGCGTCACATAAACGGGAGCCTGAGGCACAACGGTATCGCTTAAATAAATAACCCAGCTCGAGCGGGAATTCGTGGCCTCGTACACGTTATATGTATGTATATTCGTAGGGGGTCCCGAGTGGTGAACATGTAACGAATATTTACTGTACATGTATTTCAACCAATTTTTACGTGCGAAATAAACGACTCACAACATAAAATTGCCTGCGCAAGAGCGGGTACATCAGCTAGTTATGTACATATAACAAGAAATAATTGAAAACGTTATTCGGTCTTCCAGGTGATGTGCCAGGATGAAGAAGTCACCCAATGTATACCTAAAAGAGCTTTTCTCGCATTATTACGTCTCCCGGAAGTTAGCTCAAATTTAGCTGCATATTCGAGAACTGCAAAAGTAATCCAGGATGCAAACAAACGTAACGACATAGCACAGTTGCGAGCGCTAACCGAAGAAAACGATGACACAGAAATATGCATACGTGGTGAAGTTTATTTAGAATTATTCAAGGATCCAGCTATGCGCGGGCATCTCAATGTTATTGGAAGAACGCAAAAATTGCTAGATTTAGCAAGACGCCTTCCGGATGATAGCGAAGAAATTGAATCATTGGCCGCATCTCATAAAAGAAGTCTGGCAACATTGGCTAAGAACGACGATCTACCGATTAGCCTTCAGGATCGACTTGAAGAAAATCACGACGATGAAGAAAAGAGAACCGGTTATTTGAGGTATGTTATTTTAACGAATTTTAAAGGTGGATCATGGTTTCTGCGAAACTTTGTGGTGAACCTCTTCAAGAGTCGTACCGGCAGCCTATTCTATACTGGTTTAATTAATATAGTAACACATTTAGTTTCAATGAAATTTTTTTCCAAATTTTTAAAATTGCTGAACCAAATGAGCTTAATAATGCCCACAAATTTTATGCGCTACATTGTATAATGCACTTTAGCACAACAGTATTATTGCACATAAACTGATCTGATGTGCGCGAACTTCAATTTTAAGTAATGAATATGGTAATTTACGGCAAAAATTTATTAACTTTATCTTTTAACCACTGTCGTCAGAAGAGAAGCATGTATATTCAAAATTAAACAAGAATTAAAACAAGAATTAATTATACAGTTCAGCTAGTATACATATTTGCGAACTATAGTAGATACAGACACTTTTTGTTACACAAGGCCATTCCTCCGACTACACTTTTGCTATACAAGTTCTTCTACATTACGCTCAATCATTTTGCAACTGCGAAAATGAGATTTGGCAATATTTACCAATAATGGAGTAATTACCTGTATTCTATGTCGCACAGTGAGGCTGAATCCCAATAAATAGGAAAAAATTCAACAACATCACATTTTTCGCACTGAAACTGCCGAATATAATTAAGGAAGTTCGTAAAAAAGTATTAATATACAACTCATACGGAAGATTGCCGTTATTTAGAAAAATTAAGCCAATAATTGCCAAAAAACTAGAACAATTTGATAAATATATCTATATACTATGGAAAGTGCAGAAATATTTGCAAACCTGTATCCATGTTATCCTATATACCAAATACTGTTCATAAAGTGTTAATACATTCATACATAATTATACAATATTTGGGCAACCTTTCAATCGCCTAATTTTGTGACAGGACCCAAGATGCCAGAAATAAAGGTTTTACAAGTGAAGGAAAGATTGTACGCTCAAAATTTTGTCATTGCAATACAAATGAAGATGTTTTAAACTTTTCATCGACTTCTTCAGATCCAGGAATAGTGTTTTATAAAGTAGCTTCATAAGATTCGAAATTTTGATTAGAAAAAGTGGCATGTTGAATTTTTTCTCTATTCTTCAGATTGACGCCCACTGCGTTGGGGCAAAAGCGAAATCGGAGCCAAACGGGAATTCATTCGTTGTTTTCGACCGATAATCCCAAGAACGTTTCGACAACATCTGTTTGCCAGCATTTCTAAAGGGCAGTCAAGAACGTTATGCCGTCTGTAATAATTTTAAGCATTCTTCAGTCTCACAATGGGTTAATCCGTATATTGGTCTCTCGGTGGGTAGTACGTACGATGGCTTCGTACCTGGACATAGGTACTGCTATTAACCGCCGCGCGGGACAATATGGTTATAAAAACAAATGTGGCGAGGTACTCTGGCTGTTCAGCCACAATAATTTTTGGCAACCAGATGCGAGGTTTTCACCCTCGATTTCTTCAAGAGGGAGAAGGTTCCTCCTCCGTCGCCGAATTCACAGGGGGCAAGTCCCCTCTCTTTAAGGAAGGGTGTTCCCAATGTGTGTATCATAATTAAATTACAACAACAATTATTTTCATATTACTTTCTCTTCTTTAAATATTAAAATAGAAAATATAAAATAGTTTAAAGAAGGAACATTGTACTGTATCAACTCCGGGTGGTATCGGTACCTATAGGTACATTAGACACCCCCCCCCCCCCTCGGATTGTGTGATTGGGGGAAAATCATTAAATTTGCAAGCGCAATATCTCGAAAACCAGTTGAAATAAGGTGTATACATTATAGGTTATTGAATTTGTCTTGGAACGCATTATCAAGTGATCTCTAAAAAAATAGTTTCATTTAAAAAACCGAACTTGTTAATTGTATCTGTTAAAATAATAATTAACGAAAAATTGGTCTGCACTTTTAAATTCTGAATTCTGAATTCGTTTTAAAAGAATACATCAGTTTTGCATAACAGATTATTCTCTATGGTGTATGCTTTCCGAGATATTGGGGCAAATGTGTTTTTCACCACCAGATATGGATGATTGCCAATGAAAGAAAATACGTGCGTCACTAAAGGGTGATTCTCCAGATTCAATTTATATCATTTCAAGTTGTCTTCGTTCATAATAGTCCGATTTTCATGTAATTTCATATGATTTACATCGGAAAAACACAAGGAATCCATTGGTGTCACTTACATATCGAAACAATAAAGAATAAAAAATTATTTTATTCCTGAAGCAGGTATGAATCCTTGGCCGTAGACCCTTTCAAGTGCGCTTGAACAAAAGTGGGACCCCGAACGCCGCGCGGCCGGAGGCTGGCCGCCGGCATGGGCCGCTGAGCCACGGCCGTCGGGCCGCGGCCACCGGCCGCCGCCGCCGGCCGCGCCATAGAGGCTCCACCTTTAGCCACCTCGGCTACCGCCGACTCCCCCGATTCCTCATCCCCGAACTCCTTACTTAAACGACGCCACCTTATGGGCCACACTCGCACCATAGGCCGTCTCCCTTCTCCAAGCGCCCATCGCCTACACTACACTATTGGACCCCAGATTTAAGAACATCCATTTCCAAGATGCTCTAGCATGTTCTAAATCGATAAACACTATCAAAGGTCTAATTACTACTACAGAGATACAACAGATCACACAGAATCAACAAGATGTGGGTGATAACGAAAAGGAGAAAATTGATACACAATTTAATCTATGGAGCGACCATTCCAAACTTGTGCAAGAAATAAGTAACTTACTAACCCAAAATGAAGCAGGTATGCCGTCAGAATTGAGGTATTACCTGAAAAATCCTTTAAATGATTTAGACCAGGAACCATTGAAAATATGGAACAATATCATTGGTTCTACATATCCAAAACTTCGTAAAATTGCCATTAAATATTTATCATGTGTTGCAACCTCGTTAGCATCTGAAAGACTTTTTTTCTAAAGCAGGACTTATACTTAGTTAGCAAAGAAACAGACTGGAAAGAAAACTAGTTTCCAAACTGCTTTCTTTACAACCTCTTCCTAAAAAAATTTGGAAACACTGCGAATAGTACGCGAAAGTTTTCTCTACCGCCCTACCACTAGAATTAAACCAGCGCGGTATACTGACGCTGTTCTCGCGAAATTCTCGAATCCAACACTTGTCTCCACGCAAATTATTGCAATAGTTACGGGACTAATATAATTCGTGACGAATATTCCTCTTTTTACTATGCTCCTAAATAGTTTTTCATACTTCTCTTGCCAAAGTATCGAAATATCGATGGACGAAGCTGATTTTCACAAGTAAACGTTTCATATTTCTAGTAACAGAAGAAGCGATATGTATTTTTGAAAAGCAGCTTGATTGATTAATGGAGTGTAGGTATCTTAGAAATATGTTTGCCGCTGAAGAAATCGAGATTATTGTTTCACAGTGAATTTATTATTACATTATAGTTTATTAATTATTCAGTTTATATCTCCAACGTGTCCGTTCGAAAATCTTAAAATATCGCGGAAGAATATATAGTCGAAATATTGTACTATATCCAGCGAAGAAATCTTAATCAATATCCCTGCCAATCCCTACACTTACTCTTTACCTAGTTATTCAGTACTTTTTTTTATAAACATTTTTTAAATATCAATGTTGTTAATCTATTGTTATGTTTTGTTCATTTTATGGTTTATTGTAAAATCATCGATGTTGTCGAAAAATCGATGATTTGTGTTCGATGATTATCGATTATCGATATTTAGCTATCGATGTCAAAATCGATGTCAACATCGATATTTTGTCTACATCGCCCATCCCTAATATGTATATATTTATTCATATATTCTGTTTGTTTGAGAAGAGAAAGGGTGAGATTGAGAGGAGTCTAAGGCAGGTTACGAATGCACTTGAGAACTTATTGCGGTGAAAACTTTGTCAATTTATTGTCAATATTGTTCAATGCACGTGAGAACACTGTAGTCTTGACGCAATGATAGTATTTATCACCGCCTGAGATGAGAACGTGAGAGAAATGAGACCGCGTGTAAATACCACGTGGCGTCCACACAATTGTATTAATTGTGGACAGTATGAGAGTTCGAATGAGCACTGCACGTTTACAATAATGCGTGGTGAGCTGAGCACAATAATTAGCCCTTAATGAGTGTGAGAAAGTACAAAAAGGGGCACTGATATTCGCGACACGAGATTGCAGAGAACCGTTGGCTTCAAAACGCACAAAGAGAGTGAGAATATGGCGGACTTCCGCAACCGCGTCTTCTCCGTTCTTCTCGAACCTCGAAGCGGCTCGCTGATTGGTTCGTTGATTGAGGCGACGGTTGATCGACCGCCGCTGATTGGCGGCCCGCCAATCGATCAGCGCTGCTGAATCACAGTCCGCGAGGTGCTGCCATGAGAATGAGAGTGGCGGCGTGTGGAACTAATTTCATTCCCAAACACTGTTCTAGTTATAAATGATATGCATCGACACCAATAAATCATTGAGAACAAGGAATCCAAACGTTTTTGTAAAATTTATATTCGTAGTGTTTGGGAACCGAGGCCCCTAAATCCCTACGTTTCATTAGAAATTGATTGGCTCTGTCCTTATTAACTATTGAAGGGATTTAAAAATTACAAGAAAAATCTACGATCTAAGTACACGAGCGTAGGTATCCCTAAAGGTGCAGTTAAACATGTGCAACAGCGCGCATTGCGCGCCGAACACTTAAAATTTCCTACGGGACGAGGTCATACGTTGCGCGCCGGACCATAAAAATCGACCCTTGTAAAGGTGCAGTTAAACATGTGCAACAGCGCGCATTTGCGCGCCGAGCACTTAAAATTTCCTACGGTACGGGGTCCTACGTTGCGCGCCGAACCATAAAAATCGACCCTTGTAATGGTGTTCTGCAACGCGCATTGCACATGTTTAACCGTGCCTTAATGGAGTTGTGTAGCGCGCATTGCACATGTTTAACCGTGCTTTTACGTTAAGATCTGGGCACACATATCAGTTCCGTATAAGTTCACGTAGAATTCAAGTACTCTTCATTACTTTCCTCAATTACTTTACTCCAAGTACTTTCCATTATAGTCATTAAAAAATAATCAGGATTATATCAAGTTTGGTGTCATTTTCATGAGAAAAACACAAGTAGAGATACTTCTATGATAGAAATTGGCATACTCATTATTGAATGGCCTATTGCTGGATTTGTCCTTACGCTACTACTCTAGCGTTAATGACCCCCGAGCCACGTCGTCCGAAAGCTTTTACCTAAGAACCCATCAGGATCGTAAAAAAAGGTACGCGTTACTGTTCAACCGATTTCAAGAGAGCGTATAGTGAAAAGACCAGAATGTCGTGGCCATCGAATTTTAACTTTCTGAGTACGAATACAGGAGCTGGTATAAGCTTGGCGTTGAGTAGCTAAAAGATTAAAACATTCAGACATAACAATTCTGGAAAAAAACATTAAAACACCGCTACTATCAAAGACACATCCGATTAGTTGCCCCATAAGTCCAATCTATGCATACACTGCATTAAAGATAAAATCTTAAAAAAGAAAACCAGAACAATAGATTCTGAGGTCTGCAAGCGCATTGTTGGACGTGGCCGAAACCGCGACATCGAGCCCGTCGACATCAATAAAAGAACGAGATGATCGGCGGCCGACGAAGGCAGTCTCCACTCTCCTGCAGAGATAAATATATAAATATATATAAATTTTTATTTCAAATAATTTTTTGCCCATCTTTGCACTACAACCATGCGCCGTCCCGGGGTTCGGAGAGCTGCCAGCGACCGCTGGACAGCAGTGATTTCCGAGCGTCGAAAATTTTGGGTCATTTTCAAATTCACGTGGCAAAGAGCTATTGGGAATTTCCTGTCACAGGTAAGCGAGTCGCGCGCTCCGCTTTTATGATCGGTTTACCATTCGTACCGCAGATTACTGTAATGAGGTTCGAAAACAATGTCGACTGGTCTCGCATGCGTCTCAATTTGAATATATTTAGCTACGACAGGGTTGACCGCGGCGCTATACCCCTGTACGGTGAGACTTTTCGCCATCTGCGTGTAAAAGCCACAATAATAGCGCATCGTTCCAAAGAATGGAAAATCAGAATTAAAACCGACTTAAAAAAAAATAAAAATGCGCTAAAAAGTAAAAAAATAATTTTGTTCCTTATATAATCTACGACACTCAATTTTTTTACATCGGCGTCTTATCAGTTGCACTGTGTAAATCTGGCGCCAACTTAAAACAATTGAGTGTCGTAGATTAAATAAGGAACAAAATTATTTTTTACATTTTAGCGCATTTATATTATATTTGAAGTCGAGAAAATCGGAACAATTGATTCTGAGGTCTGCAAACGCATTGTTGGACGTGGCCGAAACCGCGACGTCGACTCCGTCGACATCAACAAAAGAACGAGACGATCGGCGGAGGTAGTCTCCTCAGGAGACTCTTCAGCAGTCGCTCGCATAGGACGGTTTATGTATTCTAAACCTTAAATATATTCATTTCTCGCATTCTGAATACCATACTCCTTTCCCTTCTTATACTATTCAGTTTCCTCTATCAAATAAAAAAAACTTTGATATGAAACATCTTTTTGCTTTTTCAATAGTTAGAAAAATAATAGCGTGTGAAAAATAATATACGAAAAAATCGAACGTACTGTATAAACTTACTGAAACATCCGAACGTCAGTTAACATTAATCAGTTAACGTCAGTTAGTATATAGTTTAAACAAATTAATTTTTCTAATAGTTATGGAGAACGAATTCGTTTTTCAAAAAATATGTAACGAATATTTTTGGCTACTCTACAGACTTGCAAAATTGCACCAAAATTGGTGTGTACGGGTTCGATATGATCCTTTTAAATAATATAGTACAGTAGAAAGATATTATTATTATTATTATTATTATTATATATCTGTATTATATCGTATAGACCATCATTAATATATGCGGAAACACATGATAAATGGATGGGGTTCAGCAACAGGTGCTCTTAAAAAACTTTAAAGCACTCTTTTTTAGAAATTACGTTATTGCAAGCGAATGAAACTTGTTTTGCGTTAAATAAACCGGAATAGAACTGCAAGGTTAAAAGGCAAATTTTGTGTCGTTTTATTTTCATTCTCATTTCTCTTCCGTTGAACGGAATATATTCATAAGACGATTTTTAAATTGTTACTCTACAGAAACATTTGTAAATCGCGGGCTTCGACTCTCAAAACATAACCTAGTTTTACCAGTGCTAAATTCTAATTCCTACCACGCGTAGGGTTACAATCTGTTTCGAGACTTCACCGGTAACGTTGCACTAAAATGGTAAGGGGGTCCTAGGACCCCCAAAACCTGTGACAGAAAAATACATTGGTTGATAGGTCTATACCATGCCTCGTCTGTGGAAAAAGTTTCGCCTTCACTTTCGATTTATTTTTGCACGAGATACGATTTTACTGCTGGGTTCAATAAATGAAGCATTAAACTTATCAAACGATATTCCAACTAATTTCTTTAAATATTTTTTCTAGCAGCGAGCAATCTGAACGGAGTGCACCAGAATTTTCCGGCGATTATATGTTACCTAGCGAGCGGTTGGACTTGGAAGCGCTGGTGCAAGATTTCTCGTCTGATAAGCGAAATGTGGGCTCGTTGGCTAGAGATTTCGCGTTACCACCTGGCAGACGAAACATCGCATCGCTGGTCCGCGATTATGAACTTCAAACCAAAGAAAATGTTGGAAACCGCATGCTACCTGTTACGGGGAAAAGAAACGTTGCTTCTTTAGCCAGGACCTTCACACTACCTCAAACTGGCAAGAGGAATGTTGCCTCTATAGCTAGAGATTATGCACTACCATATGGTAAACGATACGTCGGCGCTTTGGCGAGAACAGGCGATTTTCCGTCGCGTGGGCAAAACAAAAGGAGCATCGCTTCTTTGAATAAAAATTCAGCTTGGCCTGTCTCTTTGAAGAGAGGTATTACTATCCCTGGGAGCGTGATCTTGAGAACTCTTTCCCGCCATGGAAGATCACTGACTGATGAATTGAACACAAGAAACGAGCCTTTGGACCTTCAAGTACTCAACAACCTCGAAGGAATTCGGGATGAGAACCACAAAGATGCTGTTCTTGTAGATGATAAACTAGGGGGCTTCGAGGAGAAGAGCGACTCGAAAGAAAAAATTAATTTCACCGACAGAAAACCCAAGAGACAGATCGATTTGTCCGATGAGTACCCATTGCCGGTAACACAGAATATTGATGGTCTTGATTATGAAGAAATGATGGAGGAACTTGCTAGACGATATCAGAATGCCGAAAAGAGGTTCATGGGTAAGTGAAGGTTTCTCTACCGTAATAAAGTTACAATCTTTCGAGGAGCATACAACGCATGTAATTTGATCACAATTATTATGAAAGCGGAGAACTAACAAGAAAACATTCCCAGTAGGAGAGAGGCATATCAAGTAAATATTGGTACTGTTTGAAACCTTAGATAATGGCAAAATTATACATAGATTATTAGCTGCTAATAGATTATACAACGCGAAGAATTGGGGTACAAAGATTTATCGTTGATGTTATCGTTATACCATTATTAATAAATATAATCATAATTTTAAAATTTTAGATTTTTAATATATGGTATAAATGGTATGGTAGAACAGAAATCTGGGGACAGAAATCCGTCCAGCTAAAGAGGCACCTACTATCGGTTACGAGATATCCTGTACACAAGAGATTAAATAATGTAGAACATCTTTCAGGATGAAATCTACGCGTCAAAATAGTGAAAGGGGTTCATATAATACGTGTGTCTGACGACCTTCTGTTTTTTAGTTACAAACAATTTTTGTAAATACAGGGTGTTCAACTAATGCTGAGAGAAAATTTAAGGGGTGATTTTAGACACCTGAGAACACGACTTACATTGCTACTTACAAAGGACACTATCAGGGAGTTCAGTGCCGATTTTTTCTTGTTGAAATAAATTTGTGTTGTTAATCGACACACGTCTATATCAGTGTTTCTCAAAGTGGGCACTAGTTTGATACAACTCGAGCGACAATGTTGTATCGGTGGATATGTTGAACTATCGTTATAAGGATTCCCAGATGGAGTAATGGATTTCAACGATTTACTTGATGTTATCAATGAATAGGTATTCTGTGTATTAAAAATCACTATTTTGAGTACAAGCGATTAGTGTCGCGGTAAATAATTAAAATGTTAAATTTAGCAATGCGGGGTCTAAGAGTAGTTAAAGGAACAAAATTTTCATCGAACTCGCCAATTCTATAGGATTAACTATAGATTCGAAAAGGAACCTGAACCCGTTCTCATTAGATACAACCAACTCTTAACGAATCGGATACAACGTGACTCCACGCGTAACAGTTAAGATGAGATCAGACGGCGCGTGGTACGGCGATTTTTGCGCGTGAATCGCCGATCCACGCGCAGTCTGATCGGTCATGGCTCGCCAAGCCGACTTGCCGAGCCTGAAGGAGACGAGCCAGCTCGCCACGCCACGCGCCGTCTGATCGGTCATGGATCGCCGAATCGGGTTCGCCGAATCGGGCTCGCCAAGCCGACTTGCCGAGCCTGGACGAGCCGAGCAAGCTCGCCGATTCACGCGCCGTCTGATCTCACCTTTAAAGGGTTTATATAGATACCAAATGAGTGGAGGGGGAGGGATCACTAAAAATGTCTATGTATATAAGGAGATCTTTAAGCCCCGTTACGCCCTTACGACAAGTTGCCGACGACGACAAGGTACACGGGGATATATGAGTTCGTATGCACTTGGGTGCGGTGAGCAACAAAGGTTTCTGGTCACTTGTCGACCAAGTTGCCGGGACTTGTCGCAAGTGCATAACGGGGCTAAGAGTCCTCGCATCATGCTTCTGTTTCTAGTTGCTATCCAGCTGATCAAGATCATGCTCTCCACATTATTTTAGATATAACAGAAGGGGTTCTAAGGCGTTTTCATTTTCCAGATGCGAACTCGAAAATGATTTAAAAGAGAGAGAGAGAGAGAGAGAGAGAGAGAGAGAGAGAGAGAGAGAGAGCAGAAAAATTTTTCTCTATTCATAAGAGAACTAAGGGAGCGGTGGCCTCAAAAAGTTTGAGAAACACTGGTCTACATATATGAACACCTTTCGTTGTTTCATTACTGTGTAGAATCAATTCTGAAATTATTTCTCACATTCTTTTAACATAGGTACTGAATGCACTTACAATGACTACCACAAATTACTCTTAAACTACGTGTTGGATACCAAATTATTGTATCCGTATTCTTGTATCGATACGGTGGCAATAATCTTTTTGGTGAAATTCCAGTCACCTTAGGTTTTTTAAAATTGGATTACGTTTTTACTGCCATACTCTAGTAGTTGATGAGAACACAAATAGATCCATTAAGAATGTATTGACCGCCAGCCATCATTTAACAAAAAAATTTCATATTTCATCGATTATAATCATCAGGTCGGTGTCATCATAAGTGAAATTGCAAATCGAAAAGAGAATTCATAAATGTGCTCCTGTATTTCTTGTGAGGAGTGGATCAAAAGTGACAACATGCTTATTTGAAAAGTCTCGACTTCATTTGTAAATCTCAATGGCCTGTTTAAAGAACAACCTTCCTATGGGGTGTAATTTAATTCCTTAATATACAGGGTGTTCAGCTAAACGTGTGAATAAATTTAAGGGGCGATTCTCGACATCAGAATAAAACTAAAATCGAGAATGACGATATTGCGGTTGCGCCTTCGTTTGTTAGTTATAAGCGTTTAATGATATGCCTAAAAACTGACAATCCGCATGCAGCCGGCAGCTGTACCTACATACTGTGCCCCGATGAAAAGAAGTCGGTCGAAATGTTACAGGGGTAAAGGGGTTCTTCGCTCGAATTGGCTTCTGCCGCCCGTGTCCCGCTTACTTACTTTGTTTCTCGCCGACTTCTTTTCATCAGAGCACAGTACATGCGGAAAAAGTAAGGCAAGGGGGTCGAGCAGTAGTATTCAAAACCACCATTGACAGGATCACGCACCCCAGAGAAGCCGTGACGAGATTGATCTATTTTTTTTTATCACTTCATTCAAAATTGAAGGGTAGGTATCCTTGAATTACACCAGACCTGTCTCCTGCATAAAAGCCATTGTTTTCATTATATCCGCTGTAGTCAATTGTGTTACTGAGACGCACACGCTCACAAATCACACAAAACACAGAATCACATCACATGAAAAATTTTGAAAAATTTTAAAATGTGTACAATCGTATACGGTCCGAAACACGCAAAAAAAAAAATGAAAAAATACATGAAGTTTACCCGCACTTAAACTTGCCACGGAGAAATCAGGTTCACAGGCACTCAGACAATTGAAACTGATAACTGCTAATAAATAAACTTAAACTAACATAAGATCTTCGACGTGAATTCGCGGGTCGACTGAATGTTTGTTCAGTTCGCGATGTGTCAATGTTCGTTCAGATAATTTAACATCGCATCGGCGGAATTGTGTTGACTGTGAGAAGTACCAAAACGAAATGTGCGTTTATGAAGAGCGCGCGGTTAACCTGAACGAGGAACCGAACCCCTTATCTGGGGTTATAACGTAATTTACGCCTACCTGCTCGCGGCACAGCAGAAGGTTCGGAATTGTTTTCTTTCACGTTTATTGCAAAACTGTAATAATCGGGAAAGAAACGAAAATACTTGACCTTTCTCTGCATAGTTTAGAAAAACCTCTCTTGGGTTGACCGACGAAGACGTCTGTCTTTCAAAATTCTTCAAACGCAGTACAACATCAACCAAGCAAGCATACAAATAAACTCATTCGTCTATTTTCCTTTTGATGATCGTTATATTCAACCTAACTCCGCCGATATTAATTTATTTTAATCGGCATCGACATATCGCGAGGTAGATAATCATCAAGAGTTATCAGTTTCAATTGTCTGAGTGCGTGTAAATCTATTTTTTACGTGTTCAGTGCGGGAAGATTTGCGTTCCTATTTAATTTTTTTCACATGTTTTAGTACCAGAGATTTGATATTTATTATTGAGAAGAGGTGTAACTCTGAGTTTTGTGTGATTTCTGCGTGTGTGTATCTCGACAACACGATTGACTGCAGTGGATATAATGGAAACAATAGATTTTAGCGAGTAGGCAGGTCAGGTGTAATTCAACGAAACCCTTCAATTTTGGATGAAATGATAAAGAAGAAGAGATCAATTTCGCCACAGCTTCTCTGAGTTGAGTGACAAGTAGCAACATCGTTATTTTTTATTTTCGTCTTATTCTGGTGTTTACAATTACCCCTTAAATTTATTTCCACTTGTAGCAAAACACCTTGTATAGTGTTCAACATAGTTAGAATTATAAAAATCTATTGACGTAATAGCGCTGCGTATCGTGTGCCAGAATGTATATAGAGTGTTCACGTTACCACTATGCAGCATTTTTCTTGTAAATAATAAGTGTATGATAAATATGGAGGGGGGAGGAGGAGTGGGACAATTTTACCACTTTTTGTAAGAAACGTAACTGATTATAGTATTTTTTTTAAATCAGTTTGAAAAAACGAAAGTGACAAGAGTTTAACGACTGTAAAGATTAAATCGAGAAATACTAGTATATACATTTATATAAAATTATGGCTGTAGTACGGTATGAAATTTTATATTAGAGGTTCTCTCCCCCTCCCGCCCAACCCCTCTTAATTTCAGTTCATTCCGTTGGTTGGGTCATACCGTAGTATATCCCTATTCTGTAATACTCTGTTCATTTTTTTTGTTACGTTATTAATATAGCTCGAAATTTCAGTTTCTTTAATAATTGTAGTCCATTGTACAAATTCTGTACTTTTTTAAATTTTGTTTAAGTACCTACTTGTACAAATAGAACAGACAACGGGATGAATGCATGCTTTGCAATTCCATTTAAAGTATACAAGGTAAGAGGAATACACAGACATTTTTCATTGCAATTCCATTTGTAATGATTTTAACTGTTCTCTTTAGTTGGTAACAATGAATGTGTAATTCAGTTATCATGTAAGCTTAAATAAAATGAATTTCTGTTTATAAATTCATTATTTATTATATTTAATTTACCATCATACTTTTTGTATTGATGTTAACGTGCTGTAGGCACGGTAATCATTTTCTAATCATTCATTCTTTCTAGTGATGAGTCACATTTCTTTCATAAGTTCAGTGTCCATTAATTAACCAATGTTTATTGTATACAATATACATTACAATATTATAATTATATGTAGCAGAAAGCCTTTCTTGTGGTAAATGTCCTGTTCTTCTTTTCCATATAGTGGTAAAGGTGAAGTTCATCATTCCATCCGAAAGCAATTACTTTCTGTTTTTACAGCAATAGATTAATAGTAACCCGTATGTGGAAAAACCTGTGTATAATTTGCAATAACTCCCAATTCTTACCCAATTTATTGTTTTACCAACAAGCCAACGACATCTTTTCCTTCGGTTATATGAATGACAAAAACTGAATTAGCTTGTTGTGATATTTCCACAAAAAATGAACACACATTGATACATAGTCCAGTGAAATTAGGATCTCTCTAAGGTATAATTTCCAGCATGCTACATTTTGGCGTTTATTTCGTCGTTTTAAACAATATGTCAAAACTCCCCATCGATCCGACATCCGCTAAAAATTTTACAGAGTGTTGAAGGTAATAAAAAACTGTTTTTCGCGAGTATCTCGTTATTTAACAGTTTTACGATAAAAATAGTTATTATGAAATTTGTAGCTTAGGAAATTCTGTACAAAGAAGGTTATATGAGTTTTTTCGTAGGAGTAACAATTTTCATGTATGACAGCTTACAAAGTTTCAACCCTCATAGTTTTGGCAAGGGATGATCCTGAACCCGGAAATTAAAAAAATTATGAAATTTTTTGAATATGTATGGGACGTCCTCCTGAATACAACGCAATTTTGTTTACTGCCCAAATTCACTCCAAGAGGGTCCAATTGGCCCCTAAAATTTGTTCAATTTTGTATTAGGGGAAGGTGGGGCAAAACGGGGGGCAGACAAGACGGGGTACTCTCCGTACGTATCTTGTGATACAAACACTTGTCAAAAGTATGAAGGTCATAAAACCTTTTGTAGAGAATTTCCTAAGCTACAAATTTGATAATAACTATTTTTGTCGCAAAACTGTTAGATAACGAGATAATTTCGAGAAACAGCTTTTTTACCTTTAACCCTCTGTAAATGGGGACTATTGGCATATTGTTTAAAAGGACGAAATAAAAGCACATGCCAAAATTTAGCTTACTGGAAACTTTTCCGTAGATTGGGCATAATTCCGTCTAATTTCACTGGACTATGATGCGTGTTCCTGATCGTTGCGATGCTCTTGTACCGGCCATAGAGGACGCTGATAAAATCGAGCGCATTTCGTAACATTTCGTCAGGAACTGAGCTTAAATTCAGCACTGTCTGTGGATGTCAGAAACAGGTTCTACACCGGAGATGCAGTCAACGGTAGACCAGGAAACATTTCAAGCAAGTAAAAGACACATCGCGGCACTGGCACGTGGTGGTTCGCTTCCACGTTTGAGGGCTGCGCGATTTTCGCGATCGCCCCGGGATTTTGTTGGCAGGTCAGCCTATTAGGGTGTCACCTGCCCGTTGTCTTCTTCTCTCCATTTCTGTGTGCCTCTCTTCTTTCTCCTTGTACTTTCTATCATCCTCGTTCAAATTTGTCGTACATTGTTATCTTGTGGATGTGCATACACCAAAACAAGTTATAGAAATACACCTGACAGTCGAGGAAGAAAAATAAACCGCTCAGACACGAGCAGGGAGCACAGAACAATTGGTACAGAAGACAGATAATGGAAGGATATTATTTGGATGATAAAAAACACAAAAGATTTACCATCAAACATCCACTAGATGTGTGTCCTATTCTATTTTTTCATTTCCTTCTTCTACGTGAACGATTCACAGCAATTAGCTGTAACGTAGGTGTGTCGATGTTAGGCCTGCAGTTTGAAGCTAAATCCATTAGAACACTGTTTCAGCTGTGGTAGATACATATTTAGACCGTTGGGATGCAGAAGTGTTTAGCCTGAGCAATTGATTGATAGTCTTAAATACAGTGGTGCTTCATAAACTGCACGGGTTCTATCCTTTACAAAATGCACAATCGACATCCCCACCTCGAGTTCTATTTCACTGCTAGTCAGTCTCGACGTGCTAAGTGGTGGGTGGGGTCGAGCTCACGATAAGAATCGTGACTGACACCGAAAATTGCACGCAAATAGTCCCGAATGGTCGTACGGATAATGAAGCACTACTCAACTGTATTAGTGGTAGCTCTTAGCATATATCGAATGTGTTAATTTATTTTGCAAGGTTGTCTATTTTAGACATTGAAATAACAGTGTTTAAGACGCGTCATGCACATGTAGGTATACTTAACGCCTATTTCCACTTGCGACTAAACGCGCACGACCGTTAGTCGCAGCGCTCACATCGAAATTGGACCGTATACGGATACCACAATCGCACGTGGCTAGTCGCAAGGGGAAATAAGGTCTTATAATGGTATGTACGTTGAAATGTAAACTTTTATTTTTAGACACTATATCTGATTTTTGTCATTATTTCCTGATCAGGAGGCTGGCGTTCTTATAGAAATATGTGTTTGATATAAATGTTGCCACTATATCTGCTTTCTGATTCTTTTTCAAATGAATACACATAAATAAATGTTGTTGTTTCTTGAAATTATACCTCATAATAATTTCCATATCGTAGTCTATAATGGAATAAGGTATTGATGCGTTTGTGGGCTACCCTGTTGTAAATGTAGTTTCTCGTGGAGGCAGACAATGTTTCATTGCAAGTGAAGAATTCATATATTTTATTTATTTACTCATACATGACTGTTGAAAGTGTTGAAACTATTACATATATTGCTAAATATGTTGTAAAATTATTAAATTACGAATGTTTAGGTACATTTATTGATTTCAGTATAATTTCAATCCGGGATAAAAGGTCAGTTTGGTGTGCAAAAATAAATGCAGTGAACAAGAATATACGTATTCTCGAATGCATGGGATTCCAAGATAAAGTGTTTACCATACCACCGTCGTTATCATACTACAATAAATTAATAAGAGACCACACTTGATTTACGATTAATTGTAAGACAAATATATTCAAAAGATGTGTAAAAAGGATGTCAAACGTTAAAAAATTCTGAGATTCTTGTATGCGGTTCTTAGAGTAATTAAAATTGGTCTTCTGTTATTATCAAACCATTAGTGATTAGTACAATGGTAGTGCGGCTTTAACATAGAATAGCTAATTCTAAATGTCAGATTTGTGTCGTATTTTCAGAGTTGTTTCATCATTGGAATTCATAAGCTAATTATATATTTCATTATGCTTATATCTTAATTTTCTTTATGGAGTAAGCTATCTGTAGCTTTTTCATATGTAATCGTTAATTCATTCCGAAAAGAACAGTATCAAGTGTCGTAGGAAAACAGTGATGATCCAGCGTCACGCTTACTATTTTTTCTACTTTCAGATTTGGCAAGCAAATGTTTAGATATCGATAAAAATACCTAAATAATATCATGAACGCAAATTCTATGTATTTATAGATTAGTAGACTGCGGATGTTCATGCAAATGTACATATTGATATGCAAAAATTAGTTTGCATATTGCATATGCACATATGTTACATATTTCTTGTATGTGTACATCACTGTATTTGGTTGCGATCATAGATGAATTATCGAGCCGTGACACGACATTAGAGATATATGACAATGTAGGTATACAACTTTTTGTACCGATGTTGATATCATGCGATAGAATAAGTCATTAGTAGAGACCTACTGTTGGTCTACCCTTAACAAATTCGATAAAAATGGACATGGCATAGTTTACGTGCATATTTGCATATGTTACGTGCCTAAACATCCGGAATCTATAGATTAGTAATTTGTTGTGTAATTACAAAGAATATTTTATTTTCTATGAGCTCACAAATGTATTAATTATATATTTTAGGGAGAATCCCACAGATGGGTCCTCGTCCAACTACCCCTCCAACTCGTCGGCAAGGTCATTAAGGACAAACTTTAATCATAGACCACGCTACATTCAAGCCATGCACGAAGACTGTCGACACGGCTTCAGGAGGTTCTTCACATTACCGGCGGCCGATAATTTTCTTCGTCATAAATTTCCAAATTCCTTATAAACCGTTAAATATTCGGATATACACTCGTCACAAAATTCAAATACCCTTAATAACTGCAGTCGCAAACTTTTTTAACGGACTAAATAGAGTAAACTTAAAATTTGACAATTGTAAACGCGTCGCTGTGAGGAATTGGATTTTCTTACTAACATTCGGTATTCATCAATGCTTTAGATGGCTTTACTATTCTTTGGTAACTAAACTATGACTGCCTGTTACTAACATTTCCTCCTTGGATTTACTTACAGTAGATAAAATAACTCTGCGATGTGTCATTTATACGACTGAAGATACATACATGTGCTTATCATTGTTGCTTTTCTGTTCATCGATTGAAGGTACTTACAGGAAACTATTAGACCGATGCAAAAGTTCGTTCACTCATTATCAAGTGATGTTAGGTGTATGAAAATATCTTTTTTTTTTACAACACCTACTTGTACTTTTACAAGAAATGGAGCAAAATATCATAGATAGGCAAGAAAAATACTTTGATTAAAAAAGCATCTAATCTATGTCTACTTTTAATAAAGACCCTCAATAAAACGAATTAACTTTTACAGCGACTTAATATTTTAGTAAAAATATGACGATGTTATGAGATTTAATTGAAGTATTCTAAAGAATTCTTTTAAACAAGTAGCAAGATAGTCAAATTCAATGAGCAATTTCATTAAACTCGTTACGCTTCAAGATGGCGTTTGTATTATTAATTTGCAAGAAATCCTGTTCCTTAGTCTTCGTCATTACTAGTAGCCTTTATAAGGTCGAATAATTTATGCTTTGTATCGAAAGACAATCTGACACACGCTACTGTATGCATTTAATCAGTTTATTCTGTATTTAGTTTAATGCTTACTACTTGATATCCTAAGCGCACATTTAATCGATAAAACTACACACAACATAAACTAAAATACTGAACGACATTCAAGTTTTTATGAAATGCTATTAGTGGAGATGTTAGACATATGAATATACGAAAAACACAATAACTTTTATTTAGTTCAATAATATTTCTAGATAGAATAATCCATGAAGGGTCATTCCACGCGAAGTCGGACACTTTTCGGAGTAACATTTCGGATTTTGGTGCAACTTGGATGTATTGTGGTATTTAGGGGTATATAAACATATCTCGAAGGATTTTTCGAAATGTCAAAAATTGTGGATGTTACAGCTCTTTGAAATATAGTGTTTACTTTTTTCCAAAAATTATAACTGTTGAACTAACAAACTGATAAAAATGACCTTTCGGGTGCTTACAGTGGAGATATGAGGGTACCTAATAAAAATTATTTCACTTAATAAAAACGAATATTTGACCATTTATTTAGCAATTGTTCTTAACAAATGCAATTTTATAGTTGAAGGCACCTTTTTAAAAATTTAGAAAAAATATGAGGATGTAGCCCTTTGAAAAACGTGGACGTTTTAAAATTGGCCAAATGAAAATTAATTGAATGTAACGCTGCTTCAAATCACACCGGCTCGACTGGTCGCTCGGGCCGTGCGGTACCCGCAGCGGCCAAGCGGCTACACCTGACATTTTTATATACTGTATTAATTAATGAGGACCGCTGCAAGGTTTAATACCGTTAATAGTTACTGGAAACTCACTCTCTGTCGATGGCACTTATTGTTTGAAACATTTTATGACCTGTGTTCTGAGTCATCCTGCATTTCTTTTATTGGTCCTTAGACGTATTCAAACTTGCCAAGGGTGGGGTTTCTTGGTTTCTTAGTCTCTGTTTGTCATTTGAGTGGCATTTTTTTGCAACATCACATGGCAAAAATGCATGAAATGGTATTGGGGGGTCATTAAAACGTCTTGCAGCTCGAGCCAGTTTACAAAGACCACTAGAAGAACAAATAACGACACCACAAAAATTGTTTGATTGGGCGACTGCCAACATTCAAAACATTCATTTTCAATTCAACTCAATAGAACAATATAAAAAACATTCACGATTATTACTAGAGAGACGTGGACTTGCAAAAACAAGTTCTGGAACGCGAAACTGTCATTAATTTATACCAACGGACACAGTGTTTCATTTAAAAGATAAAGTCTATTCATACAGTGACAAATCAAAAGTTGTAGCAATTATCAAATAAGTAATCGCATAACCGACCATTTATTCCAAAAGATGCTCAAAGATACGACAAAATATTTATCTTTTAACATAATCCCATCATATCCCATCCTCTCCCGATGGAAGAATACTCACCACCTTCTCGTGGTTTCCATTGAACAATGGCTACTTAAATGTTTCAAACAATAACTGACATCGACAGAGAGTGAGTTTCCAGTAACTATTAACGGTATTAAACCTTGCAGCGATCCTCATTAATACCCTATATAAAAGTAGCAGGTAGGTATAGCCGCTTGGCTGCTGCGAGTACCGCACGGCCCGAGCGACCAGTCGAGCCGGTGTGATTTGACGCAGCGTTACATTCAATTTATTTCCATTTGGCCAATTTTAAAACGTCCACGTTTTTCAAAACATGTCCGTAAAGAGGAAAAACAGGGCTACATCTTCATATTTTTTCTAAATTTTTAAAAAGGTGCCTTCAACTATAAAATTGCATTTGTTAAGAACAATTGCTAAATAAATGGTCAAATATTCGTTTTTATTAAGTGAAATAATTTTTATTAGGTACCCTTATATCTCCACTGTAAGCACCCGCAAGGTCATTTTTATCAGTTTGTGAGTTCAACAGTTATAATTTTTGGAAAAAAAGTAAACACTATATTTCAAAGAGCTGTAACATCCACAATTTTTGACATTTCGAAAAATCCTTCGAGATATGTTTATATACCCCTAAATACTACAACATATCCAAGTTGCACCAAAATCCGAAATGTTTTACAAATAAATATACACAAATACTACTTCTAACTAAAATTCCTTATTCTCATGCTGAATTTCATAAGTATACTTCTATGCAAGACAAAATTGTACGTTGCTCAAATAATGTTATTTTGATTTCAACACACGACTTTTTAATTTATTTCTCTGTTCCACTAAACAGAGGCAATGAAGTAAATTAGAAATGCAATACTGGAGAAAAAGTTTTATTCTGAATTCCGAATTTTTTTGTCACGTTAACTGTGTACTATATACTCGACAATAATCAGCGACAATAATATCTCTTTACGAGTAATAGCATTATCAAGTCTGTAATAATATCGAATGTATCTGTAATCTGCTGTATTATCTGTGCTTGCAGTATACAATATGTTTCACTTCTAAAGGAGCAATCGCCCGGAAAACTTTAAAAATTTGACAAAAACCACCTAAATTAATTTCAAATATTTCTCTTCATTCCATCTTTTCTTCTTGTGTAATCAACTTATTCAGTTTTTTGTTTCAAGTAACCATATTGATATATCTGTTTAACTATTTTTGAATTTAACATATTTAAACTGCAAATACAAATACGATTCTATAATGATAACCAAAGTGAATATTTAAGTAGGGTTTTTCTCTATTCGTGTTTTAGAAATAATTTGTTCGCCCTATTAAGAAATATTCACGCAGTTAATAAATGTATGTAAGGACCTTGTAACATTTGCCTTCGAGTGTTTGCAAGCTATGGTTAAAAACAAAATCTGTGAAGCCGTGACGTGATTTTCGATGTATATTAGCAGTGGGTGTAAATCTTAGTGCTCAGAGCCTGCAAGCTCGAAAGTAATAACGCAATTTCAGCTTTTTTTGTCTATAATACATACACGTTTCAGTATTACTAGATAGTGGTGATGTTTCATTGTGCAATATTCGTATATTAATGTAATGTTTTATTAGAAAGCATTCGACGAGGTAATCCTAATCGATTGTAATCACCAATTTGTCACAAATATGAATGACGCACATTGTTGTTCCACAGTCTTCAATTTTACAATAATGTATTTATGTGTTTGTTCAAGTAGTAGCGAGTAAACGAGATGACAATAAAGTAACAATAGTAACGGTGAAGTAAGAATAATATTTGTTGTCTCCTTACGCCATGAATTTAATACTTCCGTACCCATATGTGGAATGTAATAAAATTTCCCTGATTATCCAAATGCGATTTAATAAATAAATATAAGAAGAAAGACTTCAATTTTTTTTCAAAAGTATACTATTATAAGACTTTATCAGAAGAAAAGAATATGATCATGGGGTCATTCCTCGCGAAGTCGGACACTTTTCGGAGTAACATTTCGGATTTTGGTGCAACTTGGACATGTTGTAGGCTTTAGGGGTATATATACATATCCCGAAAGATTTTTCAAAATGACCAAAATTGTGGATGTAACAGTTATTACTCTTTTGTTAAATAACAAAAATGGTCTAACTTAATATAGTTTTGAAAAAACAAATCCAATAATAAATCAAAACTAAAATGAAAACTCGATATTTAAAAAGACTGTTTAAAAAGAAATAGGAAATAGTCCTGAAAAGGACTGAAATAGAATTCTCATATAAAAAAGCAGTAAAAGCTTTGATAAAGACTTGGGAAAAAATTGGGAAATAGTCCTGAAAAGGAAAAATAGTGGTTGCGAAATCCTCGCAGTGTGACCACCGTGCAGTGCTTCATTCGGACCGTACGAGTTCGGCGCTCTCCCCACCAGGAGATCGGCGGGCGCCAGCTACCGCTGGTGGAGCGGGAAACACCCATAGGAGCGGTGGTTATTTGCGCATGACTGACGCAGGCGCAGTTCCATTTAGTATGTAACTAGTGTAGGTAGCATGTACTTAACGTCTTGACAGATGAAGCATTTTCGACATCTTGCAACATATATAGAGCAACTTTGATAATGCACTTTATGTTGGTTTCTTCGGACCCAATAATAAGTGGTTTGAGGGCCAATAAACACCACAAAATTAAAGGCTTGTGTGAACAAGTCGAAAACTTATTAATTGCTTCGAATGATAATGAACAAGAGTCGGATGACGAAAAGTCAGCCGATGAGGTTTAGTTATAAAAGACGATTAGTCAATGTAAATATTAGTTTATTCAATAAACTTCAAGTAAACAAAAAATTATAAAAAAACACGGAAAAAAATTATAAAACTGAAAAATGTAAAAAAAGTTTAAAAAGTTCAAATACTGGGTGTAGGTTTTTTATTTATGTCTAGAAAAATACGCGAGCTTCGCTACGGTAGAATAATTAAAAGGAATTACTTTTATATCTGCTTTTTGTAGCAATTTTTTATGTAATTTCGGTAAAATAACATCCGTATAACGGATATTGATATATGTATCACCTACTATTCGAAACTTAAGACGCCCCAATTCAATGCACACTTACTTAGTACACCATATTCAGAGTTAACCCTTTACAGGTTGAATAGGGTAAAATTTTGAAATTGGTTTTTAGGCATTTGTGTTGCTAGGCTTAAACCAAGTATCGATATCCAATCGGACCGAAGAACTTTTGAGGGATCCGTAAAATAAATTATACCCCTTTTCACTCCCTTAGGGGTTGATTGGGGCAAAATCCTGAAATTGAGTTTTAGGTATTTGTGTGGGCAACCGTTTGTAAGTGAAAACCAAGGTGATATCTAATCGGACCTAAGAGATATTAAAAAGTTCGAGAAAATAAATTTTACCCCTTTTCACCCCCTTGGGGATGAAATTTCCAAGAATCCTTACTTAGTGGATACCTACGTCATAAAAACAATGTAGCTTCCAAATTGCACTTATCTTTCTTGAATATTACTGAAATCTATTATGTAAACAAATTGTTTAATAACAATTTTTATATTAACGTTACAACAAAATATGATCAATTTGATTGTATGAAATGGATTTCAGTCACTATGTTAAAAATGGTTTACACAAATTATTAATAAACAATTATATTAACATTTTTTTATGTCAATAATCTTTATTTTCGTCTCCGATAAATATTTAAAGGTTAGATTAATCACGTATTTGCAGTATTTGCCGAGGAAATGATAAAATTAGTAAATAATGTTGTTTTTTTATTGTTAACAATAATTTTTTAACAACTACTTATTAGTATAACATTCTGTAGAGTGTGGTGCACGTTTCTAGAATGATAAAATATAAGGTTCTAGCTGTAGGTTTTGAATAAACAACGTTTTTCGTTCGTAAGATTCGTATTTATCCAGTTTTTGCCAACT
Organism: Andrena marginata; assembly: GCA_963932335.1. Taxonomy (NCBI): domain Eukaryota; kingdom Metazoa; phylum Arthropoda; class Insecta; order Hymenoptera; family Andrenidae; genus Andrena; species Andrena marginata. Next base: position 30,889,624 of record OZ010660.1, read on the forward strand.
TTGAGCGGCCATATTGGATCAGCCATCTTCTTTTTCAAAAAACCTGCAACGGATTCGTAATCAGCGATACCTAATACCCGAGTATACCAAAGGTCGTTGATTTTCCTTTCGATTTGGCGTGGGAATTGATTTTTGACGCCGACTGTGTCATTTTCGACCACTGTGCGTCGTAATGGTCTAATCAAGATCCACAGTTTGCGAAAGGAACGAAGTCGATTCGAAGAGTTAAAAATTTTTATGTTTAAAGTCATTTTTTATAAAAATGGTCAAACGCGACACCTATTTTTAGAATTTGTTTATACTAATTGGTCCCCATATTTTTAGTCTAGTTCAGTTAAAAATCTGTCGTTCAATTTAAGACCTCCCCTTGTCAACGCAACATGTTTCTGTTGCAAATTGTCTAACAGTCGTTAAATCCCATTTGTATTTCGATTATTTTAAATAGTTTAAACAATTAAAGAAATAAAGTACTGAACCATCCTGAAAATGGATATGTTGCATAACGTGTTGCATATGTTTGTATACACAAGTGAGTTTGGGAACGGTAGTGGCAAGAGTGTTTACAAAAAGAATGCATCTATGATCAACAAAATATTTTATATTTTACACATAAAAACTTTATATATGTTTAAAAAATATATTTTACATCATTATGACTTATATTCTGAGCCTATGTATGTATGTATGTATATGTATGTATAAGATTATGTACATGAATACATTTACAAAATGATTGCTTTAATGTTACATTTTTTTATTACAGACATGATTTTCAATTTCTTTCAATATGGTTCGCCTGCTGTATGTATGTCAAGCCAGTAAATCATAACGCGAAATGCGCTAATATTTCTATAATTATAATGACTGTTGATGTCCGATTTCCAACATTTTTTGGCCAATATTTTTTTAGTAGCTTATAGCTAAAATAGAATACCAAAAATGAACTGAAATAGTAAAATGAAATCGGACTGGAATAAAAATAGATTTTTCGTTTAAGGAAGCAATACAAATAAATAAAGATTCTTTTACCCTTTGAACATCGTATCCTTTCTTACAAATAATAATGAAATACATACAACGAAGCACTTTATACATATGTACATATTTACATAATTTTCAACACTAATTCTTGTACAGGACTTAAGGAACGATTCGAACGAGAGGGAATAAATTTCTAAGCTTGCCTGTAATAGACAAGAGAATACGGCTGCTAAACGAAGTTAGTGTATTATGTACAGCGAAGCATCAGTTGATACTAACAATAAACCGGCATGTACATAGGTACCGATGTTTGTACAAACGTCTTTCATTAAAATATTCCGCCTACACTTCGATGGTAGTTGATCTGTGCATGTGGAGAATAATCGTAACCATGATCGTACCATTCTGTTGCTATTGAAGTTGGTACAGAATTCCCAGTAGCAGTAGACGGTGTGCCAACATGACTCGTGTGTGATGAATGCTGATGACTCGGATGACTTGACGCGTAGTCACCTTGGAAATGACTGAACTGCCCCCACCCAAGTTGTGCCCTGGGCCAATCAGCATTTCCTAAAATCGAAAACCATTATCATGATAGTTTATTACAATACTTTAACCTCGATTCAAACTATATACATAGTTAAATAGACGTAGTTAACGCGTAGGCAAATGGGAACATGCATAGATAAATGCAGGGATATCTGTAAAACTAAAAGGTATGGAATAAAATGTTTTAAGTGAAAGTTGATAACTATATACAGGGGGGGGGGGGGAGGAGGAGGCATCCTATGGTTATATTTGGGGTGCGTTCCACTTACGCCCAAGTTACCCGCAACGCCCGTGCTTTCCATTACATATCGCATCCGTGCGGGCGATTTGAGCGTAAGTGGAACGCACCCACTATGTTCTGTTCTAAGCAGGGACATAATACCGGTATAACGCTCATACCGGTATTTCGCCAATACAGCTATACCAAAACCGATATCATACCGAAACAGATAAATACTGAAAAAAATAAGTACCGAAAGCGATATCGTACCGAAAACAATAGGTTACCGAAAACCGAAATAAATACCGGTATTTTTTCGGTATTCTTTTCGGTAACATGGTAGGTTTCGATATTTTCCGGTAATACTTTCCAATAATAGTTCCAATTCTGTAAGGGTTATGAAAGTATTACCGGAAAATATCGAAACCTACCATGTTACCAAAAACAATACCGAAAAAATACCGGTATTTATTTAGGTTTTCGGTAACCTATTGTTTTCGGTACGATATCGGTTTCGGTATATATTTTTTTCGGTACAATATCGATTTCGGTATTTATCTGTTTCGGTACAATATCGGTTTCGGTATTTATCTGTTTCGGTATGATATCGGTTTCGGTATAGCTGTACTGCCGAAATACCGGTATAAGCGTTATACCAGTGTTAAATCCCAGACGAAGATACAACCGAAAAATACCGGTATAATATCGGTATTTTACGTACCGGTAGGAGTCCCTGGTTCTAAGTGAATACGCTTCTGATTGTGAGTGTTCAAGATCGATGCTGTTTTTAAAATGGAACTACCCCAACAGCATACGATATCTTAAAGGGCGCCTATTTTATACCTGACATTAGTTTGATCACCCTACGATCTAACCTGGATGTCGGCATACAAGACGGTACTGCTTGACAACGTTTAAGAATTATGTCTTTAAAACATCTTACAGATGTTTCTGTCACATTGATGGGACTACTTATTATTGCAGTGTTTTACTTCTACGTCTTATATTTGTTTTATTACGTCTATTCGTATATCTACATACAGGGTTACTATTGTCTGATAGTTAATTATGCCAAAGTTTAAGTGCCTTGAAGTCATGGTAAAAAATGTAAAAAAAAGTCAAACATGGCAAGTTGAAAAAATGCTACCTAATATGGAACACTCGGGAAATTTGAAAATAAATCTTAATAAGCTTTGTTTTGCTATGAAAAATGAATATACATTGACATAAAAAAGATAAATAACCAAAAATGTTCTATTTTTTATTATATTGTATTAATTTTCTTCGTTTGTTACACGTTGGGCACGTGAATGGAGTACTCGAAGCCAGGTATATTCTTCGTGACCTCAATGAAAACAGCGAATATATTGGACCTATTTTTCACCATTATCGTCACATTTGTAATTGCCACCACAATCTAAACTATTGACTAAACATTCTATATCACCATCATCGACACCGGCCTCTGATGATTCTTTACACATTACCTTTAATGAGTCTATGTCAGAATCATCGCTCTTTTTTTCGTTTTCTTTCTTTGTCTACCATTTGAAAGCGATATTTTTCTTACATTACTACACTACACTACACTACCATTACAATTTTTCTTTCTCTTGTTAACTTTATGTAAAGTTTCTTCAACCAGGAATATATTGTAGTACAATATTAACAAGCAACCTGCACCTAATGTGAAACATGTTCTACATATATTAGTATTACGTACACTTAACGTAGGTACACATAGTGCGGGTAAATTTGTGTTCATTTTTAATTTTTTTTACATGTTTTAGTGCAAGACATCTGATATTTTTTTATTTATTTGGGTTGATGTGGTTCTATGACTTGTGTGATTTGTGTGCGTGTGTGTCTCGATCGCCCAATACAGTGTATATAATGGTAATAATGGATTTTAGCGAGTAGACAGGTCTGGTGTAATTCAATGGCACCCTTTAATTTTGGGTTAAGGGGTTAGGCGATCTTAGAGGCTCGAAGGTCATATGTGAGTTTCAGAATTTTTTGGGCGAAATTCGAAAATAAATGAAAAACTTTTTAAGGGTTTTATTCTATATGTCTTATTGTATATAAAAAAATTGTAACTATATTTTTTAAACAAAATGGCGTTGTTGGTACTCTTCCATTCTTCCAGTTTTTGAAAAGACACTCTCCACGGCTAGCAGTAGAAGTCCTGTATACTTTGACGTAGGATAAAATGCCGAAAATTTCCATTATTTACATAAAATTTACAACAGAAGTATACAGCGATTTGTCAAAATATTGATTTTTGTGAAAATGGTGCCTATTTGAAGAAAATATCACTTTTAGCCCAAAAGTTTGCCTAAAATTTTAAGCCTAAATTGTATCTAAAATTGCCTGTGGCAAAAATGTTTTTAATGAATCGTAAAGTCCGTATGTACTTCTACAGATAATCTATTATAGAAGATACTATTAAAATTTCAAGTAAATCGAATAAAAATTATTAAAGTTTTGCTGCTAGCCAGTTTCAGAGAACAATTCCGCGGAGATTCGTCAGACAACACATACCTCGGGCAGTTTATGATATTTCTGTACAATATTTATACAATATATTCATTAATACATGTCCTAAACATATTAAAAAGTATAAAAATACTTTTCATACTCATAGTATCACAAAAAAATCGTTTAATTCAGTGTTGTTTTGAGCATCTCAAGGTAGCCCTTAATTGTCGCAGAATCATGTGGTCATGCCGACTGTTGCAAATTTTGTTGCAGCCTCTCTGAGGTAAGCGACCCCCTCTGAAGTGCGACAGTGGCTTATGATCACCACTGCTCGATCCTTCTTCAAGCTTCACACGCGTGACACTGGCGCACGCGGGTTGCCTCCGTTTCAGCAGAATATACGTAATCTTTAAATGCTTATAACTAACACGCGAAGCCTCAATCGCAATATCGTTATTCTTATTTTTCGCCTTATTTTGGAGTCTAGAATCACCCCTTAAATTTTCTCCCAGCAATTAATTGAACACCCTGTATATTGTAGTTACTATTAGATCCTATATATATTACGATATAGTTAAATTAACTCTGGATATCAACTTTTGTTAAACGAGACATTCAACTATAACCTGCTTCAATTATAACTAAAAAACTCTTATGTGGTTAAGTCAGATTAGTGTACATATTATTTACAAATAAAATAATTAGTGGTAAAACTAATAAAAAGAACTAATAAAATTAGTAGAAAAGCAAAACTAGTAAGATCTCCGAGAAACAATCAAAGTTATGAAACAAGTATGAAATAATTTCGTGCCGTTTTTGTTCCTTGAACATTTCAAGTCAGAAAAACTTGAACGCTGGCTTCGCGTTCATATCATTATAAAGCCTGTGATTTTCTCGATTTTACTACGTTGTTACGTCCGTAACAAATGGACATCCGGAGTGTTAGGCTGAGTTAGAGAAGAGTTGCAGACACAGTTCCCAAGTCTTGACCATGCATTTTTGAACGGCGAAAGCGAAGGCCACCCTTGGGCTCAGCACACTCATCTGGTAATGAACTAGGCTGCAATTCTTCATGATGAATACAGTCCTTCATATTCTGGATAACCAGGGATCTTCAGGACTGCATTGCATCTGATCAATGTTTTTAGCGTTTTCTGGCGCATTTCAGATTGTGTGATGTCTAGACTTCGTCAGTCACGTTGCATTGTGGAAAGCTAACTTGGAGACTAACGTTTAAGAACGTGGTTTCCTGCGCGGCCGGAATTCAGTTTGTATCTTGGTTGCAAACAGGCAGTTACTCGTGTTAGTACAGTATTTCTTGAATAGCTTAACTCAAAAATAAGAACCATTGTATAGTTTTTCTTATCTGTTTTTTCATGTTCTTGTTGAAAATTTAAAACTATGGAGTGCCACGTTGATAAACCCGAACATTTCCGACACCTTTTGTTATTCGAGTTTAATCGAGGTTGTACCGTATCGCAAGCTGCTCGAAATATGTGTGCCGTTTGTGGAGAAAACTCTATTACAGAGAGAACAGCTGGAAAATGGTTTGCACGCTTCGAGAACGACAATTTTGATATCCCAGATGAGCCACGTTCTGGGCGATTGTCCGCTTTCAATGATGATCGATTGGGGGCCTTAATTCTAGAGGGTTCTCGTCAAACAAACCCGAGAAGGGACCGATAAGATGCACCACTCACCACAGGAAATACTCAATTGCCTCAAGACAATGGAACAGGTTCAAAAATACTTTTTTAATTCTAAAAACCAGCACGAACTTAATGCACAACCTGATAGGGTACTTTAGTCTGACGGAAGTCGATAATATGCGGTAGGTCTCAAGAGACGGACACATGAACCGAGGGAATAAAAGTAAAGAAAAAGAGGTTCCGATAACTAACCTGCATTATGGGAAAGCGCTGAGGTCGCCCCATGAGCTGCCGGTGGCTGACTCGTTGGAACCTGTCCGATCTGCATTGCATGCCCTTGCAACGAACTGATGTGTCCCGAGATGGTCGCCGCATGTCCCTGAAGCGCGGTGCTAATCGTAGTAGGTACTTGGGTCATGGAATTAGCGGTGGACATCTGCGCATTTGTTCCTGTGACCTGGTGAACGCTACCAGCATTTGGCTGCTGTAACCTTGCCGGAGTGTGGGGTGATGTAGTTGGTATTTGTGGTATTCCCAGTGGCATTTGAGGTACTTGTGGTATTTGCACAAGCTCGTGGCTTCCTGCATATTGACACGGAGTCAATGGTAAACTTGCTACTGAATGGGCTATGCTGCCGGCGTGTTTTCGCAGTCGCGCTCTGCGATTGCTGAACCATACCTGAAAAAGGCGTCATCATTTGTTCAAAATAAATAAATTCATAAATAGACAAATCTCAAATGGCTATTCGGTTACTCTTCGAACATTTTTGGTATCTTATATGATAAACGTACATATATGTACTATACTCCTAAAAAAAAATTAAGGGATCACCTCTATGAACTCGAAAAATGGGGGCAAGTTCAAATGGTCATGACTCCGACAAGAATGGTCGTATCGATATCGTTAACATATCTTTTGAAAGTGTTGAATCTCTACTTTCAGCTGTTTCTCTAAAATTTTGCCTGTATTACTTCTCGGCAAAGTTATTGCGATATAAACAGCACTTTGAAGAATACCTTAAAAAATTTTGCCCATCTTTGTAATGGATTGAACAAAATTGTTTAGACAGGTTGCATTTACATATACCAGTCGAAAGCGACTCCTTGCCTGTATAAAATTAGTGTTCATTAGTTGTGTGATTTTTTGTGGTCAAGATATTCAACTGCGAAGCTACAATCGTCCCTTTGACTTTAATTGCTTCTAGAAATTGGAGAAATCATCGTGGAACAAGAAAGCAATAGAAGCATCAATCTCTTCTTAAAGGCGCATCTTTTGCTTCTTCGATTTGGTTAGCATTTTGGTTTACCACAACACCACATCCTTTCTAAGATATGTTTCCAAATTGTACAAATTTCATTTTTCTTTAACTCGCTGTATCTCGGCAAGGGATAACTACAATATTACGATCTTAAATTCGTTTTAAAGTGGACGGTCTGCCAATTTGATTGAGCACCAAGCGAACCCGCTGCGACAAATTTTTACCTATAAACGCTATGTTTAATGTTATCGATTTTCCAGGTTCTTAGAAGTGTTTCCTTCATTTTCTTTTAGGAGTTTAGATAGTTTAGTGGTGTTGCACAATATAGATAATTAAAGCCTTCTTATATTTCGTCAGAATCTGAAAATAGAGATATTAAATAATCGAAAGTCAGACATTCCTGCCAAATGAATTCGTAATTGTTCTTTCACCACGTCGGAGCGGCATATTGTAGTTCATTATTTAAGCCGGGTAAGATAAACCGCGCCGATGACTTTGACCTTGACATATGTTGTGACATATTAGGAAAAGAAAGAACACCTGTATTGATCATTTCCGAGGTATCGGTATATGTTTGGTGGCAGCCTCGGGGGGGGGGGGGGGGCGTTACGTGGCTACCAATACAGCCCACCTCGTTGCAGGGACGTTACACGACGTTGCAGGCTATAAGACTGGTCTTATTCCAACCGACTCGCAGGTCACACATAGTGCCAGAGCACTGTGACTCAATTAATAGCATAAGCAATAATTTATATTTTTTCTAAAACTTTTCCTGAAGATGATCTAAACCTAGATTGAAACGTTGAAAGCTTATATAATTAAAATTGCTAAATAGCTTATTTTTATTTTGTTTAATTGACCGAACCAGTGCGCCGAAATCACTTTTATTAATTATTACGGTCGAAATAAAATTTTTAATTTTTTAAAATCCATAAAAAAAGACTAAAAGACCATCAGTTCTGAGCTCCTCATAACATATATCTATTTATATTTTTTCAACTTTTATAATTGTTTTTAATGCTTTAAAATATGCTAAAATTAAGTACCAAACCGCAATTTAATCGGATGATTAATTTCTCTACAACTTGCATCAGAAGATTACCTATTTTTTCGGTCCGTCACAGTAGTCTGACCCCTTAAGACTAAACGCCACTGATCCCTAAAGTACTTCCGTGGCAGGAGGGTATAATCGAAAATATTAAATTTCAAAATGCTGATTAAGCCCACCGATCTAATGAATTCGTTATTGTCCGATAAATAGTTTATAGTTAAGTGTGCAAAACAGATGTTTAACAAAAATGTGAAAGTTACTTGAATTCTGGCTTCCGTGAGACTGGTTCGTTGAGCTAATTCTTCCCTAGCATAAACATCTGGATATTGGGCGCGTTGAAACGCAGTTTCCAGTTGCTCTAGCTGTTCCCCGCTGAACGTGGTCCTGCTCCTGCGTTGCTTTCGCTTCAAAGGGATGCCCGGCTCGCTTTCCGTATCAGACTCGTCGCCACAACGACCTAGAAACAAGCAAATAAATAATTTCATCATTATTTAGGTACATATATAATTTATGTAGAGGGTGGACCGAATGAGTGTGAGTGTGACAACGGAATGACTGGAGGTAGCGCAGTGTAGCGCGAGAGTCAGGTGTTGGCAGGGCGGCAATTCATTGTTGTAATGCATTCTAAATACAGCGCCTTTACTGTGGCACGTGCGTGGTGGCATTTGGTTTCCATATTTATTTCTTTTTATTATTACATCTAAAGTATAAATACTTTGTTTCGTTTGAATATGCGAATAGAAAGAATTGTAATAATAAAGAATATGAAACAACTTATTCCGCAATTCTACGTTTATTTCGTTTTTGAATCTTTCTGACAATTTTTCTATTTTCTTATAAAACCGTGTAACTTTAGCTTAAAAACTTTTTTAAAGTCATTTGAAGATTTCGAACACAATAAAAATGTGACCCATCAATGTTTGGTTATTTGAATACGTGAATCATACTTTCCCTATTTAAGACTCGTAAGCTTTGTAAATTTCAATTTGCAATTTAATTTATAAAAACAAGAACCTGTCATATTTCTTCTAATATTGATTTGAAATAGTTGAGTTGTTCACAGTAAAGGTCTTTACAATTAGATATTGTCTGATTGCGGGACATTGCCTACTTTTATTTGTCGACTTATTGAAATAAATTTTTATTTGAATAAAAAATCATTCGTTATTCTCGAATAACGATATTTTATTGATAACTTTTATTCGAATGTTATTCGAAGCAGAATTGATTAAAAAACTTATTCGAGGTTTTATTCGACTAACCCTCAATTCTTATGGAAACATGACTACTTATTGTTAGATCCATCGCTTTCTGCGTTTAATGATATTATGTATGATGAGTTTTAATTACACTGTACATTTTCAATCTAGAGCAAAAAAAGGCAAGTAAAATTGTTATGTGAACGTCCAACGTCCAAAATGTTATTATCCAATTTATAACAAATTAAAGAAAGTGATTGACGAGAATACACTTATTTGAGGCACATCTATTACTACAGCAAAAGTTAGTTATGCTGCTATTTTATGATTTTAGACGAAAGCAGCCGACTGTATTCAGTGACAGCTTGCTCAATACTTTACTTTTTCATAGTAAATCGAAAGGGAATTGTAATGTCAGTAGTTCTCGTTTGAGTTATGATAACTTGTGAAATAAAGCCTGTGTATCCTGCAATTGTATAGTCTTCTTCGTGTTTTATTATCTAAATTCTCCCCTGCAAACGATGATCTGCAATCATGAAGTTGCTTATATGAAGCCCGTTCTGCGTGCCTCAACTAATTCTGTTTATAAACCGATTATTTTTAGCTGAAAAAAGCAACTGCTCGCATACTCATCCTTCGCTAATGAATGGCTTCTGTCAGTTCATATCTGTCTGCAATACACACTTTCTAATTCCAATTTTGTTGTACATAGAAAAAGGGTTGAATGCATACTTGGAGGCTCCCTTCTAGCCTGAAATCAGCCACCCGCGTTCTTCGCGACAACGACAAGCAGTCGCTGCGTTGCCTATAGTCGCATTGCGATTTCCATAAATACACAATTTATCGAGAAATGATCCGTCACGCACAAATAGTTCAATTTTTCAAATCATTTAAATTTGTGGTATATTAACTGTCGTTAATAAATAAAATAATGTTTAAAACCGTCCCGAACAGAATGCGAAACTACCGATCAGACAAGAGATCAAAAGTCGTTACAAAACAAAAACACTAAAAAGTAAATAATAAAAAATATATAAAATAAATTTTAAGTTAAACGATTTTATTTAACTTGATCAAGAATGCGCTAAAACAACAAACTAATTCTTTTCTTTTTCTACAATTGTGATGGTGATACGTCACTTTAATTGAAATTGCTATTGCCAATTGTTACTGAATTAAACATCTTCTTCATAATACTTACAATACTTACAAGAAGGTATTACAGATAAATATAGAACGATAGTCTTTCTTTCACTATTTAATACGCTTATTCGATACGCAATCTGCGACCGATTTGTATATGCTTTTGTTCATTGTATTGCATTTAAAGTACCTATTGGTGGAAGATATTTTTTCCCCTGATCTGTTCGTGTTTGTTTGGTCGAGGGCGCGAGGCACTCGTGCGTCCATTTCCTCTCAATAATAGAAAAGACATCGAGAATAATATCCTATAACAGGAATAAGCCGAAAGTATGACCACTGCAATCGCCTAAAACATGTTTGATCCTAAATCGACTCTCGCCCATTGTCCCATTTTTGTCCTATTATCGTTCAATCGAGCATCCCCGTTAAGGCTATTGTACTCTTCGTAAGGATCGAAGCTTGATGCCGATGCGCTGCTCCAGCTTCTGTCTTGTTCCTCCGATATTTCATCCGTTGTACTCGGCATTCAGAGAGCCTTCAACAAAATGGAATTAAATCTTACGCTTGGTTTGATACCGATTCTTGACGTGTCTCGCGTGTACCTTTTGCAGTCCGAATGAACGGAGAAGACATTGAGAAGAGGTCTGTTATGTCTGTTATGAGAGGAAACCACTCGCACTTCAATTGCTCACTTTCCTGATAGAGATTACTTCACTGTTGTGTTTGCCTATCTGCACATCAGTTTCTCGGTGTAGAATTAAATGCTGTGAAGGCTAAGCCCCTTTTACGAACCCAGCAGAACCGTTCGAATCGATATGCTCAAACATTTGATGGAATCTAAATACGAAACTAGGGCTGGGACTATTCGAATAATTTAATATTCGAATATTTTACAAGTATTCGAATGCTACGAATAAACTTAGAATATTTGAGTATTCGAATGTTATTATTTGAATATTTCAGTATTTGAATATTATTCAAATCAAGTTCTTTTTGTTCATTTTTTACAAGCTTTTATTTAGTTTCAGTTGTGAATTCCTTAATTTGTCAGGATAAAATCTTGTAAGCTAATTTTAACCCACTTCAACATATCCGATCGGATTGAAACTTTGCACACATACGTAGTACCGATGACAATACAATATTGTCAAGTGTTTATTTTTAGTCGTATGAGGGAATTCTTCTCACGCAGTCATTTGTGCCGGTATCAAAATTATTGGTTCCTTCTTAATAAATTTTAATAAAAGCTTGTTTAACAAAAAATAGACCATAAAGTATTTCATGATTTTTAGTGAGAATATTGTATTGTCATCGAAACTATGTATGTGTGCAAAATTTCAAGTCGATCGGATATGTTGAAGTGCGTCAAAATTAGCTTAGTGTGACCATACCTAATATCGCACATGTTACTAATATCGCCATACGTTATAACTCGCAAAGTAAGCACTAAAATTGATCGGTTATGCACTGAATTAATACCTAACATATGTAGGAAGACATACTGTAAATGCAGCGTCATGTGAACAATTATATTACAGCGTCATATTACAGAAAGGGAAGTATTTTAGAGAATCTTATTAGCGTAAAAATTTATTGGACTACCACAATTTTACATCATATTCGGAAAAGGTAAGTCTAATAATTCTGTGGATGCAAGAACATCTACTAGAAATACCCAATTAATGATTTACTTAAGGGGGTATACCCGTTTGAACCATCGGAAAGTGTGTACATTTTGTGGATATTTTCACAAGTCAACGGTTTGATGCAGATTTCCAGGTTTCGTTTTACCATCTTTACATAGTATTATGAACTAATTAAAAAAAGTTTCAGTAAAAAAACTATTGTTTTCGAAAGGTTTATGGATACGTATCCGTAAGTCTCTTGATTTTAAACGGCTAAACGGTGAGCCTGGAAACAGCTGTATGTCGTGTCTGACATCAAAAACAATAAAATCTTATAAAGTATGCCAATACCTATCGTCCAACGGGGCCGATTTTGAAAATTTTGAAAAATAAAGAAATGGTGAGAGATCAAAGGTAAAGTTACATTTTTCTAAGAGAAAAGGCCACCTTTTTTCTTTACAAATAATAAACGAAGAATCGGAATAAATAAATCTTATTACGATCCTGCATACAAAATTGGAAGCGAATTGGTTGAATGGAGCTCGAGTTTTTAGGCCTACCGTTTAGCCGTCTAAAATCGAGAGACTTTCGAATATGTATGCGTAACTTTTGAAAAGCAATAGTTTTTTAACTGAAACTTTTTTTTAAGTAGTTCATAATACTATGTAAAGATAGTAAAAACGGGAAATCTTCATTAAGCCGTTGACTTGTAAAGAAATTCACAAAATGTACACATTTTCCGAAGGTTCAAACGGATAAACTCCCTTAACGGCCGCACTTTTTCGAAAAAATTTACGAGTACAACCGATTTCTTCCAAATTTCCCAGCTACTCATGGTTTCTTGAAAACCATCAGAACAGCAAACCTATTATAAATTCTACTATTCTACTAATATAATAAATGCGAAAGTGTTTTTGGATGTTTGTTACTCACAAGGAAACATATCGAACCCGGAAATTCTGATTTTAATGAAACTCCGTACGATTGTAGAGCATGTCGGAGTATGTAAGAAACGATTTTTTTTTCCCGCGGAAAAACACTCTGAGGGGGTGAAATCAGCCCCCAAATTTTCAGCGATTTTTCGTTTTTCGAGTATAACTTTGTAACGGTGCGAGGTAGAAGAAAACCGTAAATGGACAAAATGTTCAGTGTTTGATGCCGTATAAAGCGCTGCAAAAGAAATTTTTGTACGTCCAACAATTTATAAATAAATTAAAATTTTCGTTATTTTACATATAATTTCTAACCGTGAGGGTTGGGGACGATCTTTTTCCGTGTAAAAGTTATAATTCGCAATGGTTTATTAAAATGTAAAAGGAAAAAATTTTGGTTCATGTGTTTATTTGTTTACAAAAATTTTCCGCCTTTGTCCATATTACTACCATCTGCCACTTGACAATCGAGGATTTCGATGAAACTTGGTATACAAGCACACCATTTGGAACTATTCGACAAGGATTTGTCTTTATTGGCGGAAATTCATGTTTACAGGGTGAAACTACTCCCTCAAGGTTTAGGGGTGGGAACCTTCTAAAGCGTATAACCGCAAAAGTAATAGACATAGAAAGAAATGTTAAATACAAAAATTACTTGAATTTTTATGAGGAATAATATAATTCACAGTTAATAAATGAAATTTTAATTGCTATTTGTTAATTCCAAAAACAATTTAATTGTGCCTAACACTGCTTGTAAATAGTATTGTAATTGATTCGTACATTCGTCTGTAACACTTTTGATTGCATACCTATTTGTCTGTATATTCTGTTCCGTTCCGACCAGATTTTTAATTTTGTAAAGCTATTAATTTACGACAATGTTTTTAAATGGGATTCTTTTATTCTAATGGGATACTTCAAATGTCCGCGATATGAGTAATAGAATGTACGAACACAGCATTTTAGCTGTGTATATGTAATTCTGTCATCTTAAGCGCAGTTGGAATGCACCTTTATGTGCTTGCAGCTCATTTTGATTTCACATATTTTTTTATATTGTATATTTTCTTCTATTTTTTTGTGATTGTATATTTTCTTCTATTTTTTGTGATTGTATATTTTCCTCTATTTTTTGTGATTGTATATTTTCTTCTATTTTTGTTGTGATTTATTATAATTGTCTTATATTTTTTGTGATTTATTATTATTATTATCATCTATTTTTTGTGATTGTATATTTTCTTCTTTTTTTGTTGTGATTTATTATTATTGTCTTCTTTTGTTGTGATTTATTATTATTATTATTATCATCATCTATTTTTTGTAATTTGTATATTTTCTTATTTTTTTGTGATTGTATACTTCTTTTTTTTGTGATTTATTATTATTATCTTCTATTTTTTGTGATTTATTCTGATTATCTTTTTTTGTGATTTATTTGATTTCATGTACTTGGCGTAATTTTTTTATTTATTTTTAAGTTTTTTTATGGGGATATCTTCTACATATCCCCAAAATTTAAAGTTTAAGTTTATTCACTTATTATACAGATTGGCCATATTTCCGTCTAATTGTTTAAAACATTCTTTGGAACATAGTTCCTTCTGTAGATTTTCTCCTTTTAGTGCATCAAGCACGTTACAATACAAAATTTTAACCCTCAACTTTAAGATGAAGGTCAATTTTGCGATACATTTTTTTAACAGATCTCCACTCATCCAGAGGCGTAAATATATAACCGTTTCACATTTTGTACGTCGGAAGCGAATTTATGTTTCCGAAACAGAAGCTTACGAGTCGAGCGGGGAGTAGAATATTTCATGGTAAGAACGAACAACAGAGGATCATTGAAGATCTCTTTGGCGGTGCCTTTGCTAGTCCGTTCGCGTTTCCTCTACGACAAACGGAAGAATAGAAGAATGGTTCGGACACAAGATGCATTTACAATAAAGCCGACCGATCTCCGGCTTAAATTCTTGTCTCATCGCGGTAAAGCGGTACGAGGAATTTGGGCTACTCGAAAAAATGTTAGTCAATATTTCATGACAAGCTATTAAAGTTACCGAGAGTATCAAAGCGGATGAGTGAGCGCACATTATTCTTCATGCAGTACGTGTCCTAAGGCATTATCGCTCTTCTAACGCAATAATGGTAAGGGTGCAAGAATTGGTTAGTTCGACTAGTTTCGTAAGACAGTTATTCAGCGCAATGATTTATACCATTATTTTTTACATGATGCATGATTTTAATGCACTAGTTTGGACTAATAATTGACATATTTCTACGCACATATTGGATTTTGTCCTATGTAGAGTTTAAAAAATTTCAAAATACAAATCCTGAAGTAACAATATAAAGTTGTGTATAAAATATTTGAATAAATGTTTTAAAAGTTTGAGAAATAATTTCTTGCTGTGATTAAGATTAATCAACGTTGAGTAATACAATAACTATATATATATCAATTTCTCAGCGGCTGTTCTTTATCTGGTGGTCTACGTTCTGCATCTCATTTGTTAGACTTTAAACATTAAAGGGTTTTCCTGTACATACATAAATATATAAATATATGTAAACAGCCGCTGAGAATTCTACAACCGAAATGCACACTTGTTCACTGGCTTCACAGCTTTCATGCAGAAAATGAAAACCGCAGACGGGGAGGGTGCCTTCCATTATTCACAAATCTGTAGTTTACAGCAGGTTTTATTGTGCACAAGGAAAACATGTTTTGCCACCGCTTTTTTCATCTTACAGGAACGGTTCCCTTTTCATGATGCTGTGTTACTTTGAAGATTTAGTGGATTACAAAGATCGGAAATGCTAAGAATTATTGAATATAAATAATATAAATATTAAGTATATTAAAGAAGTTATTTTATTCTATTAAATTTTTAGCTCCTTTTAAGCCAACCAGTAATGCTAAATGAATTTGTAGAGTTTAGAAATTATACCAATAACGGGTCGTAAAAAGTAGCCCGAATAATATTGCATTTGGACTTATTTTTATCAGAAAAATCTCAGGAATCCATTGATACCATTATCAGGGAAATGAAATGAGAAGTAAAGGAACTTGAATATTTCCCTAGTGCGGGGCTTATTCCGAGTGTCGAGCTAATCGCTCTCGGTTCTCGAATTTTAAGAGCACGGGTGCAATGATTTTCGGACCTGCATAAGTAAGAAATGGATTGCAGATGATCCGTGACTCCTCCGTAATTCCGTAATTTCGAAATGTTAGTCTTGTTGACGATATTGTCTGCATGTAGTTTAGAGTATTCCAAAATTGTTATATTTTTTACGAACTATTTATTTACTGTCACACTAAAAAGGAGAGTATCCCAGGTGTCCGCCTTCGATCGCGTCGAATTTTGGATATTTTTTAGAGAACCGAAAAATAAGATATACGTGTTTTTTTATAGCGGCGCGTTTTCATATTTAGGGGGTGAAACCACGCCCAAAGTTCATACGAGGTACAAAAATGGTGCTGAGAAAAACTTGATATAAATTTAATTTGCGTCATAACTTGCTGTATAGACGATATTCTTGTCGTCAGTCACCGTTATTAGGGGGTAACTATAAGGGGTGGTTTCACCCCTTGAACATGCAAACTGGCCAAAATAAAGACACGCGTTTCTTATTTTTCGGTCCTTTAAGACATATCCAAAATTTAAAGCAATCGAAAGCGAACATCAACTATTCTTATGAAATTTGGAGGATGGTTTCACCCCCTAAAAATTCAAGCAGGCCAAAATAAAAAGACACGTATTTCTTATTTTTCGATCCTCTAAAACATATTCAAAAATGAAAGCAATCAGAGATAAACACGTGAAAATCTTATAACTTGGGGGTTGGTTTCACCCCCTAAATGTGAAAACGGGCCGCTATAAAAAAACACGTATATCTTATTTTTGGGTGCTCTAAAACATATCCAAAATTCCCAACAATCGGAGGCGGAGACCTGGGAACCTCTCGTTGTGAGTGTAACGCTTCGCAAAGCGGTATTGGCATAGGGCACTTAATTTTGAAGCCGGTTTTCTCGAAGCACCATTTTTCAGAAACGGCGTACATCATAACTCTTGAACCAATGAATATTTTCACTTAAAATTTTAACTGGACCTGTAGCTTTCTCTATCGTGTGGAATTTGCGCATCAACATTGGATTTTTGTGAAACATTTTGTAACTAATTAAAGACGTTTTTTCCCATAAAAATGTGGGGAAAAAATTGATTCGTGTGTAACTTTTACAATTTTTGTTTAAATTCGCCGAGCAAAATTATACACGATAACTATTAGTGGAGAAGTTACTCACCCCAAAGCATTTTGCTTTTAGATAATTGGTTCACCTGGGACTATGTACACCGATTACAGCTGCGTGTTACGCGGGACCATCTTTAGCGTCCATGTGATGTCCCACTATTTTTCGCGCAGTATTATTCTAAAACTCTATCATAAATCTCAAAATCACTCCACCAAAGTGCCTCAAACTCAACTCTTACCCCTTTTCTCCAAACGCAGATCACCTTGACGATATACCTTAGCGGTCCCCATCTCAAGATGGTCGGTACGAAACCTCATTCACCTATTCGCCCTACGAGGCACAAATTCCTCCCTCATATTAAATCTAAACAAATCCCTCGCCCCAAAAACCCCTTAAACCGAGACCACGTCTCATCCCTTCTCTAAGACCCTCCAAGTCAAAACTACAATTACCCCTTTCCTAATAAAACACCCAAAATCCATTCGATGGGTTGAGTATCTCCTTTTAACAGTCATAAAAACCCTGGAAGTCTAATTGCGACGAATATTTGGTGTACGTGACATAAATACGTCTAATAATAGACGCACCTTTTATAAAAACCCCGGAAGTCCTACTGCGACTTATTACTTAAATATGTCAAGGTCCATACCGCACGTACCCCCGCAACATTCCTGTAAAATTACATAAATACGAGGGCCCAAGAGGTCGGAGCACTCTTTCTACGGAATCTCTTATACAGAACTCTTTTCTACGAAACTCTTTCAACGAAAATCAATTCAACATTACAAAGTATTATTTAAACAGTGTGAAACAATCATCATTTCATCAATCATTGTAAGCGATTATAATTACCATTAATACAATTGCATATCACATTCATCATATATTTTGTATTATTATTATTGCTTTTCATATTATCTTGTATTATCGACGATTAGTGCGTTCATATATTTTGCATTACTATTCTTAAGCTTATTGTATTTCATATTAATTGTCTTATCACGCTTATTGCATTCTAAAGCTTATTGCTTTCATTTATATTATTTGTATTATCAACGCTTATTGCGATCGTTTATTATTTTGTACTATTATTATTGCTCGTCTTATCAACGCTTATTGCGATCATTTATTATTTTGTCTTATCAACGCTTATTGCTTATATCATTCTACTTAATTATCATATATTGTATTTCATGTTCATACACATATTCTATAATTTACATCCATATTCTATAAATGTTATGTGCTAATACTATTGTTCAACGCATAATTATAAAACCTAACCACCATCACGACCATAGTGCATGGCATATCCCCATGCTTCGAATCGAATAAACAATTCCTATTCAAAACCACACTTTGCATTATTGTGTCTATTCTTCGGTCGCGAGAATCCCAAAACTCGGTTCGCGAACGCGAAAGTACCTATAGTGTTTACTATAGGGCTCTTACTTTTCGCGAGTTTCGGGTTACCCGGGTACCCGGTGAACCGGGTCCTACCCGGTTACCCGGGCGTAACCCGGGTCTGCGGGTAATACGGTTACGATTACCCGATACTCGTATTATACGGGTAATCGACGAAATACCGGTAAAAAATATAATTACTAATGAACAACACAATTAAAAAGATATTGTTGACCTCGTTGTTTAAGCTAAAATGTGTGACCGTACTTAACGAAAAACAATAGTATTAGTTTCAGTTTTTTACTTACATACTACAATTTTTTGCATAATATACATATAAGTCAAGTGTAATGTTTATCACGATCCACTGCAATAACTGGTTAACTTTATTTCGTCGATTACACAGTTCGACAAAATTTGACTTTTTTCGGACTTGTAACATTCATTAGCCGTTTCTTATAGGTTTTCGAGCGCTGAAAACGAATCCGCAAACCATTTGTTGCCATCACCCCCAGTTTTTGAGAAATTCGATTTTTATTATTATTATTATTATTATTATTATTATTATTATTATAATGCATATTTGCGCAAACAGTAGTGAATAATTATTACTGTCTCGACACAAAAGATGTTCAAAGTTTAAAATTTGCAGTTTTTTTTTTCAAAATCGAAATCTTCAAAACCTAAGGACGGTTTTTTGAAACCGTCAAAAACGGTTTGCGAATTCATTTTCAGCGCTCGAAAACCTATAAGAAACGGCTATTGAATGTTACAAGTCCAGATGGCTGTCGAACTGTGTTACCCGTATCATACGAGTATCGAGTACCCGTAACCGTATTACCCGCAGACCCGGGTGTCGCCCGGGTAACCGGGTATCACCCGGTTAACCGAGTACCCGGGTCTCCGGGTATCAAGAGCCCTAGTTTACTAACGTTCTTTTACATGGACCGCGTACAGCCGTATGCCTAGACGGATTTCGTGGAAGCATTACGTGTAACTTCTTACGTGAATGCAACGGTAAATGCAATTACCAAATCAAAACAAATACAAAGTGCTCTAACGGGTGTCCCCCGGGTGTGTATTCGCAATTTAAATCTTCCCTGGTCGATCAGTGTGCTGAATTTCGCATTCTCGCCTGAATTCCATCTATCCTCAGTGTGCTGGATTTAAGATTCGCGCCTGACCTCCACATATCCTCAGAGTGCTGGATTCCAGATTCGCGCCTGACCTCCACCTATCCTCAGACTGCTGGATTCCAGATTCGCACCTGACTTCCTTCAAAATCCTCAGAGTGCTGGATTCCAGATTCGCGCCTGACTTCCTCCAAAATCCTCAGAGTCCTGGATTTAAGATTCGCGCCTGACTTCCCCAAAAATTCCCAGAGTGCTGGATCTAAGATTCACGCCTGAAATCTACCAACCCTCAGTGTGTAGGATTACGCATTCTCGCCTGACTTTTACCCCACATAGTCATTGTTCCTAAAGACCTCCACCCGGGAAGTGACACCAATAGCTTGAATAATTATCAACATTCTGACAATTTTTGTTATTTTAAATTACTTGTAAAAGCGTACAGAAAAAAAACTGTGAAAAGTGCCGGTATGGTGATTATTTGGTATCTAAACAATCTAACCGACAAGAAACCGTCGATTTTAGTCGTTCAATAGTCCTATACCCCCTTAAGTAATGTCTGTAAACCAAGTCTTATTCTGTGGCCGATGAGGCTAGAATTCTTATATGTGTATGTATTTAACAACAACAAAACTGTTGAAATTGCATTTAAATTTATTTTTCTTAAAATTTCTATAAAAACAATTACTTATTCTTAGCGTAATTTAAAAAAAAAACGATTATAAAATGCAAAACGCGTAGAAGCCCAGTAAATGACCGCATACTTTTAATAAGAATTGTACTTATTAATGTTTGCTTAATATGCGTAACTAAAAATATGGGATATTAAAAGTGCAACTATACTCAATTTATAAATATATAATATTTTTAAATTTATAATTGACATTCCTTTGCCTACTGGTCATTCACTGGTATGCGGTCAATTACCTACGTAAGCCGCTACCTGACTCCCTCTCCCCTCCTGGTCAGAACACATAAGAAATTTGTGAATCTCTTCCCTCTCAAAAAGTCTTACTTAATTTAAGGACGACCTCTAGTATTAAAACTATTATACCTCAAATAGTGCAATGGCAAAATTCACTACAGAGACAGTTTGTGAACAACTGGAACGTCTCCAATTTGAACACTATCTTTAAATTTGGTCTAAAATCAAGAAAATAAACGAAGAACGGTACGTCTGAATTACTGTTTTGCTGTATGTTTGTCCACTGTGTTATCCTTTATATAATTAAATAGCTAACAAAACGAAATAGACCTATAGTGCAAAGTGTACATAATATTTTTTATTCGAAATAATTTGCTGAGCACGTGGGGAAAGTTTGTTGTACACATCGCGGAACACTCTAATAGTCCTACAATAATCCTGCAGTGAGTCGATTTCCATATTCTTTAAAAAAAGGTTCAAACGCTTTGTTTTCTTTAAATCTAATAACAGTCTAATAATAATGTATAACTAATGTCTTTAGCATAATACTTATTATCACATAGTGTGTACTTAGAAAATATTTCTCCATTCACAAATAACATTTGATGTATTTTAGAGGAGAAACAATCGTGTGTGTATGTCCGCGATTCATACTAGGGCTGTAACGAACATTCGAATAATCTAAGTATTCGAGGAACTATAATATTTTTATTCCTGTCCTAATTATTTATTCCTGTCTCCTAATTATTCGAATATTCGAATATTCGAATCTCAAATTCAAATTCTGTGGTATTCGAATAGCCGAATAATGATACCACTAATTCATACACGGCACCGTCAGAAGCTGATATACTTTCGTTGACATAACGACAAATGTCCGACCAATGAATTACTCATTCCTTCGCATGAAACGACTTCTAGCTGTTGACCAGATTTACTCGTTGATAGACGCAATCAATATCAGTCTCTCAATGATGAAAAGAGAGGCGATCAGCTGAATAGAACGCGTGAAAAGATGCGTGTAATCAATTAGAGGAGACCCACGTAGTTGAAAGCAAATATCTCTTTCGAAGCAACGTCATCTTGAAATGTGCTAGTCAGCATCCCTGCTGAGTGAAGTCCTATACGTTTACATATGAATGAAACTCTTCCTTGGAGTAATGTACAGCTACGTATAAGCCAAGGACTACAGGAATGAAGCGCTAGTGTGTAAAGGTGAAATCTGACGGCACATGGATCGGCGAACCGAGACGGCTCGCCCAGGCTCGCGAATCGGCGATCCATGAGCGTTCTCACGGCGCGATGATCCGACGAGTCAGCTCGGCTCGCCCAGGCTCGCAGAGTCGGCGAGCCACGAGCGTTCTCAAGGCACCTTAAGAAAACATGCTTGCCACATGTCCGCTTTCAAGCATGTACAGTAGAACTTAATTTATCCCAACGAATTTTGTCCCAGTACCTGGTTCATCGAACATGGTGCTGAGCTCTTATTACCGGAACCCTAGCCTCGCGGCGGGCTGTACTTCCGGAAACCCCCATACTCCGAATTGGCTGAGATTTTGGAAAAAGGTTCATTTTGCATAGAAATAATGTTTGCGAGAAGGATTTTTGGCGACTCGAAATTTTTTTTTATCATATAACTGTCACTTCCTATGTCACCGACACGTTGAAGGCGGCTCTAAAGCCACAGAAACTGCGGTTTTCAATTGTTTTTAAAAGGTATCGGGATTGTTGAGACTACAATGTAACACGTGGTTCAGTTCGTTGTGGCTCGACGTTACTAGTAAGTGTTTGTGTAAAAATGAATCACATCAATTTATTTTTCCTTGCGAAGAAAATGACCGAGCACGAAACAGGAACTGAATGGTTAAAGGAAATGTCTTTAATTCCCAGAGAAAAGTGTTGTGCAAAACATAAAAAAAGATGGTTTATATCGAAACAAGAGGAGGTTTGGGCTATTTTCGGTGTTATAAATCAGGAAAATATGATCATAGTATTACAGCCGCACATAATACATGGTAGTTATTACTTTTATTGTCTAACTTATTTTGAAGTTTTACTTCTATCATGCATGTTATTATTATCTTACGTGAACATTTCCATAGGTTCGAACGTTTTCATTTGAGTTTTCAAAGTTGCATGCTAATAACTTATGCTTTTGCATGGCGATATTCATACGAACAAACGCAGCATGAATGTTCTATCGCTGAAGACCCAACAATTTCGACTGAATCAATTGCAGATAGATTTTCATTCTGTAGAGAAGTATGCACTCTAGCGCTTGGCAGACGATATGAAATGCAAGGTTTAATCGGTGGTCCTGGTATTACAGTCGAGATCGACGAATGCAAAATTGAACGCAGGAAATTTGAAAGAGGACGTTTGCGTGAAGGAGCATGGATATTAGATTCAATTTTTATGGCCATTGTTATTTTAAATGTTTTTTAATAATACGTTTAATTTCTATTGTTTATTTTATATGAAAAATTTGGAATAGGTATGATAGAACGAGGAGGACAAAAGTATCGTTTAGAGATATGTCCTGAAAACAAACGAGACGAAAATACTCTTATTTCATTAATTGAGAAACACGTAGCAGTAGGTTCAGAAATACACACTGATTGTTGGAAGGGCTATGTAAATTTAGAAAAACATGGTTACGTTCACAAAACTGTGAACCATAGCGCTACTTTCGTAAACCCGGAAAGCGGAGCTTATATACAAAATATAGAGGCGTCATGGCGTGTTTTGCGAGCTCGACTAAGTAGATATTAGAGAAGATACACTTATTGACCACATGTTGAATTTCTATGGTGTTTTGAAATAAAACGAGATGGGACAGATCCATTTTTACAAATAATAGAAAATATTAAATATGTATATCCTGTCGATTAATAAAACCGTTCTAAAAACCTAATCCAAGCCTGTAACTTTGGTCATTGTAATTCCTGCCGCGGAGGGGGGCGGGGGATGTTTTATATTTTATTATGGCATTCCGACCCAATGCAAACCAGGGTTAGGCTGTACTTTCGAATGAACGAGACTTATTCCGACATAACCGCGTTCCACTTTTCAACTTGTCCCGGATATTAGTATGGGTTTGGGTGAGATTAGTGCGGAGGGCACTAATTTTTTAAAAATTTTGACCATTATACATTATAGTATAATATGTATATAATGATTATACTATATTGCATAGGTAAGGAAGAGAATGACATCAAAATGATAAAAAAAATTTTAAAAATTTCGAGTCGCCAAAAATCCTTCTCGCAAACTTTATTTCTATGCAAAATGAACCTGTTTCCAAAATTTCAACCAATTCGGAGCATAGGGGTTTTCGGAAGTTTAGCCCGGGAGTAAAATACGAACATAAAAAATAATAGGCTTTCAGATAATTTGTCCATTTAAAACTCAGACAATATGAGTACATTTTCATTATATTGCGTTTTAAAATAATTGTAAGATCATTCATCGACACTGACACCTTTCCTCTCACAAGCTTTCACATAATTTGTCAATTTAAAACTCTGACAATATGAATACACTTTCATTATTTTGCGTTTTTAAATAATTCATATTCATCGACACCTTGACCTTGCCTGGCCACGCCAAGTATTTGACTTCCAGGTCGCGGACATCTCGGCAAATGTCTAGATCAGGCATGGAACTAAAGTGAACGCAGCGGCCGATTTTCAGAGGCAACGCCTCCTTCTCCCGGCGCGCGTCTTGGCCCCTGCGGCGCCCTAGCAGCTTGGAGCGGCTCAGGCCCGTACCATATGAACCACGCGTGGCGCGTTGACAAAACAAAAACGCATCGACAATCATGCTCCCTGGGACGATGTGGAAACCTATTGATACAACGTCGCCATAGTATGCCACGCGTGATTCACGTGGTACGGGTCTGAGGCGCTCCAGGCTGCTTGGCCGCCGCGGTGACGAAAACGCGCAGCGGGAGTAAGGAGGCGTTGCCTCTGAAAATTGGCCGTTGCGTTCACTTGAGGCTGTCGTCTCAAGTTTGTTATGGTCCGAATCGATCGAAGCGTCCCCAGTAAACAGACGGACGCTAATGAAACCACTGCGGTCGATAAAAAGAACTTCTAAAGAGGTGACAACTCCAGGTACTCTATGAAGACATATTTTTTACGCATAGTTGCCACAGATTCTGTTCCCTCTGTCTCTACCGCGCTGTTGCCACAGCTCTATCGAGAAGTCTTGAAGGAATACGGCACGAGAGCTGCGTCTAGCGTCAGAGCCTCGCTGAACGTAGCAATAATGAAAGATAGAGAGGTCCGGGAGTGTAAGAAGGAAATACGAAAAGATACCAAACCTGACATAATTTGAACTATCATTTTTAACGATATTAGACATAAAATTTATTTGCAGAATTGAAAGCTCGTCACTTTCATATTGATACGATGAAAAATAAAGAAATTCTGTTTCTGCATAATTGATGATACATTGCCGAGCAACTCCAGGCGACAGGTTAGACGGTTAAGCGATACAATGTCGCTCGGCTCGAACTTCGGGGGACCTGAACAATGAACGTTTTAGTAACATACTTCTGAGATTTCCCAGATGAAAATGAATTTAAACACGGTAGAAATCAGATTATTTTTAAACTATTTTATTCAGCTTCAATCCTCGGTTTGTTTGTATTTTTGTATGTTTGATGTATATATGATTCAAATCTGGCAACTCAAATTTAACCAACTTCCAACTATCGAGTTGTTTTGAAGCTTCGCAGGCGTGTGTAGTTTGGAAGACAATACAATATTGAAAAAAAAATTAACCCCAAAGGGGTGAAAAAATTATCCAGTCATCAATAAATATTACCCATAATCACAAAACGACTTGGAATGCGGTCTTTACGAAAATGACAAAAAGCTGCTGCGTTCAGGACGCTAGTGGAATCGCGATTTCCGTAATAAATACGCATAATTTATATCGAGAAATGATTCGTTACTTATTAGAAATGATTCATTAATTATTTATTAGTCTTTAGTGCATTTTAATTAAGTTTTCAATGCATTTTGAATAAAATCGTTGAATATAAATTTGTTTTTATATCTTTTTTTAGCATTATTAGTTTAGAAATGTTACATTTATCTTTAATTTTCTAATGCAGTTCTAGAAATAACTCGATTTATACCGTGTTTGAACTCATTTTAATCTGGCAAATCTCAGCAGTATGTTACTGAATACTGAAAACATCACGTTTTACATTTTATCAATACATAATCTACCACAAGCCACACTGTATGCCTCTCCAACCAAGATTACAAGCCACCGCTGAACAGCCCAAGTCCTCGCTGGTCGGGATCGGCGTTGAGCCCGTATCGTGAACAGAGGCCTAATTCCGAGTGTTCGTTTCACGCTACTTTCTGACCGAAGGGGAAAGCGAGATGGGACACTTTGCGTGCGCAACGAGCGCGAACGGAGTGTCACGGCGTCCGAAAGACGGAGCGAGACAAAACATAAACGCGTCGTCTGTCTCGTACCGTCCTCGGTCGCTTTCAGTGCCTCTCGCTCGCTCTCGTCTTCGCCGGACAAGAGTGAGATAGAAGTGGTGTTGGTAGCAAAAAGTCCACATCGTGAATACCAAACCGAGCCCGTAATGAGACAATACTGTAGTATGTTTTATTTGAGTTTATCCAAATATTATCTTTGCCCATCTCTGTTCTCCAGCCGCTTCGCCGTGATTCATTCAAGCCTCCTTGATGGGAAAATAGTAATAGGGGAAATGCGGCAACAACGCGATTCGACTCTCGATACGTCTCGGCAACTATGTTTTTCCTACATTTATCGGCTAGTTTGGTCTTCCACCTGTTTTGATGGTACAAGGCATGAATATACCATCAGCGGCGGTGACGGAGAATCCTTGAAGCTTCATTCTGTTATTCGTCGAGTCTGTCTCAGTACACGATTCATAAATTCATTATTATTTCAACGTACGGTGCTTATTAGCGTTCAAACGCACGAGACCCGTCTGCGCGGATGTGTATTGGTGGCACCTATACTCGCAAAAACTTCCTTCTGGCCGATTCCAAGTCGTAAGTTGTAATTTACGGTTTGTTTACTATACGCGTATACGTACACGTTTAACTTAACTTGTGTGAGCGTACGCACACGTTCAAGGCCCGGTGAGACGGCAACCTTAATTCCCAAGTCTGGACTAAGTTATTACCTACTCCTGTTTTCAACAACTAACGTTGGCTTTGGGTTTGGTCTGGGTTAGGTTACTTTTTTAATTTCAGCAACCTCCTTCAACCTTTCTTACTACCCAGACAGCACACAGACATCTTAAAGTCATCTTAAAGACGTCTGGAGTCAGACGTTCCAGCCGTCTTTAAGACGTCCGTGAACGTCATTTTCAACGTCTTATGTCACGAATCAAGACGTCTTAAAGATGTTTTTCAGACGTCTTACAGACATATTTAAGTTGTCTTTTCTCAGATGTCTTAAAGACGTCTTCATCATGTCCAGGTTCGGAAAAAAAATTTGACGGTGACAAGAGGAATCGAACACAGGACTCTTTCCGTTTACGAAGCAACCGTTATTCTCACCTACCCAACACACTTTCTTGTGAATACTTCTAAATTCTAGTTATATATATAGTATTAATTGTTTATAAAAAACGCGCGTTACAGCGAAATATTCTACAAAATATTAATATTATGTGAACTTTACCTCTGGGAAACCTTTTTTCTCACTGGAACTTTATATGGATCGAAAGCGCATATCAAATAACATGCAAAAATAACAATTTTGAGTTAAGGAATCTGGTCCTTGAAAAGTTATGAGGCGACAAAGTTGCGAAATTTTGACATATTTTCTAACCTTTATTATGACAGTTACAGTGGTTGCCGCATATGATTCGTTGTTGGAGGTTGAAAGGGTAGGAGTATGTAGTTTCTTTGTTTATGAAACGGTTACATTTAGGGATTTCGACAGGATAAAATACTTAGGGTGTTTCTAAAAAAGTGGGTGTAAGGAGAGTATGTATTTAGTATTTAGTTTGTATTTTATATATAGGTTGTATGTTCTATTATGTGTTTTGGATATAGTTTCGTTGAACAGTATTTCCGTAAACTTATTCCGAAACAACGTATTCCACTTTTTACTTTGTTCAGGGTATTAGTATTGGTTGGGGCTAGACTAGTGTGGGGGGGGGGGGGGGGCCCGCGCCCACTTGCGGGCGCGTAAAGCATGGTAGCTAACTGATGTGAGTTTGGGCATAACCTAAAATAATTTTTTCCCAGGAAAAGTAAGAAGAGGGAGCGTTTTTAGTATCTGAAGGTCTGTGATTATACTCATCAATGCGACCGTGCCAGACCCATGTCCTAAGTTGTACACTATTGGTTAAACCAAAAGTATCCACTTAAATTGAAGCATAATATTTGGTTACATTAGAGGTTAGAATATACGTCAAAATTTCACAGTCCCTTTTATTTGATAACTTTTCACCGAATAGTTTCCTAAACTCAAAATTGTTATTTTTGCATGTTATTTGATACGTGCTTTCGATCCATATAAATTTCTGGTGAAAAAAGGTTTCATAGAGGAAAAGTTTACCCTTATTATTAAATGTCTTTATTGGACTATGACAATTACGATATAACAATAATTATGAATAGGCGAGGTTCAGCATAAGTGCTGCTCTGCAATCTAACCTAATCATCATTCGACCTCTAGACTCATTCCACACACTGTCATATAATTGTATTAAAGAAAAATTGACGAAACAAATGTACGATAATTGCGTTACTATATGTTTAATGTTCCATGCAAATGGTCCAACAATTTGCAAATCCTTGCGCCGGTCTTGCCTTAAGATTGTTTTTTACGGACGTCATTCGGATGGCTTTTTACCGAAGCCTTTAAGATGTCTTTTGCGTGTTAAAGGCGTCTTGAAGACGTCTTGTGGATGTCTTAAAGATATCGTAACGACGTCTTTCACACGTCACTACGGCGTCTTAAAGATGTCTTTGTCACGAATCAGGACATTCAGACGTTCAGATGTAAAACGGACTTAAAGTGGACGTCTATAAGACGTCGTGTGCTGTCTGGGATATTATTAACAAAGGGGTATAAAGTATGAAAGTGCAAGTTCCCTAAGGTTTGCTAATCTCTATTGTGTGATTCGTGTTACATTCTGATTACCCTCCAGAATAGTTACAAATAATTAAAAAAAAAATTATGGCAAGTTTGAACTCGATCGGATAACGGAAAAAGGTGCCCGTGGGTCCTTAAACCTTCAACAGCTCACAAAGTTGATTTTGTGATTTATTGATTAGATTAGACAAGGAGCATCTTTTATCTTCTATCTAGAGACGCGGTAGCGTCTCGACGCCAAGCACATGTGTCGACACCCCGTATTAGAGCTGTAGCTGTGGACCGGGTACCCGTGAGATACCCGCGACGAGGATAATTCCCGAATAGGCGCTACCCGGGAAAAATACTCGAGAACTTACAGAGTACAGAGGTGGATTCTGGAGAGACGCCTGTCAGAGAGATGCCGTCTGGCACCCCGTAGTGACGTCAACCCCCTGCGGTACCTCACCGAATTTTATGGCTTTCGACCCACGAAGGGGTTGGAATAACATTAAGAAGTGAGAAATGTCCAGGATTTCCGCATTTCTCATCAGGTCTTTGCGAAAATGACGCCAATCGATTCCTTATGTTTCCCCCGATGAAAATAACACCAAGAACGACGTAATTCGGACCATAATGAAGAAAATTCCATGAACATTTTTCATAATTTCAAATTCACTTCGTTAAAAATAGTCCGATTTACATGAAATTTGGTATGATTTTCATCGGGAAAACATAAGGAATCCATCGGTGTTACATTTACCACACAAAATTACCTTTTTTAAAAAAAGGTACAAAAAAGAGCGCCAAGTATATAATCCCATCAAAAAGGATCCCATTTGAAAATATTGTCGTAAATTAATACCCATCAAAAAGAATTCCATTTAAAAACATTGTCGTAAATTAATAGCTTTACAAAACTAATGACATACATAAATTGCGCCAATTATCAGAATGGCTATTTATTCAAAGAAAAAAATGTATTAAATAGTATTAAGCAGATATATTTTTATACAAATAAATATTTTAATACGAATAAATATTTTATTCAAAATACTTGACGCTGCTCTCCGAATTGGTGTTGCTAAACTGAATAAATATTGTATAAATTGCATTAAAATCTTTTTCTTTCTTTCTTCTTTGAGTGCTATCTGGTCTTGTTTTATTTATTAACCAATACAATTAACATTTTTTTTAGAGAGCAGCGCCACGTATTTTGATTAAAATATTTATTCGTATTAAAATATTTATTTGTATAAAAATACTATTTAATACATTATTTTCTTTGTACAAATAGCCATTGTGATAATTGGCGCAATTTATGAATATCATTAGTTTTGTAAAGCTATTAATTTAAGACAATGTTTTTAAATGGGATTCTTTTTGATGGGTATTAATTTACGACAATATTTTCAAATGGGATCCTTTTTGATGGGATTATATACTTGGCGCTCTTTTTTGTACCTTTTTTTAAAAAAAGGTAATTTTGTGGGGATTCAATATTTACTTGCGGACAAATTTACGTTGGTCATTCTCGGGTGAGCACATTACAAGGACTGCATCTTATCAATGATTCATCTTCCGTAAAGACACAAGAATCGTCTATAATAGAATACAAGAGATTGCGAAAAAATATAGACCTGATCTTATGACTATTTCAATTTCTAAACCTGCGTTCTCAATGTTTGTGATGCAAAGTATTCTCAGATCGTCAATACCCATACCTTCCCCCTCGCAGGCTTTCAGATAATTTGTCCATTTAAAACTCAGACAGTATGAGTACATTTTCATTTTACTGCGTTTTAAAATAATTCCAAGATCATTCATCGATACCGATACATTTCCTCTCACAAGCTTTCAGATAATTTGTCAATTTAAAACTCTGACAAATATGAGTACACTTTCATTATTTTACGTTTTAAGTAATTCTTATTCGTCGACACCTTGACCTTACCTGGCCACGCCAAGTATTTGACTTCCAGGCCGCGCACATCTAGGCAAATATCTAGATGTTACATTTTATCTCCGCATTATTAAAATGTCGGCGATATGAGTAATGGAATGTATGAAAACAGTATATTTTAGCTGTGCATATGTAAGTAGTTATGTCATCTTAAGCGCAGGTGGAAAGCACCTTTATGTATTTGCAGCTAATTCTGACATCACATCGTTTTTTACAATGTATATTTTCTTCTACTTTTTTTTGTGATTTACTTTTATCCGTCCTTGATTTTACCATGTACTTGGCGTATTTTTGTACTTTTTAAAAGTTTTTTATGGGTTACTTTTTCTCGTGCGACAAACCGTTTCCGAAAGAAGTCGGAAACACTAAAAAAAATTTGTTTTTCTCAAATTTTGAAAGTTAAAGGCTTCTCGAACACTTTTTATTTATGAAGGCGTATAAAAAAAATGGAATTTTCATTTTCTAGAACTATTTTGTAAACATGTAAGGGGGGCATATACTGCGAAAAAGATGAATTTTTTCCTTATATTCAGTGTTTGAGATGTCATGAATGTTTTCTGAAAATTTGGGACCGACATTCGCAAAAATATCGAAGATATGGATTGAAGTTTCGATCCCCAATTTTCTGGAAACATTCACGACATATCAAACACTGAAAATAAGGGAAAAAATTGTATCTTTTCGCATATTTCGGTACTACATGCCACCCCCTTAAATGTTTAAAAAAAATAGTACTCGAAAATAAAGATTCCATTCTTTTAGTACACCTTCATAAATAAAAAGTGTTCGAGAAGCATTTAAACTTTCTAAAATTGTAGAAAACAAGTTTTTTTTAGTTTTTCAAAATTTTCTCGAAACCCGGCTGTCGCACGAGAAAAAGTAATAGAACATAAAAGATACTCCTTGTTCGGATCTACAACTTTTATTTGACATATTTTAATATTTAATCAATAACTTGGAGTATATTATATAAAGGTTTAAGGGCCCAGAGGCATCTTTTCCCGTTATCCGAATCAGGTCAAACTTTACACAGATTTTATTTAATTATTTGAAACTATTCAGGAGGTTGTCCGAAGAAAACCTTGAAAACATTTTTTACCAAGAGTAAATAAGAGCAACCCTAATGTATATGGTGGTAAGATCGAAACTGTAAAGAGGGAATGCACTTGAACGTTATATGCGAATTATAGCAAATAAACAGGAAGACTGTGATGATGGACATACTGCGAGTCCTGCAAAAATGGGGAAATGTATCGGGCATACAGAAACGTAGGTTCCTGTCTGCATCTGTTATGCCTGAGAAAAGGTTGTCGCTTTCCTGCGCCTCCCTTTTGCTTTCTGCGTATCGAATCACGCTCTGAATGGCGGAAAAGGTTCCGCACCTTCGTAGGTTATAAATCTAGCCAGACCCTCCCTATCCCACCTTTTTCTCCTTCAGCGGTCTTAGGGGGTCTTAGAGCGTGTGTGAGGTCCCCTAAATGGTAACAAATGTTCTCAAAATGCAAACAATGAGACACGAAGCGGTTGACATCTGAGAGCACACTCTATCTTCCTGTCAGCGCTTCCTCAAGGACAGAAAGAGGGGGAATGTGTAAGGGAGTGACGAGGGATGAAAAGTCGGAAGAATATTCCTATAGCAGCCAGCTACACTTTTTAATATTGTATGTGCAAAATATTAAACTAATTCAGAGTAACAGTAAATATGTAAGTATCAATAGTATGTATCGCAAAGACACGACACCTAAAAGTTTATTCACGAATTCTGCAATTACTATCTTATACTTCTCCGTGTGCATTTCTACTTTTGTGAATTAGAAGTTTCGACGCAACATGATAACAAATATTGATTAATTTCTTGTACAAACTACCAAATGATTTACAATATAAAACAACTTTACTTAACTAAAATGTAACTTTAGTCACGTTTATATCCGTGATTCAAATTGAAATATTATTTTTCAATGATAAGAAGTTATATTTTTAATCTAAAAGTGAAAAGACAACTAAGAATCCGTACCAAGCAGGTGGACAACATTCGTCGAGTTGGGGGTTTAAAAGTTGCTTTCGGGGGTAACTTCAAAAGCATGGATTTTTTATGGTAATTATCTACTTTAGGTATTCTTCACTGATTTTGACGACCTTGAAATAAGTTCTCAAGGTCAGCATTCTAAACAACTTTCCTCTATACATGTTACCTCCATTCGGCTTTAGTTTTCGAGATATTCAAAGCAAAACTCTCATCTAGAGTAAAGGGCCCAAATTTCGTCCCCGTGCAATTCTCGATTCCTGTGCTTGCATTTTCAGTGCCATCTGGTGGTAAATGTTGCATTAGTATACGTCAGTATACTGACAAACTTGCAAGTAACAGGTTACGTGTTCGTGCGTTTGTGCGTTTGCGAAGAAGAAGATTTTCGAGCACGGCGAGTTTTTAGAGGCTTTAGTATGATAGCACGTTACTCGTAGAAGTGAATATTATTTCGAATTCAAAGTTGCTCACTTTTTCGGACATATAATAACGGAAACAGTGGAATAAGGTGTCCATGCGAAAAGAAGACGTGTATTTGCCGTGATTGCTTGCACCCATAATCTGTAAGATTGCTTGAATCAGTAAAAAATTAATTTTTCAAACTCTTGTTTTACAAATATTTTCTTGGGGGACTAAATTAGGAACACTTCTTTCAGATCTCACATTTTGCACGTTTTCACACTTTGATGATATAATTACATTTTGCGATTCGTGGATGCATAGAGAATTGTGCAAAGAAAATTCATGCCAAGTGCCAGCTCATTCTAACATTTTATACACACTCTACAGGGTCAAATATGAATGGGGGACGAAATTTTGCCCTTTACCCTAGTAACTAGGTAAAATTTTCGTTATTTCACAAACATTTCTTTTGCAGCGCGTTATACGGCATCAAACACTGAACATTTTGTCCATTTACGGCTTTCTTCTACCTCGCACCGTTACAAAGTTATACTCGAGAAACGAAAAATCGCTGAAAATTTCAGGGGCTGATTTCACCCCCTCACAGTGTCTTTCCGCAGAAAAAAAATCGTTTCTTACATACTCCGACATGCTCTACAATCGTACGGAGTTTCATTAAAATCAGAATTTTCGGGTTCGATATGTTTCCTTGTTAGCTGAGAATTCGAAACACTAGGAGTTTAAAAATTCTTTAACAATGACATTCTGAATAGTGAAACTATACAAAGATATGAGACTTGTGATAGTCACCATATTACCACCCAGCGTTTTTCTCATAAATGCTTTCTCTAGCCAACACAATTAGATATACAGGGTAATCCAAAGTTAAATGATGAAACTATGCCATAACTTATTTCATATGATGAATATAAACTAAAAGTGTTTTATAAAATTAGGGTAGACTTGTCGATTAGCATGACCATCACCGATTTCGATGAGTTTGAAATATGTTATAGGGGGCATGATTCTGGACAACTTTTTCCTATACATGTATCTGTCGGTCGGCCCTAGTTTCCGAGATATTTCCAAAAATCTTTACTTATAATTTCTGAGCACTACGGAAGCATCGCAAGACAGCGCGTAACATTTGTTGGCTTTCGACGAAAACAGAAAACAAACAATTGAAACAGAAAAGAAACAAAAGAAACACTTGACTATAGTAGTAGTTGACTTATTCCGACACAACGCATTCCACTTTCCAATTTGTCCCGGGTATTAGTGTTGGTTTGGGTTAGAAGAGGGCGGGAGGCGCGCGCCCGCTTGCGGGCGCGTAAAGCATGGTAGCCAACGGATGTGAGTTTAACTAAAACATAATTTTTTCGTTAGAAAGAGGGTGCTTTCAAGAACACTTGTTGGACATCCCGACTATGCTCGGCGGCGCCGGCGCCGCTGGATAGTAGTATGTCTTTGATTCTAAAACGTAATTGTTTGCAGTCTCATTTTTAGCATCCCCAAACTCGCATCGGTTCGCTACCACGCTTTACGCGCCCAAGCGAGCGCGCGCCCCCCGCCCTAATCTAACCCAAACCAATACTAATACCCAGAACAAGTTGGAAAGTGGAATGCGTTGTGTCGGAATATGTCAACAGAAGTACTGTACAAAGAGGCGATCGCAGTAAGGTGATTAAATAAATTTTCCTTCAAATCCACGAGGAAAAGTTTAACAAGGTTTGTTTGCGCATATCTTAGAAAGTAAGGCCGACCGACAGTTACATGGATAGGAAAAAGTTGTTCAGAATCATGCCCCCTACAACATATTTCAAGCGCATCGAAATCGGTGATGGTCATGCTAATCGACAAGTCTACCCCGAAAAATATTCTGGTCATCGCTAATGGTTATTCGTAACCGAAAACAATTTCCGTCGTCAATAATAGTTATTAGTGACTAAAAAATATTTCCATCGACAATAACGGTTATTAGTGATTAAAAAATATTTCCGTCGACAATAATAGTAATTCATAACCAAAATCATTTAAAGAAAGATATTAATTCTTAGGCCATAACTTTTCAAATTTAGGTCATAAGAGTAATGGTCTCTGCCTAATAAACTTGTAAACCAAAGGATTATCAAAAGCTCGTGTTGGATTTTTAATCGATCAATAGTCTTATAGCAACGTTGCTGCGTAATTAGCATTTTTTTGTGACGCATACTGGATGGAAGTATTAAGCGGGCGCGGTTAAATAGCGGCTTAATGAAAGAGGAGTTTAGTTGAAGACCGTGGAAGTTCCAGGCAAAGGATAGTGGATCCAGCAATAAGAAGAGAAAAATATCTGATGTAAGAAGTACAAAGGAGAAGTAAAGAAAGAAAGACGAGTGAAATCGTTGAAGATAATAACCTTTGTCAATCTTATCTCATGTGCAATTTGCATTAGGTGAAAGGCGTTTTTCTACCTGACTATAATAGCCAATTTGGACACGCTTTATATCCTTTAAAATGCATTGCTTCCAATTTTCGTAATAATATAATGCAACATCGATATACATAATATTATGTAGTTGAAGTCGTCTAATCGTGTTTCCTCTGGCTTTAGAAAAAATATAGGGGAGAGTAAGATAAAATGGAACGCTTACCTTTGAAAGTAGATAACATAAAATCGGAAGGAGAAAAAGACACCTTAGTGGACCTTAGACTATAAGAAAATCAAAGCCATTGTTAAGAAAAATCTTTGGGAACGACGGAAAATGAGATTTAGCGGAGGTATTGAAATCTTCGCCTGGCTCAAGTGGTGGGTTAAAACGGAACACCCGCTTGAAGACCATGTAAACGTACAAAATCTTTATTTTAATGATTTAAAAAGTATTCATTTATTTAAAAAAAAACTATAAATATATGTTCTAGGTATAACTATTACAAATGAAATGTAACAAAAATATATATTATACTCATAAGAAAAAATATTTTACTAGGTAACATAAAATTTACTGAAAATAATCAATTACACATTGATTTTTACATGAATAATGAATATCAACACGTGCATGGGGATATTTTTAGTTTATAGTGCATCTTAAATAAAATTGTTTAACTTAATTAATCTTTTTGTATATTTTTTATTATTTACTTTTTAATGTCTACGTTTTGATTTGTGGTTATATGCTGATTGCATATCGATTGAGTTGATTTGATTCGTGATTACAGGCTGATTTCAAATCGTTTGGATTTGTGGTTACCCATACAGCACACTAGGTTGCAGAAAGGCTGCAGAAATGTTGCAGTTACGTTACGATGCAAGATTGAAACATTGCAGGCTATATTTCTGAGATGTTGCAGAAATGTTCCTATGTCCGCCCGTGTGCAACATTGAATGAAATATTTCTGCAACTTTTCTGAGATTTTACAGCAACATTTCTGCAACTTTTCTGAGATTTTACAGCAACTTTTCTGCAACTTTTCTGAGATTTTACAGCAACTTTTCTGCAACTTTTTGGAGATTTTACATGTTATAAATGCATTTTCAACGTTAAAATTTGCGTAGAGTAATATGTAACGCACTATATAATACGTAATTTTCATAAAATATATTTCCACGGGAAAAACTGTTAAAAAAAATAAAAATAGTTATTATGGTTGCAGGCGAGCGACTTGAACCCCGGGCTGCCCACATGACAATCTGACGCGCTACCGTTGTGGCCACGGAACCTTCTTGAACATAGGTTACTGTAGATGGTATATATATTGATTACTCCGTACGTTAAAAACTTTAATACTACATGAGTACTACAGCCCCCATATATTGTCGTTTCAAAAGCGATGTCCACTACCGCGTGGTCCTCTTGTTTGTGCCGCGATTCGACCCGATCTGCCTCACTGTGCGCCGTGCTCGCCTTCACGGAAACATCAGCTTGGCATGTGGCACCAGTAAAGTAGATTCTGACTATTTGATGGCACTTCTGAAGCGGCCTGTAGACGTTCAATATTATTGTGCAATCTTCAATATTGCCTTAAATGGTTGCCTTCTCCAACATATATTTTATATTTTATTTCATTATACAGGATGTCCGCGGGAACAGTAAACAGCTGGATACTTCCTAATGTATTGAAGATATAAAAGAAATTGCTTATATGCAATTGCATCGTTCGATGGGGCAAATTTATTGAAGCAGGCGAATTCTTTCTTCGATTATTATTTTAAGAGATACGATGGTCAAGTTCGGTTTTTTAAATGAATTTTTTTTAGAGATCACTTGATAGTGCGTTTCAAGACAAATTCAATAAGCTATAATATATACACTTTATTTCAGCCGGTTTTCGAGATATTGCGATTGGCATTTGGCTGATTTTCAGTGGAAGAAAACCCGTTGGAATAGGAAGCACCGGAGGTGCTTCCTTATATCGCACGGAATTCATCAACGCGTGCTTTCGTGATCTTATACTTTCAGTTATAAACGGGACAAGTCCCATAGTTTACATAAAGCATACAATCAATTGAGTTTACATCGTCTGCTACTTATTGCACTAAATTATCATAAATTATATTATGTTACACAAAGCGTAACCTAATATACACTGTATAGTGGGTATACTACGATATTATACTAAATCTATGTACTAAATCGATTTTATAACAGTTTTTGAGCCTTGCTTATTGCGGGACCTTTGTTATAAAATCTGCGAAAAGTTGCTGTAAAACCTCAGAAACGTTGCAGAAAGGTTTCTGTAAAATCTCAGAAACGTTGCAGAAAAGTTGCTGTAAAATCTCAGAAACGTTGCAGAAAAGTTGCTGTAAAATCTCAGACACGTAATATTGCACCGCAACATTGCTGAAATGTTCCAGGAATCTTCCTATGTCCGCCCCTGTGCAACATTACACCGAAACGTAACTGCAACTTTTCAGCAAGGTTTTTGCAACGTTTCTGCAACCAAGTGTGCTGTATGGGTATTGATGACTGGGTAATTTTTCACTCCTCCCGTTTTTTGTCCATAATTTTGTATTGCCACCATAACTACGCACGCCTGCAAAGTTTCAAGACAATTGAATTGGTGGAAGTGAGTTAAATAAAGCAAAGCCCAAGTAATTTAGAGTATATATAAATTATAGTGTGCGATAATTTCAAATATTTATTTTCATTTTCAACGAAAAACATTGGCACTACAACTGGTCGGTCTCACCCGCATATCGGGGTTAGAACGTCCACCCACTACGGGTAATCAAGGTAGCGATCGACCACCTTATAAAAAAAAAATTAAAAACGAATACATATGTATTGTTGGTGTTATACTGTAGTTATATGCACATTATATCCCCAATATCGGAAGAGTGTAAATAAACTTACCTGTTTTTCAAATATCACCACCACTGTAATTTGGTCTAAAAACTTTCAGCCTCACATAAAGTCTTAACTGTATCTTATAATTGAAATATGGATTCGTGACAATGGTCAATGTGAGATAAACAACAAGCGCCTTCATTCCTGTTGTGTCAATGGCACAACAGTGCCCTTTCTTGAATCAGTCTTAAAATATCAACACTGGCCGGACTCTCCCGGTGGTCGAACTCTCCAGGTCTTACCCTACGTAGGCACTTGCCTCCTCCCCTGTTCTATTCCAAATTGAATTTTAGTTTTCCATTCATGAAAATTTCTAATGGCGTTCACACGATTTAAACAGACGATGTAAGAATCAAGATTATATAACGCCAATCGTTATAACAAAGAAGATTACCTATTATGTTTAGTTTTCTATATGAACAGGGTCTTAAAAATGTGGTGGCCACTGTGGTCAGGGGTGAATCTAGCCCTCTGGATAAGTGGACATTTGTACAAAGAAACTTCCCGCGAAATAATCAATTACATATTCTAGAACGTAGTTTTAATGATTTCTGTTTTTTTTTGTGTGATATGTAAATAACTTCAAAAAGGGTTAGTTGAACCTGATGAGAAGGTTCAGGTAACCCAAGATAGTTGAACCACTATATATAGTGACATTTTCAGTATGCCAAGAAAATATAGGTAAACGAAAGAATATACATATGTATA
The DNA here is from genome assembly GCA_963932335.1 of Andrena marginata. NCBI lineage: Eukaryota > Metazoa > Arthropoda > Insecta > Hymenoptera > Andrenidae > Andrena > Andrena marginata. The sequence continues at coordinate 30,928,950 of OZ010660.1, forward strand.
TTAAAACCACATTAAAAGCTAACTGCACATAAAAACTATTAAGAAATGCAATAGATGCTGTAGAAAATAAGGATATGAGTTTAAACAAAGCTGCGAAAAAATTCAGCATTCCTAAAGCAATATTAATTACACTGCGTTCCATATAAGAGCATACCGACTGCCCTACCGATTTGCGATTGATCTGCGCAGCTCCCACGGATCTGACACACGCGATTGGTCGTAGCACTTTTGCGATTGGCCATAGCACTTTCCCTGCCGGCTTACTACCAATCAACAATGTACATATACCTGCGCGAAACCAGTATGTGGAACGCAGTGTAGAAGAGAACAGTATGGCAATTTAAAAAAAAATGCACGTCTTTCACCTTCTTCTTCACAAAAATCGTTGCAGCTTTTGCGGGAAAAAAGCTAAAATTACAAATAAAAGACAAAATGCTATCGCAATAAATATAAGCATATATTTTTGTTAAAAAAGAATACACATATTTTAAACTTTTCATAGTGACCTTCTACCCTGCATACTGTGGTTCAACTAACCCATAGTGTATGGGGTTACAATTTTTTATACGCTTATTTTTGAGAAAAGTATTAAGTATAATTTCTGTGTTATTGAACATTATTACTGTAAGTTCATTTAATATACTATGTCATATTAAGCAGAACTGTCTGCTTCTTATTGAATTGATTATAAATGAAATTCTAACTTTAAAAGAGGTGGTCCATCACTCCCCGATTTACTTTAATAGGTATTTACGTTTGATAAATTAGAACTGAATTATTACCTACTTGCTGGTATCAAATTACTACTCGTTTTCTTATTATATATGCAATTTTACTATTTTACACATATAAACACAGCTACTACTATTCCTGTTCGTGCGGTTTAGGCCTGGGACTATTTAATCGAATTTTTCGTTATTCGAATATTCGAATGGGTACTTAAGTTGCTCAATTATTTGGTGAATATTTAAGTATTCGAATACTTAGTATGTATTCGAATAGTATGGTGTGAATTATAAATCAATTAAGTTAATTTCGACACACTTCAACATATCTGATCGGCTTGAAACTTTGCACACATACATAGTTCCGATGATGATACAATATTTTCACTAAAAAGCATGAAATACTTTATGGTAAAAATTTTTTTATTAAAATTTACTAAAAGCGTACTAATAATTTTGATACCGGCCCAAATGACTGCCTGAGAAGAATTTCTCTCATATGACTAAATAAACGCGTGAAAATATGGTATTGTCATCGGAACTATAGGTATGTATGCAGAGTTTCAGGCCGATCTGATATGAAATTCAAATGCTTAAATATTCGGATAATAACATTCGAATACTGAAATCTTCGGAGTTTATTCGTGGCATTCCAATACTTGTAAAATATTCGAATATTAATTTATTCCGTTTATGCCGTTCATATGCTAATAACTTATACTCCGTTTTCTGTTCGAAATTTTTTTAATGGCACTTTAACCTTTGTAGTGTTACATATTATGATTGTCTATATGGTTAACCATTGTGTTGTTGCCAAGAGAATGTTTGGAGTATAAAATCAGCAGTCGTATCTCAGAAACAGGAAGGCAATAACTATTAAGTGTAAGTTATTCAATTATCGACTACAAAATGGTGAAAAGAAACGAACTACCTACATATCGATTGAAATTAAAAGTGCTCTCGCGACTTTGCGCCGAGAAAATGTTTCCAAAAACCATTGTAAATAAACCAAAGTTACCGTACAATACAGTGCTATAAACTAGACATGAGAAACGACAGGGTCTAAGGAACGGCTCCAACGCTTAAAGAGTACAAAAGGGACGACGAACGCGAAAGATTTAAGAATGACGATAATATTTAAAAGGACCAAACGTGCCTCGTAGTTCCAGAAATTCGGGAAAACATTAATAGTCCAAGAGTAAATTCCATTTCTATTAACACGATGAAACAGAAGTTGACAGCAGCAACAGAATTACATAACTAGTAGAATTTTTATTTCGAGAAATAAAATAGAACAATATTGCATTGAGCCAGGGGAAAATAAATATTGGTTTAGGTACATGAATGTAGTAGAAGAACAGGTCCGTTTTCTCTTTTATCAAATGTAAATACGTAGGTATAACAAATGTGCTAATATTTTTCAGCGACACCGTATAGGCAATATCATTGATCTGTAAAAATTTGATAGTTCGCGTCGGAGTGTTGCGCCCAATGGGGATTAATCGGTATGAATGTTACATGGATGCATGCGCGTAAAGAGATAAAGAGCAGAAATTGGTTAAATCAATGTCAAATATTCTCAGCGGCGTGTCGATCATTGATACAATCAATAAAGCTGATTGTGAATCACTTAGCGGTGTTGTTCATCGGTCGGCCGGCTCCGATTATGTAGGAGTTCAGAGGCGGTGTAAAGGATCAGAATGGATATACATATAACACACGCAGGGAGGATGAGAGGGGTGGGCAGGACCCATTAGGCTAATCCCTCGTCGGCGGCCTCAGCCAAAGGAACGAAATAAGAAGGAATGAGAAAGCCACAGGCTACGTGTCATTCCTGCTCGCCTGCCGACACCTATACCCGACTGACTCCTTCATAGCTATGCTACGAGTATATCCTCTCAGAGGTGCTCCCTATCACGACTGCCCGCCCTCTTCTCATTTTCCTATGTCCTTTCGTTTCACGTGATTCAGTGACGCGCGGTTTCCTTCCCTCCCACTGTATTCTGCGATTTCCGTTACTCAAACATCTACTTTGCATATCAAATGTCACGAAATTGTATTATTCTGTTAAAATACTTGTAGATGATCCATCGGGGAATTCTTGAACGTTGTCAAACAACCTTGTCTTATGTTATACAATTTACGCTGGAATATTTACGCCAGGGGCACTTGTGAAGACAAAATGGTATTAGATATATATGAGCGGGGAAATCAATTTCCGAGTTATAAAATAAAATGTTTTTATGCGTCATAGAGATTGCTCCATGTACAGTAAGTGCCGGAAATATTTATTGCATCACCCCCAAACCCACGTACTATGAAACAATTTTCATAATTATATGATTGATAGAGGAGTTGGTCTCCAACTTCCTTCAACCAAGATATCGGGCACTGTAGGCCTACTTAAGGGAGAGGTTCTCAGGTGTCCGCCTCCGATTGCTTTGAATTTTGAATATGTTTTAGAGTACCGAAAAATAAGAAACACGTGTTTTTTATGGTTTAGGGTTTTCCGTTTTCATAATTAGGGGGTGAAACCACCCCCCAAAGTTCATACGGGGTACAAAATTGGGTTGAGTAAAACTTGATATAAATTTAATTTGCGCCATAACTTGCTGTATGGACGATGCTTTTGTCGTCAGTCACCGTTATTAGGGGGTAACTATGAGGGGTGGTTTCACCCCTTGAACATGCAAATCAGCCAAAATAGAAAGATATGCATTTGCTATTTTTCGGCCCTCTAAAACATATCCAAAAACCAAAGCGATCGGGGACGAACACCAGAAAATCTTATAACTTTGGGGGTTGGTTTCCCCTCCCTCTTAAATATGAAAACGGGCCGCTATAAAAAAAAACACGTATATCTTATTTTTCGGTACTCTAAAACATATCCAAAAACCAAAGCAATCGGAGGCGGACACCTGGGAATCTCTCCTTGTTAGTCAACAATCGTGCAAAAGTAATTTCTGAATACTAATACTAAATAAGGTAGAAGTGAATAGACCTTAAATATTCAAATGATGCAATAAATATTTTCAGTCCTGTACCTATTCTCTGCTCATTAGAATACACATAACTTTATTAAGGTTCCCACCGAAACTCAGAAACATCAGAGATTTCATTAATTTTGTAATCTAAATAAATAAGAAGAATATTACTAGTTACCAATACGTAGTAGACAACAAAATATTCATTATGTAGATCGTAATAGTGAAGAAAAAATATCATATACCTAACTTAGTAAAAATTAGCCTTCGAACTTATGTATAAACAATTTTTCATTCCTACGAATTTCTTTGCTCATTTTAGCGAGTATTTTTTCACTGGATACGAATGGTATCACATAACAAGTGCCACAAAAAAAATGAAAATTTTCAGAATATTTCTTAACAGCCTAACATTTTGTCGCCTTGGTGTTACATTAATAGATGGTATAATAGAAATTAAATATAATAGAAATTTGATTCGCTATAATAACACGGAACACCGGAAAACTTATGTAAGAACATTAGAGAATGCTAACAATATCAACAAAAGAAATACAATGGTACAGAAAACAAGTTACTGAAACTAAATATAGGTATGTACCTGTACCGATCTATAACTTACGATGAGCAGTTAAAATGCATAACTGAAAAACGGATAGAATCAGCAATAACCAAACTTACGTTTATTTGACTATAGTTACATACACATGAAAGTACATACATTCGTCCACCCTGTATGCAACATATTTTACATACTAAACCGGCTTCAAAGTTAGAATTCACAATTTTAATAATTGATATTAATATAAACCTTGATTAATATACATTTGATTTTGGTGCATGCAACTGAAAAATTGTACACAGTTTATTTAAAAAAGTATTATTATCCATGATAGTAGCAAAGATCGCGCAAAGGAATATTCGCCCAAATTGAATAGATATTTAATTTATACAAACGTAAGTACAATCAATATACAATTGCTACGATTTAATCTATATTATGCATAGATTCAACTAATTTTCTGCGAAATTTCTTAAAGCATTTCTTTGGTAGATGGCACCTATTAATTAAAAATATAGTAATCAAGATTTACAACACTGAAAATTATAATGGGCAATTCTGAATTTATTATTACTCAAATAAGTAAAATATTTTATACGTATGAGGTGGGCAGATACTTTTATAAATCACTGTGAATTAATGTATATATGTTTAAAAGTATCCTATGTAATTGGATGGTTATCGATTAAATAATTATAATAACGATTAAAAGTGATAAATATTCTAGTAAAAGTGGACACAAGAAAACTTGTATAGATCAAGATTTAATTAAAAGGTATTAAACATTATCGACCGTCATTTACATGGCCAAGGAGCTTCGAAGGAACTGCAGCACGAGGGGCACGATGGATATCTTTAATTGATGGGATTGATTCTAAGCGGCCGGGTACACTTCTTAACTAGGGGTCATTCCACACTGAGTCGGACACTTTTCGAAGTAACATTTCGGATTTTCGTGCAACTTGGATATGTTATAGTCTTTAGGGATATATAAACATACCTCGAAGGATTTTTCAAAATGTCAAAAAATGTGGATGTGACAGCTTTTTGAAATATAATGTTTACTTTTTTCCAAAAATTGTAACTGTTGAACTAACAAACTGATAAAAATGACCTTTTGGGTGCTTCCAGTGGAGATATAAGAGTACCTAATAAAAATCATTTCACTTAACAAAAGCGAATATTTGACCATTTATTTAGCAATTCTTCTTAACAAATGCAATTTGTTAGAGCAACCAGTCAAGCCGATGTGATTTGACGCAGCGTTACATTAAATTAATTTTCATTTGACCAATTTTATTTATAAAGTGTCCACGTTTTTTAAAACATGTCCGTAAAAAGGACAAACAAGGCTATATCCTCCTATTTTTTCCAAATTTTTAAAAAGGTGCCTTCAATTATAAAATTGCATTTGTTAAGAAGAATTGCTACATAAATGGTCAAATATTCGCTTTTGTTAAGTGAAATGATTTTTATTAGGTACTCTTATATCTCCACTGGAAGCACCCAAAAGGTCAATTTTTATCAGTTTGTTAGTTTAACAGTTACAATTTTTGGACAAAAAGTAAACACTATATTTCAAAGAGCTGTATCTGTGTCATCCATAATTTTTGACATTTTGAAAAATCCTTCGAGATATGTTTATATATCCCTAAGTACTACAACGTATCCAAGTTGCACTGAAATCCGAAATGTTACTCCGAAAAGTGTCCGACTTCGCTTGGAATGACCCAAAAAGTACTTTAAAAATATCCCATGTCGGCTTTACGCCTGTCTTGCTTCATATTTTATGTATTAACATTTATCGTGTATGTTTTATTAAACACCAATTGCAACAAATTGGTCAACTTTCAACTCATTTCGCTTGTCACTAATTATTACTTGCGTTTGCAGTATAACGTTCATAAAAGATAAAATGGAAGTTATAAAAAATTAATTTGATCAATTTCAGTCTATAGGGAAGATGTGTTAAGCTCCAACAAAAGACTGAAATCCAAAAGATGTTGCAGATATGAGAAGATTGAACGGAATTGTTCCATTTTCAACTTTTCATGGAATGAAACTTACGCTCAATTGAGTTTCCTTCATTCATGTACGCAGCGATAACACAGCTGTTCTGAGCAATAATGTGTTTTTCAATTTGTACGAATAGTTAGAAGACGGAAAATTTGGTAGAGCCGTCATCGGCTCCTGTCAGAGCGCGGGAATTCCAAAAACCGGAATATTGATATACCGACCACGGTGTAGCATTGTTAATGAATTGTTTATTTAAAATAACCGGTATCTGCTGTTACTCTAGATCTATTTCAAATATTATTTGTAAGTCAGTAAACCTCACAGCTGAGATTTAATGTTTTTGAATACAGAACTATCGAAGATGCTATATCTTTTAGATATTCACAGTAACTGGAGGAATTTTCTTAATTACTGCTAAATCCACAGTGTTAAATCCATGGATGCTTCCCTGAGTCCTCCCGAGAGTCTATCAGTGAGTATGGTACCGGCCAGTGAGCAACGTTAGCATGTAAATGAACGTTAATTGCAGCCGAGCTAACAGCTCGTAGGGGCCCAAATCGTGGACACCAATGGCCTAATCTCAATCTTTTCTTAAAAAGTAAGCTGAACGGTTGCGTTCTGTGAAATAATATACTTGCAGTATTTTCTTTGAAAAGTTCAAACACTAACGAATGCAATTATCGTTCAATAAGCCTCTCGACTTGCACCTCTCCCTTCTTTCTTTAAAAACAACGTTAGCCGAAATTCTAAACGAATAAGATTTTTATTCGTCGACACCTTTTTTGCTCATATTGTTAACATGCCATTGCCCGTTTGATTTAGAGATTCCGCGTATTCGCGAGTGCTTCTACTTTTATGCTTTCTTCTGCCTTTGCGATCGATGATAAGAAATTCTACATGTTCACTGCGTCATCAGATATGAAACTGAACATAACTTTTAGGACGAAATACGTTACAATATTTAGCATAACTCGTTATGTAACTTATCCTTATAAATTTTAAGCAAACAAAATTGTTTTGGCAATGTCTGAATGGGCTGGCGAATCGTTATAAAAAGAAATTCAACATAACGATACCGTTCGCCAGATCGCAACATATTCTATTCTTAAACTATATGTATACGCTTTTACGATTCTCTAATCGATAAGATCTTGTAATTGGTAAGTTTTCAAAAATTGCTTGTCGATTACATGTACACAAGATATAGGGGTCGATAAATGAGCACCACTGCGGACGTGTGGCAGGCGGTCCGTTTGATCTCCGCGGGACTCTCATGGGACCGGCGGTCACTGCTGGTCCTCTTTCTCTCTCGCGTTTTGCGTCTTCCTCTTCCTTGACATTCTCCAGGATCCAACGCGTAAGGATATAGGCCTGTCCTTTTCTTTCTCTTTCTCACTTTCTCTTTAATATACTGTTGCTTTCCGTACACTCTCCTCTCTCGTTTTCTCTCTAAAAATAAACGATCCGTGCGTGCATCCTTTTCTCTCGATATCTTGCTTCTCCCTCCGTTTCATCATACTTGGGTCTCTTCGTTTATCGTTTTCTTACCGTTCCCTTTCTCACTTCCGCCGACTACATTTATTTATGAGATCCTATCCCTCATCCTACCCCTTCCCTCGCCTTGAACCTCAAATTCTCTCCCTCCCACAACAGCGTGCCTGACGGTCTGACTTTTAAGACCTCGGAACACCTGTACCGCTAATTCCTCCTTGTCTACCTGTATCACTCACGAAAACAAATTCCCGCCTCGTGTCAACGGGAACTGCCTCGCACGATAATCGAAGGCGATAGAAATCACAATATCGTAGAATTTGATTCAACATTCGACACCTACGCGGATGTTGATGTTTTTTTCTTTTAAGTAGACTCAGAGTTGTGTACCTGGATTCGGAAAACAAAGGTTTCTACTTCTTTTATGTGTCTCTTTCAAGTTCGTTGTAGCTCCACTTTTGTTAATTTTATTTACTAGTATCTACTTGCACTTATGAATCCTATTAGTTCACCCAAAAATTGTAAACGTTAAGGACCTGATAATTTGAATGTTGTATTTGGAATAGGTATGTCAGATTCTAATATATCTATGAATTACGTTATAATAATATGAAAAATCGATTAACATGCAAATACTGTTTGCATTGTGATTGATTGTATTCGATACATATGTATTTGCACAGGTATATCCGAGTATATGTATACCTAGCCTTGAGTTAAAGTCTGAAATAGAGCTGGGACTATTCGAATAATTTAATATTCGAATATTTTACAAGTATTCGAATGCTACGAATAAACTTCGAAAATTTGAGTATTCGAATGTTTAAGGATTCGAATGCTATTCGAATATTTCAGTATTCGAATACATAAATATTAGAATAGTATGTGGATACTTGGATATTCGAATTATATTCGCTAAATTGAGCAACTGAAGTATTTGAATATTCAAATACCGAAAATTTCGACGAATAGTACCAGCCCTACTCTGAAACTGAAGAAGTTCCAGAACGTTTTGCAATAGTGTTGCCTTGGTAGTCTTGCATAATTTCGTAAATTTTTTCAACTGTTTCGGAGTATTGAAAATCCGTAACTTTTTTAACTTTCTTTTCTTAAGTGACGGTTAATATTTCATCGCTGACGTAATTCCGTACTATATAATGACTACTATGGGCTTTACTACCAAAATGGGTTTTGTATAAAATGGTCCTCCCGTACAAACAACTAATTAAACAACTTTCAGGTTTTTAATCTTAATGTTTTGCATTCGCCGTTAAAGTGATTACAAGGATTTGTAAAATAATCACGAGAAAATTTTTCAATATCATAAGAACACTAATATGTATGTAAATATTTTTAAGGAAAAAAGAAAAATCAGAAGCAACATCAAAAGAGAAATAACGCGCGCCTCGTCCCGTGAGATATTGACACTCTTGTAACTCATTCGGCGGGCGTGTGAGCAACCCATATAGCTAATCCTGCTCACGCCCACCGAAGATTAAATTCCGATGGTTTCCCGGTTGACTTGGACTACTTCATGTAACCGACGACCGAAGACCGGACTTAAAATCTTGTGTACGTCAAACTTTATTCGTAGATACAGGAGGTTAAAAGCTCTTGATGACCTTCGACGATGGATCGACTAAATTCCTTTTTCTTTATCTTTCATTCACTGCACTGCCTCGCTACCATTTTTCTTCCCCTTTATCCCTTCGCTCCCCTTCTCCGGATTTTCAACTAGTGCAACGAGTAATTAACGCGTCAAAGATTATGCGACGTCATATGGGGTTGTATTTTTCAAGCATGCAATGACGAAAATTTTCTGGTTATATACTTACACAATTTCATCATTTGAAAAGTTAGGAACACGAAAGTTTCCTTCTGATTACTTGGTTGAAGTTTTATATTGTTTGATGTGGCTGCATTTGAGATGTTTAGAAACAAACATAATACTTGCAATGAGCGTAAGAAAATAGTGACATTCAATATCATCGCGTCCGTCACGGAAACGTTATTTACATTTTTGGCCCCACTGCCCGAAACGTTGCAGGAGGCGGGCATAACAATGTTGCTGCAACGTTCTGACAGCGTTGCGTGCAACATTTCAATCTTGCACTGCAACGATCCTGCAGCTTTGCTGCAACGAGAGTGTGCTGTATGGGCATGGTTACAGATGTAGCTCTACCAATTACAACCGAACAATGCTGTGATCTGTATCATCTACGATTTAAAATTTGATATATTGTAAGAGTGTATCACACTCGGATAATTATACACGGATGTGCGAAAATTCTCAATCGACAAAAATGAGAAAATAATTTTATACTTTTCTGCAGAGCAAAATAGTCTAGCTTTTTTTTTATCGTCACTAAAGCACCTTTATTTCTTTCCTAGTTAAACATAATGTATAGCCGTTCCGTAGGTATAATTCAAAATTCAAACCGGCGGAAAATTCCCGCATTAACCAACGCTATTTAGCGAAGTAGTTCTAGAAACACTCGAATATACAGGGCCAGTAGAGCTTCGAATAAAAATTAATATATGATCGTCGAAGCATCTTTGTATCTTGAGAAGTATTTTTCTATTACAAACTTGGCACATTCGATAAATAATGGAAAACACATTTTACAACCGAACATTTTGTGATGAATATCAAACGAAAATAAGCGAACACGTGTTCAAGCATTCGTGCACATACGCATTATTTACAAAGATACAATTGAACATTAAAGTTTCGTAGCACGTTTCTTAATTACTGTATGAGAAAGGTGGTAAAATATCTTCTAATCAGTCTAGAGTTCTAGACTACTTTACCCACTGTTACATTCATGTACATTTCTATTTCTTTACAATTGTCATTACTTATAATTATTACACAATTTTCTGTAATTTTGTTGAAATTACTATTGATTATTTGTATATAGAATTATCGCCTTACTAAATGCATATTTATATCCTTGAAATTAAAAAAAGTAAAAGAGTTATATCTACACACTCCGAAACCAGGTCAGCAATCAAATAAGTCGTGTCAAATCGTTAAATATTACGATTAATGGATCTCATGCTATGAAAGCCAGCATTATGTATATAGAAATTAAGTCCAAATTCATTGTAAGTTTTGCATAAAAGATAAACACCACGTTAATAGCGCGATTTCGTTTTAAATATTCAATTTGCGTTTTTTAGCTCAGTTTGACGAATATTTATTTGAAATAGGAAGCAATGTGGATAATTGACACTTACCACCGCCCAGTATGCCGTCGATGGTGTAGTCCTTCTTCCCGTCGTCGCCTGGTCGTCCACCGCGAAGTAACCTGCTGATAGAGCTGACACTTGGAGGGTCTGAGAAACCTTCCTGTGCGAAATAAATGTCGTCGTTATTCATTAGAATGTCGCAGCTGTGGTTAAAGTTTGTGTACTAACTCGCACAGTAATGTAACTTTCAAACCTGTTTTTCTACTAGTTTTAAATACATCGGATTAAATTTTATATCTACACATGATATTTATTAAAATATTAAGGAATTAAAAATTCTTACACACTTTTAGGCAATATCCTAAAGCGTGGCAAAAGTCATACGATTCAAGAAAGTGTGAATACGTGAAATATTAGATGTTGCACCCGGTAATACAGGGTATCCCACGTAAGTGTCGTCCCGGAATTTCAGGACTTTCTTTGAATTTTACACAACATTCTTATAGACAAAAAGTTGAATTGTATTTAAGTGAACATAACTCCCATAAATCAGAGTTTCTTTACCTGCATTTTGTCGTACATATAGATGTTACCGTAAACTGGGGTGACTTTACCCGCCGGGGTGACATTGCCCACTTTTTTACTCTGACTGAAAAATTACCATATGATTGAATTCGCTATTTTTTTTCGTCCGACCTTGAAGAAATTATTGCTATCGATTACAAAGCACCATATGTTCTAATTACTTCACAATAAAATAAAATAAAGTCTTTCCGAAAAGTGGGCAATGTCACCCCGGGCGGGCAAAGTCACCCCAGTTTACGGTACCTTCTCTTTTTCAAATGAAACAATAGCATTTGTTTAATATTTTATTCTGGAACAAATCATGGTAAATCAAACTAGTATGTATAAGTCACAAAAAGAAAGACAAATAACATATAAAAAGTAAAAGAAAGGTGGGCAACGTCGCTGTACAGCAAAGCGTTCGCCTCAGAAGTAATTTAATTTACGTTTGATACGGTACTAGGTAAACAAAAGATTCACGTTCAAATTCATAATTCAAAACACAGAAGATTCACAGGAAAGAATCTACAGACGCGGTAGCTTCTCGACGTCAAGCACATGCTTCGACACCCTGCATATGTCGATTGTCCGTGCCACGTATCTTTTACTCGGAACACTGCTATTCCAACCAGAGATGGGCAAAAAATTATTTTAAATAAAAATTTCGTTTACAAATTTTTATTTAAAATAATTTTTCGCCCATCTCTGATTCCAACCTTCCCTGAAACTTATTTCATTAATATCTCATCACGCCTGCATAATTTTCTAAATTTAAAGGCATTTTTCTTATGTAAACCGCATAAAAGCTTTCGAATAAGACCAAATTCAATAAAATCGGTCCACGCATGACAGACATATCGTAATATCGTCTCATGGATCAGTCGGAAACGGTAAGACTATTCTTCTGATTCTCCAAGCCAAATTTTCGTCAACATAATACGTATATACGCATTACGCGCACACCTTCAGCCAAAACGAACTAATACATGTTTCGTTCGTCAATCGCTATCTTCACTATGCAATCTACTCCAAATTTTCACAGCTTACCGTCAAGTTGTAACCTGGCGAGTGTCAAATAAAGTATGCTGTCAAAGTTTGAGATGCCATGTGTTTTTACAAATATGTATCGTTGAATCATTGAATTGCAACCAGAATGCAGTCTCAAGCACAAGGTAAGTTGCCAAAATTTGAATTGCGACATGTTTGTATATCATCAGACTGTATTTTATTTGTAACTAAACTGAGGATTTTATGTATATGCATATAATCGAACCGTAAAACGATGCTCTGACCTATGCCAGGCTATGTATGTACGCATAATTTTGCAGGAAGGATTTCGTACATATACTTATTCAGTTATTTTGATACATGGACACCTTCGATAATGCACGAATTTAATTAGTGTTTCTTGTTTCAATAAAGAATTATAAATTTTGTAAATAAATTATATTTTATTGCTGGACCTACAGTCAGCGAAATTTCCATAGGTCCATGTGTCATTTTTTCGTAATTTTAGTTAATTTATAGAAAATTAATATGTTCTAATTATTCATGTCATATTAAGTTGAGTACAAAGACATCTCAGTGGTTTCAAGGTAAAATATATTTTCATTCAAGTGGTTACTTTAAAAAGTAGGTATATATTTTTGATAAAGGGATATGCGAAATTTCTATAGTTCCACTCAATATAATACTTTATTTATTCTATAAAATCAAAATGTTTTTACTGAATAATTATGTTAATATGGTATATTGCCACCATTCTTTTGAATAACTTTGAAAATTCGGTTAGTCATAGTTTTAATTAATGTTTGCAACACCGAAATATCTATACTAGGCCACGCTTAGCCTCATACAATATTTAAGCCCTGCCACTGTAGCAAATTGTTTTCCATTTGCGTACACCTTGCGGGTTAGTATTCCCCAAAGATTGTCTATGGGGCTGAGGTTCGGAGATAGGGCGGGCCACTGCATTAATTCAATATTTTTCCTCTGAAACCATTCCTTGGTTACTCTTGAAGTGTAAATGGACGCATTATCCTGCTGAAATATGCACTCTTCTGCACCATCTTCTTCCATGAACGGAATTAAAATATCCTCCAGAAGGTCTGTATACTGTTCCAAATTCATTTTTGCCGATATCCAACACATTGGTGTCTTTGCGGAATATCTAAATGCGGCCCAAATCATGACACCCCCACCACCAAAGTTCCGACTCATAGCAATGTCATGTGATTTACTCAAATCGTGCCAATAGTACTTAAAACCATCTGGCCCATCCAAATTAAATTTGTTCTCATCCGAGAAAATGAAATTTTACCATTCCTCGTTCCAACACATGTGATTTCTTGCAAGAGCAAGTCTTGCTCCTTTGTGGTCGCGCGTTAAATGCAGTTTTGAAGCTTTCTTAGTCCACACAAAGCGTTTGTTTTTTCGTAGAATTTGTTGAACACGCCTTTTAGATACCGGAAGAACTAATTCTGCTTGTATTTGCCCTGCAATTACATTTTGACTTGATGCAGCACGTAAAATTAACGATGTCTGCCTCCGACTCAGCTTCTTATTTCCATCTTTCCGATTATTTTTGACATACAAATTGCCTAATTTAACAAAATTATTTACTATATTATGGGACCTGCTTATATTTAAGGCTATTTCTCTGTTAGAAAATCCTGCATCTTTGTAAGCTATTATCTTAACTTGCTCATCCTTATTCAATAATTCACCTCGTGGCATATTAAAAAAAAATGAAGCAACTTAAGAATATATCAGGTGGAACTATGGTTATTTCGCACAAATTCGCAATGCAATATCAAATATCACCGTAATAATCAAAACTATACGCAATAATCAGATATACTACTGAAGAAAACAGTTGGAATGGGAGAGACAATGGTGCACCTAACTACCCCAGTTGGTAACAGTTGATACTCAATCGGTAATAATCAAAAACAATAAAAAAAAATTGTGGAACTATGGAAATTTCGTTGACTGTTGTAACTACACTTGCTCTAGCAAAAAAAGTAATTCTGTTTCTATTGATTTATTTAGAAATATTAAATGTTTACTAAATTATTGCATGTGGGGCAATGTGGAACGCTTTGCGTGGAGTAAAACGGAATTCTTATTTAACCGACTTCCACCAATCGAATTGTCTTGAAACTTTGCAGGCGTGCGTAGTTATGATGACAATAAAAAATTCTGATAAAAAGCCGGGAGGGGTAAAGAAATTACCCACACATCAATGAATAGGTATAACCCATAGCCACAAATCCAAACGACTTGAAATCAGCCTGTAACCACAGATCAAATCAATTCAATCGATATGCAAACAGCATACATATAGCCACAAATCAGAATTTAGACACTAAAAAGTAAATAATAAAAAATTATACAAAAAAAATTTTTTTTAAATCAAACAATTATATTTCAAATGGACTAAAAACTAAAAAATTCTCCACGCACGTGTTGATATTCATTATTCATGTAAAAATCCAAGTGTATTTGATTATTCTCAGTAAATTTGATGTTATCTGGTAAAATATTTTTTCTTATGTGTAAAATATATATTTTTGTTATATGTTATTTGTAATAGTTATATCTAAAAGCATATATTTATAGTTTTATACATAAATGAATTAATTTTAAATTATAAAAATAAAGATTTTGTACGTTTGCATGGTCCTCAAATGGGTGTTCCGTTTTACCCCACCACTTGAGCGAGGCGAAGATTTCAATACCTCCGGTAAATTTCATTTTCCGCCTTTCTCAAAGATTTCTCTTAACAATTGCTTGGATTTTCTTATAGTCTAAGGTCCACTGAAGACTCCTGTTGAAGCCCCGTGTCTTTTTCTCCTTCCGATTTTATGTTATCACCCTCCAAAGTTAAGCGTTCCGATTTACCCCCCTTTCCCCTACTTGGTGTAATGTTTTTAATTTTGAAGTTTTTTATGGGGATCCACATTACATGTAAAAAAGTTCACCGTGAGAGGATTATAGCTGCAGAAAGTACGTATTTGTTTCATCCAGCGGAGTTATACAATTTACAACACGATGGATTGTAATTCGAACACTTATTGTAATCGATCGCTCAAAGGTACTACGACCACTTTTTATCCGTTATTTGTGTGTTTTTTATAGCTCATGCATAAGCATTGAATTTTTCATTATTCGTTTGGATATAAAATATTAAATGTATGCTATAGTTTCATTTCGAAAGCACAAGGTAACATTCATATCTTCGACAATCAAAACAGATAAGGATATTACCTACTCTGGTTTACGGAAGCTGTGCACACTTGAATATTGTCGAACTTTTGTCTAGTAAAAATTTTAGGAAAATTCAAGGACCCATATAGCACACTTGTTGGAGGAACGTTGCAGGAACGTTCCAGTGCAAGATTGCAATGTTGCACGCAACGTTGCCGCAACGTTGCAGCAATGTTGCATGGCAAAATTGAGGCAACGTTGTGGTAATATTGCACGGGGAGGACATAGGAATATTGCTGCAACGTTGCGGCACTTTTGCGGAAATGATCCTGCAACTTTACGGCAATAATCCTGCAACGTTGCTGCAACGAAGTGTGCTGTATGAGGAATGTTCTGAGATTTCGCGGTGACACTTACCTACGTGGGACAGTGTGGCACACCCCTATACATATGTAGATAATAGTAGGATTCCTAAAATCTGTAAGCTCTTTCATGAGTCCGTTGCAGTATCGCAAAGCACTGTTCACAATTCGAACAAGCGAGGGTAATGAATATTATTTAACCCGTTAATCACGGAGGATGAATTAATTCGTAATTGGCGAATACCTCCACATTCAGCAAGACGAGTTAATTTCTCGCGAAAATTTAATACTTGCAGTCGTTGAAAAGAGGTAACTACGTAGAGTTAGTATAAGTGTAATAAACTTCTATTGTAAATGAAACGCAGGCTACAACTAAATCGTGAATTGTAGAAGCACAAACTCTAAACTGTATAAAAGAAAAGTATTTATTTAAATAATCGAAACCAAGTGCACTACTGCTTGTATATATATTCAGACAACCTAATGATCAAGATCTATAATTTGCACAATTTAAATTACTTCATACTACTATGATGTTGAACACGGTTTCTCCCGATTTAGAGTTTATAAATTACCTCTACATATATGATAGAAATGTTCATTCAACGCGATCACTTTGGAAAGGTACGAGATTTGCAACATTTGTGGCAAATCACAAACGTCGACTAACACGTTATAAAGTTTTTGAGAACTCCGGAATCGCGGAACAAGCATTTATATTTATCCTATTCAAAGCGTTATGTGGACCGTATTAGGGTATGAAACGACTTTTGAAAGAAAACGTTTTTCGATCACCATTATTAAAAAAAAAAGAACGGTTAAACCAGTTTTCGAATTTTCACAAAAAAATATAACTACTAAATACATATTTGTATTTAATTTAAATTTTTTTCAGTCTTTTTTAATATTTGTGGAATTACAAAAATATAACAAAATAAAATATACTCTATCTATACAAAACCCAATAAAGACAAAATATCCGTACAATTTTTAGTTAATTTAATATTTATGGATGTTAAAAAATATAATACGATAAAATACACTGCATACAAAATCAAACGAAAAAAAAAACTAAAATAATTAAAATTCGTACAAAATATAAATTACAAATCTCTATTTAATTTAATATTTTTCTTCAGAAAATATGCACTCATGTAGATTAGTTTTACAGCAAACTGTTACTTACTGCAATATGCTTGTGTCCGAGGCGATTTCAACATTTCAAGTGAAAATGTTAACACTTTTAATGAAATAATTAATTCATTTTTACATTTTTTTAATTTATAAACCGGTTTTAGAATTTTACAAACTTATAAAAAAACGGTTTTTAAACCCGGTTTTTAAAAACCGACAAACCCTAGATCGATTGCAAATTGCATATGACGCCTAGAGGGAGCAGAATGGTGGCAGGGGTTCTACGCATAAAGAAGGCTGGCTTATAATTAGATCCTACGGAGGAATCCGGCGAACTGGTATGATTTCAATGAAATTTCATATGTAGGTTTAGAACTAAAAAATATTAAATCTCTGCTAATCATGTAGGTATTTCATAGTTTACAATTCACACTGTTAGCCAAAAGCTTGGAATCACTTGCCGAGTTTCATTCAAATCGTATGGCATACAATTTTCTTTTTCCAATTCAACGTTTATACTGTCAGTAACAATTGCAATTATTTTGACTTTCATAAATTTTAATATTTTGTCACGCGTGCAAGTTACTTCAATTTATTTATTCAACGAAAAATTTCCTCCTTTCCTGAAGGAATTCTACTGGTTCGAAACATTCTTCTTCGAAAATTAGGGTCAAATTGCATTTTATTTTTGAGACAGATAATGCTTTTTGTATTGCAATTTATTGAAATAAAAAAAAAATCATCATAAAGTGTTAATTTTTCTTCAAGTCTAATCGGCTGGAATTTGATCTGTGCAAAATAAAAGTTGTACCTACGTACACAAAAATCCTACATAACATATTGATTTTAGACAACTAAAATTTTGATATTACATTCTCGGACATACTACGTATCGAACGAGGGCCACTTTTACGAGACAATAATCTATAATAAATTGCTGTAAAAGAATTAAAATTCCATTTTTGGCATTAAATTGTTGGGTTTCCTCTCTAACGTAAAATTGGAATAAACAAGCAAAAGAAAGAAACACACAGTCGAGCAATAGGCAATATGTCTTAGAACATACTATGATAATTTGAAGTCAGTGTGTTCGTTGATCATCGAGTGATCTTGATAAATAATTGGAAAATTACTTTTTTTTGTACGGATCAACTTCGACGATGTATAACTTTATATGTATTACATAGATAGTGTGTAATGATTTTTTGTGTGTTTTATTCTTCAAGGAATGCATTTATAGTAGTACCTGTGTAGTAGCGATTGTAGTAGTTATAAAAATAAATTTTAAACGTCATTTCCCTTTACGATCTGCCGTTGTGGTTAAAGGGATTTTTTCTAGAGAGTTGTTCTATGCACAGTGATAACTCGTTGTCAGAATCAGATAATAGCTGTAATCCATTGTACACCTACAGTCCCTAAAAGGTATAGTTTCTCGTATTACAGTATTCTAGATTCTTGAATGTACACAGAAAGTAATATCTCGCAGTTATTTCTTTTGCGATTAAGCTAATTCCTTAACATTTTGGTATAAACACCAAAAATACTCAAACATTTTTCTTTTATCATAGATATTTTTCGTGCAGATAAAACCAACATTTTGATTTAGAAATAAAAACCTGTGGAATTTTTAAATTACATTGATTTTTATACTCATTTATAAACACGATGTGAATTCGCTGCCGGCATACTTTGGGTTGCACTTTAAGTGGCATTTGTAGTTTGCAAATGCAACCTATTGCACTACAATCTTGTGCAATCATTTTCGAAGTAAAATATACATTTTACGCCGTGGATACAGCGTTATTACACATCATGCTGTGCACCGTTACACGCAACCACTTACTACGCTTGAATTCTGTGATAGTGCGGTCCGTTAGAATGATGTTATGTTGAGGTAAGTCTCACTGCAATGATTCGATGTTAAATCACTGATCAGAGAGTCTAATACAAGCTTTGCACACGCTTTAACGAAAAATTACTGACTTTTACGAATATTTGTCATCGAATTTTCGAATACGTTTATTTGTCAAACACTGAGCTATTATTTTTATGCAGCCATTGAGCTATTATTTTTATAGCTCAATGGTCAAACATAATATCCACACATTTGTTCTTCATCAACGATATTCATATAGTAGACTCTCTGTTAACCGCTCCCATAGGGATCCATTGGTCACATCCGACTAGAGCCACAAATATTCGAATAATTTTTGAATACGAAAGGTGTCTTCGAATATTCGAATAATTGGGAATATTCGAATATTCAGAGTAATCGAATTTCGGACTATACCGAATAGGAATCTGAAGATGAAATATTTTTTCGCGCATTATCGTGAAATTCTTTTCATATTGGCCTTTACAATTATTATCTTTTCAAACTATAAATTTTGAAACTTTACTAATGTGTCGCAAATTTATAAATTTTGAAACGAAAGCAATCAGCAGTTATTAGAATTATTATCCTAATTATTTAACAATCTGTTATTCGAACAAATTATTTAAATATGATGAATTTTTTGAATAAACGGAAGGAATAATTATTGTTTAAATAAAATATTGTACCTAAATAGAAATAGTTCGGAAAATTACGTTACATGCGTATACATTTACTCGAAGCAATTGGAATAATGTCCCATTTATCGTTTATAAACTAATAACTGTCAAGGCCAACATAAAAAGAATATCACGATACAGTGTGAAAAAATGTTTCATGTCTGATTCCTATTCGGTAGAATCCGAAATTCGATCACTCCGAATATTCCAATACTCATAATTATTCGAATCTCAAATTCGAATTCTCAAGTATTCGAATACTTAGAATATTCGAATATTCGAAAGAGCCCTAAAACCGACCTCTAGCTGGATAAACAAATGACTGCTTAATTGGAAAATATATACCAAATATCATATATTTGTATATAAGTTATATTGTGTAGGTATAATATATACCTGCATATACATATATAGGGGAGAGTAGGGTAAACCGGAACATCAATGTTTCTCCTAGATAAGAGTTCCGAATGAGTTGGTATCGCGTGATATAGGTCCAAAGGGTCCTCACAGCATTTCCGTTAAGAGTTGGAACAATTTCCGGTATCGACCTTTCAATATTGTGTTGTACTTTCGACCAGTTTTCGGCACTTGGCTTTCGAAAATTAATAACGGTAAAAACATCGTTGGATTCTAGAGTCCTTACGCTACATTTTGACGTATTAAAAAGTTCTGTACTTCACGCTGAAGTGTAAATATTAAATGTTTACTAAATGACTGCATCTGGGGCAAAATGAAACATTTTGCGTGGGGTAAAACGAAACGCCTATGTAACCCACTTCCACCAATCCAATTGTCTTGAAACACTCCAGGCATGCGTAGTTATGATGACAATGCAAAATTATGAAAAAAAAACGGGAACGGTGAAAAAATTACCCAGTCATCAATAAATATAACCCATATAACCACAAATCCAAACGATTTGAAATCAGCCTGTAACCACGAATCAAATCAACTCAATCGATATGCAATCAGCATATAACCACAAATCAAAACGTAGACATTAAAAAGTAAATAATAACAAAATATACAAAAAAATTATTTAAGTTAAACAATTTTATTTAAGATGCACTATAAACTAAAAATATCTCCATGCACGTGTTGATATTCATTATTCATGTAAAAATCAATGTGTAATTCATTATTTTCAGTAAATTTTATGTTACCTAGTAAAATATTTTTTCTTATGTGTATAATATATATTTTTGTTACATTTCATTTGTAATAGTTATACCTAGAACATATATTTATAGTTTTTTTTTTACATAAATGAATACTTTTTAAATCATAAAAATATAGATTTTGTACGTTTACATGGTGTTAAACTGGGTGTTTCGTTTCACCCTACCACTTGAGCGAGGCGAAGATTTCAATACCTGCGGATAATCTCATTTTCCTTCGTTCCCAAAGATTTTTCTTAACAATGGCGTTGATTTTCTTCTAGTCTAAGTTACACTGAAGACTCCTGTTGAAGTCTCTTTTTCTCCTTCCAATTTTATGTTATCACCCTCCAAAGTTAAGCATTCCTTTTTACCCCACTCTCCCCTATTTTATATTAATCAGTACATTCAGCCGCACAAATGTTCGTGTACAAGTAGGAATCCCCATTTCTTGCTGCACTTTCAACTTTATCTACCAGGTTATACAGGGGACCTAGCAATTTTGTCACCAAATCTTTCACCGCGTTATAAGAAACCGCTAATAGTGGGACAAATCTATGTGGCACAGAATGTGAGACAACAAGAACGTTTTAAATGTGGGTTAGACTAGCTATTTAGTAATAAACTATAATCTAGAGACGCGGCAGCGTCTCGACGCCAAGTACATTTTTCAACACACGCGGAATCTGAAGATGGATTTACAGTAAAAAAGACACATGCAGGTAGTGGTTAGAAAACGTTTCGATATCAATTACGAGAATAAGAAATACAAAATACGAGCATGCTATGTCTCTCTCGACATTCTACAACTTTCGTCTGATAGAATTTTTCGTACTATTCATATTTTTCGAGATAGTTGCACTTTTTCAGATACAACGGACACACTGTATATTTAACTGTTGACTAATGTGGTCGGACAATCCCATAATCAAGGGAGTGATCGACCACCTTGTCCAAATAAATTAAAAAGGAATACATACGTATTGTTGGGGTGACACTGTAGTTTTATGCATATTATATCCCCCGATATCGGAATAGTATAAATAAAATTACCTGTCTTTCAAATATCATCAGCACTGTAACTTGGTCGATGTTTCTTATAATTCAAATATGGATTTTTGACAATGGTCAATGCAAGATCAACAACAAGCGCATTCATTTCTTTTGTGTCAATGACACATAGTGCCCTCCCTTGCGTCAGTCTTAAAATATCAACACTGGTCGGACTCTCGGTGGTCGAACTATACCGGACTTACCCTACGACAAAACGTCATGCACATTATTTACGTCGGATAATGTCCACGTTCGCATATGTTCCCTCCGTGGTAGCCTGTGGAATCTTAGACTGTATTCTGCGCGTCTACAATTCGGAATCGCTTCCGCGAAATTCGGATTTATTGCGGATTAATTGCTGAAATCATTCACATGGATTGTATCTCAATATATTCGCAATATTTCACGGCAATGTGTGCGCAATATTCCTGAAATATTGCACAAACTTGGCCATTGTAATATTGCACTTCAATATGTGCGCAATATTCCTGAAACATTACACAAATGTTTCCATAGCAATATTACACGGCAATGTGTGCGCTATATTCCTGAAACATTGCGCATATGTTTCCATAGCAATATTTCACGGCGATGTGTGCGCAATATTTCTGTAACATTGCACAAATGTGGCCATTGAAATTTTACACGGCAATATTTCCGCAATTTTGCAGTAATATTGCAATGCAACTCGCAACCAAACGGCAACATTGCAATGTACTGCAACTTTTTTGCAACATTTCAGCAACAAAATGTGCTGTGGGGGTGACGATATCGATACTTCGTTTTCGATGTTTTATCTGTATCGATACTTTATCCATCAATATGTATCGATATGAAATATCGATACAATTGGCATGTATCGCCATCCTTATACCGTCGGGGTGTTGACGGGAGCCCCCACACATCCAATAGGTGCTCTCGAAAGCACCCTCCTCCTAGCAAAAAAATTATGTTCTAGAAACAGAGGCATCCTAACATCCGAACAGAGTCGGGGTTTACGGGTATCCGCAAGTTTCTGGTTGAAATCTCCAAACTTACATCGATTTGCTACCACGCTTTACGCACCCGCGCGCCCCCACACTAATCTAACCCCAACCTACATATACTAATATCCGGGACAAATTGGGAAGTGGAATGCGTTGTGTCGGAATAAATCAACAGAAGTTTTTCGCATATATCTCGGAAACTAAGGCCGAGCTGCGGTAATATGTATAGGAAAAAGTTGTTCAAAATATAGAGTTTTACAACATATCCAAATTTCATCAAAATCGGTGAATAATCACTAATGTAAATAATTACCTTAACTTTTTTGTTTTTAACTCTACAACACCTGACCCTACTCATCTGTTGGTACGATATCGGTTTCGGTATAGCTTTGTTGACCTAATACCGGTATGAAAATCATACCGGTTTGAAGTCCCTGTATTTTGGCTATATTTTATTAGGTGTAAAGGATCTAATTACTGACACCTACCCAATTACTGTCACCCTAAGCTGTTTCACGCAAAATAACGAATAAATCTTGTGAAATGACGCATAAAAAATGTAGCCTGCAATTGAAACTGTTATTTATACGATACAAAAAACAGCGCTTAATTTTTTCTTCGTTAATTTGGATAAAACGATCAAAAAGTTTAAGTGGATATTAGGAGAGTGAGAACGATGATTTGCTTACTAGCGAAACAGGAAACAAGGCGTTAAAGAAAATGTTATAATTGTAATATTTAAGCTATTAACATAATAAAATATAATATTTTAAATAATATAAACATCATAGAAAGTAATAAAGATACGAATTCAACGATTCATTAAGTCTTTTTACTTATTAATTGTGTAGAGAGTGAGTGAGGGAGAGAGAGAGAGCGAGAGAGAGGGAGAGAGTGAGAAAGAGAGAGAATGGAGAGCGAATGATAAGGTGTGATAGGCCGATTGGCATGGGAAGCGGGAGCAGGAGAAAGAGAGGGAGAAGAAGGATATGAACGGGAGACGCCAGAAGAGCGAGAGCCATTAAAGGTGTAACAATCAAAAATTATATTCGTAGCGTATAATAGCAATAAAGTTATATTTGTTCACAAAAAGACACGACAATTGGGTGACAGTGATCGATACAAGCGTTTCAAGCATTTTGGTATTCTTGTCATAGCAGTAGTTGCTCATGTACATAAGACAACATAACCTTAAAATGAGATAAGCAGTATTAGGTTAGCTGGTTGTAATTGGGGTGTCAGTAACTCAGTCAAACGCATTTGAATGGTGTGAGTAATAGATATAATATATTTTTGAAATTGATGCATTTCTACATAAAATTCGAAGTTTTAAGATTCACCAATTTTTTTTCATCAAGTAAACATATTAAACAATAATAAATAACAAGAACACCATATACTTTTGGTCTACGTATAAGTACAAAACTATAAGATAAGGTCAGCGTCAACACTTAAAATGTCAGCAATTGGGTCCTTTATCCTATAATAGTTAATAGTAAAATAAAGATTTTGTATGTTTACATGGTCTTCAAATGGATGTTCCGTTTTACCTCACCCCTGAGCGAGGCGAATTTTCAATACCTCTGGTAAATCTCATTTTCCTTTGTTGG
Source organism: Andrena marginata (assembly GCA_963932335.1). Lineage (NCBI taxonomy): Eukaryota > Metazoa > Arthropoda > Insecta > Hymenoptera > Andrenidae > Andrena > Andrena marginata. The sequence continues at coordinate 30,953,548 of OZ010660.1, forward strand.
CAAATATTTTCCGTAAAAAGTCTTTGATTTTCTTATAGTCTAGGGTTCACTTAAGACTCCTAAGTCCCGTGTCTTTCTTCCTTCCGATCTTACGTTATCACCCTCCAAAGTCAGGCATTCCGTAGATATTACCCCACTCTCCCCTATGCCAGGAGAATCTGCAGACACTACACCAACCCTCCCAGCAGCCTGAAACTCTGTGAAATCCTTTGAACATTATTCCGCCGTATCTACTTTCACCGTCTCGTTGCAACCAAGCCTCGCAAAGATAACCTAAAAACGCACACATCTACCCGAGCCCCGAAACCGAAAAATCGATGGCAGGCAGTAAGATGAAAAAAGCAGCGCGAGCGGAAGGGAGAAGCAGCGGGAAAGAGCCCCTAAACCGAGGACGAGAGAAGCATGCCCTCGCCCTGGACGGAGAGCGAGGAAAAGGAGGCCGAGCAAAAGATAAAAAGTGAGTAAGAGGAGAAAAAAGGAGAAAAAGCGAAAAAGGGGTTCGTCAGTGTCGATGGCTATCTTTCGGATCGACGATCTCAGAAACAATAATGATCCTTGTGCCGTTGATGGCGGTTGAGGCTGTAGGTCCGGGGCGATGACAGGAGGAGAGAGACAGAGTTCTCTGTTGGAGAACACCGCGCGAGTTCAAGGTAGATAGAAAGGGATGAATGCCGCCCCGAGTTCTCCGGCCCAGGAACGCCTCCTTCCAGCATTAAATGCCGTATTAATGCCGGCTACGACCGCTTGCTTCCACGACTGCAACGGCGTACGCGTTCTCCAAACCGTTTTTTCCCTTCGACTCTCAACCTCTTTCCTTCCCCTCGTTTTTTACATCTCTTTGTCTTTGCCCTGCCGCTGAAACGTATCTCCTCCACCTTCGCGGGATTTATCTCTTTATCGAGGATCACCCTGGGTAAATCTCGTGGCACCGCGACCGATAGGTTTAATTTGGATGAACGGAGGTGGGATCCCCGAGTGCACCTCGGTTTGAGAACCACCAGTGATCTTATATTCCGTCACGAAAATATTCCTGGCTATCGGGTATTCAGCTTTTTGTTGCTTTTAAAGAGGAACCGCTACCGCTGCCCGAATATCTCGATTGAGGTTTCAGCGATACGGCGGATCGAACTCCTCCCGGCTTTGGGTACTCGGCGCGTCCTCCACGGATCGCATAGACCTCGCTATCGTTTTCAGAATTGCTAAATACCGACAGCTTAGGGGGGTGAAAGTGAAATTCAGTGTGCGGAACCAATGCTTTACATTAAAAGTAAGAATATTGAGGAAGAGTGAATAAAAGATGAGGCATACACCTGATCTTTGATGTTGCATACACCTTTCTATTATCGTCCGCGCTTTATCGTCCGCTGGGAAATTCACAAAGAAATAATTATTCTCCGTCGGCTTGCCCGAGCCGCCGCGTAATGTTCGCGCTGGTGTTTGCAATTTTTCAAGGTGCCGAGATAAACTCCGTAGACGGAAGAGGCTATTCTTGGAAAAGTCGTTTTGCATACTCGAAAATCGCGTCACGAACGAGGGAGCGTTACGCCAATGAGGCGTGGGTGTAGGCGGCGGGCAGTAACGTATTAAAGGACACGCGAGTTGCCTCGGGGCGCTCACGTACACCCCTGCCCACCTCGTGCACGCCTCGTGTACAAGATTAAAAAGTCCCACTCACTGTGATCTTTGGAGAGATAGAGAGACCCTGCGGAAACGTCCACTCCTATCGGCCGATTGAACAATACCTTTCAACGTTTCCCTCCGGCGGAAAACTGGACATCCGAAATTGATAATTCGGTCAAAGACTTCGAACTTTCGATGCTTTATTGCAGCAGGTGTGTACTTCCATTATTCTTGATCTTCATCAGGATCAAGACTTCCTGATGTGATCTGTGGTCGTAAATAGGGCTGGGACTACTTGTCGAATATTTAAGTATCCGAATACTGCTGTACTTTATGATAATTTGTTTTTTAAAAAACAAGCTTTTGTTAAAAGGTACTAAAAAGGAACCAGTAATTTTGATACCGGGCCAAATGGCTGCCTGAGAAGAATTCCCTCGTACGACTAAAAATAAACGCGTGAAAATATTGTATTGTCATCGGAATTACGTATGTGTGCAAAGTTTCAAGCCGATCGGATACGTTGAAGTGGGTGAAAATTAGCTTAGAAGATTTCACCCTGACAAACTAACGAACTCACAACTGAAACTAAATAAAAGCTTGTAAAAAATGAATCTAAAGAACTTGATTTATAATTCACACCATACTATTCGAATACATCGAATTATATTCGAATACTGAAATATTCCAAGTTTATTCGTAGCATTCGAATACTTGTTAAATATTTGAATATTAAATTATTCGAATAGTCCCAGCTCTATTCGTAAAGAGTGCTGTATCATTGGGTTGCAACCGAGCTTATCGAAGCTAGACGGTACTATTAAACTAAATCATTATAAAGTGGAGTGATTGCATGTATTATGCTTTATGACATAGGTATGTACGTCGATGTGGGGATAAATTGATAGAAATCTTAGCAGTAGTGCACGTCTAAATCTGTATGAACAAATTGGTCACACGGGGTTCACTGCACCCCAGAGTCATTTTTGAGTTGCCATGTTAGAGATTTTAAATTTTTTCATTTTTCAGTGATAATTGTGCATTCGTAATACTCGTACAATCATGCTGCAATAGTCTGATTCTAGAAATGTAAATTTGGACGGGTTGAAATTTGTGTTTGAAAAAATAGTTGCCGATAAAAGCGATTTTTTTTCGTTAAAATTTTCCAAATTTTTAAATTTTATTATCAGGGTCTAAAAATTTACAGAAATATTGGCAAAAACGTATCCTCGGGTGCGATATACCCACTGTGACTACCAAGGGTTAAGGGGTTACATCCACCTAGTGGTTCGGATAAAGCATATAAGCTCAGAAATTTTTGGGAGGAAAAGTGTAAGTGAAAATCATACACACTGTTTTTCTACTAAAAGATACATCTTTTAACTATATTATTCTAAATTTTCGCGAGTACCCCTTATTCCCCCCTAATGTTTCACCCCTGAAGTACGATAATAATGAAGTATTGGATTTAGAACATCGATTAGTACCCACTACCGGGTGTACCTTAGCAAAACGATAAAAAAAAGTTTATATGAACATGTGCCATATTTGACCTTGTTCCCGAGTTATAGCCATTTTTGTACCGCGATAATTCTTAAGAAAATCTGTTTAAACGTTTTTATTATTCACAGCTTAAGTAGTTTCAAGTTATTTGTCTTTACTTTTCATGTTTTCAAAATGACACTTTATACGCTTTAAACAAATCTTATTTGATTCACTTGAAATTTTTACAGTAGCTTCTAAACTACATAATTCATCGATGTACCTATCGATATTGTAAAATATTTTTTTTTCTTAGAAATGGTAAACAATTGAACATAAAGTTCACTCTTTAGCGCCTTAATTCATTCATATCCAGCACCCATTTTCAGCGCAAAAATTGTACATAACCTTAAAAGTTTTTCAACAAATAGGTACTGCGATGGAGAATGTAGTTTAGAAGCTACTGTAAAAAATTCAAGTGATTCGAATAATAGTTGTTCAAATTGTGCTGCTGGCCAATTTGAAAAATGTGATTCCGAGAAAAATGCGTTTAAAGCAGAGCGTTGGAGTGGGACGCGGAGCAGTGGACTTTTGCTCGGAGCACGGAAAAATATTACTGCTCCACTGCTCAAGATTTTTGTTTATTATTTGAATTTTATTCTTTTTATAAAAGCGGACGATTGAAATTTTTTCAAATACAAATTCTTAATTTTTCATCATTGAAAAAAATATTATATTGTAGGGACGCGAAGCCCGGCGCTAACACGGGCGCGCACGGCGAAAAGGCAAACAAATCGCGGCGTTGCCTAAAAACTGCTAAATTGATCGTCGGAGTTGCCACGTGCAAACGTTTTACTCGGAGCTTGGAGTGGAGCTGGAGCAAGTATTTTAACGTCGGAGCGGAGCAAGAACGGAGCAATTAAAAAATTAAAGTGCCACTTTAAAAAAACGAAAAGAAAAGAAAAATAGCTTGAAACTACTTAAGATGTAAAGAATAAAAGCGTTTAAACAGATTTTCCACTTATTTCTTTGTTTACCCATAAACAATTGTCAAAGGTGTTGGATATATATATATTTGACCCTATGTTAGGTGTTTGAATTGCGCGGTGTATGCAAGTGAGGCGCTGTGTACGAGTGTGGCGCAACTGAAGTAGAGAGCGACGGACCTCTTCTTGTTGGTTCTCGTCGATTGTTTGGTGTGGCGTACGCGTGCTGGAAATGTACAAAAGTGTTCCAAAGATATAATAAGTTTCATTCTAATTAAACTAATATTAGTTCGGGTATTCGGGTATTCCTGTTAAATAAATACATATTATATATCTACAGTCAATAAACCGTGCAATTATTAAGATTCAAACGGATTCTGAAAAACCCAATAAAAGGTACACTACGTTTTTGTACCGTTACAGTGATGTTACCCTTTAAGAATTATTGCGGTACAAAACTGGCTATAACTCGGGAACACGATCAAATAGGGCTCATGTTTGTATGAACTTTTTTCATTAATTTTGTGTCACTCGTCCACCGTTGAAGTGGGTGCCATATGTTAAGATACACTCTGCATAGGTAGGTTAAATCTGGTGATGTTTCAAGTACATAGCATATTTTTAGAATGTCTAATATATTGCACAAATTGTTACGTTGCACAGTGGTGCATATCGTCAGATTTGGAGGAGATAAAATATATATAAAAAAATGTCATGTTAAATGTATTTATTAAAAGTGCACTAAAAACAAACAAATAATTCTTTTCTTGCACTGCAATTTCGACGGTGTTTTTTCATTTTAAAGAAAATCGTGGCGCAGGGTGTCTCACAACAAATTCATTTCGACGCTTGATGCTGTTTTAAATTTATTCATACTCTGTTATGAAACATTCTGCTCCACGATTTTATTTAAAGTGAAAGAACACCATCGAAATTGCAATACAAGAAAATAATTGTTTTGTAGTTTTTAGTGCATTTTTAATAAAATATTTTAAGATAAATTTTTTTATATATTTGTTACGAGCCGAAGCTGTGGGCAATGAGAATGGCAGCTGCGAGGCCGAGGATTGAATTTGGTTGTTTTAGTTTGTTAGTGGCGGACGAACCGGGGTCTGGTATCCCCGGGAGCCACTAGGAATGTTAGTTTAGCCTCGTAACTTTATAATGTGGTACACCTTGAGCGGTAAAGGAGTACCTATATGGGATTATCTCGAAGAGGAAATTCAGATAGTGATTGATTCAGATAAAGATCTCTAAATTAGAAATAACAAATTATATTCTAATATACTCGGTCTTTTACAATTGTTATAGTTTATGTTTGTCGCGGTACCTAAGTCCACCTCTCGGTTTTCACGCACTGAGAAATGCGGGAGTCTCAAAGAGTTTAATAGTAACAACACCTATCAGCAACTCTGCGTGCTGTCTGGTTTAAGTTGAAGTAATAAGCCTCCTTCGTCTATGAGTACTAGATTCCAAATGAGCCCCCGAGGGTGGATTCGTGGCCCTTTTTATACCATGAAATTTGGTTTGGAAGTAGTAGTTTTCGGGGAATACTCGGTTGCATCACACCACTGCAGGAAACCACTGCGTACGTAACATATTTTTTATTTTCTATTTTTTAATGTTCATGTATCCTTTATTTAATTTCAAATTGCGATGCGACTAGCGACCCGCACGCAGCGTCTTCCTGTCGTTTTCCTTAAGAACGCGAGTGGCTAATTTCAAGTGGTTTGGACTTATGGTTTTGGGTTATATGTATATATCGACGACTGGGTAATTTATTCACAGCCCCGAGGTTATATTTCTTTTTAATATCGTATTGTCATCCAAACTACGCACGCCTGCAAAGTTTCAAGACAATTGGACTGGTGGAAGTGGCTTAAATTTGAGTTGCCAGATTTGAACCGTACATACAAACATATAAACAAACAAATGATCGAAACTGAATGAAATCATTTAAAAAGTCCTAAATTGTTGGTAAAAGAGTACAAGTATTAGTAAATATTTTATGTGCTATGCATCTTACTGAGACACAAAGTGACCTCTGGTAGTAACTAATCAACAATGAAAGAAATGACGAAGCCGAATGACGTGATGTTTGATATTGGATATCTGTTTCGTGTTTCACGTTTTCTGGAGTGCGAATCCGAAGTTACTCAATGTTACTGATTGAAACTATGTTTAGGAAATAATAACATTCCTGTACTTTATACAAATTGAATAGGTTTTTGCCTTCAGCTGCCATTTTATGAGAAATAGGTAAATTTTCATAGGCGGCGCGTCTATTATGATACGACGGGACATGGCTTACTCACGTGAAGAAATTGAGACTTATGCAGTCGACTATGACTAAAAACCGTGAAACCCTGGTAAATTGTTTAAAAAATAAATTACAAAGTAAGTATCTAAACACAAATTCCGTTATATCTCAAAAACTATTAATCGTATCGACTTGATTTTGGTCTCATTCAATTTAGAATGAAGAAATACATAAACGGTGGCACTGTGTTCAATGAGAAAATAATTTTACCAACAATTTGGGACTGTTTTCCTCCTAACCCCATGATCTAGAACGCTGTGCGTTTGTAATGTTTTTCTGTATACAATTCAGTTACCTACACAGTCGCAGTAGACTAAAATTCTCATATGAATAGTGCACAGATGTGTATGACGGATGGAAAAATTGAAAATGTAAGGATGAAATTATTCATCACTTTCGAAAGAACGACAGGTTAGAAATTAGCAGAAATGTTGCAAGAATGCTGTCGATTTGAACAAAAATAAATAATATAGATAAAATAAAAGTGAATTGCTTGTGGTTCACTGGTACCAAATAGTAAAATATATTTGTATAAATCATACAGTATAGCGCTGCTTTGGTTCATTACTTAGCCATAGGTAAAATACAAAGACTGATAAAAAATTAAGGTTGCTATAAATTCTGAAAAAAATCTCAGTACTTCGTGTTACTTCCACAGGCAAGTTCTAGATTTATCAGAAAGATTTATCCGAATTAACTAAATAGCAAAATTATTCAGAGATCACTGCGCAAGACTGCATTTTTCCTTACCTTCACAAGCTTTTCCCTAATTTCCCACGAAAAGATCCCAGGATTATCTCTCTTCATGTCTTCGATTCTTGTTTCGATTTCGGGGGTAGCGACTCTTGGCTTGCTGCCGCCGATGACGCCGGGTCTGATGGAACCGGTCTCTTGATAACGATTCAAAATTTTCGAAACGCAGCCGTGAGAAACGCGAAGCTGCCGCGAAATAACACAAGGGCGAACCCCCGCTGCTGCCATTTCAACTATTTTCAATCGGATGTGATTGGGAAGTGGTCGGCCGTTGATGAAGACGCCTCCCAGCTGATTCATCCGTCCTTGCCCTGTCAGAAACATTTTGCCATTTTTTTTATTTATTAGTTCGATGGACTAAGGAATTTCAATCAACACACAATTTCGAATAATTGAAAGGAATTATTGTTCAGTCTATATACCTATTTAAGTAAGTAGATACCTACGTAACCTGCACGCGAAACGCGGGGAAGGAACTATAATAGAAAAGTATGTTTATACATTTAAATCAGCAACTGTTAATTGTATGTGGCTATTAAATTTGTGATCTCTTGCTTGTATGGCATGAATAGATTTTGCTAACTTCCTTTGACCGTTAATCAATAGTTAATTTGACGTAAGCATACACAGACCCATTAGCAATTAAGCAGACTGCTTGTTATAGCATACAACTGAAACTAAATTCTGCAAATATATTTGTTGTGAGTTACAATGCTTTAAGGGTGGAATCCTATTCTTTGGCCGCAATTTTAGATTTTTTTCAAGAAACTACCGATATGAATAATCTGAAATTTGGACCATGTTTTTATGCATCTTTGAAGAAGTTGTAGCTCCTTTCATTAACTTTTAATGATAAATATAGGAATTTTGCATGATCGACCATTACGCGGCCGTTGTCCGCTGGTGTGCATGATATTTCTATAACCACTCGACCGATTACCTTCAAATTTGGCCTGTATGTCCAACAAACATTACTTTATACTTTGATTAACCAGGATACCGATAAGTTATATACTCCTTTGATTACATAAGAAAATTGACGCGCAACTGTATAGCAAGTTTCAGACCTTTCAATTTGAAAACTCTTCACATTCCTAAAAACATTTTTGTATTCTTTTCTGGCTCGTCACATTATGGCTACATATGTATATAGTGAAACGCCATTTCATTTTTCTGTTTTTGATTACCACGAAGATAAATATTATGCACATCAGCGGACGACGAATTTTGTACGGCATGTTAGTCGATCATGTATGACTATATTTGTTATTAAAAATTCATAAAAAAAACTATTGCTTCCTCAAAAAAGCATCAAAATATGGTCCAAATTCCAGATGAATCAAATCGCTGGTTTTGATTTCGCTTGCGCCCTTAAATTTGTAGAATAGAGAATATGACCGAAGTGAATTGCTTGAACAAGAAAATAAAATTGCTTAATGTTGTATTATTAATATGCTCGAAAATTGCTAACATATTCCGTTTCGTATTATAAATTATAAACTAAATAACAAAGCTAATGATAATGTTAAGTTGAGGTATAGCGGGTAGGATAAATATTTTTGTACTAATATTTCGCAGCACTGGCTCGGAATATGATTTGATAATAGGGTCATTCCACGCGAAGTCGGACACTTTTCGGAGTAACATTTCGGATTTTGGTGCAACTTGGATATATCGTAGTATTTAGGGGTATATAAACATATCTCGAAGGATTTTTCGAAATGTCCAAAATTGTGGATGTTACAGCTCTTTGAAATATAGTCTTTACTTTTTTTCCAAAAATTATAACTGTTGAACTAACAAACTGATAAAAATGACCTTTCGGGTGCTTACAGTGGAGATATAAGGGTACCTAATAAAAATCATTTCACTTAATAAAAACGAATATTTGACCATTTATTTAGCAATTGTTCTTAACAAATGCAATTTTATAGTTGAAGGCACCTTTTTAAAAATTTAGAAAAAATATGAGATTAATATTAATCTAGACTAATATTAAATTTATAGGAGCTAATAAATAATGATTTATTCGAAGTAAAATGTACTAAAAACTGACCTAATGAAAGTAATTTTTCAGCAAAAATTTGACAATAGTTGCCATTGCCCTTCTAGTAATCGTACCGTATTTCTTATGAAAATCATTTTTCCTTCAACTTGCTTTCCTCTAAAATCAGAAAGAGGCGGCATGTGTTAGTTTCCCACTGGGCGCCTCAATTTAAGTTTTACGATATGATGGTATGGAAACACATTATAGATGGTGAGGAATATATCTACATATAATAGTCCCTATCATAGAATAACAAAAGGATAATATCTAAATACACAGTCGGAACTACAAGTATTAGTTGTAACAACTTCTGTTTTTCTCAAACGAAAATTGAAATACGCGCAATTTGAAGTTAGAACTTCTTGTATTTACAAATAAGCCCTGTCGTTTAAGGTCAATAATTATTCATGTCTGCGAAACGTATTTATAGATAAGTACTTGTTATGCCACATTTTCACGACAAATAATAATTCTAGGTATTTTGTATATAGTTATATTAAGCATGGTTTTTTTCAAACATGATATTTTTAACATGCATTACATTGAAGAGTTTAAGAGATTGAAGATCAAAAGCAGGAACTACTTAGGAACTAAACCATGTACCCATTAGGCCGTTAAAGATATGTATAAGTCTCTATTAGCAGACAAATTCGCCTGTTTTGGTACCTTAACATTTTTAGAGATAGCGTGTATTTTTGCGGTGTAACAGAACATATAATTACGTGGGAGAAGAAGCAAAGTCAAGGAAAGAAGTCAAGGAGGTTCAAAAATACCTACCTACTATAGTTTGGAGATGGAAGAGGAAAAAATCGGCAGCTTTAGATTAGGCTTGAAATTAACGGTTCAATCTTAGTTCGAAACGTAAAATCAGATAACAGGTCGGCGAGCCTCAGTCAAGGAGTACCAAAAACAGGCCTAACAGCCGTAAAATTGAAGAGGTTATGCGTATACGGGAAACCGTTTCCAAGACTAACGAGTATAACGTCCGATCGTTAGTCCAATTATCCATCCTACCGTACGGGGCATTACTTTTTTTGGTATCGTACGTCACGTTACTACCATTCCAATTAACGTTCTTTCATGCAAAAATCTGTCGAGTACACTTATAGAAGAATATAACTAAATAGTATTAAAAAATGAAGAGGAGAAAGAATTTATACTGCAGAATGTGATGGAACGTAGAAAGCAGTATCCTGACGTCACGAAAGAGAACTTACCTATCAAAGGATCGTTATCAAAATAAATACAAGTATAGAATTATTAAATCTATATAATATTAAATTTCATAAATCAGTTTTAATATAAAGGGACCCCTAATCAATACCTCCGTAGCTATTTCAATCTTTGAGACGCATTTAAGACTGCGTTTGTTAACACAGTCGCGTCCAGGGCAAGATCTGCTCAATCTTATCGAACGTCCACGAGCAGATCTGGGACACAATACTTTGATGACATTTCTATTAAAAATTTACATAATACCTGTAATAACTTATTTTCAGTCTTAGAACTGCTTTTCTTCTGTATAATGGAGCATTATAATGAAAATCAAAAATGTTTAATATCTCCATCATTTATGGATATATGAAAAAACTCTTCGGACAAAAGTTGTAGCATATAAAGAGGCGAATATAATGGAAGAATAATTTTTTTTCAAGGTTACTCTTTCGAGTTTTTAAGGGCACAGGTGTTTGTTTTTGTTAACAATCGTATATGCTGTGTATGTATTCTTAAACAGAAAAAAATACAATTTCAACGATATATCGTAATGTATATTAATGCCAAGGTTTAAAGAAGTTCGTAATTTTCAAATTCGCGGTACTTCGTTTTCCCGTGGTCCAATCGGGCTGAAATTTTTCCCAGACCATTTTCCCAACAAGTGTCACATTTATGGGGTGCGGGACCGAAGAAATCTGATGATCGAAAAATAAGATCCACCCTAATGAGCACTTGGAAGTTCGGATGGTGTTCCACTACAAACATAAGTCTTAAGAAATTGATAACTTTTTTCCGAGATGTCTTAAGTCGCACGCTTAACGACAGTAATGATGTTACTCCATTAGAGAAACAAATTGTCCTTCATAATGTCACCTCAGAGCAAACTGTGCTAGCCCGTTTAAAATTAAAGTAACATACTGATATTATTAAACCTTGTAGACGTAGGTGAATTCATGACTCGACTTGACAAATACTTTGGGATAAATTGATTGCAGAAAGATTATTTCACATTTCACGGAGTGTTTCGCGTTTTGAAACCGTTTATTAAGAAAACATAATACAAACTGTGGTTAGTGTTTTTAGCTGTTCTACAAACGTATGTCAATTTAATATTCCTGTCAAAACGTTCCATTGTCAGATTTTCATTCATGAGGTATATAGAATGAAGATGCACAGAATTTTTTTTAGAGAGTGAAATCAACAATATCGATATATTTTTAGTTTACTCTTCAGAGTGCTATGAACCTGTAAATTCTTCGTCTCCCCTTTTTTTCATTTAGGTTATTATTTCAATCAAGCGGTAATTTACCGTTCTAATAAATTGTTGAAACCCCGAAAGTGTTGAAAGTATGATGACCAGCCAAGTATGTGTCACGAAAGGAGGACCTTAATTAAATGATAAATACATTTAACACTGATATATACAGTAAAGCGCGGCACTATAACAAAACCACTCTGATACACCTTTAACCAACGACTCTAAATGACTTCTCAATAACGGCTGTATTGATTAACAACTGAATCTGGACGGCGGTCATACTGCATTCTTCCAATCGTGCTTTTTCTCACGCCCAGAATTTCACGCATATTATAGGAATCTGTTCAGCTGTATGTAACCAACCCTTAAATCCAAACAGGCACTCAATCTCTTTCTCCAACTCTTATCGCCCACACTACCGTCTTTGATACCTGAGTATATGTATACATATACTACTCAATTATTTGGAAAGCCAGGAGCTCTAGTCCATACCCAACGTGTCTTGAATTCGCTCACTTTAACAGGAAATGAAATGTTTCTCGAACTCGTGTTCATTAAAAATGTTGAAGATTCTTTAAATTCTAATAAAGATTCTTTTAAATTCTTTCTCAATGTTTCAAGTATATTTTATTATGCAGGGTGCTTCGTAGTATGTAGTACGTATTGCGGGGGTGGATTCAAGACACAAAAATAACAAGAACAGCTAGTATAAACGTATATCCGATATGACCTAGTTTCCGAGTTACAGCCTATTTTGCGTTGCAACAATCTTTTCCGCCTGTTGGCACAGAATACGTACGTATGCAGTTGGATATTGGTTTACTGTTTATCTGGAAGATTTGTCAATACTGCCCTGTATAACACACTTGCATTGTGAATGGAACAGTTAGAACTCACAGACTGTGTTCAGTGAAGCAAAATATGCTTGTTGTGGATTAGTAGTAATCCTGAATTTTTATTGGAAATGATGAGTTATTCAAACAGGGACTTGTAGAGTGTGAACAATTGGTACAGCAGAAAAACAGTTGTGACTCAAAAAGAAGGACATATCGAGCATACGTTTATATCAACTTCTTTTGTTACTTTTGTGCTTTCAATCCACAAAGTGGAATACTTCCTGAAATACTTCCCACATACTACGATACACCCTGTATATGTATATTTTATTACTTGTTAATAAAATGAGTGTATAAAAAAGCCTACGAATTTAATGAATGGAGGTACTAACTTGCTATAATTATGTCATTTGAAAACCTTATGGACTATGAGAAATTTGTTTGTGTAATTATCTCTCAAGGTAACGTCAGCTACTTTAAAAAGTACATACGGTTAGTCAAAGAAGTATTTGTACACCTAGTTTTTTACGATAACTTTATACAAACAAGTGATACGCTAACTGTTTCCATTAATAGTGTACTATGTACAGAGGTAGTGTGCAAATTAAAAGTTCTTCAAAATAGTTACAAAAAAAATAATGCCATAAAAACAAGAACTTGCAAATGAAAAAAGTATTTGTATACACTTGCAATGATGGTAGAAAGCTTATGATTATTTAAGTTGTACATTACGATTAATATTTTGTATGCATCACTTTTGCTTCAATGTAATTTTCTTGGCATAGATTCTACCAGTTTCCGGGTTATTTCCCTTCACAGTCTTGGCCACTCTTCTAGAATCACTCAGATGCCATCAATTTTCTGTACGATTAATATTTTGTATGCATCACTTTTGCTTCAATGTAATTTTCTTGGCATAGATTCTACCAGTTTCCGGGTTATTTCCCTTCACAGTCTTGGCCACTCTTCTAGAATCACTCAGATGCCATCAATTTTCTGTACGATTAATATCTGGTGATTTCGGTGGTGAGATCAATTATTTGGGAACATTGTATAACAACCATTCTCTCGTTTTTAACGACATGCTTTGGGTCGTTGTCTTGTTGGAAATAGTAAGTTCCAAATAGGCCTAATTTAAAAGCACTTTCTTTTAAATTATCATTACGAAGTAGGTATACCTCAATATACTTCATGGCATTCATTGTTCACTCGGTAAATGCAATATTTCCAACACCACCTTACGCCATACAGCCCCATATCATCACGTGTCCTCCCCCGTGCTTAACAGTTTGGTATGTAATTCTTTTGTTGAAGTTCAGCATTGAGTTTTCTCCAGACGAATTTCTTCCCCTCTCAGCCCAAAATATTGAACTTACTTTCGTCTGAGAAGACAGCACGTTTCCAAAACACGATTATTTTATTTACGCAGGTTTTAGAGAAACCTAGCCATTTTTCTCTGTTCGCATTATTGACGAACGGTTCCTTTCTCGCAGCTCTGCCATATATTTCAGCAGAATCCGAAACATTTCTAATAGTTTGGGGCCACACACTATTCCCTGATATTCACGCGACATTACTGTACAGTGCTCGAGCACTAACAAATGGATATTTTGTAGCTTCTTTTATAAATCTCCGACGCTAATTAACCGGAGCTTATTCTCCGTAGTTTTTATTTTCTCGTACTTTTTGACAATATACTGCACTGTTGTAAGGTTAAGACTTAAAGTTTTGTCAATTTTTTCTACATCTTTCCCCACGCTTTCGAAGAAATATAACACGATCTCGCACGGATGGGGGTATTTTAATTTTCTTCGCTGTCATGGCTTCTGTATGAAGTTCGAAGACGCACTACCGCCGCAGGCACCCCGAGCCCACTATGTAAACAAATACTTATTTACGTTTCGATCGGTGTCACGACGGTGCACGCTTATTTTCAAGATTGACCAGTAGAATCATAAGTCTAGAAATACTTTTTTCATTTTCAAATTCTTATTTTTACGGCATCATTTCTTTCACACGCATTATTAAAAATTGTTAGTGTGCACATTACCTCTGTACATAGTACACTATTAATTGGAACAGTTTTTCTTAGCGTGTCACTTGTTTGTATAAAGTTATTGCAAACGTTATTGCTTTATTCTTAACGCGAAGCAGTTGAGCATAAAGCAATTGAATTTTGCATCTCACGTTTTTACAAGCGACACCGGCTGCGGCTCACAAATATGTAAAAGCTATGACCTTTTAGAGCGATACTGATGATGCTGATAGTATACATATAACAGCTTGTATCTTTGGACCCTTAATGAAGCTATTTAACTGCAATATCAGCAAGATATTGGAACGCTCTCTCAAAAGCAAGTTTATACAGCCAGTATTCAGAGGTCACAAACTATAATCATCACGTATAAATTGCAATTTCAAATATTTGTTCCTTAAATTATCATTTTAGCTTAACATTCCTACTGTCTGCATATATAAGTTATTACTCTGAATTATATAATTTGCAAATCCTGAAAGTACAAAGCGTGTTCAAGCGTTGTAAAGTATTCCATCATCAATGACATCTAGAACTCTTTGAAGCACTAATGCAACGGTAATATTTACAAATGCTGAAATTCGTCAATTAAAAGCTTTACAAGTTTATCTAATACCTCAATATTTCAACCCCGACTTGTGATATTCATTTACAGTTGGAAGAGGAAAATAATTACTATGTGATTTGCAAAATTCCTACCGAATAAGCACCTCGAAGTACTTGCAATTCAAGTATAGTTCAAATCTATTCGTAGTTAACTCTCGCTTGCTCAAAAATTTTCTTAAGTGCCGGTGGTTAAAATTTTCCGTAGAAACAACAGTGCATATCTGTTTATCACTCGAACGCTATGGACTCTCTGCGTATACCATCTTCACAGATTTAGAGGGAAACAAAAAGACTGCTGGCACTTTCATCCGGTTCTCACCAGAGTAAAATTGGCACTTACGATTTTAGCTCTATCTTCCGATAACCCTAACTTTTGAAATAAATAATTCTAGCACTTATCACTTTTGCCACCGCATTCCCCATGTAATTCACATCATTTTCCACGAGATAAATTATTTTAATCTTTTTAGCATTTACACCGTTCGCCATTTGAACTCCTGGTTTAATTTAGCCCGATTAAACGAAAACGTGTCTCAAGGAAAATCGAGTTCGTTGCAGTTTTAGGGAAAGCCTCCAGAGCAACAGGCATATCGAGCACTACTCCCGCATTCCGATTACCAACCTTGAAACGGGTAGCCTCCGAATATAGGTCTCATGCCGTTGGTGACGTCCATCCTGCAGGCGGCTCGGATCCGCTGGCCACGAGAAATCCGTGTGTATATTTGTCACCCACTATTCAATCTTAACAGAGACACAACTAGTTGTTTTCACTAACAGGTAGTTTGTGGTGCTACCAAGGGGATGAAGCGCGCCGGCGGCACCGATAGCCCGAGGCAAAAAAGCTACTATGACAGAAGAACGGTGGTGAGGAACGAGAAGGACGGAGAAGACACGTTAACTTGGCGAGGGGGGAGGGGGGCAGGACACGCGCGGAGAGATGGAAGAGAACGGATGGACCGCGAGAAAGAAAAAAAAAAAAGAAAATGGAAGGAAAAACAGGCTCGGAAGGGAGATCCACGAAAGCGTGGCCCCGGTTGCCCTGAACGAGGATGCGAAACAAGAAAACGAATAAGCAGGCAGCGCGCGTGGCTTTCGTTGCGAGGGGTATCGCTGCAATAACGTGTCAGTTGGGCCACCGGTCCCCTCGTGTCGCTCTAACCGCGTCACCGAGCAATGGGGGGCTCACTCCTTCTCTGTCCGACTCGGTCTGACGAAAAAAGGGAGATTATCGACT
The DNA here is from genome assembly GCA_963932335.1 of Andrena marginata. Taxonomy (NCBI): domain Eukaryota; kingdom Metazoa; phylum Arthropoda; class Insecta; order Hymenoptera; family Andrenidae; genus Andrena; species Andrena marginata. The sequence goes on from OZ010660.1 coordinate 30,969,937, forward strand.
CGCTGGGACTAACCGGGTATCAGTGGGGCCCGATGCCTGACCACGCCCTGCAATTTGGTTGGCAAACCAACATCTCGCTGTGGGCGTTCTGGCGCGTAGAAACGCCTACAGTACCCGATTCATGTCCACTGGACGTTCGAGACTCGTTTCCCCGATCGAAGCATTGAAACTGCAAGTCGAATCAGTGCAGTACTTGTAAATAGCTACAAAAGCTAGATTTATCATCGGCAATGCTCAGTAATTAGTTGGGCAATAATTAAGTATCCTGCCAGCATACTATCGACTGATAGTTGAATAGAAAGGCTCGTATTTTCTCTTTAAAGAAAAAGGGAAACACTACACGCTGTGTTGATTAACTAACGGTTTAGTGGATAGATAAGTGCTCAAATTTTTTCGATAAGTGCTCAAATCGATGAGCAATTTACAAATATGCACGCTCTCATATGAACATATACTTACTATTTGTAACATCCACTAAAGTGAATCGGCAAAAAATCAGTAGTATCCACTAGGCCCAAGGATTCAGCACATATCCAGTTTTCTTTATTTTCAAGAATTCTCTTGTATCTTTCTACTGCTTCGTCTTCTCCTTTCATTTACGTTTGATTTTAAAAATGCTACGATTGTGTTAGAATATATATTTCTTGAGTTTTTGGCAAATATTTTCTTCGTGATATGTATTTTCGGAATGCTACAGTGAGGACGTTGATGGAACAAAGCAAATGTAAGTAACCTTTTTGCATGATAAGATATTAACATTTCTGGGAACGAGAAAGATTTCTATCGTCGCTAAAACTGTTAACTTCGATTCTTATCGCAATCAGTAACTGATTTTAAACTTTTGGCCGATAGTGTATTTTCCATCTAATCTAATTTCTGCTCCTTCAAGTAATCACAAGGTTCATAAAAATTAATCAAATGGATCGACCCGTTGAAACGATGCCCTTTATTGGCGTCGAAACTGTCAAACGAAGCTTATCCATTTGGAACAAACTGAGTGAATTTATGGTTACCTCCAACATCGTAACGGTCGCACTGAAGCGAGGAATATTTATGGCCGCCACTGTCTAAAACTGAAGTCATAATGAACTCATGATGGACCGGTATAAATTTTTACGAAGATCTCCTGTGCAAACGGTCACTCTGCTTATAAATCTTGTCGGGTATCCTGCAACGTAGCAACTGTCCATGATCGTTTCGGCGTTAGAAGTTATGCGGCTGAAAAGATTTTCGAACGTTGGCAACATATACGTATTATGTTGACGAAAATGTTGACTGGAGAATCAGAAGAAGAAAAAAAATCTTACCGTTTTCGACAGATCTATGAGACGATATTACGATATCTCTGTCATGCGTGGACCGATTTTATTCAAATTGGTCTTATTCGAAAGCTTATATGCGGTTTACGTAAAAGAATGCCTTTAAATTTCAAAAATATTACAGGCGTGGTGAGATAATTAATGAAATAAGTTTCAGGTTAGGTTGGAATAGCCCGGGGACGAGTAAATGATAGCGGTAGCGACAGTCCACATATACGGGCTGTCTATTCAAGTAATTGGCGTTGAGACGCCACCGCGTCTCTAGATAGATTAGATAATATACATTGAATTTCGACCGTAAAAATTGTTCTAATTAGAAGAGACAATTTCGGCGCACTAGTTCGGTCTTTTTTTAAAAAATTATTCAATTAAGGCTGTTTTGCAATTTTTTAAAATCTTATCAAATTCGAACGTCGTTTCGGTCACTGATTCTGGCGATTATCAAGGAAAGTTAGATAAAAAGGAAAAATACTGCGTATGCTGTTGAAACAAATCTCTCGTTCCTTATTTCGATCGTTCCTTTCGAACTTGAGAATTTTCAAAAATTTTCAAAAATTGCAAAACAGCTTTGATTGAATAATTTTTTAAAAAAAGATCGAACTAGTGAATATCTTATTGGATATTATATCGACACCCCGTAAGAAACGTAAAAGCTTTTCGTTCAAACCAATTACTTTTTAATCATAACAGTGTTGTAAACATTTCCGGTATCGAAGTTTCGACCAATTTTCTTCACTTGGATTTAGAAAATTTATAACGACAAGAACGCCATTGAATTCTATGGTCCTTACGCTGCAGTTTGACGTTTTACCCAGTTCCTTACCTCGCGCTGAAGTGTAAATATTAAATATTTACTAAATTACCGTATGTGGGGCAAAGCGAAACACTTTTGCGTCGGGTAAAACGGAACATCTATTTCTATTTAACTCACTTGCACCAATCCAATTGTCTTAAAACTTTGCAGGTGTACGTAGTTACGATGACGATCAAATATTATGAAAAAAATGGGAGGGGTGAAAAAATTACCCAGTCATCAATAAATATAACCCAAACCACTTGAAATCAGCCTGTAGCCACAAATCAACTCATTCAATCGACATGAAATCAGCATGTAACCACAAATCAAAACTTAAACACTAAAAAGTAAATAATAAAAAGTATACAAAATTTTTTTTTAATTCAAACAATTTTGATATCACATGTTGATATTCATTATTCATGTGATAATCCAAGCTGTACTACGGTATGACCCAAACACCGTAATGAACCGAAATTTTCCGGGCTTAGGCGGGAAGGGGAGAGAATCTATAATATAACATTTTAGCTTCGGGGTATTTGTTAGTTTCGGAGATATTAATAAGAACTTTCAGCATAATGCATTGAAGTCTGCCTATACAGACGTTAGTACCACGATCATTTTCTTGTCGCCGTCGATTGTTTCCACTGTTTCGCAGCCGACGGTATTAACATTGGTTGGGGCTAGGTTAGCGCCGGGGGCGCGCGCCCGCTTGCGCGTAAAGCATGGTAGCGAACCGATGTTAACTTTGGGGATATTAAAAATGAGACTGCAGTTACAAGCATCCCACGATGAGCTCAATATCGCTATTTTATCGTCGGCTGTGAAACGATTGACGGTGACGAGAAGACGAATGTATTAGTAACGTCTGTATAGGCAGATTTCAATGTATTATGCCGAAAGTTTTTTATTAATATCGCAGAAACTAACAAATACCCGAAACTAACATTGGTCTTCAAGTGCGTGTTCCGCTTTATCCTACAACTTGAGCGAGGCGAAGATTTCAATACCTCCGGTGAATCTCATTTTTCTTTGGTGCCAAATATTTTTCTTAACAAACTCTTTGATCTTCTTCTAGTCTAAGGCAGGCTTGGGAACTAACTGCACTTCGCGGCCGATTTTCAGAGGCAACGTCTCCTTTCTCCCGCCGCGCGTCTTGGTCAGCGCGTGCGACCTAGCAAATTGGAACGCCTCAGGCCCGTACCGTATGAACCACGCGTGGGGCGTTGACAAAACAAAAATGCATCGACAATCGTACTGTCTGGGACGATGTGGAAGCCTCTTGATACAATGTCGTCCTAATACGCCACGCGCGGCTCACGTGGTACGGGCCTGAGGCGCTCTAAGCTGCTCGGCCGCCACGGGGGCCAAGACGCGCGGCGGAAGAAAGGAGGCGTCACCTCTGAAAATCGGCCGCGAAGTTCACTTAATTCTCAAGCCTGATCTAAGGTCCACTTAAGACTCCTTTTGAAGTCCGTGTCTTTTGTTCCTTCCGATTATTATGTCATCACCCTCCAAAGTTAAGCGTTCCATTTTAACCTACTCTCCCCTATTTCCTCCCGAAGGTATCCCGCCCCCCAACAATGATTCTTGTCATTCGTTTGTCTCGCTAGGCGTACTCGTACCGGTGACAGAGAACATTGTTTGTTCAGCACGTATTTCCAGGTATTTCTCGAAAATTTTCATCGAAATAGTAAGTACAAAACCTGTGTCTGTTACATTTTCTTTAGGCCTTATTTGAAAGACCCATAGTTAAGCTTTGTTAGTTATGATAACTTCAATTTTGTGTTTATTTCAAATGTTATTCTGCTACTTTTACAGAAATAAAATAACCCTCATCGGGGTAACGAGAGTCAATTGTCACCTTACCCCACAAAAACTTTGAATAGTGACAGCTTTTCTGCTACAGATGTTAAGAACTTGCAAACGGTTGGCACAGCTTGTGGCACATCAAATAAGTAATTACACATGTGATTTCTGTAACTACGTGTATCCACTTAATTGGAATTCGTTAAACATTGATCAAATCATTCAATTTGATTGTTGTACGGATGTTATGCATCTCCGATAATTGCTATTTTCTGTGTTCTGCGTTCTGACTTACTTGGCCCTCATTATCTCAACCTGCTGGCAATGTGGGACAAAACTACTTTTTCAAGAAAATGTTATTGTTTATTTTGAGTTGGTGGCACGTGAAAAAACGCATTCTCATATTATTGTTTATTACTTGTTTCAAGAATTGCCAAAGGTTTTAATAAATATTTCCAATGACTGACTTTTCGTTAACTGGTAGGTATTTCCCCCGTCTCCCCTAAACGGATTACAAACATTTCACGCTCTGGGAAGTATTCGAAATAAAAGTTGCTAAGTATTGTAGAGAACATTATAAGGGAGTGCTTATTTTCTTGATTACTTTTCTTCTTCATCGAGGTATGAAGATTAATCTCTTATCAACTTCTTTTTTATTTGGCGTTCTATACGTAGTCTTTTGAACTCTGTAGCGAAAAACAGCTTGATTTTGAAAATATCTTATGGGAGTATGCGGAATGGAATGCAAAATCAATTTCAAGACCTTTACTGCACACACTTTGACATATGGTCACTTTTTTCTTAATTTTTTTAGTACCAAACGGCGGCGCCAGAGTTCAACGAAGCTTCTTCTGCCGGATGGTACTCCGCGGGCGGAAAGATTTTTCCATCAATTTTTGACCTGGGACAAAAAGCAAAAATTGTTGAGTTCTAGGTACATAAAATCAGTTCGGGAAGTATGTACGGTGCGTCTAGTGAGCGCCTTATTTTCCATGTGTTTATTAGATTATCACGAAATTTGATTCATTTTTTTAGTTTAATAAATGTATTATTAATTAAAAGAAAAATCACATTTCTATCTATTCAGGTTTCCATCTTCAAAAAACACCTATTTTTAAGGTCGTCACAGTGTTGGTCCCACTTAACTTCCTGTAAAATATGTACGGTGAGGAATTTCGTTCTAAAATTTGACCTGGTCATTTTTGAGATTTCGTGGGATGAATATATGCAACAAACTTTTTTTCGATGTTTTAACCGGGAAGTGCCTTTAATTCGTAAAATCAAACTCATTACTTTTCATCGTGTCGATATGAAAGTGACACCGATGCATTCATGGAATTCTCACGATTAAAACACACCAAAGTTCATATAAATCTGATTATTTTTAACGAAGTTGACTTTAAATTATGCAAATTAACTTGTTATGCACTTTCTTTAATTATGGCCATGTAGCCATCCCATGTAGAAATCAATTAAAATTGTTGGTCAGACAAGATTTATGGGGATTATGTAGGAATACATGATTTGGTTGAGAGGTCAGTATTACAAATTCAGAAATCAGCCATTACATGCACAGATCCTTCTGCTACTCTCACTTCGTCTACCTTTACCACTTCCGCAACGCCACTTAAGACCTAGTCTTAGCTTTTAGTTCTTTTTTTAGTCTTAGACGTGTCTTAGCTTTTAATCAGTTCTAGCCACTAGCGTTTAGTTTCAGTTCTTGGATTCAGTTTTAATCTTTAGTTTTAGTTTTGTATTCAATATGATGTTTGGACTCCTACACTATACAGAGGTTAGGCCTAATAACAGCTCTAGCGGAGCCTTGCCTTTTCACCATCCTATGTACAAAAATTAGAGAAATAAAGACGAAAAATAGAAAACAATTTGCGACTCGCTACGTATATATTAGCTATGGGATCCTGATGTGCACTCCGCATTTGACTTCATTCTAATCAGCCGTCCAGGAATTACTCCAGTCAGGGCCAGTTAGGCCATAAAGGAGGACTAACGATAACGCAGGCATGCAACAGATAAGGAAAACTGTAGTAGGGGAACTGGGGCTCCCAAGGGGACCACTTGTTGTACGCCCGTTGTACCATTGGCTTCGAACTCTTTTTCCGCGCGGGTTTTATAAACATCATGGATGCCGGCTCATTAATGGCCCAACTGGCCCTGTCTGAGTTACTCTTCCGTTTGATGGGGGTCCAGGAACAAAGTCTAGTACGCTCTCTCTCCAGACAGGCGTCCAAAAACGAAGGCTCATTTGACAAACCTATTAGGGATTTTTAACACTGTAGGTGCGTCTTCTAACTTTAACCCGGTGTCATTCTAGGTTAGGTTGGAAAGTAGTCTTTAGACTAAACCTTTGCATTTGTCTTTCCATCTCTCTTTTCTCTTGCTTGATTATACATACATGTTTGTGCAATATAGACGTTTAATAATAATAATAATAATAATAATAATAATAATAATAATTTCACACATCAAAATATATAGTATCTGCTCCATCTAAACAAATTAAATTAATTTTCAAATCTCTTCTATAATTTAAATTCATGTACAAAAAACTCTCACAATAACACTTTTTTCATATCTTCAACGGCCAACGAGAAATTCTAGCATATCCAGTTAAAGGAAACATGCTGTAGAATATACTCGACGTCATATTTCAAATTTCGTCAAAGTCATAGTTGCTTTAGAATATTGCTGTACTGTTTCTACAATATTTCCACTGCAGTATCGCACGGCAATATTGCAGGAGTGTTCCTACAATATTGCAATGCAACCTGCGACAGCGCAATATTGCAGCAACCTTATCTGATCCACGTCAGAGCCGCTCCGCGCCGCAAATATTCGCGTTAGTCTGTGGGAGCCCTTAAGGGGGCATACCCGTTTGAACCCTCGGAAAATGTGTACATTTTATGGATTTTTTTACAAGTCAACGGTTTGATGCAGATGTGCCGTTTTTTTTTTATTATCTTTACATAGTATTATGAACTACTTTTAAAAAAGTTTTAGTTAAAAAACTATTGTTTTTCGGAAGTTATGCGCACATATCCGAAACTCTCTCGATTTTAGACGGCTAAACGGTTAAACGATTTTGCAGCAAGTTTTTTTTCACAAATGTCCACTGATGCAGAGGTGTATATCCACCCCTGAAAGCAGTGACCGTTACTTTTTCTACATCCAGTACAGTACGTATAAAGCCGGATCCAGACTTCAATGAGTATACGCTGAGCAAGGCCGAACGCGCACGAATGTTCTGATGTGGACGGGTGAAACGGTAGCCAGGGCCGCATGCTTCTCCGTTAGGAAGGGTGAGCGTGAACGCGCATGCTAGTGTGGACGTGTCTTTCGTGGTGACTCGGTGCATGCGGTCCCACTAGCGAATGCCGACGAAGGCACATGGCCTGAGCCGACCGTTGTCGGTTTTCTTCCACACATCAAAGGAAGTTTGGAGCGTATTGCGCTCAGCGTGGTTGATAGAAGCAGAGCGATACTTTTCTCAAACCCTCGATGTCCCGGATTTTCATGATATTGAAATATTGAATTGGAGTCCATATGAAATTGGGGAGGGCTAAGTACTCATTTTTCTAGTTTCGAAATTGTTTAAAAAATACAAATCTTCGAAGTTCCCTGGTTTCGGCGATTTTTATGAAACCCGCCTTTAGAAATGGCATGATCTTGCGTTTTTTTTTTAATCGTAAAGGATGGATCTATGTGAATGAATTTGATCCATTACTAATATAGTTATAAATAGTTGATGAAAAATAAGAAAATTATATTTTTAACAATATAATGCATTTAACATATGGTAGACTTTAAAGCTCCATTTTAATGAATAATTTGTCTTTCTTTTCTTCAATACATCCTGTATTGTTCTCAATTCATACAACCTGACCGACTCGCTGTTGTATTAAAAAATCACACGAGATTACTCGCGGGGAACGGCAATATGCTTCGTGGAGGGACGCAGGAAGAAAAGGGGTAGTCAACTGACGACACGTGGTTCCGCCTACGTCGTCTTTCCTTCAAATTGGAAACGGATCCCTTATCTCTCGAGTATATACACGCACTCGAACTTCAAAACAAAAGCACGCATCGACGTATTCGGTGCGGTAGCTAAGCACAGAAGTTGGTGACGAAAGACACAGGGCACTTTTGACCCATCCGCAAGCGGCATTCGTGCGCGTTCGGCCTTGCTCAGTGTATACGCATTCAAGTCTGGATCCGGCTTAATAGAGTAGGGCTTCGCTTGGAGACTGAAATTTTGAATTATCTGAGAAACGGTTAATTTTCAAACATACATTTACTACAATTTTTTTTTATTACCTGCCTGTACAGTTTGTACCTATTCTTTATGAGACACCCTATATACATAGAATCGGTTTTGAGCGGAAAGGAACCTTTCGGTTCGAGCAAATCGCGAGGGTGCCATAACGGCACCAGCAACAATAGAGGACACGGGGCATTCAAAGCGCCGAAATCGGCTAATCAATTTCTTCCGCGTTATAGCGTGCTACCTGGTGCACTCCTTCGTCGCCGGACCCACGTAACCTTGCTACACTCGAATGGGGCGAAGACTTTCTCCCTTACGTCGAATAAGAGGTAGATCTCCCTCGGACTACTGGTACTCGACCACACTTCACGCCGAATCTACCGTTTCGTAGAGAATGCGAGGGCATCTTCGTCGCGGAAACATTGAAATTCGTTTTGTCTACGCTTCCTGGCAATTACGTGGAACAGATTGCAAATCAACTTCGCAACACCTCTTTCTTGGGCTGGACACACCATCTTTCGCCGGATAATTGAACAATGGGCCGGTTTTTTGCGCATTAAATGGAGCAGGTGCCGGGCACTTCGTGTGTAACTTAGTCTTGACTTGTTTAAATAGCAAACGTTTTAAATACCTGCGTAGCTGCATACCATTCCTAGGCGAATAAAGTGATCATGAACAGTCCCGGTCATATCAAGGCTATAATAATTGAAAAATCGTGAGATGTGAAGTAATGCTGGGATGATATTACCCAACAATTAATGTTACTAGCAATGTAATATTTCCTTATTATTAAAATAATTGTAAGGTTCACACCTGTTATCCACTGATTTTCCATAACAACTTTGGTATTACCTTGTATAATAATGATATTATCAGAATTCAAACGGAACAAGAAATCATCAAATAGTTCTGTCAGATATCGGATATTTCTTAATCCCGATTAGATATCATGGTTCTTACTTACAAAGAATACCGACGCAAATGCCTGAAAACCAATTACGGGATTTTGTCCTAACCAACTCCTAAGGGTGAAAATTGTGAAAATTGTGCTAGTCATATATAACTTTATATTAAAGTCATCATGTAATATATAATAAACAAAACAACTTCTGCATGGATATTTAGAATAGACTTAATTATTTATCTACCGCGTTAAACCAGATGTAGTTTAAATATGGCAAATGTAGTATACATGCAGTTTATATAGCATACAATTTACAAGTTGCAAGCTACCAGTTTAGATAATAGCATTTACAATATTTAATATTTATATTTTACTTGGCAGTGAAATGATATGTAACGTTAGATTCTTACATTACATTTCTCGAGAAAATTATAGATTTTAGGACATATAGTATTAGGTTCGTATGGAAAAAAAACTATACGTAACAACACAAAGTGGTAGATAATATAGGTACTTGCGTCTGAGGAGTTTTAACAAAATTATACGTTCGTTCTCATACTCTGTACACTGTCAGATAGGGTTGCCACCTATTTGAGGGGGAAATATACTAGTTTTGTGGAATCTTGAAAAAACATAGTATTTTCAGGGAAATTTAGGAAAATAGAAAGCACAGATTTATCATTTTATTTTATTTAATTTTCCAAGTATATTTGTTGTTAGTTTGTGCTTTTAGCATCGAGGAATTATTTTTTACAAAGTAACTATAAGAGTATAGAGTACTTAAGAATGTACCTCCATAAATCGGAAACATGTTGACAGTTTTGAATAGAAAAATTTTGAGACCAATTTCAGGATTGTAATTGTTACATAAATCTAATCAGACTGAAACGCTATGTGGTTGGTTACAAAAAATATTTTCAGACTAGTGTCCATGGTCCAATCTAGGAAATTGGTTTTCTAATTTGGAACACAACTATCCTTAAATTGGACCACAAGTGTCCTTAAATTGGACCATGTCTATTTTTCATTATTTTAGGTAAGAACTTTTATTTAAAAAATATATTTGCACTCTATAGAAAAAATAAAAAGTAACATTGAGACGCATTTTACAGCATACTGACAAAAAAATAAATATGCATTTGACGAAATAATCAGTCGCTGTCAGACTGGCAATTCGTGCATTCGTAATAATCGGTATTACGACCGAAAATGCAGGCAAACAAGTAACACAAAGGCATTCTTCATCCTCTGCTTCGCTTCAAGAACTCTTTATATGTTATCCTTAAGAAAGAAAGAACGTTGCATAATTCTGACCGGTCCAACTTAAGAACCATTAAGTGGTTCAATTTAAGAAACTAACTCTTTTTGAACGTTTAGGTGTAAAACACAAAAAACCAGTGCAAGTTTCAGACAAATATTATGATAACATTAAAGATATGACTCTCCTTGAAAATTATACTCATAATAATTCCAAATTGACTTACCAGTCAAAAGTCAGACTTATTTAAGTTGAAGGCAAAATTACATCAACCGGCATCATAGCAGAACATTCATCACGCTGTCACGTAGTTGTGACTCATTCCACAGTGTTTTATTTCTGTGATGTTACTAAACAACATGTGAGCAAGAATCCCATGTTGCGGGAGGTTGCCTATGTGAATTGATATGTGAATACAGACTATGGTCCAATTTAGGAGCCAGTCCAAGTTAGGGAACTTTCCAATATGTGATATATGTAGTACGGGTGGCACCCTATTGCCACATGACGTGATTTATTTAAGTCCCGAAATTCTGTTCCGCAGTAACAAACATTGTTCTGAATGAAATTAACTCTGGTTAGAGAAGCATCTAAATTATAATAATTTGTCATCTATTAACAATTATTACAAAATCTCTAGGAAGTTTACGCGTAGACTTGAAAGTAATCTATACATTTAATTAAACCCTGTCCTTTATTTAAAGCGTTGCTGGAATTTTTTGCTGGATATTTGAAATCAGTAAATAAAGCCTTGATATCTTCTATAGGCATTATATTTACCGCTTCCTTTGGAAGTAAGTCTGCCTTTTCATATCTAATAATTAAAATTAAAAACAAAACATACAAAAAAATTGAATTTTCTTCTAATCACTTTTTATATCGATTATAGTTTTTACGATAAGCAGGGAAATAGGAAATCAAACATTTACCTTTAAGGGGTGTTTTCACCTGAAAGAATAAAAAAATAGCAGAGAAATGAATTGTCTGATATTTATATTGTGGTCCACTACAAACCTGCTAAGTTTCAAACAAATCGGAATTTTCGGGTTATCGAAGTTCCCTTGTCACGGTGAATCTTACTATCATGGTATTTTTCTTCGTGTGTTTATGAGGTATCTCAGGCGTGTAAAGGACTTCCAAAGTATTTGATACAGTAGCATGTGCGAGATAGTGTGCATAAGTGATTCCCTACTTGAATCGGTTATTTCAGAAATGACGCATATGCAATCTTTAGCACATGTCTCACCTGCCATTCTCTGTTAAAAACAGCCTCAAAGATTGAGTTTAGTGCAGGAACGACACATGTATGGATTCTGCATGGTTACTAAAACTTTTATGAGGAGATATTCAACTGGCCCACTACAAATGCCACACTCGCTCATGGTCCTAACTCTAACTTCGAAGAGGATCATTCATGAACAGAACATTTTTTCACGTAATTCAAAGCTGAAAATTGGCATTTTTTTCACAATCGAATTTCTCGAAAACTAAGGGTGATCGTGACAATCGGTTTGCGGATTCATTTTCAACGTAGAAAAATCTACAAGAGACGGCTATTCAATGTTGCAGAACAGAAAAAAAGTTCAATTTTGTTGGACAGTGTAATTTGCCAGAACAATGTAGAAACTTTCAAATTAAAACATATACTTTTCGCTGATTTTTAGAGCAGTAATTATTGAAATGAAACAGTTTTCATCGTTTTTCTCAAATGTTGGGAAATGTCACACGACGTTTCTGAAAAAACCGATTCGATTGTTTCGAGGGAGAATCTTAGCTTTGGAATAAACTTATTCTGCGTTCAGAATAATCTGTCTGGAAATTAATTCCATCAAGAGGAAAGACAAAAGAAGAAGCAAGAAACGATTAGCTTGGCTAATGTAGAAAAGAGAAAAAACATTTATAAGGTGATTCGTCGTAGCAATCCCTGATTCGAGGGCAGCGCTCACTAAACGTTCGCATTATAAATTCTAATAGTGCCGCACACGCACCGCATTTCTCACCTGATTTAACATAACAACGAGAATCTTTTCGGTCGCGCTGTGTGGACCACGATGGAATCCCACCGTTCTTATATTTTCGTCCGGCGCAAGCGGCGATGAAAATAATGTGTTGGAAATCGGTGTGGCCCTTGCCACAGGCGTCTTTGACAAGCAGACTGATGCCGGTGTATCACTCATCAAGATTTATCGAGGCTTAGACTAATTGCCGCTTTTAATAGAAATTCGTGCGGTCTTACAAAGGATCTACTTAGCGGTTCGACCCTTTGTTTCCTTTCTTCCAAGTCAAACGAGGTGAGAAGACAGTTGACGTAACAAAAGATTTTCACGAATAATCGGGAAAGGAACATGTGAAAAATTGTTGCATACATCATACAAAAACGTTGCCCCTTTTTTATAATTTGTTCATTTGAGATCTCACCAACCAGAAGAATTAGTCATTCGGTTTATATTAAATAAATAAAGTATATGGCGGGCGTACAAGGTAAACCGACTAAGTTCATTCGTGCAAAAATTCATAGTTTAGTATCACCACATTTTACATTTCCTGTGAAAAATGAAAATCGATTTTTCTCAAAAATTAGTTTTACGGAGTTATTATATATTAATATATAATATATTTACAAAAATACTAAACTTATACTAGGTAACGTAGAAAATGAATGTGATACAATGCAGTTTTCTTAACTTCTGCTTCACAATTGGGTGATCAATAAAACCTTATTGGCATTAAACCGTTTAATTGAACACATATGTTTGTAAATATTATACTTACAGAATGATATTAGCAAAATTACAAACACATTAGTTAGTAACATATTGAAAACATACTGAAAAAATCGTCCATAAAGTATTCGTACTAAAAGTCGTATTTTTCATCTCATTTTAAAATAGCTTTCCCTTCGTTCTTCAGCATAACATTATGCGAGTAACAATAAAGTTATTAAATCACTCGGATAAGAAATTAAATATTTACATAAATAAATGGAACTATATTGTTTTGTCGTCATATGTACTGCAGTTATTAAAGAGTATAATTTAAAAAGATAATACTGTAATGAAACGTGTACAAATTTATCGAAGTAGTAGCAATTCTACTGCTCAACCGTAGGCAATTGTTATAAATATTCCAAACTAAAACCCCAAGCTCAAATCTTTGCCTGTACCTAACTGTATCTTCGCGCCCAAGATGTGCCCTTGCTTAACGATGAAGTGAAAACCTAAATTTTCTTTCTAATTGTTAGTTGAATGAGGGGGTTGTCAAACTGAATAATTTTGAAAACTACAGCGTTTTATGTTCCCTCCTCAGTTTTCAACTGCAGCGCTCTTAACCGTGGTCACCTCGTTAGACTTCCAAATCACCGACATATCTTCCTGATTGCTTTATTGACCGAATGAATGAGTCTTTTGCATAACTTTGGAACTAGGACACCGTCAGAAGTCGACAAACGAAAAATTATGCAAAATCCTCTGTTTGCTGTGCTCGATACATTGTCCATGTCAACTCATAAATTATAGAGAGTCCCGTCTTCAAAACGTGCGACTAACAATGGTGGCAAGCACCATGCCGTTACGGACAAACGTAGTATCGTAGGAAGACCCACATGAAACTCTTTGGAAATTTTTTGAAAAGTGGGGGAAGATAATCTAGATTCCGTTCAAAAACCTGTCGCACATGGTTCTTTTTTATTCCGTGGTTGAAACTATTATTTCCCCAAGAATTTCTTTAGCGTGAAAATATAATGTTAATCTTGGTGTCGTTTCTAAAAACAATGAAGTTTAATTGTAGAAATTGCGCGCAAAAAGAACATAGTATGTTATGGAAAATGGCAATAATTTGTAATATTATCTGTAGCAACGAAAAAATAAGAATCATCTTAAGAAGAACAACAAGATTTAATTATCAGAAGAATAATATCTTCACATGTCTAATTTTACTTATTTTTGTACAATGTATAAAAATTTGTCAGCGCGTTCTAAATGTTATTACAAATAAAAAATATTTTACCTATACACCATTTCCCTTCTTTCAATGAATCGAAAAATGTGTTTAAATAATGAAATGGACTTACGAAACTTTGAAAGTTACATGCTTTGCGTTTTGAAAATTTAGAGAAGTTAGTTTAGTATTAAGAATATTAATTCTGAAGGCATAATCTTTAAAATACTAACTGCGTAATGGATATTCAGATACTCATTATTTGATTTAAAATACAATACATGTATAATACAAACCTGTAAATTAACTTCTTTTAAAAAAGATCCATATTGGAGAAGATTACTCTGAGAACAATATTTAAAGAAAAGAATGCAATTTGCTTAAGAACTGTAAGTACTTTCATCATTGGAAATCAAGTATAAACAATCGTAAGTATTGTGAAAATATATGTATTAGTTCACGATATAAACATGATATTGACTTCATGGTATTAATCCAAGACGATTTCTCTTTTAATTACAGATACCGAAATCACGTACCTGCAATTATTTCTCTTTTATTCTCATACGTGTTGTAGAGTGTGTATTAACAATATTAAAAGAATGCTAATTATATGCATCCTAGATATTTTGTATGCAGATGGTTGCTCCATTTCATTTCCGAGCGGGCATTTTTAAAATAGAAACGGTCGTAACATCGAATCCGTAGCGTCACATAATTTACGTAAAATTAGCCGATAAGTTCTCACCAGCAAGGTGGTCGTGTCTTAGGCGCGTCGGCACCTTTGAAGGAATTAGTCTTATTGGGCACAAAATTGGAACAGAGGGCCCTGTGACCTCGCATAGGGCGAACGGCCCATAAGACCCATACGGTCACGAGACCCATGCCCATAAGGCTCGCTCCGAACACGTTTTACGTATAACAAGTTGAATTATGTTCATACCACCGCTTACTTCTGCAACATTTTCGACTGCATAGTTCGCAAGTATGCATCAGGAATGAGCCCCCACACGTAGACAGCTTCCTCTCTTTTGCCTTCCTTCATTCTGCCAACCTTCCTTTCTTTCTCGTCTCACCTCCCTCTGCGCCCGTCCTTTTCCTTTACCGTTCCGACTTGCCTGAGAACACCCACAATAACGCTTTCTCGTTGCTACGCTTGATCGATAGATTCCTAACTTATGACCATGTCGGAGGACTCGAAAGTCTTGAAGTCGAACGTTTGAATCCCGTTTTTCCTCTTTCTTCTTTCTCGTGAATATCTATTAAATCCATTCTATCTACGTGTAAACATTTGCACATAAATAATACATTTTCTATCTCGAAAATATCTATATATGTAAATATTTTTGTGCATTTACTTTGAACTTTATAATCTAAACGTACGTATGTACTTGAACGTTAACAAAGTTTGCTGGAACAAATAATTAATCTTTTTGGTATAAATCGCCTTAAGCTGATTGGTAAAAGATCTGCCTTCTGTTCAGTTGATTTACCTTAAATTTATTTTACCTTTAACACTATTGAGTATTATAAAATTATGTTGTAAAAACATTTAGGATACATAAATGGCATTCATGGTGTTACTGCCCAGCGTTTTTCTAATGGCAAGTGTGGGTATGGAAGAAGTGGAAAGCGTTTCACTACTTTTTGTAGGCAACACGATTTGTTGTAATAATTTTTTGAATTTGTATTAAGTTTCGAATTTTATCGTAGGTCATCTTTAATTTTTTAAACGAAATCCTGTAGGTATTATTTATGTCCTATAGGAGCGATTGTCAAGACGAAATTAGCGGTAATAGAATATAATAATGTTCACAGTCACGTGAGATCAGGAATATGTCAGGAAGTGTTAGAAACATAAAAAAATACGGGATCACTAGATCTAGAGAATCACTAGATTAGCGTTATATGCATATTAGCACAAAGACAAATGAATCATTCTTCTTGAATGTTATAATGCTTAATAATAGTAATTATTATTTTTATTATTTATCAGTAATTATTAAATATCAGTTTGTTTAAGACGAATAAAAAATGACGACAGAGGATGGGAACAAATCAAACGGCACAATATCACAGGAAACTAATAAACTTTTATATTTCAAACTGTCAGTAATAATAAAAAACAAAAAGTAGCTGAAACTTTGGTCTAAATGAAAAATGACAGGAAGTATGGATTTCATCATGGTGCTGGTAATTTGGAATACCGGTATTCTAATTTACCTTCCCTTTATAAACTTAAAAAAAAACATGTAGAGAATAAAATTATTACCTTTTATGATGTAATCGGGGTGAAAATCACAATATAGGAAAACAATATAGGACGTGGCGTGGCGGTAGCTGTTACGCGTGAAACAAAAGCATCGATAAGCTTTGGAATATTCCAAATTACCTTCACCGTCGGTATTCCGAATCAGCAACATGAAATTGAAACCTGAAACTTCATGTCACACTTTGAATTCTCGAAATTATCGCAGAACTGAAAGGGAACCATAGAAGGAACATGCAAATGAGTAGATAAAGTATTTAACTCTAAAGTTTTGACATATTTTAACCATGGTTGGAACGATTGAATAATTGCTGAAAAAGTTTCGCAGATTGACGTTTTCTTATTCTGCAGATTAAGTTGAAAATGTGAAATTGGCGGTTCATCTGCACATGTCGTTAAGGTCGGTATCAGATATATTGGCCGGTGAGTTTCGTGAGAGGTATTATCCCACTACACCGTTTGCCTGACTAGGTGTACTCCTTTTCTCAACGTTTTCTGACTCGCTCTCGCCTTCGCAGAATATGAGTGAGCCAGAAGTGGTGGGGATAGTGCCAAGCTTCTGGCGTGTAGGCCAAACCGAGCTGTCAGCGTAGAAATACATACATCAGAATAGGTGTGCATTAGCTCCGAAAAAATTCAGGAGCTTTATTGTTCAGAAGTTTATTAAATACGTCAGTATTCCAAATTACTAACAGTATTCCAAATATGCTGCACTTCCTCTATTATTGTACAATGTAGTTGCATTACTGTAAACCAAACCTGTACGTACTATGGAAGGTGGTGGTATTACATAATGCTTAATTGCTGAACAATAGGGTGGCCCTTATTTTCGACTTTTGAATTTTCTTCGTGGCATCTCCCCAGAGTAGTTCCAAATAGTACAAAAAAATCTGTGTAAAGTTTGAGTCCGATGGGATCACGGGAAGAGGTGCCCTTAAGCTCTTGAACATTTAAATAACCATTTAACAGCTCACCAAGTCGATTTTATATAATATCCTCCAAGTTATTGATTACACAAAAAAACATGTCAAACAAAATATGTAGATGAAAACAAGGAGCATCTGTTATGTTCTATTACTCTTTCTCGTGCGACAAATGGTTTTCGAAAAAAGTTCGAAAAACTGAAAAAAATAATTTTTTTTTGTTTCTTAAATTTCGACACTTTTTGTTTATGGAGGCAAAACAAGTATTTGCAATTTTTATTTTTGAGGACTATTTTTTAAACATTCATGGGAGGCATATACCGAGATATGCCAAAAGGATAAAAAAAGAATCCATATTTTTGTGTGTGATAAGTCACGAATGTTTCCTGAAAATTTGGTACCATGCAAAAATATCGAAACGTAACATAATCATTAACCTCTTTATTTCAAAATACTATTTGTGTTACAATGTTCAACGTTGAGCGTATTTTGCACCGAAAACTTGCAGTACAAAAGATATGTAACTCATCTTCTTATCTCTCGCCTCGTTGCGTAAGTCTAAAGGTACTCGCTCTTTGTGCCACATACACGGTGTGAAAGTGGTCTTACACGATTATTTTCAAATTATTGCCTATGTGGAGTTTTCAGTTTATCCAACTACTATCGTCCCCTATTGTTAACTTATTACTTCTTTACATTCTACTGAAACATGATACTTTCTTCTCTCCTGAACCAGAAAAAGGAAACAGGAGGAAAAACTGTAATAAATGCAAAGATTCCAAATTAACTGCAGTACTAATCAATACCGTAGCGAAGCCCGAGTATTTTGCTAGTATTTATAAAAAAATTAATAAATCTCTTACGAACACCTTAATCATTAAGGATTCCATCGATAAAAATGAAGTTGTTTCTTTAAATTCGTTGTAAAAGTAACGTATTTCATGGAATCGCGAGTTACACGCCAGTCGGAGAAACTTCAATAACAAGAGAGCTTTATACGGTGCCGTTTGCAATAACACGAGCAGACACATGCGGCGGCAGTTGAAAAGGTCGAAACGATGTTGGGTGTTATTTATTTCTCTTTCGGTAGCAGTATGCTGAACGTAAATCCGTTATACTCGATAAGTAATTGACCCTGCGTGAAGTAAAGTATGCGATGACCCTTTGACATCATACGCATTCTCTGTTTCCCAGATGAATTCGCCGCTCATTTCAATGGAACCACCCGCGAACGTGCGTCTCTGAAAACCTACCTGGCCATATTTCCTTTTGAGGTCAGATATGCGGTTATACGTCTTCGAAACTATTATGACGTTATGTTCCACAATTTCCGAAGCAAAAATATGACGATTCTGTACCCAGGTGCGGCGCGAGTTGTGTGGAATGTATGGAGTACTCTACAGTTGAGATTTTGCTGTGTGTGGAACTTTATCATTTTAACAGGGTTTTTTTTGTTTGCATACTACTGTTATTTAGGCGGTTTAAATTTGATCTTTTAATTTGTACCTCTCCCCCCTCCCCTCCCCCTATCATCCAATTCCTATAGTACGAAACAAAGGCGTCCGGAGACCTCTTCTAGGGGAGGGGGAGGGGGCAACTTTGGGATGATGGTATAGAAAAATATATCCATTTTGCTTCTACTCTTCTTTTAACCCATTTTGTAGTGGCAATTTAATTAAAAATTTAAAACCGAAAATTAAAAATATTTCCTTCTTAGTATAAACTTAATAAAGATCAGTTTTGAAAAATAAGCGATTTTTTCTTAAAAGCCGGAGGAGTAACTGGCCCTTTTTGCACTGACCTCCGAACGCCCAGGATACGCAAAATTAGTATTCCAAATAACACCAAATATATGCATTGTATTTTTGTCGAGTCTGCATTAGGGCTGACTAATATATTTCGGTATTAAATATTCGAACAGTATTGTGTGAATTATAAATCAAGTTCTTTAGATTCATTTTTTACAAGCTTTTATTTAGTTTCAGTTGTGAGTTCGTTAGTTTGTCAGGGTGAAATCTTGTAAGATAATTTTGACTCACTTCGATATATATCCGATCGGCTTGAAACTTTGCACACATACGTAGTTCCGATGACAATACAATATTTTCACGCGTTTATTGTTAGTCATATAAGGGAATTCTTCTTAGGCAGTCACTTGCGCCGGTATCAAAACTATTGGTAACTTCTTTGTATATTTTAATAAAAGCGATTTGTTAAAAAGAAATTACCATGAACCATTTCATGCTTTCTAGTCAAAATATTGTATTGTCATCGGAACTATGTATGTGTGCAAAGTTTCAAGTCGATCGGATATGTTGAAGTGCGTCAAAATTAACACTTAAATATTCGAATAGTAATTATATACTTGGAAATTCGAATTATATTCGCCAAATAATTCAGCAACTGAAGTATTCGAATATTCGAATACCGAAAATTTCGACAAATAGTTCCAGTCCTAGTCTGAATCAATTGACTGCCTTTGTACCATGTACTTTAGAGTTGTGCATTTTCGAATGGTTAAAATAAAAATTCATCTAAATAAATTCTTTATTTAGTAGAATATACATACGTATCATTTGGATAATAGTTTTGTAATACATCATTTATAATTCAAATTTCATAATAACTGTTGACAGTTCTCGCTTTATACAGAATAAATCAATTAAAAAGGTAATATTTTCTATGAAAATTTTGTTTTACTTGTGAAATGTAATATCAGTACCTACCTTCCGGAAATTGCGCTTTGGTCTAGAAAATTGATACATTGTGATAACCCTATTTCCAGTAAGTATATTGTATACATGCGCATACGTATAGGTAGAGACATGTCCTGTGAAAGACTAGAGAGGCATATGCTTGTTGCAGTGAAAGTCATAATAAATATAAAAAAATTTACATTCTTTGAAATTTTTTACTATGCCCACTATATTGAATCCTTTTAAGGTACCTCTACCTATATTAGTCGAAATAGCAAAAGTATCTTTAACAAATATCGACTCTTATTTTAACAGCATTGAATTGAAAACATTACTTATTTTAATATTTAATCAAGAATGGCTACTACTTAAGCGGTTATACCTAGTTAGAAGGCTGAAAAGAGGCGAATCTTTTTAAATCAAATCTTTTCGCGCAAAAATCAGGATTTCATATTTAAATTGCCGCCATAATGTAATTTAAATTAAAATTTCGGGAATTCCTTCCGCGAATCACAGGCTACATTAATATAGTAACAAAATCTATTTTATTGTTTGATTTTAGATAATCTGGTTCCGAATGGCAGTGCTCATCCTACAACACCTTTTTAGAAAGAATTCTTGGATGTCGGTTATAATTTTATTATAAACGTAAATATTTTTCTACAAAAAAAAATACCAAATGTTCTGTTAATGTTGTTCTTTTAAGTACTTTAATTATAGTTCTTTAAAGTTTTGTAAAAATATATGCTTCCGCTTTTTAAAGAAAATCGCAACCGTAAGCCTCTTTTCGGGCTCCTAACTAGATAAGATATACATAAACCACTTAAAGCAGCTGCCTTGCAAATCCTCAGTTAGTAGTAATATCGATTAACTAAATTTAAAAAATTTTGGATAAATAAAGATTACGCAATCTATATTCAAAATAGTCCGTTAATTACTATACAAAACAAAAACGAACTATTGCTCTAATGTTAGCCATAGTGAGGTTCGTTCAACCAACAGTCAACGTGTGCGTGCGCGTGCAATGGCCACAGAGAGAAGTCCAAAAGGTTGTAAAAAGAGTTAGGAAAGGAAACGGTAATCCGGCATATCGGTGTACACGCGTGGCTATAAAGGTACTTCGGTAATGGACTCCAGTCAGCCGACAAAGGGTTTTATTTAAATAACTCGGGGCACGCGAAGCGATCCATTCGAAAATCCATGGACGTTCGAACAATAGTGCAGTTCTTTATTGCTAGATTTCTCGTTATCGACTGTACTTGCTGTAATCACTTGGCAAAGCTACATTAATCTGAATACTAATAGAGATCTTATCTAGCGCAAATTTGACAAAGACATAGAAATAACAGTATTCATTCATATAAATAGATTGTTTAGTTTATGGATTTAGGCAGTATCTACCTGGTAACGTAAGGTTGGTTTAAAAAAACTGAAATAATTATTTGCCCATAGATAAAACCTGTAAATGTTTAAAATTTTCACATACATAAGTACACTTTAGTTTTGCACATATGTACACCCATACATTATTATATACGTATAACTATTAATTTATTTTATAAATAGAAGCAAGTGTGAATGGTCAATATTTCTTTAAAGGCTGATGCAGAATATGAGACATATTCTGATTTCCGATTCTATTTATACATATCTTTATGACACGTACCTACCTACTTCAAACCTCAGAGGGTTAAGATACAATATGCAGTACATCCGAAAAGGTGGCTTCTTATGTGAAAGTACTGTCATTATGTTATAGGTTGCATATTCGAGGCTGGCGGTTAACATACAACGAATTGCGTCCACTATTCTGAGCTATATTGTAAATTTGGCACCCCACTGCAATCAAAATACATATTTTTTTTAATAAACCACCCTTTTAAAATTGGAACTATTGGATTACCATGTATGAAGATTAATTCTGATTCTAACTTCCCTATAGTATGGACTTGTTTTTATCATTTTAGTTTTTTTTTTTAAATTAATTATTATTTTAAAAGATACTCGCAGACGGTTTTTTTTTTGAAAATTAATAATATTTTTATTTCTATCTTTTTTGTTTTTTTTTTCTGGTGGGAACAAATATTCATTTTTATTCCAATGCTATTATGGACGTGTATGAATATTTGAATAAGTTTCGTAGACGATTTAATTGTTGCAAGGAGTTTAGATCGTAGGGATTATTTAAAAGTCTTTTGAGCTTCCTCATACTCGGGCAATAAATAAGTTACAATAAATTTGCACAGCGCCAGAATCGTTGTCGTCCGACAAACACACTACGTACTCATTATAATTATAAGTCCATTTCTACCATGCGTTGTACGCCCGTCGACTATCCCCACCATTTCTTGGAATCCTTCGGACGAGAGTGAGAGAGCCCGAGAACGGGCGAGAGGGGATGAAAGAGCCGAAGGTAACTTCGTGTCGACTTTGCCTCGAGCCGACAATGCGGCGAGTAAGAAAAGCCAAGAGCGAGTGGGACGGAACGAAAGAGTCAACAAAAAGTTGCCGACTGCTATGAAAGAGAGAAAACATGATACTTTGTCTCGCTTCGTCGTTCACGTGCATACATTTTATCTAGTTGCACACATGGGTCGAGCTCGATTTTAATTCTATATAGCCTATCAGGGATCGGCGGACTCCAGCTACAGCTGATGGGGGGGGGGGGGGGGGGAAATACCTACAGGAGCGTTGGCTATGTGTGAGTGACTGACGTAGGCACAGTTCATGCACACATTAACACCGCTCCTGTAGGTGTTTACCCTTCCATCAGTGGTAGCTGACGTCCGCTGATCCCTGAGCCTATGCCACTCACAGTGTTAAGGCGTAATGCCTAGTTGGCAAGCGTGATTTTCAGGAATTTTTGTGGAAAATCTAATGTTTTTTTTTTCACAACTATTTGCTTATTTTAAAAGTACATATATTCAGCAACTCTCAGTAATTTTGTAATAGAAAGATATTAAAAAATGAACGAATAACAGCCAGTCTCCCGGAAGCTATTTCTATTGCGGTGAGCACAATTTCTCAGAGCCGGATCATCTGAAATCAAAAAGTGAATAAGATTCTGCTAGTTTATGAGTATATCTAGTTTGTGAACGAAGGATTTTTGTTTTTGATGAAAACTCTATTTTTAATTCACGAAAAACCAACAATTCAGACATCGAAAAATCATGATTTAGCGTTAAACGGCCGCCATTTTGTCTGAAATCATTTTTTTTTTAAAGTTCTTGGTTCACGAACTAGATAAACTCATATACTGACAGAATCTTCTTCACTTTTCGATTTCAGATGATCTGACCCTGAGAAATCCTGCTCACCGCAGAAGAAATAGCTTCCGGGAGAGTGGGTGTTTTTCATTCATTTTTTAATATTTTTCTATAACAAAATTACTAAGAGTTGCTGAATATATGTACTTTTAAAATAAGCAAATAGTTGTAAAAAATATATATTAGATTTTCCACAAAAAATTTCCGAATATCACGCCTGCCAACTAGGCATGATCCCTTAAGACGAATCTAACGCTACCTCATTTATCAGAATTGAAGAAATCAGAAGGATACAAACATGACAGTCAAACTCATTACCCTCCTTTTCCGCTGCACCACAGTCGGGTAAAATACTAATGTACCGATAAAGTAAATCATGTAATCCAACCTCCCACACATCCGCAGATACACATGAAAACAGAATTATGTCACAAACAAACCGTCATTAGGTTTCAAACTTAAAAATAAGTTAAGTTGTCTATCCGCCGACGTGCAATTTTTTCGACTGTTTGAAAAGTAACAAAGTGACTGCTCTTTGAAGCAAAATGCTCAGTTTCGTGTGTAACAAAATGGACCTTTCCTTACGTATAACTCAAGTAAAGATTAAAATATCGAAAAAATTGAACGTCAACCAATAGATAGCTTAGTTTTATTACCCGACTGCGGCACGCAAAGGGGGGCATTTTGTTTATCAGGCTATGTATGTATGTCCATGTTACGCTCTACAGCCTGTACGAATACACCGATTTGGACAAATGAGATGTCTTTAGAATGGTCTTGACGTTCCGAATGTTATAGGATATTTAATTTTTAAAAAAGAAAAAATAAAAAAAAATTTGAAAATGTGTAGTGTTTCCCTTAACGCACTAAACAGGCGGCGGTCCTTGCCACACAATATTGGTGAACATAACTAAAACGACACAAATAAAAAAAAATTAAAAAAATTAAAAAACCCGACTGCTTAAAAAAACATTAAAAAACTTAAATTACTAAAAAAATTAAATTAAAAAGGGAACTAAAATGACAAAAACAAGACTTAATTTATTTATACATGGTATATTAATTATCATAAATAGGATAATTATAAGATGACAATTTAAATTAACTCAATTGGCTGCAGGCGGAGGCCTTAAATATTTTGATGCTCTTCTACCCCAAGCATGTACAAATTTGAGATCTTATATCCGATGAAGTAGAAGCTTCCCGACGAAAAGTATCGTACGATAAAAAGCATAGATTTTTTTAGCACGCATATAATATTTCTGTACTTTCCTTTGCCAGACATGTTTGGATGTATGAAAGTAAATATAAAATAAGAACTTACCTGAAATGGCAGTAAAAAATGTCACCGTCACACTATTAACACTCGAAACACTCGGTTTGCTTCTTCGCCTTCTTCTCTTCACTGATCGATCACTGAATACAGGCGAGTATAACGCTATGGCGAATAACGATCGAATGCCGATCGACGCCTCCGGCCTCTGCGACAGCAACGAGGAAATCGTCACTTGTTTCCCTGCATACGTTCACCTTTGTCGTCCACTGTTTTAACGGTTTTAAGCCTCGTTCACATCAGTGAAGTTGTATTTCAAGGCAAGTAAAGATGAAAGATTCTCTACTTCACTT
This sequence comes from Andrena marginata, assembly GCA_963932335.1. Lineage (NCBI taxonomy): Eukaryota > Metazoa > Arthropoda > Insecta > Hymenoptera > Andrenidae > Andrena > Andrena marginata. The sequence goes on from OZ010660.1 coordinate 30,995,018, forward strand.
GAAGTTTCACAGAATCCTGAGAGGATATTTCAAGTCAAGTAAATATAACAGGTTCTCATTGGTAATGTAGTTTCGAGTGACTGAAATTCAAGCGACTTGAAGTAAAGTAATTTGACTAATGTGAACGAGGCCTCAGACTGTGGCTACAGTGGACACGTTTTCGGGCGGAATTTCGCGATATCGCGCGACAACGCACAATTTTGCGTTTTGTTATTTAGAAATACGCGTTGTTGTCATAATCTTTACTTAAGCATATCTTTACTCCGATATGACGACGTCTGAAATGGCTGCATCGATGGATACTATTGGTTAGATGATCCTTTATTGAGGATTTTAATAAATATGTAGTATTTTTGTTTCTTGGACAAAGAATAGTGATGAATATCACACGTTATTTATAGATCTGTTGAACGAATCAAGCAAATTGTTTTAATATTTTAGAATGTCCTCAGAGACATTTTATTAGATTTTAAGTGTAGCAATAAATTATAATTATTAATTAATACTTTCATTTTTTATTACTATCTTTTCTTATTCAGATTATTTGTTTAATATAATTATGCGGATACTTGTATTGCAGAATTATTACATACGTTATGGTTATAATTGAATTCGGGACAAAGAGATAATTATAAAATCTAACTTTAAAGAATTTTTGTTTTCTGTTTGTTAGTATAACCGTGCAGCTCACGCTTGATCTACATGTACATAAATATTTGAAAATTAGACGTATAACGTATTTCAGCGTTTCAATCATCTGCAAAACCTACAAGACTGTTGATCTTAGAACATCTGTTTAGTTTTTCAAAACATTCACAAAACGTACAAGATGGACGTTTCTAGAACATCCAAAATTAAAGTCCTAAGAACATTCATAAGATTTACGAAACGGACATTCCTAGAACATCCGAAATTCAAGTCCCAAGAACGTCCGTAGGACTTAAGGAACGGACGTTCCTAAAACATCCGAAATTTAAATCCTAAGAACATCCTATGTATGTCCAAAATGGACGTAGGACGTTCGGATATAAACTGGGCATGAAACGGACGTCCTTGGGATGTATGGTGCTATCTGGGTAGTATAGCATTCTATACAGTATGATGCAACTTTCTAGACTCATAAACTATAAAGTTATAGCTTTAGGATTTCAATAAACAATGTTTTTCGTTCGTATGATTCCTATTTTATTATTATTTTTTTTTTTTTTTTTTTTTTTGCGATGTTTGGTCGGCCATATTGGATTCGCCATCTTCTTTTTCGAAAAACCTGCAACGGATTCGTAATCAGCGATACCTAATACCCGAGTAGGTATACCAAGTTTCTTTAATATTCATTTCGATTTGGTGTGGGAATCGGTTTTTGTCCCTGACTATATCATTTCCTCCCGTTGTGCGACGTCCAGATTCATAAAATATAACATTTTTACATATTTCTTCAAGCTATCATTCACGTTTCTACGGATGCCTATACACAGGTCCGCCCATAGAATCTGAGGATCTGAAATCGGTCTGCCTAAATGCAATCAAAAGGGTGTCGTATACACCGAAACGAAGTAATCCATTAAACGATCGTTGTCGGAGAGGCGGCTGCGTCGAATGGCTGGAGGAAGTCTAATGAAAGGCACGCGCACTCTGACGGTCCGGCGTGAGAATAAAATAATTAACCGTGCTGCCCTCCGTACCGCGAACCCTTCCTCTTCTTCAGGCTCTCTCTCTCTCTCTCTCTCTCTCTCTCTCTCTCTCTCTCTCTCTCTCTCTCTCTCTCTCTCTCCTTCAGCTAAGCGGGAACGTGAAACGAAACTGCCGAGAAAGATGGAACGCGATAGAAGTGCCAAGGTGGAAGGGAACGACTGCTCAGACCAGGTGGGTCGTAAAGCCTTAGAATGATGCTCTAATAAATCCCACTGAAAAATTGCAACGCCTCAGGCACGTTGAAAAGTCTCTTCTACCATCTTCTTCCTTTTCCTCTTCTTTCGTCCTCTTTTTCACCGTCATTCGCTTGTTCCTGCTCGTCATCGTTGTCTTCTCCTTCTAGTTTGGAGATTTATTCGGCGAATTTTTAAAAGTCGCGTCTCTTTAACTGGTATATTCCGTGCTCGTTCGTGACTTTAATGTCTCGCGAAGAGACGTACAGCAGCATAGACGATAGTTGAAGAAAAATATGATTTTTTTTCGTAATATCGTAAGGAATGTTAAGTGAAACACAACGAGCATCACATTGTAACACTTTTATTCATAATAATACTGAAAAGAATTCCTAACTAGAGTTTCAGTAAAAGTCACCACTCCACCAATACACTTCAGCTGCAAACACTTCGACGATTGTAAATTGTGAAATTATTATGAAATACGTGTTACATTATGATACTCGTTAAATTCGTTTTAAGGGGGTATATCCGTTTGAACCCTCGGGAAATGTGTACATTTTGTGGATTTTTTTACAAGTCACCAGCTTCATGAAGATTTTCCGTTTTTTCCCTATCTTTACATAGTATTGTGAACTACTTAAAAAAAAGATTCAATTAAAAAACTATTGTTTTTCGGAAGTTATGGATACGTATCCGAAAGTCTCCCGATTTCAGACAGCTAAACGGTGGCCCTGAAAAAACTGTACGTCGTGTCTGAAATCAAAAACAGTAAAATTTCGGTCCTACGGGACCGATTTTGAAAAGTTTGAAGAATAAAGAAATGGTGAGAAATCAAAGGTAAAGTTAGATTTTTCTAATAAGGAGAGGTCCCCAGGTGTCCGCATCCGATTGCTTTGGATTTTGGATATGTTTTAGAGCACCGAAAAATAAGATATACGTGTTTCTTTTATAGCGGCCCGTTTTCATATTTAAGGGGGAGGGGAAACCAACACCCAAAGTTATAAGATTTTCAGGTGTTCATCTCCGATTGCTTTGGTTTTTGGATATGTTTTAGAGTGTCGAAAAATAGGAAATGCGTGTCTTTCTATTGTGGCCCATTTGCATGTTCAATGAGTGAAACCAACCCTCATAGTTACCCCTTAATAACGGTGACTGACGAGAAGAACATCGGCCATACAGCAAGTTGTGACGCAAATTAAATTTGTATCAAGTATTACTCAACACAATTTTGTACCACATACAAACTTTGGGGGGTGTTTTCACCCCCTAAACATTCAAGCAGGCCAAAATAAAAAGACACGTATTTCTTATTTTTCCGTCCTCTAAAACATATCCAAAATTCAAAGCAATCGGAGGCTGGCACCAACTATTTCTTATGAACTTTGAGGGTTGGTTTCATCCCCTAAACATTCAAGCAAGCCAAAATAAAAAGACACGTATTTCTTATTTTTCATTCCTCTAAAACATATCCAAAATTCAAAGCAATCTGAGGCGAACAATCTTCAAAATCTTATAACTTTGGGGATTGGTTTCACCCTCTAAATACGAAAACGGGCCGCAATAAAAAATACGTATATCTTATTTTTTGGTCCCCTAAAACACATCCAAAATTAAAAATAATCGGAGGCGGACACCTGGGAACCTCTCCTTGCGAGAGAAAAGTCTTTCATTTTTCCTTAAAAATAATAAACGGGGAACCGGAATAAAAAAAGCCCTCGTAGGATGATGTGGAATCTTATTACGATTCTGCATGCAAAATTGGAAGTGAATTGGTTGAACGTAGCGCGAGTTTTTAGGGCCATCGAAATGAAAAATATAGTTCCGTTGCGATCGGTCGAACCGCCGTGCCGCCCCGTGCTACCTGGGATGTTTCACTCATATGCCTATAACTTTGTCAGTCTTCCGACTTTTTTACATCGGACTTGATTTATAATATTTCTAAAACATCAATCTATGAAAATATGTATAAAGAAAAAATCCGATTTTTGACACTTTCGAACGGTTATACCCCCTTAAGGGGACTAGGCAGTCGTTTTTAGTGAGAAATGGACTCTGTTACTTATTTATTTGTAAAAAAATGGAAGCAAATCCAGATGTATCCTTTTACCCAATGTTTATTAATACCATACAGATTGAAAAAAAAATTGGTAAGAAATATATATGTACTTAAAAAATGGCGCTGCAGACGTGTAAACATTTTAACGTTTTTCCGTCGTTTTCCCTTAATATCGGTCTTAAAATGTAACGCAATTCGATTTCAAAGGTGTGATTCTTGTTTCTTGGATTCATAGTTTCGGACCAAACCTATAAAAACAAAAATTAAATAAAAATTATGCAATTGGTGGCTGAAAAACGGCGATTTTTCCGAGAAAAATTCGTTCTTGTTTTGACGCTACCAAAATCCGGTGACTTCTTAATTTTTTTATGAAAATTTCGAAGTTTTACGGATCATATCAGAGGTTTGGTCCGAAATGGCATATGTTTTACACATCCTGTAATTTTTTCGAGTCGATCTGAACCTCCATTCGTTCACAATCAGGAAAAAAGCAAGAGAAAAAAAGATTTCGAGGAAAACGCGTTTAAAGTTTTTCTACGTCTTAAAATACTTTTACATTTATATACCTCGCTTAATGAGTTTCAGCAGAGTGAATTTTAATATAAACCAAACGGTATTTTATTCAGAAAGGATAGTACTTCCCAAAAATGCAATAAAAAAAAAATCGATTTTTCGACTGCCTAGTCCCCTTAAGGGGTCTCCCTACCTTGACAGACGAAAAATGATGCGAACTTTGGGAATTTTTTAAAACAAAACCATTAAATATATTTACTCCCAGCCGTGTGGCGTCATTTGCCAATCTTTAGAGAATATGGAAAAAAAATTGTATGCAAAAAATAATGGTTATATCCGGAATTATAGTGCTTCAAATACAGCGCCTTACAAAACTCATATGCGCATTGTTAGCATACAATCAGCGGTTATAGTTATCTGAATTACGAAAGTTTAAAAATTTGTGTAATCTATATGAGTGTGGCTATCGCCTGAACTAGAGTAAATGAGAAATAGTGCAAATTAAAAAAAAATGGCAGCGCCTAAAACAGACATCGATTTCTACAAAACAATTCCCTGGATTTTTAAGTCGCAAAAGTCTAATTTTGCAAAAACCGACTTAGTTTCGGTACCTGCGAGAATGGGACATCAACTGAAAATATATGTCAAGTTTGAAGTAAATCGGGTGATTGGTTTTTGAGATATCGGTGCCAACCAATTTGAAAACATGCTTTCGAGAAAAACGCGTTTACAGTTTTAGGTAATGTTTTTTAATTTAATTTTTTTACAATGTTGTCTAAATATGTACAAATATAGGCATACAGTTTTTAGTTAATATAATTTGAGGGTTTCTCTTAAAAAAAATCCCCAGTATCGCATTCTTTTCGGATCATCAAAGTTATAGGAAGACCCCTTAATGACCCCTACAATATTACGAAAGAAAAATTGTATGGTTCCATTTAAAAGGCTGATGATGACTTGGATTTCGCAATGATAAAATATTATTTGAGAAATGTTTGCTGTCGTTCTATGCTGCCCATCCAGCACAGATACATTTATTTAATAACTTTTGTTATCATATTATCCGAAATTACTAAAAAAAATCGGGTGGACCATCAGAGTGAACAGCCTGTATATAAAACAACAAGATGTACCTATATAAATAGTTCTTTATATTTGTTATTAAGCTCGATTTATGTCGCTCTAATTCTAATTATAAGTGTTATTGCAACCCAAGAAATCCGCTCGTTAGCGGCTTCCTGCGACGTCGGGGAAAGAACTCGTGCCTCTAACATTTTTTATTCAAGGAAGCGAGGTCAGAAGTTTGATCCTTTCTGTACACGAGCCAAATCGCGCTCTTTGATTTGGACCGTGGAAAAAGTTAAAAAGGATCCTGCTATGCCGAGGTGAGCCTCGCGTTTCGTCACACTCCGCTTCTTTCGTGAGCGCGGATTGGATTCGGCCCGGTGTCGCTTGATCGCGACTTCCTCCCATTTACCGATTATGTGCCGTGTCCTCCTGCCCCATAGCCGCCTGTCCTGCCGCATTTTCGTGCCCCCGGTACTGGAGTTTACGATATTTCTCGTGATTTCTTTAGCTTACCTACCAGCTGGCCGGGAGACGGCCGTTGCGAATCCATAGAACCGAGAAAATCAGGGAACGCTCCCGAAGCCCTCCTCCTTTCTGGGAGTTCTACGTTTCTTCCAGCGCGAAAGGATGATCGAGGATAGTTTTATCGCGAACAGAGCAGTCCCGCCGATGACACGGAAATTTTGCATCGACGATGTCCACAAGGACTTCAGGGACTTGGCCCCCTTTCAACGCGATTTTCCACGAATCCACTGTGGGGTCTTCAATCTTCACCGTTAGCTTACAGCTCCTTCAAATGAATGTTTACGAATTTCGTAATTATTTACCGACTTTAGTATGTTGCTAAATTGATTTCATTAACTGTTTGATGCTTATAGTTGATGGCGTTAAATTAAAAATACCAGCAGTCCATTTAAAAGCGAATAAATTACGTTTCGGTGTATGTATTTTAAAAAATTGTAAGTACACTAAAGAAGCAATGTAATTGAAGAGTCCTTGTAGAAAACACTGTAAGTGCCAAAAATCAAATTTCATAGTATAGTATTACCATTGGCACGTAAAACATTTTACACCTGTTTCTTGCTTGGTTTTTTTTTTACGAATTATGTTTTTTTCTCCCTTATTTTCCGATTATATCGTGGTTTCTAAAACAGCTTGTGTAAAGCTAACATGTATAAGCTTATTTAGAAGCCAAGAATAATTGTAAGGGTTGTTCTTCTTGTTTTCTTTGCGTGGTGCTATTATAAACACGCTCAAAGTACCAATTCATCCTAAAATAACACTTGTTGGAATGTAGTAGCTGTCAAGGATACCAGGGAACTGCTAGTTCAACAGGTGTCAGTTGGTAGAAATCTTTCAATACACATTAAATAACTTTACTTAACACCCCCAGGTCTAAGAATAAACAGAGAACAGTACAGAAGTTTAATATAAAACATACATCTCTTTTTAGTTTAAGAAAACAACACAGATGTCATAAGAATGTGCTTTATATTTATTTTCTAATTTTTTTACTTGCACAGATTATTCATGCGTTGCAGTCTAAACTGCGAGAGAATTAAATATGTGATTAAAATCGTCGATAACTTTTATGATATAGCCAATATAACATACGATATACTATACTATTACCTATAGGGTAAATCCGGGAGACGCGGTCGGGTCGGAGAGATGGTCGAGTCGCTATATTCGGATTCTGTACGCAAAAATGCGTTAAAGTGCAGACCAATTCCTTCTCTAGAAGCCAAACAGTTGAATGCATAGCGTCCAATCGCTTCCTTCTGTGTTTTTCTGGATTTATAGGCTTTAAAATGTAAATTGGGGTTACATTTAACCTCTTTTGTCAAACAGCGGTTGTACAGAATTGTATTTAAAATATACTTCTAAGTTTATTTTCGTTTAATATTTTGGATAATAAGATAGTAGAGACATTGAGGGACAATGCAGCCAAAGTATTTGGCCATATTAACTCTTCCTCTCAAAGCTAACGAGAAGGCCATCTCTCGCTGCAGAAAGGAGGGATTTGTCGAGTTATGATTTTCTTATTAGTTTTGTTCATTTTTTATTTTTTATTATTATTTTATTATTATTTTCCTCTATTTAGTTTATTTATTCACTTTTGTATTCATTTGCCTTGCTAATGGCCAGTAGGTAGTTCACTTTTTGTTTGATGTGTTCTTTACTTGTTTAGCGTAAACAAATTAAATATCAATGAATCTGTAGTTGCATTCACTCATAAATAATTTTGTTCTACCCTTGATTAATTTCCCATGAATAATTATGTCAGTGGTCTTTGCCAACGACGAAAACCGTTTCTACCGGCACCTCGAGACAGGTGGTCAGATGTCATGACTTCAGTTTTCAACCCGATTTACAGTAAATATTGTCTTAAAGCAAATATCGACCAGTTTTTCTGAATCAGCATAAAATTCTGAACATACAAGTTTGTTTTGATAAAATATTTTATATTAGGTCGACCGCGTCACCCGGGTTTACCCTAGTTGGCAATATCTTCTTTGACCTAGCATTCTGTAAATAAATTTGAGTCTAATTGTTATCTATCATTATTGATAATTATCATTCATTTAATATAATGTATTTTCATATAATAGAGATAATTAAATATCAACAGACGGTGTTGCCATTCTCTTTCCCTCATTTTTCTTCTTTCCCCTATTCCACGTTTGTTGATTTTTCAAGGTCAGACCAGCTTTGGGGAGTATTTTTAATTTACAATTTTGTCACCGTGGTGACATATACTTTCGAACTATATAAAAAAATCTGCGCGATTCCATCATCAACCGAATAGTGTTCCTAGTTAGTGCATTGCAATCGTTGTATTCCACTTTGTCATCTTAAAAGTGGTTTTCGAGCTATAGGTCGACCGTTTAATCTTGTGTACTTGTACATATTTCACCGTGCTGGTAGGTATGGGAGTTTCTCTTGCACTATTAATTAATATTTACCCGAATTTTTAAAAACGTGAGGGAGTCTATTTTCTTTAGAAATTGTTCTGATTCTTAAGTCTCTCGCTTTATTCGTATCACTTATGACCTTATGAAACATTTGAGCAATTAATTAGATCTTGTTTTTCATTACTTGACAGTCTATTGTATTATATCATACGATCACTTTCGTTTATTTGCAATAGTTCCTAGCGACATAGTCTCACAACACGAAGTCACGACACCACTTCTAACTTCGATCGGTAGTCTCTTTTTTTTCACTATTTGTTACCAATACTTGAATAATTTATACTCAATAGTAGTAATCCTTCATTTTCCGGAATACGACTGTTGATTTTGCTGGTACAAACAGTTTCTTAGCGAAGCGATTTCTAACAATGTAGTTAAACACAAAATGTAACATTACTAACACTAAAATGACACGAAAGACTTTACAAACGAAAACCTGAGTACAAGTATAATTTTTAGAATTATCGTGTACAAAAATAAATGTAATCTTCTGAATTCCATCATCAGTAAATTTCTTAAAACATAGCTACATTTAACGTAGGTCTCTACCCATCTTAACAATCTCTACGAAGATAGTATTAACTTTTCTGGCCATCAATTTCACAGCAAAACATTGTCACGGGGAGTGATTTTGAGAATTGATAATTTCAATTAATTGGGGCACTACTCCACAACCGGTTTGTCGCTGTTCAATGCCTCCAAGAGGAAAAAAAGCACAAGCTTTTTTGAACCAAGTTTTTCACAAATAAATATAATTTCTGTGTCTACACTTTGTAGCTCCTATAACAGTGGCTCATTTTTAAAATTGGTCCAAACGACTTGAGTTCTTTTGAAAAGCCAGAAGCATTAGTTTACTAAGCGATGTACTACGTCGTTCTGAACCAAAGTGCAATTGGACGGGATAACGAAGAAAATAGCGAATGTCGTTTTTTCAATTTTTCGTTAACCTATTTAGATGAAATTGTCAGCATGTATGCAACTTACTTAAATCTACAAACGGGATTTTTAAAATTTTCATTACAGGCTCGGATAAAAAGTTGAAAAAACGACCTTCGCTATTTTCTTCAGAACGACGTAGCACGTCAGCAAGTAAGCTAGCTTCTAAAAAAAACTCAAGTCATTTGAACTAATTTTAAAAATATTATGCGATTTCAAAGTGTGTACGAATGCTGGTGTGAACCATTGTGTATGATTTATATATTTTCGCTTGTGGTGTACCGCGGAAGAAAATCGCAAAATTGCGCATATACCTACTGAAAAAAGAGGAGTGAAAATTTGATAAAGACAATCAACTATGTTAACATTATTTAAAATTACATTACATAATAATATAGCAACATGCCTATACAGTACTCATTACCTCGAAAATCGTTTCTGGGGAATGAACATCGGCTATGAACCACAGATCCATAATGTTTCATGCTTGCCCGCTGTACTTACATATTGCCGCTCTGAAATTGGTTTCTGGGGTAAGAGTCAGTTCGACAAAAATATTTCCTTCTGTACAGGAAGGTTTATCCGTTTACATGGAAAATCAAGGTGACATCTTAAGGGAGATGATAGACAGGGGAAAAAGACGTTTGCAGAACAGTGGCAGATTATACGAGCAACCCGTGGCTACGGCTTAACCACGAGGAAGAAATGATCGAGGTGTTGTTCACTGAGCAGAGGACCCCCCAGTAAGATAATGCGCCCTCTCGCTTTGAGACTTAGCTTCGTCTTAGCTGTTGGATAAGTCGCGAAGCTGACACTAACCCCGTTAACCGTTAGCTCCGTGGCTGCTGACTTTTTAAACCGTTGTTTATTTACTATCGAAACTGTGCAGAATATCCTGGCTCCGTGAAGATGAAGCCCCCTTTTCACAAAGCAGCGGCAGGCCCCGATTACAGGGAAGAGGATTCTCCTTTCCGCGTTTCGACGTTTCCAATAGAAATCCCATGACCAAACAAGTTTCTCTGATGATTCAACTTTCACCTCCTATATAACATATATTTGTTTTAATATTTAGGAGAGGTTGATCTTTAGGCAAAATACGTGTTAGTGGAATTGTTTGATTTCACCTGTATGTGTTTAGAAGATTTATAAATGCTTCATGACTGGTTTAAATATATCACATAGAAAATTGTCAACACATAGCATATTCATATGAGCAACGATATATGTATTATACTAATATTACTGATTTCTCAATAATAGGTAGGGCAGGGTGGGGCTAAAAGTCCCGTTTTTCGTATAAACCTACGTAAAATTTAGTATTAACAATCTAGAGATATCTGGTGTTATTTTGTTTAAACTATAACTATTATGCTTTACGTTCACGAAGTTCGTTTGTTGATACTGTTATTTTCTGTTGAGTTATACCACAAAATGCTTGTCAATGCAAAATGGACTTCTTGCCCCATGCACGGGACAAAAAGTCCATTGGTAGAAGAAAGTCCCCAATGTCTTATCGTGTAATATTAAACTAAATAAGTAAAAAACTCTTTTCAAATCCAGAAATATTTATTAAACCAATTCTTTTTGGTATATAATATTGGAAGGGAAGCATGAATTCTTTACCAAAAAATAAAAATAAAAGTCAGAGGCTTACTTTGAACTAAAAACTAAAAAAAAATCGCTCAACTAAAACAAAAACAGTATTTAAAGACTTTGGCATCATTTCTTTATAGTTTGGCCATCTTATTATGAAAACAAATGATAAAATATCATGTATATTTATCAGACTGAGGGACTTTTTGCCCCAATGGTACCTCTATAGTTTCTGCGATATACATATACGTCAGAAAATATTATAATTCAGCAAATAAACAATATCATGCACACATTACTAAAGAAACATACAATATTAACGTACTTAGCTGATATGCTTTTAAACTGTGGTTTACTTCGTGTTAAGACAACAAAGACGATGTAGGTATTGCTTTTAGTTTGCGATAGGTACATAAAATAACGAAGGCGTTGTGTAATTCGCACGAACGTCCAGGAGCGACCGGCGACTCTGTGGTCACCTCCGTTTCTTCTCGCCTTTTACTTAGTATACTGCGAAACTCAATATATTGTTTAGGAATAGAGATTTTGAATACAGGACATTTTACCCGCCGGACTTTTAGTCCCACCCTACCCTATCCATAGGTAATAGAATCTTCTTCCGAATTATTTTAATGCTTCAAAACTATAGTTGTAGTAGAAGTACGGAGTAGACTAAAATACGCAATAGTTTATATTGGGTATGGTAGTTCGGTTTATTTATAAAGTAATAGACAGTATTTATATATTTACACGTATCAATAATATTTGAATTGAATTCGAGTGAACAAATATTTCTCAGATTAAACAATCAAAACATAACTTTAGATTATGTTTATACGTTATTGACAAACAATTGATTTGTAAAGTTAATTGCTAAGTAATGCACAATATTTTATTACATATTTGTAATGGTCTCGTCTATCTACACATTTCGCTATGTATTCTATAAACTTATTTATCTGCCATTTCGTGTTCATGCACACTTATTCAGTAATGAATTTATTCTCAAATATTTAAAACTCGAATTTAAATACGGTTATTTAATATCGTCGTAAATGTTCAAATGTTACAGAACATGTTTGTGATTTATTTGAATCCAACAAAGTTTCTAGGGGAAGGTGGGGCAAGACGGGGTACTTAAGGTTTTATGTCTGAAATTTTATGTCTGAACCATTCTTTGGTAATAAGTCTTTCAGTTTAACTGCGAATCAACCTAAGTTTTACAGGTTCCAATAGAATAAATAAAAAAATTCAGAATAAGTCGTTTCTCCCCATCTTGCCCCACGGGTGGGGTAAGATGGGGTACCAATTAAAAAACAATATAAATGAGGCATATTGGGAAACCAAGAATTTCGATACGCCAACTAGTGACAGAAAATTAAACAACTATGAGTAGGCCGAAATCCGTCCAAGTCCATATGATTGTCAGTGTTTATATAGACATGTTGTGTTAAAACGAGAGTTTTTAAATTTCTTTGAACACTAAATTTGTACTTCTTCGATTAATAAATACTTATTCGGAATGTGTGGTGGGATCCGGGCCTACTTGCAATAGTTTGCCAAATTACCACCACAGCGCTGAAATCTAAGCCACTCCTCCACTTGGTTTCCCAATATATACAGAGTAATTAATTATTGGGTTGACAGAGGAGACACACATGTATGGCTTCGTCGTCCTCATCTCCTACATCAACACAGGAGAAATGAGCCCATTTGCCACATATTTGGCAGCTTATCCGCCTTCCACAAGGGAATCAGTTCGTTGGACTAATTAATAGAAAAGAAGTATCATTTTCCTCGGTCCGTCTTCCCAAAAACTCCAATCGTGACATTAAACGAGCAATAAGAAGAAATGGTGCATTTATTTGGGAATGAGAAAACCAGTAAACATTCGTTTCTTACGGTGTTCTTTTTAAAAAATTATAATAAGATCGAAAGGATATTAAACATAACATTAATGTATTGTAATTAAGTTAATATAAAATAAATATTGAATTTGGGTGGATATTTGTGCACTAATTCCATGAATAATAATACATCTTTCAATAAATTCTACATAATTTTTCAACTCAGTGCATTCTAATTTAAAGTATGTTAATAAAGTTTTAGACTAATATACATTAGCATTGATAGGATATGGGATGGATGGACACTTTTTGTTCGCTATGCGTTGATTTTCAAATGTTTGCTGTCGGATGTCCAATTCAAGGAAGCGAACAATCGAAGATCGACGAATGTTCGCAGTTGTTGATCACGAGTCGAAACGCTCGTCATTCGCCAGATTAGCTCGTAGCGTGGAGGTATACGCGAACATTTGTGCGGAAAGTTTCTTGAATGCCGAACATTCCTTATTACGACATTCGCCGAATCTGAAGTCAACAGTCTATTTTATTAAAGTGCATTTTAGCCAATTACTTCCTGTGGTGAATAAACTTATTCTACTGTGAAAATACTCATCCCTTGTGATTACGAAGCCTTCAACGTTACACTACAAAAGGCGTTTTTATCAAGCAGACGCAAATGAGTTTCGACACAGAGAAATTTATTTCGGAAATCGAAGCTAAAAGAGCAATTTGGGATATGTCAAGTACTGATTATTTTGACCGTGTTTGTAAAAAAAAGAGGAAATAGTACACTTATATGGAGGTGAAGAACTGCCGGAACAAGAGAAAAGAGACTTAGGTAAGGTCTTACAAGTAGTAACTGAAATATTTATTTATGTAACAGAATTACATTTAAGTATACGCATTAATAACACAATTCAATTTTGTCGTATTGCCATTCGAATTGACCTTCAGTCATAAAGTAATCCACAAACATATCTCTGTAACATACTGCACGTCGGCTTGCTCTTGGTATTTCATTTATTCTTACCTAACTGACCGAGTGTCTTCGAACTATCGATTACAATCGATTGCTATCGATTGCTATCGATTACAAAGCACCATATGTTCTAATTACTTCACAATAAAATAAAATAAAGTCTTTCCGAAAAGTGGGCAATATCACCCCGGACGGGCAAAGTCACCCCAGTTTACGGTATTCGAATATTCGAATATCGAAAGATTCGATAGATAATTTAATATTTGGATCTTCAGTGTCAGTTCCATATCTATATCGACCATTAGGAATTCATTGCTAACGATATATTTTTGGTTTCACTGACGTGTCACTGATGCTTTTTCCGAACTTTTTAAAAATTCTCCACATCATTACATAAAGTTTTTCACATTTCTTCAATTCGAAATAATTGATGAACAATATCCAGTTCGCATCCTATTCTTATTAATTCTCGCCGACTAACTTCCACTTCAACCGAAATTATGATAATTATTGCCATGTTATTCTCCGAAAAACAAGTCATACTGACGAGCATTAGCGTGAACTGTACAAATCTATGATGGCAAAGTCTGTATAGTCGTCAATGTAGTCCAATTGATGCTAATAACGTAAGCATTTTTTGTTTCGGCAATAAAACGGTCTTAGGCATAAAAACACCCCTTTAAAGAAATTATAAATTTTCATATTAGAAAAGTTTACTTCAATGTTTTATACTTATTGATATTTTATAATGCGGTGATAAAGAGTTTCCGGAAAAAATAATTTTTTCAAAATTTCAGCCCGCCATCCTTTTTGAAAATTCTTCATCATCACATTCAGGCAGGGACTTAATACCGGTATAACGCTCATACCGGTATTTCGGCAATACAGCTATACCGAAACCGATATCATACCGAAACAGATAAATACCGAAACCGATATTGTACCGAAACAGATAAATACCGAAAACAATAGGTTACCGAAAACCGGAATAAATACCGGTATTTTTTCGGTATTCTTTTCGGTAACACGATAGGTTTCAATATTTTTCGGTAATACTTTCGTAACCCTTATAGAATTGGAACTATTATATCAAAATACCGGTATAACATTATTTTTTATTACCGGAAAATATTGAAACCTATCATGTTACCGAAAAAATACCGGTATTTATTTCGGTTTTCGGTAACCTATTGTTTTCGGTATTTATCTGTTTCGGTGTGATATCGGTTTCGGTATAGCTGTACTGCCGAAATACCGGTATGAGCGTTATACCGGTATTAAGTCTCAGACGAAGATACAACCGAAAAATACCGGTATAATACCGGTATTTTACGTACCGGTAGGAGTCCCTGCATTCAGGATATCAAAAGCCACAAAACTTTGAAGTAAACTTTTTTTTTTCGATATCTTGTAGGGTTTCGCAGATATTCATGATATGTTATATGAAAACTCATAACTTCTATCGCGGGATGTTTCACTCCTAAGACTGTTGAATTGCCGAAATAAAAAATGGTTACGTTATTAGCATCATTTGAACTATATTTCTGCAAACTTTCAAATTTTTGTGGGATTTCGGGTCGCGGAACATCCCTTGTGAGCTGATGTGTCATTGATGTCTGGAGATAGACCTTTATTTATTCATGACAAGAGATTGATTATCATATAACAGTTTTGTCGTATTAGTTACGCGCTCGATACGCTAAAAGCACCTCTACATCTATTTCTAAAAACGAAATCTAATTCGTAACCGAAATGTCAGTGGGAAATTACACCACAATAGGTAAGTCTCTGGAGCTGAGGGAGTCAATTGGATTGTCTGAACAGGCCGGACAGACCGTATAAAAAAGTGTAAAAACAAGCGAATCAAACCGATTGATTTGCCTGACTAACTTAACGAACAACGCCGAATCCCCGTGTCCACATCTATATCATCGTCGTAACCAAACCACACCTAACCCCAGCGGATCGTCTTAACAAGCTTCACTAAAGTAACAAACGCTCGGTGTTACCGTGTCCGTATCTATTCACGGTCCCTTCCATACAGTTTTCCTTGCGTATTCAACAACACAGCTCCTATTCCGTTCTGGTACGCGTGTATGTTTACGCCTATTTCGTTTAGCTGTATTCGTGGCTGCCGAACTAACCAGCTCGCTTTCGTCGAGCTTCGTTAGGGGCAGAAAAGTAGTATCCCGTGACTCGGTCGAACCACTCGTTCAACCCTCGGTCGCTGCACGCTTAAATTATACTTGTGCCAGTTGTATTCTGTATGCAACGGCGTGTAGAGGGTCGAACGAAACTGACAGGGAGGAAGACCGGGCCCTTTGACTCGCTCCTCGACTAACGCCGAATCCCTCGGAGTTTCACGCTTTCGTTACAGATTGTTGCATTTTCCCGCGTCGGCGTTTGGTCCACGCCGATGCGATCACAAGACCTGGGTCAAGTGATACAAACTGACGGTCGCTATGGACGACACCGCCTGGATGCTTGCAACTTTCTTTTCTTGTTTAGTCATATTGGCCGCTCGTCCAGCGCCGCAACTCCAATTTCACCAAAAAAACGATTGCGTGCAATGTCATGGGTATAACTTAAGGAAATTGGTCAGGTTTTTCCTTCAACAGAGCAACGTGTCGCGTGCGATGCGCGCGATGGTGATCGCATGTGTCGCACGCGGAAAAAAGTTGCGACGATGTTACCAGTTGCTCGTTGTCAACAACTTGTCTCACAAAGGACGTTCGGCAACCCGCAAATTCAGAATATTATGAAACTTGGTGTGCAAGTAGAGTAGTTCATTCGCAACGCAACTCTATTTTTCGTTAGAAGTAAATCGGCAACAAATAAAATTTTTCATCAAAAATGGAAAATTTCATAGAAATTGTATACATTCATGTTAATGCGCAACCTGAAGATTAAGTCCGAGAAAGAAGTCCTTTCAAAAACAGATTATGGACCACCTTGCGCAACTTTTCACACCTACGTCAATAGTGTATCTGAAAAAAAATTTCGCTGCACCTTAACGCACAGTCTTGCTTGAATAATTGAAAGCTGTCCAAACTGTACATTAATAATGATTTAACTATTATTTTAAGAAACCATTTTATTAATAGAAACTGCTAAAATGGACTTCAAATTCCATGATAGAGGTTTTATTTGTTTACAAAAAAAAATATAACACATAAACTATTTATATGTATGAAAATATATTATCCGGAGCTATTTCAGCATATACATATAAAATACAAAAACTTAATTTTAAGGATTGGTGGTGGGGGTAACTTGAAAAATATGGATTTTCGAGAATTATTTTCACGCGGTTTTGTAGATATAAGAAAAGGATGCAACTTTTGTTTAAACTTCTTTTCGATATCTCACACAGTTCTCGAGATATTCCACGGAAAAAAATTCTGCATTTTTTTCAAGGTGTGATTTCACCCCCAAAAACTCCACTATGGTGCCAACAAAAAATAGGGTTGCGTTACGGATGAACTACTCTAGTTGCACACCAAGTTTTATAATTTTCTGAATTTATGGATTGCCGAACGTTCCTTGTCAGTGGAATCCCACTTTACGCGTTGACGAGAAGCAAAATCCTGCGAGCGATTGACGCAATTGCATGCAATGGTTTTTTGGTCAAATTCAAGTTGGGTTGCGGCAGTGGATGAACTGCTTTACTTGATACGACAGTATCTAACTTAACAGGTTCAACACTTTCGTACATTTGGTATCCTTGTTTCATACAGTGTAGGGAAGAGGTGCTATAAAAGGGACAAATTTATTTAGCGTCCACTTCTGATAATATCGTGATAAGTATTTAAAACACAAGCCCATTAATAGGAAGTAAGTATGTTTATTGACCTTCAATAAAAATATTTTGCAAACTCATTAATGATAACAGTAAGTAACAAAATCTTCGATTTTCAATTAAGTCGAAAATGTCCCTTTTACGACTAGGTAGTCTAAAAAATGGTACATTAGACACCATAAGAGAAGCACGTTAATATAAATAAAATGAGAAAATATTATTAATAGCACGTAGAATAAGGAAAAAATTGAATACACCCTTTATTTCGCATGCCTCATTGGACCATTTTTCGCAAATGTTACATTGAAACCAATCTTCTTTACTGGTAGCAATGCTTTCCTTACAAACGCAGCACTCATTACTTTTAGAATTATTTGTTAATTGTCTCTTCCGTTTTCGTAAGTCCGTGCTTCAGTCAGAACAGTCAGCCTACATAAGTATAAAAGGGACAGTCATGAAACGCACGTCCCATTTAAGACTTGTTATGTTGCCCCATTTAAGATTATACGTGAGCATATTATTAAAGAACTACAAAACAAAGAAAATAATTAATCAATCTTACTTGTTATATATTCATTGTTTCAAGTGAATATTGGCTCTTTTAATAATATAAGACTTTCACACTTAGTATATAATTGTATTTTACTAAGCACCCCGCTCCAGAAAACTGAAGACATTTTTCCTTTCGTATCAGAGAAACATCAACCGCGGATTACCGATCTGTTGCGACTGAGACCGCGGTGAAGTTTACGTCAAATAACTAAGCACTAGTATTGCATTTAGAATTTTGGCAATCTGATTTATCCTATTTAAAACCTGTCCCTTTTATCGCACCTCTGCCGTACATTTTTAATTGTATAAAAAAAGAATGTAATGGAAATCCAGCTCGTATTCGAAATGTCCTCTAGATAAAATGTAATATTATCTGTGATTTGTATGTGGCACTGGTAGCAAACGTGTTAATGATATTGGCTTGCCCGTTAAATGGGGTAAGTAACACTATATTATCACAACTTGTGGTACTTATTCAGCAGATATATAGGTATTTACCTATATTTACAAATTCGTACATTATTTCCTTGAGAAGTAGTTCATTTCTCATTTAGATGTATCCTGAACTATGATGTGCGAATACAGTTCAATAGTAGATCTGTAACATAATTTCATATCTTCTGAATATCATAAATAATATTACAGCGAGATCGTGAAAGCACCCATAATGTATTGTGCAATTTTTAAGGGGCCTTCCCAGTGTGGTGGCTCAAAAATATGGGCTTTCTAAAAAAAATCTCTAAAATTTCTCTAGACATTTTTCTTTGGGACACCGTCATTTTGAAAAATATTTTTATTTATTCCAGCATCGGCTATACTTAACCATATTCATACAGATTATGAATCTCTTTGAATTTTTGATTTGGGACAACTTGGACAACTGATATCATGGCAGCCAATTTTGAAAAGCTATTCCTTTCGTTCATTTACAATTTTTAATATGATCGTTATTTTTACTTAAAAGAAGTTTAATTTCTTAGAAATAAATTTCGGAAGAGGAAACCCCTTAAGCCACTTAAATAATCTTAAGAATTGTATAATAAGGTCATCGATTGTTAATGATGTATATATTAGTGTGTCAATTATTTGCTCTACTTCGTAAAGTGAGCAACTGAACGATGCTGAAATACTTTTCGTATGAGGGTGACTTCAGTCCTTACAATACTTAGAATTTTGACAGAAATCGAAGATTATCTTTCTAAATCTCTAACATAAAACGCTGCCACTGCAAAGGAAAAATCCTTTCGGGTAAGGATTGTAATCCCAAAGGCGCTGGCCTAGTACCCTTAAGCTTGTCCCGCCTACTTCGGTGATTTCACATGCTTCTACGGGACGCCTTTCGGATGGATTTTAATCCCTCTACGGCTGTTCCCCCAAAATCCATACATTCACGTGGCACGGCATGCTTAGCGGCAATCTCATGTTTTGTTTCAGAAATCTGAGTTAAGTGGATTTGTGATTCGACCGGAAGAAGTTCACAAACCTTAGAATCTAACTTCCGTAAAGCCTCGCAGGTGAAACATTCAATGATTTTTAAAGTACATATTTTCTGAAATTGTCTAACACTTCAAGTACGAGCAATCGGTGAAATATAAAAATTGTATTGTTTTATTCATTTCCGTTACATAGAATGTTGGCTTTTTCTTAATATTAAATTTATTACAGATTTTCATAGGGATCGAACAGGTTCTGGAACTTCCGTTTGTAAACAAATCCTCTTAGAACTTATATGTTTCGTATAAGAAAATATCTGTTCCAGCGGAATTTTTTCAACCTGTTTAAAAAGTGTTCTCATGGAACAGATATTTCGGAACCTATGTAATAAAAGTTACATGGTAACAAATTATATTAGAACATTTATTAAAAATCGTTCCATAAGATAAAGAAAAGTACTAAACTATTAGGTAGTTTTATCTAACAATATAATATTATATTCTTCATGTTTATTTAATAAAAGGTATGAAAATCATAACATAAGTAATTAATTGTTTCGCAAGAAGTACTAAACAGAAAAGGGAACTTGTAAAAAATAGTACCTAAATAAATTTTTTTTAAAATTTACACGAACGAAAATACATAAAAGTTCTATAATATCTGCGTAGAAATTATCTACGTAGGTAAATATTGCAAATAAATAACACATTCAGAATATCAATTTAACTGTAATAATTATTTATTATTGTTCTAGTTACTAGTACTATTGATTGAATAGTACCTACCCAGTGTTTTTTTTACAACGATTGATAACTTATTTACTGTAGAAATGTAGTTTAATAAATAGAAAAAAGTTTTATTCCATTACTATAATTATTTTCGTCGCAATAAATGTCGGAAAATCGACGAATATATCGGCGCGCTAACCGAAATAACCTCTTAAATAGAATCTATTGAGAAGTTCCAGAACTCTTTCGAACCTTGGATTTTCGTCACCTCAAATTTACTTACTATTTTGTTACATTATTTCCACCATCAAATAGTTATGTCTCTGAATAGCAAATAAGCGCTACATAGGTACAGATTGTAGGTCGTTCGACAGATTCCGGATATTACAATTATCAACAGAATAATTTTTTAGAACGTGATAAAATGCACGATTCAAAAATTTTAAACTATTTGCATTAGCTGCCTGTAACTCTAAAACTAGTTTACAATATGTATGGCTATACCGGGTGTTTTGGGGCAATATTGCCACAACGTTGCTACAATGTCATGGTGTTGTGTGGATTATGATGCGAATAATTTATATTTCTCAATGACTCCCGATCAAGATTATGCATCTATTTATATTATTTTTCAGGTATCAATTACACACAAAATACAGGAAGCACTATAGAAGTCGTAAGAAAAGCATAAAACGTAAATTTATTATTATAATGCATAAAAGTTTTACCTACATTATAATATTCGTAAAATTAGTTTTAATGTTCCCTACAATATTACGAAAAAAAATCATGTTCCATTTAAAAAACTCAAGGTGATCTTGGTTTTGCAATGACGAAAAGTATTTCTGAAATGTTTGTTGTCGTTCTATGTTGTTCATTTAACACAGATTAGTTGACAACTTTTTATCACGTTATCGTAAAGGGTTAAAAATCAAGCGCAACGTTAAACTGAACATCCTGTCCACAATACAATATCAAAATCCTTAGCCATAGAACTTGAGTACGGTCGGCAACGGCCTCGTGAGTCGGCACGCACTGCGTTGTTTGATGGCTGATTGCAGAGATGTATAATGCCCATCTCTGCTTACGGGTCATTTCACACGAAGTCGAACACTTTTCGGAGTAACATTTCGGATTTTTGTGCTACTTGGATGTATTGTAGTCTTTAGGGATATATATACATATCTCGAAGGATTTTTCAAAATGTGAAAAATTGTGGATGTGACAGCTTTTTGAAATATAGTATTTACTTTATTCCAAAAATTGTAACTGTTGAACTAACAAACTGTTAAAAATGATCTTTTGGGTGCTTACAGTGGAGATATAAGAGTACCTAATAAAAATTATTTCACTTAACAAAAGCGAATATTTGATCATTTTTTTAGCAATTCTTCTTAACAAATGCAATTTTATAATTGAAGGCACCTTTTTAAAAATTTGGAAAAAATAAGAGGATATAGCCTTGTTTATCCTTTTTTACGGATATGTTTTAAAAAACGTGGATACTTTAAACTTGGTCAAATGAAAATTAATTTAAAGTAACGCTGCGTCAAATCACACCGGCTGGACTGGTCGCTCGGGCCGTGCGGTACTCGCAAAGATTGCAAAGACTGCCCGGGATATGGACCACTGCGTAAAAAATTGCAAGACTTATTTGAACAACATTTTATTATATCTATAATACTGACAGATCAAATTTAGAAGATATAGAATATACAACAGAAGAATTTCTTGACCATTTGGAAACTCGGTTACCGACATTGCAAGTCCATGATTTTATTGCAAAAAATCGGAGTAGTTATTTCAAATATTGCAAAGAAAATTTAGGGCCGGATGAGTTGGTTGTTGTCGGAGATTTTGCAGAAAATTATTCTTTTGTTATTCGGGATGAAGTTCAGAGCTATCATTGGTCTACCATACAGGCTACAATTCATCCATTTGTTGTTTATTATAGAATCAATAATTGTCTACAGCATGACAGCTTTGTCATTATTTCAGACTGTAAAGAGTACGACAGTATCGCAGTTCATTTATTCCAAATAAAGCTGATTAAATTTTTTAAACAAACACACGGCACTGCTATTAATAAAATCAAATATTTCTCGGATGGGGCTTCATCACAATATAAGAAAAAATATAATTTACTGAATCTCAGCTTCCATTTCGAAGATTTAGGAATTAACGCCGAGTGGCATTTTTTTGCAACATCACGTGGCAAAAATGCATGCGGTGGTATTGGGGGGTCATTGAAACGTCTTGCAGCTCGAGCCAGTTTACAAAGACCGCTAGAAGAACAAATAACGATACCACAGAAATTGTTTGATTGGGCGGCTGCCAATATTCAAAACATTCATTTTCTATTCAGCTCAATAGAACAATATCAACAGAATTCACGATTATTATTAGAGAGACGTGGACTTGCAAAAACAATTTCTGGAACGCGAAACTTTCATTCATTTATACCAATGGATACAGTGTCACATTTAAAAGCTAAAGTCTATTCATACAGTGACAAATCAAAAGTTGTAGCAATTATCAAATACCGTAATTACTGGGGTGACTTTGCCCGCCGGGGTGACATTGCCCACTTTTTTACTCTGACTGAAAAATTACCATACGATTGAATTCGCTAATTTTTTTTTTTCGTTAGACCTTGGAGAAATTATTGCTATCGATTACAAAACACGATATGTTCTAATTACTTTACAATAAAACAAAATAAAGTCTTTCCGAAAAGTGGGCAATGTCACCCCGGACGGGCAAATTCATCCCAGTTTACGGTAAGTAATTATATAACCTGTCATTTATTCCAGAAGCCGCTCAAAGATACGAAAAAATAGTTATCCTTTAACATAATCCCATCACATCTCATCCACTCCCGATGAGAGAACACTGACCACATTCTCGTGGTTTCCATTGAATAATAGTAAGCTAAATGTTTCAAACAATAAGTGCCATCGACAAAAAGAGAGTTTCCAGTAACTATTAACGGTATTAAACCTTGCAGCGGTCCTCTTTCAGTCCAGCCGGTGTGATTCGACGCAGCGTTAGGTTACATTAAATTAATTTTCATTTGACCAAGTTTAAAGTGTCCACGTTTTTTAAAACATGCCCGTAAAAAGGACAAACTGGGCCATATTCTCCTATTTTTTCAAAATTTTTAGAAAAGTGCCTTCAATTATAAAATTGCATTTGTTAAGAAGAATTGCTAAATAAATGGTCAAATATTCGTTTTTATTAAGTGACATCAGTTTTATTAGATACTCTTATATCTCCACTGTAAGCACCCAAAAGGTCATTTTTATCAGTTTGTTAGTTGGTCAAAAAGTAAACACTATATTTCAAAGAGCAGTATCATCCACAATTTTTGAGATTTTGAAAAATCCTTCGAGATATGTTTATATATCCCTAAGGACTACAACGTATCCAAGTTGCACCGAAATCCGAAATGTCGTTCTGAAAAGTGTTCGATTTCGCTTGGATTGACCCTTGCTTGAACGAGCTCGGAGCTCGAGCTTGAATGTGCGCCCGCGCCCGGAATTGGGGGTCCTCTGCATGCCTGATCTAGTTTGTTCTGACAAGCGAGCAAAATGGCTGGCGCAATAGCTGCACATAAAGACGAGGGGTTCGAAAAGTATTTTAGGTAGAACTAAGTTTATAACGCGTGATGACATGCTTACTTATGGCAGTGTTGCCTTTACGCTTTTCGTCTATCACGATCAGTGGAGAATTTGATTAGGTCAATTATGTGGCGCCAAACGATTCTTCACGCGGAATTGGATTGGCCACGACGGTTATTACGACACCAACTACTGACTTACAAGGGAAGGACACCATGAGGCAGCTATCAATTTTGATAATCCTTGGCACGATGCAGGATCTATGTCGAAAATAAGTAAATACGCGTCAGATCGTTTTTGCCAATGGGTCTTAATAATAGAGATATTTACATGTGAATTATTAAACATTTTATAGCTAGCGTTTAAAGTCTAAAAGCCATAACCTAAGTTTAAGAATATGCCGTGGAGCGTTCGGTAAGACGTTGGCATGGTTGTTTCTGCGGTCGGTGAGTTTTCGATTCCGCCTGTATTTATGATTATTATTTTTCATACTTTATTTTTTTCACACTTTATTTTTCCAGACTGTATGAACAGCGAGGAAAAAAGGTAACGGTTACTACCGGTTACTACGTTGATTAGCAATTCTTTTAAATGTATTTTGAAGATTTCCTCGCGTTAAAAAAAAGAACTTTAATTGTATTTATACATTTACCTTTCTTCTCACTGTTCATATAGTGTGGAAAAGATAAAGTGTGAAAGAAATAAAGTATGAAAAATAATATATCATTAATACAGGCGGAATCGAACTCACCGACCGCAAAAACAGCCATGCTAACGTCTTACCGAACGATCCACGGCATATTCTTAAACTTAGGTTATGGCTTTTAGACTTTACACGCCAGCTATAAAATGTTTAATAATTTACATGTAAATATCTCTATTATTAAGGCCCATTGGCAGAAACGCTCGGACACGTATTTACTTATTTTCGACGTAGATCCGTCGTGCCAAGAATCATCAAAATCGATAGCTGCCTCATGGTGTTCTCCCCTTGTTAGACTTTTTATCTTGCACGAACTTTACGCGTATTATCACGCCTTGATATTCATCCCTCTTACTTATAATTTACGTACATTTCATAATTATAACTTAATATTTTATGCAACCATAATTATTTTCGCATACTTTACTGTCATATGTTTATTTTCAATATGCGTTATGTTTCTTTTCTTAAATGATAAATTACACTATAAACATTATGGCAAACACTTACTTGGTCTTTTAATGGGTGCAGATCATGTATGTTGAAAATAAAGTAGTGGAAAGCAATTACTGACGAATTGATTTCATTAGAAGTAATTAATAGTGTCACGACCCGGGTGGAGGTCTTTAGGACGATGACTCCTGCACGCTGAGGTTTGGTGGAAGTCAGGCGAGAATCTTAAATCCAGCAGACTGAGGATTGGTGGAGGTCAGGCGAGAATCTTAAATCCTGCACGCTGAGGGTTGGTGGAAGTCAGGCGAGAATCTTAAATTAAGCAGACTGAGGATTGGTGGAGGTCAGGCGAGAATCTTAAATCCAGCACACTGAGGATTGGTAGAATTCAGGCGAGAATCTTAAATCCAACACACTAATCGACCAGGGAAGGTTTAAAAAGCGAACGCGCACCAGGGGGACACCCGTTGGAGCACTTTATATTTGTTTTGCCTTGGTAATTGGATTTACCGTTGCATTTATATAAGAAGCCACACGTAATATTTCCGCGAAATACGTCTAGACATATGGCTGTACACGGCCCATGCCAAAGTACGTTTGTACACACTGCAAGCACTCTCGCTTTTGCGAACCGAAATCAGCTGTTGCAGTAGCCTGTTTTGATTTGGAACCTTCGTAACCAAAGGATAGACACAATAATTCGAAGCGTGATTTAAAGCAAAGAGGTTTGTTAACTTTAAGCATGAATATATGCACTGTCAATGCGATAGCGAAGTTGACATAATAATGCAACGGACGTTAAGCATTAGCACATGACATTTATATAAATGGTGGTTAATAACGATATAAGAATATGAACATGAAATACATGAGAATAATCCAATGACGATATATGAAATGCAATAAGCGTTAATGCAAGAAAATAATATAAAATGCAATAAGCGTTAATAATACAAAAGATATAGATGAAGATGATATGGCGTGGTAATAATGGTAATTAAAACAGCTTACAATGATTGATGGTTAATGATCCTTGGTCACTGAATTTAAATATAATATTAATATGTTTAGTGAAACTTCGCGAGGTAACTCCTGGTTGACTAAGTTCAGTAGAAGAGGATGCGGCCTCTCGAACCGTTGTATTTACGTGGTTTACAAAAATGTTAGGCGGTATGCACCTTGACTTATTTACGAAATATGCGTCGCAATACGATTTCCGGGGTTTTTATGAAGTATGCGCCAATAACTAGATGTGTTTATGACTCATGCATGAAATATGCGTCGCAATAAGACTTCCGGGGCTTTATTTGGGGCGTTCGAAAAGGGAGTACTTCCCATTGGATGGATTTTGAGAGGTTTGATTGGAAAGTTAAGAGGGTTTTTGGGACGAGGGACTTGTTTAAAATTAGATATGAGGGAGGAGATCATGCGTCGTAGGGCGAAGAGGGGAAGGAGTTTGGTAGTTGACCATCTCGAGATGTGGACCACTAAGGTACATCGTCTAGATGGCCCGATGATTGGGGAGAAGGGGTAAGAGTTGAAATTTGGGGAATTTCGGTAGAGTTGTGGAGTGATTTATGGGGGGACTTGAAATAGGACCGCGCGAAAAATAGTGAGAAGTCACAATAGAAGGAAATTTTCAGAATATTTTTTGCGGAATATAAAAACATCCTAAAATACACATCGCGATTTGTGTTTTAAGAACTATCAATAATTTTTTGTAAAATGACACCGTTCTTACGTTTGTTGTGATTTATCTCAAACTACTTCCGTAAAAAAAGTCGATGCACTACTTATCCTCGAATAATTATTTCATTCATTACGTAATTAACAAAACAAAGTTGATTTCGTAAATCGTACAGACTAGAATGAATTTACTTATTCGGAGTTTCTATTTATTCGTCTACTTCAAATTACTTTTTCACTTTCTTAAAAAGACCGAAGAATGTCGCGAAAAATGCAATTTTCTTTTCGTTGATTGTTGTTTTATTTGTTTAAGCTTTCTATTCAGTAAAAACCCTTGATTGGAGGATAATAATATCTACAAATTTCTTGAACACAGAATGTAAGCAAATTAATGTAAATGCAAGATATTGGAAATTCATGCCATGGTCTGAAATGGTATGAGAGTCTTACCAGGAAATAACAATTTCATAAATCAATGCAACTAGAAATCCCTAACAATATCATCATATTTATAAATTTAGATTTACTAAATCGTTAGGAACTAACTCTGTTCTACATGTAACAGTGCACAACTACGTCTAACGGCCCTTAAAAATTCTTCCCAATTCGCTTCATCTGTCAAATTTCTCCACAGATTTTCATTCATTTGCTAATCCGAACAATTTTCTTCGATGCAATTATATAACCAAATCATTATTGAAAACGCATTTAGAGAGTTTATTAGATTTAAAAGTAAGTAGATAACTCTGCAATCTTTACATTCCACGTTATTCGTTGCAGAAGATAGTTCGAACACAAAAATTACATAATGTACGTAGGTATATACAGCATTTATCAAATCAGTCGTTGTTTTGTAACACCATACATGTAGGTACGTTTACAGCCAAACAGTTGATAAGGAATGAAAATGTTCCTATTCTGGATGACTGCCTCGCTGCTCGCAGTCTAGATATTACGACCAACGTAGAAAAAAAAAGAATTTGTTAAACCACTATGTAGTGATTTATTCTTACAACAACAAGTCCTCGACAATCTCTGTATCAGCTCTATGCATTGCAACGTCTAAGGAGCTCACAAAATCTTTCGAAGCCCTGTCTTATTAACAAAATAGTATGCCTATAATGTATTTTGATGTTCTCCTTGCACATTTTACCGGGGCAACTGAGAGAGAATGGGAGGGAGGGAGGGAGAAGGGGGGGGGGGGTGAATAGGAAAAGGGATTTTTCGGGTGGCATTGCATGCTATATAACCAGGGTCTTGATGAATGAACCGGCTGGCTGGCCTGCACGGCAGCTGGCCTCGCCGCGCTGATTAGACGCGCATCACGCCGCGTTTGTGGATCTTTTGCCAGTGGATCCGCGCATAAGGGTATCCGCTGCCCTACCCAGGACCCCCGTAGACCGGCGTCGTTGTTCTGTACATCATCGGATGCCGATCCTACGATCCCGATGATCGCCATCCGAATTCCGTAAATCAGCTTTCCTGCGCCGTGCACCAGTGGCAACGTACCTACTGCAGAATTTCGATATGTTTGCTTGGATAAGCTCTGCGTTTAAAACACTTTTATGCGCGCACACATTTATTTCCTTGCCTTTTCCCTCATTATTATGTGGTCTTGTTTTACGAACTTATTCAAACAAAATCAGGGGAATTTTATAACTCTGAAAGAAATTCTGTTGATAGATCATTAAGAGGTCATTTAATTTCACCTAATATACGTACCGAAAAACCCGTATCACTTGGGGGATAATCTGATACAGGTAACCCTCGCGTAACACGGATATTCTGCTCCATAAAAATTCCGCGTTACATAAATCGCGTTATGCGAGACTCACAATCTGCACTTGCAAAAAACACTTTGCCGCTAGTAACTCCGGTGACGCAGCACATGCTATACCGTCAAGGACCCAGTTCCTGATCAGTACCCAATTCCTGATCAGTTTAGTATATAAATACCAAATAATAAGTTTATCATGATACAAATTTATTCCAAAAAATTACTAAAAAATTATGAAATATTTTTAAATTTATACGCAAACATTTGATAGCTCACAGTAAAACGTGTTTTGATAAAAAAAAATATCAAAGTAATACGCTTGTAGCTACGTCTGATTTGTCGCCATTTTGCTGTAATTCAGTGTAAGAGTGCACGTTGTGAAATTTAGGTATTTTCTGTGAGACTTCCAAATATTTTTAGGTAATATATATTTAGTTAACTTGTTTCATACTTTAATAATATTAAATAACTAATTTATGAATATTTTGCATTATTTTTATAGAAAAAAACTGGTGATTAGGTATTGGGTACGGTTTTTATATGCTTCCGCAATTCCTGATCATCTGATCAGGAAATAGGTTATTGAGGCGAGAATTTTGAAACTCAAAGTTTAATTACTGGCTTGAAATTTACTACCCGATTTTTTGGTATTATCAAAAGAATATATAATACTTTAAATTGAGTAATTTCTGATCAAGGTTAGGTGTTGAAAATTATAAGGTATGGTTATTAAATTATCTAAGATATTTAGGTTATGTATACGCACTTAAATGATAAACTATTAGAATTTTGTATTTAAAATTTTTTAAATACCAGCTAAAAGATTGTAACAACTTTGTTTTGTAATATAATTGTAACAAACATAAATGGTTTTCTTAATATAGCTTGTAAAATGTACATAGGTAATCTAAAATGTAATCTAAAACAGCAGGTTTTACGAAAGAGGAAGACTAAAAAAGATTAAAGAAAAGAGTTGTTTTTATGTTTCAATTGTAATATTTAGTATATTTATGTTTCGTAAATAAAGATCCCCAAAAAATACGATATTTTAATGTTTTTTTATGAAATTTATACGGTTCAATTTATTTGATCAGGAAATGGGTATTGATCTGATCAGGAAATACTCCCAGACATGATTCAGGTGATCAGAAACTGCTCCCCTTGCATTTTTCACTTTCAAAGTTAAATTCTAAAATAATTATTATTTTGTTTGCACTTTTTTAAATGCCAAATTAAAGATAAAACATAGATTTACAGATAAAATAAAAAGTCTTTTGAATTTGGTTAAGTTTCCCCTTTACAAGTTTAAAAACCCGCGGTAGTTACTCTTAAGTGATCAGGAACTGGGTCCTTGACGGTATATTTAAAAAAATATATAGAATGAAAAGATAAGAATCTAAAAATTTTAAAACCGCGTTGTTTAAGTACCTACCACGTTATGCAAGTGTTACCTGTATTTCCGTGTTGTCAGATGAAAAGCGTTATCTAAACAATGTAATGGATGTTCAATAATAACGAATTTTATTAGTAAAGCGCAACGTGATCGCAGTGATCCATTTTTTCATATGCACGTTATCTTTTTTACAGGGATTTCTCGGAAACATACCTATCGTGTACAGACAGGATTAAGTATTAGACGGTTAAAATCAACGGTTGCTTCTGGGCTAGATTGAAGAGCGAATAATAACCTAAACCATTTGCTCTTTTAACAACTCGTTCTTAGGGACATAAGCCGTATTTTCAAATAAGTATGTTTACAAAATTAAAAATTAATTAGAATGCACAACGTCAAATTTAACACAATTCCGATTGACCGCTCGAGTTAAAAGCAAAATCGCTGTAGGGGAGAGTAGAGTAACGCTCAACGGGTGGGTAAGACGGAACATCAATGTTTCTCTTACAATTAGATGAGAGCTGCGAATGAGTTGGTATCGCGTGACATGAGACCAAACGGCCCTCACAGCATTTCGTGACAGACCACGGACCAGTGGACTTTTCGATTAACAGTGTTGTAAACATTTCCAGGTATCCAAGTTTCGATATTGCGTTGTAGAAAATTTATAACGGCAAGAACATGGTTGGATTCTATAGTCGTTGCGCTACATTTTGACGTTTTACCTACTTCTTTACCTCACGCTAAAGTGTAAATATTAAATGTTTATTAAATCACTGCATGTGGGGCAAAACGGAACACTTTGCGTGGGGTCAAACGGAACATCTATTTCTATTTAACCCACTTGCACCAATCCAATTGTCTTAAAACTTTGCAGGTGTACGTAGTTATGATGACGATAAAATATTATGAAAAAAAAACAGGAGGGGTGAAAAATTACCCAGTCATCAATAAATGTACCCACAAATCAAAACTTAGACACTAAAAAGTAAATGATAAAAAAATATACAAAAAATTTTTTAACTTAAACAATTTAATTTAAAATGCACTAAAAACTAAAAAATTCTCCATGCACATGTTGATATTCGTTATTCATGTAAAAATCCATTTGTATTTGATTATTTGCAGTAATTTTTATGTTATCTGGTAAAATATTTTTTCTTATGTGTATAATATATATTTTTGTTATATTTTATTTGTAATAGTTATACCTAAAATATATATTCATAGTTTTTTACATAAATGAATACTTTATAAATCATAAAAATAAAGATTTTTTTACATTTACATGTTCTTCAAGTGAGTGTTCCACTTTACCCTACCACTTGAACGAGGCGAAGATTTCAATTACCAAAGGCTTTGCTTTTCTTATAGTCTAAGGTCCACTTAAGGCCCCCGTTGAAGTCACGTGTCTTTTTTTCTTTCCTATTTTAAATTTTCACCTTCCAAAGTGAAGCGTTCCATTTTACCCTACTCTCCCCTATATGAGCATTCTTTAACTCAAAATTTACAATGCGAGACTCGATCGAAAATTTTTAATAAAAATGCACAGAGTTACGCAACAAGCATCAACTTCGAAAGATTTTACTGAAGTAATTCTGCGATAAATGTTATCTTAAATCTTGTTAAAATTATGCGATCTTAGTGAGCGAGTTCCACATTGTGGAGAAAAGTGTTTTGTAAGTGCAGTTAAAATTTCAACAAAGAATACCGATCCATTCCCGAGTTACGATGCTCATTGTCTTGAGAAGCACAGTTTTGAGAAAGACGGCATTAAAGCCCGCGGCGCGATTAGCTGCATTGGCCCGCCCGTTACTTTTTACGGTGTAACTCTGGCAAGTTTTCGAATTTTTCAATGAAATCTTTTTGTAAAATACTTCTAAAACTTGTAGCTATAATAAACATTCGGAAAAAATCGATTGTTTGACCTCGAAATACCCATGTACATCCTTATATCTACTAGGGTTGTGACTATTTGTCGAATTTCTCGGTATTCGAATACATATTCGAATAGTTCAGATGTTCAATTATTTGGCGAATATAATTCGAATATTCAAGTATTCGAATACTGATATATTCGAATAGCATGGTGTGAATTATAAATCAAGTTCTTTAGGTTCATTTTTTTACAAGCTTTTATTTAGTTTCAGTTGTGAGTCTGTTAATTTGCCAGGGGGAAATTTTGTAAGTTAATTTTCACCCACTTCAATATATCCAATGGACTTGAACCTTTGCACACATACATAGTTCCGACGACAATACAATATGTTCACTAAAAATCGTGAAATACTTCATTGTAAAATTTGTTTTAAAAACAAGCTTTTTCTTTAAAATGTACTAAAAAGGAACGAATAATTTTGATACCGGCCCAAATGTTGAGAAGAATTCGAATACTTAAGTATTCAAATAGTATTCGAATATTTAAATATTCAAATAGCACTCGAATACTTAAACATTCCAATAGCAATCGAATACTTAAATATTCAATTAGTATTCGAATATTTAAATATTCGAATAATAACATTCGAAGTTTACTCGTAGCATTCTAATACTTGTAAAATATTCGAATATTAAATTATTCGAATAGTCCCAGGCATAATGTCTACACACGTTTGTTTGCGAATGCTCAAGGTGACTTAGAAATCTACGAAACGTTCAGACTAACGATGAAATGCGTGTCCGCCATGCCCGACGGTATCGTTAAACGTTGTTAAATTCGCAACACTACGCGTTCCCATAGGTCTCCCCCATGATTCTTTATGTTAAAGCTCCAAGGGTTCTCATTTTGTCCTGCGCGCGCGTCGCAATGGGCGAGTGTACAACTACGGCTTCTGCATCCCCCACGCAAGATTTGCACGGCTTTCATTGGCTCGATTAGGTTTGATTAATCTATTCGAGCGTGCCATTGTTGGAAGTATCGCGGCCTACCCTATTGGTCGAAAAGCATACAGTACGGATTGCATGGGAAGAGCTGCATTGCCATTAAGGCCGCCACACACGGTCCGGCCGGCCTGTCAGTTTGGCCTGCGCAGGCCGGCCTGTGGCGGCCGGACGCCGCACAGTGGTCGGGATAGGGATAGTTAGTGAAATTCGTGTTGTATAACTTTTAAACTATAAAAGATATCGGAATGCCGCCAAAAAACATAAAATGAAAGAATTATTTAATTCTAATGATTTATAATTGAATATGTTGTACGTTCATTTAATGTTTTTTTTTTTAAATTTTTTCAACTTAATTGCTGTAAAAGAAATTTGAAAACTGTTTATTTAGTAGTTTATTTAATGCTCTTTAAGCGTTTAAATCGCTTGTTGGGGAAAGTTTTAATTTCAGATTATAAGGAAAAACCAAATAGTACTGTCAGAAATGGTGACGAAATCTACAGTTTAGTTAAACATTATTATTCATTTATTTTTAATTTATTCAACGGATTTATTCATTTCAGCGTATTAAGAAATTCTTTTTTCTTTACTGTATCAATATGGAAGTGATACAGATGAAAATACATGAAATTAGGTATGATTTTCATCGGAAAAACATAAGGAATCCATCGGCATCACTTCCATATCGATGCGATAAAGAATGAATAATTATTTTTCTCTGAAATGGCCGGAGCGTGTGGATGTACGGGCGTCCGGCCTGCCTGCACAGTTTAGCTTGCGCAGGCCG
The DNA here is from genome assembly GCA_963932335.1 of Andrena marginata. Classification (NCBI taxonomy): domain Eukaryota; kingdom Metazoa; phylum Arthropoda; class Insecta; order Hymenoptera; family Andrenidae; genus Andrena; species Andrena marginata. Next base: position 31,028,662 of record OZ010660.1, read on the forward strand.
AACAGACAGGCCGGACGGACCGTGTGTTGCCGCCTTTAGGGGAAGCAGTCATGGTCTCTGTATGCGCTGGTTTCATGTATTTTTCGCTCTGTCTGCTTTATTCTCACTTCCACGTCCGTTGAAGCCGGCGATGATTTGTGCCTTGCCTTTTCCCTCTGACCGAGGACACTGCCTGGAAATGCTTCTGCCCTCTCCTCGATCAATACTATCATTGACGTGGACTAATAAATTAATGAATGCCATTTCGGATCGCGTGTTGACAGAATGGCTTCTATATATACCTACAGCGGAATGTCGTTTTAATGGTAGCTTTCTTCATAATGTTGATCATTCATTGCAGAGGGGGTGTGCTTTTAAAATTTTCTGTGCTTTTTTATTTTCGGTTAATTGAAATGTATTTTGAGCTGTATTTCAAATGAAGCGCCTAAGATCATGTACTGTATAACACTTTCTTCTCTTAACCCTTCGTAGTCACACCTGCTTGTTATCACAAATTAGTCACACGGGATTCACTGCTCCACAGCGTCAGCTTTGAATTACAGTTTTCATATTTTTGAATCTTTTAACTTTTGGGTGATAGTTATACATTCGTAATACTCGTACAATCATGCTCCAATAGTCCATTTCTACAAATTTAAATTTGGATAGGATGTGTAGTTGAAAAAGTAGTTGTGAGAAAACTGTTGAGCTATTCTTTGGCTTCTTCGACCATTGTTTACCATTTCGTGCAATCATAAAATTTTCGTTTTGAATAAATGGAACCGCATTGCCGTCGTTGGAACGAGCACTATCGCTTTCAGATATTTCTATATAACGGGGGTCATGTTGAGCATCAATAACAATATCACTATCACGAATATTTCAAATATTCGAATTGTCACTTGAAAATATTTAAATATGTACAAAAATATTTACAACAATAGAAAAGCGAAACAATAAACAAATAACATTTTTTGTCCGATTATATTTCTATTAATATATGTATATCTTATATATAGTTTACATTATAAAAAATATGTTTACATACGTATGAAATGTAATTTAGTGTGTTACGAGCCGAGGCTGAGGGCAATGAGAATGGGGGCTGCGAGCTCGAGGATTGAATTTGGTTGTTTGAGGTTGTTAGTAGCGGACGAACCGGGGTCTGGTATTCACGGGAGCCGCTATAAGGAGGTTGGATGTCGTCGACGAACGGTGGTCTGGTATTCCCGGGAGCCACTAGGAAGGTAAGTTTCACGGACGAACCGGGGTCTGGTATCCCCGGGAGCCGCTAGGAAGGTGGATATCGTGGACGAACCGGGGTCTGGTATCCCCGGGAGCCACTAGGAGGTTGGTTGTCGTGGACGAACCGGGGTCTGGTATCCCCGGGAGCCATTAGGAATGTTAGTTTAGCCTCGTAACTTTATAAAGTGGTACCTATGTGGGATTATCTCAAAGAAGAAAATCAGATAGTGATTGATTCAAATAAAGAACTGTGAATTAGAAATAACAAATTATATTCTAATAAATTTGGTCCTTTACAATTGTTATAGTTTATGTTTGTCGCGGTACCTAAGTCCACCTCTCGGTTTTCCTCTCGGGTCTCAAAGACTTTAATAGTAACAACACCTATCAGAAACTCTGCGTGCTGTCTGGTTTAAGTTGAAGTAATAAGCCTCCTTCGTCTATGAGTATTAGTTTTCAAATGAGCCCCCGAGTGTGGATTCGTGGCCCTTTTTATACATGAAATTTGGTTTGAAAGTAGTGGGGGCATGAGTGCCTTCATTGAATTTAATGTTTTCGGGGAAAACTCGGTTGTATCACACCACTGCATTCCGGACATTGGAAAGGGTTAGAAAGTCAAAGATAAATCTACGTACGTGACAAGTGATTAGTATAAAAGTTAAATGGAATAATTCAATTTGAATCTTGAGCAGTGTCAACAATAAGTCTAGATTATTCAAACTAGATTTACTCACGTCATTATTATTCGAATACGAATAATCGATAGGAACAAAATAGTTTATATATCTAAACATAAACGGTCACAATATCTTTCTAAACTGTCATAAACTTCTTCCTTACTATCGTTTAACTCAAATAACTTTCAAATTAAACAAAGAACTTCCATTTTTTTGTCTCTTTTCACTGTGCTTCTGAATATTCTCATTCTTCTCTCAAAATTATTCTTGAACATTCGTTGCCCTATTCCCCATATCTGCGCCATTGCTATTCTTGTTTTCTTTATGACTTTCCTTATATGCTTCTCTCTGCCCCCATTCTTCTAGAAACTATACACTAAGCATTTGAACTCTTTAGTTCTTCCAGGCTGTGCCCCTGCCAGCCACATTCTACTCTCTTCTTCTTTCCTCTTCCTTTATGGAAAATCAGCACCTTTGATTTCTCTGCGTTCAGTTGCAACCCTTTCCTTTCAAGGTATTTTCCGAATATTTGTATCATGTCCTTAAGATCCTTTGGTTCATTTGCTAGTAACGCTATATCGTCCGCATATGCTAGAGTCCAGATTTTTATTTTCCTACTCTAACTCCTCCTGCTTGGTTTTTCCTCGTGCTTTCTTCCAAATCCGCTACATATACTGTAAATAACGTTGGACTCAGTGGGCATCCCTGTCTTACCCCTTTTGCTGTCCAGAATTTGGATGACATTTCTCCGTTTGCTTTTATAGTGTCTCTTGTTTCATTGTAAATTTCGCCGATTTTTATCCTCAAGCGTTTATTTAATTCCTTTCTCTTCATGATGTTCTGAAGTTTTACTCTATCCACTTTGTCAAATGCAGCGCTTAGGTCCGCGAAAAAGGTATACAGCTTTCCCCCATTTTCCTATATTTCTCTGTTAGCTACATAATTCAGAATAAAACTGTTCTCTGTTGTCGACCTACCGCTCCTGAATCCTGCTTGTGTTTCTGATATTGTGTGGTTCTTTTCCAATTCCTCTTTTAATCTTTTTTTTCCAGGACCATAGCATACATTTTGTACGCTGTGTTTAGGATCGTTATCCCCCGGTAGCTGCTCACATTTTCTCTATCTCCTTTTTGAATATTGGTGAATTCACCTCTTCTTTCCACCTCTCCGGGAATCCTTCTCCCCTCCACACTTTATTGAAAATTTCTGTGATCCAAAAGGATCACAGTGAATAGTAAAAATACTATTTTCACGTTATCGTAAATCCAAGCTTCATTTGCTATTTTGTCTTCCCCTGCTGTTTTCTTCTTTTTTAACTTCCTGATTTGTTCTTTTACTTCTGCTTCTGTTATTTCCTCTTCCTCTTCTCCTTCCGTGTTGTCTATTTCTTCCAAGCCTTCTACTTCTTTTTTACAGTCGACGCCTTCTAGCAATGTTTTAAAATGACCCTTCCATTCTGGGGCTGTCCGGATACTCGAATATTTGAGCAATCTCGAAATTCGGTCCGAGCCGGGACTCGGTTTTCGAGTGGAGTCGGGTATGTACCCGTAAAATCCGGGCGGCCCGAAAAATCCTGGTACCTTGAATTTGTTTCGAACGGCTTGAAAAATCCGGGTAGTCCGAATCGTTTCGGGCCGCTCGGAAGAACTGGGTAGACCGAATTGTTCGAGGCGGCTCGGTAGAAGGGGTTAGCTCGAATTGTTTTTGATGGCTTGGAAAATCTGAGCGCCTCGAATGTGGTTCGAGGAGTCCGACTGTCGAGGCGCTCGAATCACTCTTATTCCATTCTTTTAAATCTATTTTATTTGAGATTCCTATTCTTTTCTTCCTTTGTTTATTTATATATTCCCATATTTGATTTCCTCCCTTTAATTGCATTATCTCATTTTCTGTATTTTCTTGTAATTCTCTTCTCCTTTCTTCGCATACTTTTCTGTACTCCCTTCTTTTGATCTGGTAGTCTTCCTCGTCTCCTTTACCCCTTCTCCAGTTCCTCAATGCTTTCCTGGCTTGTCTTTTCTTTTGTGTATAATTCGAATTCCACCACTTAAAGCTGTCCAGTTTCCATTTTTTTTAGTTTTACTTCTTCTTTCCGTGCTGCAAAATTTATTTTTCCTACCATTTCTTCTACCATTTTATTCACCTTCGTCCTATTAAAGTTTATTTTGTTTAATTCCATTCGAAAGTCTCTCTTCCCTTCCTCTGCCTCCCTATCTGGAGTAGTATACAGGTATACTGGTAACGCGCAGCATAATAATTGCACGAAAGGAACTGCGGCTGATAAACTTCATGAATCCCATAGCTTTATCGTCTGCAATTATCGCTGCATGATATTTTATGGTCCGTGAGGATCTTCTAATTTTCCTTACGGACTGCGCACTATTTGCACTATACTGCAAAACATTTTACAAATGCTTGTTGAAATAATATGCAATTACCTTCGTATTTCCATTTTAAAACTAACTTAACGGGTGGTTCTGCCTTGTGGGACCGAAAAAGTAGGTGACATTTGCGAATTTTTTATAAAAAAAAACTGTTGAATAGACTTCTTTGAAATGTGGAAAGTTGCTTCATTGTACCTTTAAGTATTATTACAAATTTTTATGCGGCTGTACAAAAAAAATGCGCGTGTGTAGAGCGTCGATTGTAGAACGTTGAAAAAAAACGGCTCATGCTGGCGTTGAAGGAGTGTCCTATGGTTTATCTAAAACACACGAAAGAAAAGAGATTCTTAATCTGCACGAACATGGCTATCTATGGAACTAGAATAATTTAGAAAAATGAAAAATTGTTAAAATGGTAGCCTTTTGAAAAAAAGTTCGAATTTCGTCTAAAAATCGCTAGGACTTATTTAAATAAAAAAAGAATGGTAACAGATACAGCCATAATCCTAGTTCCATAGATAGCCATGTTCGTGCAGATTAAGAATCTCTTTTCTTTCGTGTGTTTTAGATAAACCATAGGACACTCCTTCAACGCCAGCATGAGCCGTTTTTTTTCAACGTTCTACAATCGACGCTCTACACACGCACATTTTGTTTGTATAGCCTCATCAAAATTTGTAATAATACTTAAAGGTACAATAAAACAACTTTCCACATTTCAAATAAGTCTATTCAACAGTTTTTTTTTATAAAAAATTCGCTAATATCACCTACTTTTTCGGTGTCACAAGGCACCCCCCTCCCCCCTTAAAGGGTTACGCCACCCTGAAAGTTTCGAGAAAACGATTTTTTTTGCATTTTCTTATTACGTGAAGTTTTAAAAATAATGTAAGTCATGGTAGAAACAAAAATTCCCCAATATAGCAGGCGCGGATGTCGAGAGTCCACAGTGGCTAAAGGTTTTTTCACAGCGTTTTTCTCGAAACTACATTTTCAAAGGTGATACATCAAATATCTTCAAAACTATTTGTTCGATTGATTTCAAATTTAGTACGTATATTCTTAATCGTATTATCTACAATGTAGCATATCATTTTTTTCATGCGATAATCCATTCGTATATAATAAATGCTTTAATTTCGTTTTGTCAGGTAAAAAACGAATAATTTCCTTCACCTTGCTCTCATTTGTGAAATATTAGATATTTTATTAAGGAACACGAAGATCATCATGTTTTTTATTTCAGATGAACCTGGGCGTTATAATTTGTTATATCAGTCACGTGTGTAACGGTGGACGAGCTTCGCGGAACAACAAATAACTCGGTCATTTTATAATATTTTTGTACAGTATTTATACAATATATGCACTAATACATGCTCTACACACAAGAAGAAAATAAATCATTTTCAACCTCATAGTGTCAGCAAAAAAAAATGTGAAAAAAGTGTTTTAGGTGTGTCTTAAACAGAAGTATAATATTGTAAACAATTAACGCAAATTATAATATTGATATTATGAAATAGTAACTTGATTTGAACATTGACTGTTATGATTTCAAACATTTCGCCTGAAAGACATTGATAAGGTAAAGGACCCAACTACTGTCACCCTAAGCTATTTTACGTAAAATAACGAATAAATCTTATAAAATGATGCATAAAAAAATGTATTTATACGAAAAAAACTGTTATTTATACGATACAAAAAATAGAACATTAATTTTTTCTTCGTTAATTTGAATAAAACGATAAAAAATTTTAAGCGGATATTAGGAGAATGGATACGATAACATTATTACTAGCGAAAGAGAAAACAAGGCGTCAAAGAAAATGCTGTAATTGTAATATTTAAGCTATTAACATAACTAAATATAATATTTTAAATAATATGAGCATCGTAGAAAGTAATAAAGATTCGAATTCAACGCTTCATTAAGTCTTTTTCCTTATTAATTGGGTGAAAGTGATTGGTACAAACGTTTCAAGCATTTTGGTATTACTGTCATAGCAGTAGTTGCTCATGCACATGCATTGAGCTCTATGTATACTACAGTCGCGTCGGAAAATAAGTTGAAACTCTTTAAAATCGCATAACTTTTTTAAAATTGGTCGAAACGACTTGAGTTTTTTTTTAGAAGCTAGCGGAATTAGTTTTCTGGGTGACGTATTTAGTCGTTTTGAAAAAAATGCACTTCGTCTGAATAGCAACAAAAAAATAGTAAAGGTTGTTTTTTAAACTTTTTTTTGACAGCCTGTAATGAAAATTCAAAAAACCCGTTTGTAGATTGAAGTAAGTTGTATACATGCTGAAAATTTCATCTAAATAGGTTAACGCTGCTCTGAGCTATAAACGCTTAAAGATCGCAGAATAAGGTCGAAAATCGCGAAATTCCCGGAAATCCGCGATCTTCGACCTTATTCTGCGATCTTTAAGCGTTTATAGCTCAGAGCAGCGTTAACCTATTTAGATGAAATTTTCAGCATGTATACAACTTACTTCAATCTACAAACGGGTTTTTTGAATTTTCATTACAGGCTGTCAAAAAAAAGTTTAAAAAAACAACCTTTAATATTTTTTTGTTGCGATTCAGACCAAGTGCATTTTTTTCCAAACGACGAAATACGTCACCCAGAAGGCTAATTCCGTTAGCTTCTAAAAAAAACTCAAGTCGTTTCGACCAATTTTAACAATGTTATGCGATTTTAAAGAGTGTCAACTTATTTTCCGACGCGACTGTAACTGGAGTATGAACAGCAGCGGGAAGAAGTAGAGGCGACAGCGGTCCGAGATAAATGGAAAATAGTGGGTGAATGTATCCTTCTTCTTCCTACTATCCCTCTCTATATCTCTACTATCCTGTAGTAAATTTGCGTGTGGTGGGGGTATAGACCGTATAGACCGTTTTAGACGCCGCGTGAGACAGGGACAGCTCTACCCACTAATTTGTGTTCCTTGCCTGATCGGCCACGATTGCTCTGTTCACTCTCCAGTTAGTATAGAGCTCAATGTATACATGACACGACGTAACCTCAAAATGACAGATAAACAGTATTTGGTCAGCTGGCAGTAATTGAGCCAAATACATTTGAAGGGTGTCAGTAATAGATCCCGTAATATATTTTGGAAATTGATTAATTTATACAATAAAATCGAAGTTTTAAGATCCACCAAATTTCTTTCATCGAGTAAACATATTAAATAATAATAAATAACAAGAACAACATATACTTTTAGTCTATAAGTACAAAACTATAAGATAATGTCAGCGTCAACGCTTAATGTGTCAGTAATTGGGTCATGTACCCTATCTGAAATCATTTGCAAGTTTATTTCGGGAAACACTTGTTTAAGTACAGCACATTTGGTTATATAGTAACAAAGTAACAAAATAATTCAGAGAAACATCGTTTGCTTCTTCAAATACAATACCTACCTAACGTGTGATTATTTGAATATAACCTCCGGATAAATAAAATGATATACCTACTTTTTAAATAAATACTCATTGGTAAAATATTTTATATAAGTAATGCCCAAGTCTATGCAAGAATTCAATGGAGATTGTAATAATATTTTCGTGTAGAAAATTCTAGTTTACTAAGGAAATGTAAGAATTCAAGTTCTATGAATTTTTCATGCAATCCGAACGGTAAGAAGGATGTAATATCCATTATATGTAACACATTACATCCTTCTTACATTCATCTAGAATATGTAAGACAAGTTACAACATGTCCCGATAGGAATTTACCGCGTTAATGTATTTTATAATTAAAGAGACTATATTTTTCCACGCGAACAATGTATACTGAAGTGCAATAATTTCATGTGATGTAGTTTCTCGTTATGCGATAAAAAATGTTGGCCTTCTTTCTCTCCCGAAATGCATATCACTTGCATCCAAGTGAAAATTAGCTCAATATTGTTGCAGTAGTACTACAAACATATTTTAAGTGAACGAACTATAATAGGTTCAACACATGTATTGTTTAGACCTCATAGAATGTTAGCTCCATAATTTGGTAATTTTGTCTGTGCTGAGAGTAAAGTGTGTTTTTTTAGGGTGAGTTGTTATATAATATCGATAGTATGTAAAAAGAGATCAAATATATCTAGCAGGCTTTCTTGAAGACTATGCAATGATATTTAATTTTAAAAAAGAATAACATATTATCAATTTTATTAAAGCATTGCGCATTTCTGTCTTCTGTCATCAGTGTTTTTTCATACACGCAATTCTTGGCACCTTTATTTGTAACAGCAATTTAAAAAACGGGCCTTATACGCGTGTTAGACTATTAAAGACGCTATGTCAACTAAATAAAAATACTACAGCATTCATTTCGTGTCCATAATTTCGTTTCAACTGTATTGGAATATTTATTTATATTAGAAGAAATATTGTGGTTAACATAATTGTCGCATTCTTACTGTTCACCGACACAAAAGAGAAAGCTTGCCTGAAAACTCTAAAATATGCCAATTTATTTAACAACTTCATAAACTGAAAATGGAAACCTACAAAATTCGGATCTATGAAATTTCTACATAAATATACCAACTATGTGTAGTAGTGCGACAAAGCATCAAAATCACGGGACGCATGCGTTCGCACACGCAGAAGATTGGTGACGACGCCACCCCTAGGTCTCCATCGTAAGGGTGCGGCTTAAGTCTGGGAGGTCGTCACACCTATCAGCTTTGTTGTTGCCGATACATCTGTCCTGGTTACCATGCTGAAACCCCCACCGGCATTTTCTGAAGAACCATAACGTTGGAATGTTTGAATATTTCCTTCAACAAACCGTACATTTACCAGATCTAAAATCTCTTATCACATATTTCTATTATACATATTTTGAAAAATTTATATAAAGCCCTGCACATGTGGAGCATGTAAAAAAAAATCCGTTTAGTTCTAAAATACATCATTGCATTTTGACAACGTTCTGCATTCCTCTTTTCGATTTTCCGCTAAGAAAGACTACTGCATACTCATTCATTACTTTATTGATACGTCACAGAGTTCACTACTCTTCAAATTCACGTATGGAAAGCTTGGCCCAAATTAAATAGCAGGTAGGGGAAAGTTAAACATAAATCAGATACGTGTTGATAATTTTCAGCAGAAAAATTTTAGAATAATTTTCAGAGTTGTAATTGATACATAATTCTAATCAAACGGACTGAAACGCTATGTGGCTGGTTACAAGAAATATTTTTAAACTAGTGTCACTGATCTAATCTAGGAAACCTGGTTTATGTTTATTTTTTCGTTATTTTAGGTGAGAACTTTTACTTAAAAATATACTTACACTCAATAGAAAGAATAACACTGAGAAATATGCATTCGGCGAAATTTATGCACTCGTAATAATCGGTACTACGACCAAAAATGCAGACAAACAATATTAATCTTCATTTCAAGAACTCTTTATATTTTATCCTTAAGAAAGAAACAACGTTGCATAATTTGGACCGGTCTAACTTAAGAAGCATTAGGTGGTTCAATTGAAACTAAACCCATTGTAACGTTTAGGTGTAAAAAACAAAAACTAATACTAGTATCAGACAAATGCTATGATAAACATCCTTACAAATTACACCCCTGAGAATTCCAAATTTACTTACCAGTCAAAAGTTGCAGCTTATCTAATTTACAGGCAAAACTGCATCAACCAGCACCAAAACCAAACATTCATCAGGCTACAGTTGTTACTCATTCCACAGTATTTTGTTTCTAAGCTGTTACTAAGCAAAATGTGAGCTACTATTCCATGCTAAGAGAAGTTGCCCATGTCAATTGATATGTGAATAAACACTATGGTCCAATTTAGGAGCCGGTCCAACTTAGCGAACTTTCCCCTATGAAAACATGAATTTGAGACATCATAAAATGAACCAATAAATAAAACTTGCACATAAACCTTGGCGTCGGGGGGGTGCTGAGCAAAAAAGGGGCAGTTGCCCCCTCCCCGGCTTTTGATAAAAAAGGCTTATTTTTCGAAACTGATCTTTATTAAGTTTATACTAAAAAAGGGAATATTTTTAAATTTCTGTTTTAAATTTTTAATTAAATTGGCACTATAAAATGGGTTAGAAAAAGCAAGAGAGGTATTTTTCTTACCAACATCCCAAACTTGCCCCCCCCCCTCCCCTCCCTCTTGGAAAAAGTCTGCGGATGCCCCTGCACATAAACAGTATCCACAAATTTTAATCTTCAATCACGAGTACCAACTAAATATATTGTTTGATTAATCTAACGTCAATAGTATAAAATTATTAAATTAATCATATAAGTATCTTGTAATTTCAACCAATTTATCCAAGCAGGGGCAAGAACTACAATTTATCATCGTCTTAAAAATCACGTTTATAGCAAATAATTATCAAGTATTATTTGATACACATCAGCGTATAAAAAATAAATCAAACTGTTAGATACAAATGAACGCTGAGTACAGATAGAAACTCCATCAGAGAATCTAAAAAATATTTTAGAAATTAGTGAAGAATATGACAAAATATATATGAAACGAACAATTTTTTTTCTTCAAATTACCTACATTATTTAACTATAAACCCAATTAAATATCGTTAGCACTGGGCAGAGCGCGTGGATCTTTCAGTTACAAGCTCGGAGCAACGTGCCGAAGACGAGTCCCCTCGGGACCCCACGTATCGTTTCCATCGTGATTCGCCAGTGAATGGTCCCCGCCCCATACTTTAACTTCTATGGGTGTGGTACGGAGTGGCTTTACCGGCTGCTTCCTTGTATCCCTTCGTTCTGGCCCCTATTGGCAATCGTGTTTAAAACATTCTTGGCCAATCTGTGTGCCCCAGAATTCTTTTGCCTGCGTCGTAATGCGGTATGTCAAGGATGCGGTGGGGATAAGAGTGGCGGAGGGGGGGGGGATGAACTAACGGCAGTGAAGACTTGTTTTAAATCAACCCTGAGAATTTCAAAATGGTCGTTTTTCGTTACACATTTATCTTCGTAAATTCTGTTCTTCAATAGGTGTATTCAAATACAACTCGTGGTAATTTCTTATATGGGTATCTACTTTGTTTCCTTATATGCACAAAGAAGAACAGAAATATACATAAGCATATGTGTTATTTTTTGCGAAATTCTTTTCGTAAAAAAATATATGAGTCACAGTGGTGAAATAAATATTATTAAACATATTGGTTTTGGTATAAAATAGCTCGTAATTCATTTAGTGATATCTAGGTACAATTAACGCTTCGTTGACATGCACCTTTTTTGGATTAACTTTTACATACTGGGTGGTTCACACCCAGAGCAATTTTTGAACAACTGCCATTATCACCTAAAGAATCCAATCGTTATGAAAAAAATTATGTGCCAATTTCAAGGTCTCTAGAATGTATTCCAATGGTTTTTTGATTGAAATTTTATCACAGTTTTTGTAAAAAAATTCTAGATTACCATATGTCGAGAATAGACGAAGAGGATCTTCAACAAATTGTACGTTTACAAAGTTCAATATTACGCGCTAAAAATCTACAAGGCGGTTGTTCACATATAATATTTCGAGAGAACAAAAATAGTTTGTAAGTAGGCTTTGGAAAAAAGGTATTTATTTTGCATATAGAAGGTAGGCTATTTCGATAATTGAAAAACCAGAGATATTTCACGAATATCCACGATATTCTACGTAGACTCTACGTATTGGAAAAAGTACAGAGCGTAAAAATCAGCTTATGGATGGCTCACACCCAGAGAGTCAATGAAGGGTAAACCAAGAAGGCTTTTACAATTGCTTTTACTTACTGAAGGATGGTAAGATCTGACATTAAGTTATTGGATAAACAACTTGCTAACCTGATTGAAGATTTAAGTTCTCAAACCATTAATTTGAAACGGGTCTCTCCGCGTTTCTTTCTTATTTAATTTCTGATGTGAGTACGAAGAGCAATTAACAGTTTTTACTCTAAAGAACTTGAAGCTGAAGTTGTGCTACAGTTTATCTTAAAAATCTTCATTAGAAGATTGCAGAAGTCGTGCAGTTTAGTCTCTTTCTGCAGATTAAGGATCATCCTGGAAGGTATAAATTCAGAAAGATCATTGAAATTAATATGTACGACGCCCACGTTACTAGGTACCATCCCCCGTTTCTCGCATTAGCAATGAAAAAAATGTAAGAAGAATGTTCACTGCGTTTTGTAAACAACACGATTGGTTAAATTCATCTCTTAAATTTGTAATAAGGTTTAAACGACGAAAGTAACCTTTAATTCTTTGAATGGAAAGTTATGCATTGTAGCTATTATATTGTATGCTACGAAAGAGACTTTACCAGTCGCTTGCCGTCGCCCAGCCGTCGTAATCATCAGTGAAGGAAGTGCAATATAATTGGAATACCAGTTTGTTTAAGCCGAATAAAAAATTACGGCAGAGTATGGGAACATATAAAACTGCATAATATCATAGGAGAACTAATAAACTTTTCTATTTCAAACTAGAGCTGAGACTATTTGTCGAATGTTTCGGTATTCGAATACTTAGGTTGTTCAATTATTTGACGAATATATTTTGAATATCCAAGTATCCAAATGCTATTCGAATAATTAAGCACTACTGACATATTCGAATAGTATTCGGATACTTAAATATTCGAATAATAACATTAGAATGCTCAAATATTCGAATTTTATACATAGCATTCGAATACTCAAATTTTCGAATTTTATACGTAACATTCGAATACTTGTAAAATATTCGAATGTTAAATTATTCGAATAGTACCAGTCCTATTTCAAATTCTAAGTAATAATAAAAAACAAAAAGCAGCTGAAACTTTGGTGTAAATGAAAAATGACAGGAAGTATCAATTTCGTTACCGGTGTTCCAATTTGCTTTCACTTTGTAAACTTAAAAAGACATGTAGATAATAAAATTATTTTCTTTTATGATCTAATCAACCTGAAAAATCACAATATAGGAACAGCCGTAGGTAAATATGAATGTACAGCGCTGGCCCAAAAACGCGGCGACAGCCGTTGCGCGTGAAACAAAAGTATCGCTAGGTTTTAGAATATTCCAAATTACCTTCACCTAAAATTTCATGTCACACTTAGTATTCTCGAAATTATCACAAAATTGACACGGAACTATCGAAGGAGCATGCAAATGAGTAGATTAAGTGTTTAACTTTAAAGTTTTTACATATTTTAACCGTCCTCTTACTCTGCAAATTAAATCGAAAATGTCAAAATTGGTGCGGTTTTCATCCACAAATGTTATGAATTAACGGGTCATTAGCCCCTATTTATTATCCACGGTGTTAAAAATTAGATAACGTTAGTAGTAGGTATATTAGAAACTTCGAGATTCCAAATTACCAACAGAATCCCAAATATGCTGAACTTCCTCTATGAAATGCAGTCACGTTCAAAGTTACATGAGATCAGCTATAAAAGAAATAATTTGAACATTTTATAATTACATACGCTTTGTAGCCTTATCTAAAAGAAGTACCTACTATAGGTATAGTAAATACATTGTTATGGAATATTCAAATTATTTTTTCTATTCCTGATCTCATACCACTTTGAACATTGTTATGTCTTATATCGTTGAATTCATCTGAACAGTCGCCATCCCACCATTTAAAAGACTAGATATAGCTTTTCACTTAAAAAAATCAAAGTTACTTTCGTCATTCAAAAGTTACTACTTTAAGAAATTGGTGTAACAAATCCTGTTGCGTTTAAAAAGAAACGCTGGATAGTAATAATGTGAACACATTAAAACTTTTCGCGAGAGCCATTGTGCAAAAGGAAAGCTCCACTAGGTAATAGAAGTTTGCAGAATAATGTGTGGAATAAAATCGCATTAGTATTTTCCTTATGAATTACGCGAACCTCGACGAAAACGATCGCGAGAGCTTAGACTTAACAGGGAAGCAAAGCAAAGCGGGAGAAGAATTGTCGTAAAGAGAGAAGGCATCAATAAGATTATTTAGCGGGGTATCGTTCGAGGTCGAAAGTCAAAAGGACCGAACGAATGATTGCCCCGTGATAGGTTTGTACCAAGAAGGCAGAAAGTGGGAAGTCTGGCCACATACTTGGACGGCACAATGGGCCACAAATGTGTGGCGACAGCAGTGACAGATATACGACAGGCTGATTGTTTGTTGTCGCTGAACGTTGGATTGCTGGCTCTACCTTTGGTAAAGTCTCTCCTTGCCGAAAGCCAGTATCCCTGCCATGGAACAGATCAGAGTTTTTTTCGACCGGGTTACTCAAAAGCAGCGGACGAATCAAGAACAAGTAGCTTCAATTTGATTTGAAACAAAACAGAAGGAGGTGTAATCCGTTTTACCAGAGATCAAAACTGTTATAATCCAAATTTTAAAAATTATGGTAGGTGTGAGAATTAATATCTTTGTTCAAGTGAGTTTGGTTACGAATGACCATTGTAAGTGATTATAATTTTGTGCTTGCCAATAAACATTATCAATGGCGAATTTTTCTTTGGGTTACATACATCCGACCGTTGTCAATTATTGTTATTAACATTAGGTACTGGCTATTAGCACCCATCAACAAAGAATAGAATAAAAGATATTCGAGTTCTATATTTTTATTTAACACTTATATATATTAAAGATATACTACGGTATGACCCAACCATCATAATGAACTGAAATTTTGAGGAGTTGGGAGGGTGGGGAAGAGGACTCCTATTATAAAATTTTAGCTGCGGGTATTTATTAGTTTCTGAGATATGAATAAAAAACTTTCGACATAATACATTGAAATCTACCTACACGGACGTTACTAATGCAATCATCTCGTCATCGTCAACTGTTCCACAGCCGACGATACAGTCTCAGTTTTTGTATTCCCAAACTCACATCGGTTCGGTACCATGCTTTACGCCCCCCCCCCCCCCCCCCCAACTAATCTAACTCCAACCAATACTAATACCGTCGGCTGTGAAACAGTCAAAACAGTAGACAGCGACAAGAAGATGATTGTGTTAGTAACGTCTGTTAAACAGATTTCAATGTATTATGCTGAAAGTTTTTATTAATATCTCAGAAACTACAAATACCCGTAGCTAAAATTTTAGGTAAATGTTTGCATTAGGGGAGGATTGACATACGTTGTCAAGGTCATCATTCTGAACAACATTTCCCTCTAAACTTTTCGGCGCTCGGCTTTGGTTTACGAGATATTTGCAAAAAAATTGGCATAATTGTACACTGACATCTGCTTATACAGGCGACTGTTTCACAGCCGACGGTATTAGTATTGGTTTGGGCTTGATCAGCGGCGGGGGGGGGGGGGGCGTGAAGCATGGTAGCGAACCGATGTGAGTATATGTTAAACTCGGTAATTCTAGTGTTAACTGTGCGTGACGGGAAAGTGAATTGACTCCTTGCTTTAGGGACATTCCACGCGAAATCGGACACTTTTCGGAGTAACATTTCGGATGTTGCTGAAATTTGAATATGTTGTAGTCTTTAGTGATGTTTAAATGTACCTCAAAGGATTTTTCAAAATTTTGAAAAATGTCGATTTTACAGCTGTTTGAAGGTAAGTGCTAACATTTTTTCAGTAAATTATAGCTATGGAAGTAGTAAACGGATGGAGATGAGCTTTACGGTGCTTATAGAGAAGACATTGAGGTTTCAAGAAAAAATTATTTCAGTTTAAAAAATAATTTTTTTTAACCATTTTTGTGCAATTATTTTAAACAAATGCAGTTTTTTAACATCGGGCGCGATTTTAAAAATCTGAAAAAATAGGGGAATATAATTCTATCCTTCCCTTTGATGGACTAATTTTCAAAAATATGGACATTTTAAAATTGGCCTTGTGAAAATTGCCGAAAGTTGGCGCTGCGTCAAATCACACCGGCTCGACGCGCTGAGCCGTGCGGTGCTCGCAGCGGCCAAGTGTTATTCTTATACAGTTTTCTCGAATATGGTAAGTATTTGTAAAAAACTGAAGAAGGAAAACTTTTACTGTTTTTTATACACAACATAATACGGTAACTCAATTTTTGGTGTTCGCAATATTTTCCTTGAAACGAAGGTGACCCTCAGTTTTTTAAATGGAATGCTATATATTTGATTTTCCAATATGAAAGCGACTGTCAAGACAAATTCATCCATATGGTATACTATGACCTTTCAAGGATACACATGGTCAGGATTGAAAGAAGAAATTCAATCTACTATAGATACTTCGATATATTTATTTCATTCCTAACCATGTGTATCCTTGGAGGTCATAGTATACCATATGGTTGAATTTGTCTTGACAGTGGCTTTCATATTGAATAATCAAATATATAGCATTCCATTTAAAAAACTGACGGTCGCCTTCGTTTCAAGAAAAATATTGCGAACACCAAAAATTGAGTTACCGTATTATGTTGTGTATAAAAAACAGTAAAAGCTTTCCTTCTTCAGTTTTTTACAAATACTTACCATATTCGAGAAAACTGTATAAGAATAGCACTTGGCCGCTGCGAGCACCGCACGGCTCAGCGAGTCGAGCCGGTGTGATTTGACGCAGCGCCAACTTTCGGCAATTTTCACAAGGCCAATTTTAAAATGTCCATATTTTTGAAAATTAGTCCATCAAGGGGAAGGATAGAATTATATTCCCCTATTTTTTCAGATTTTTAAAATCGCGCCCGATGTTAAAAAACTGCATTTGTTTAAAATAATTGCACAAAAATGGTTAAAAAAAATTATTTTTTAAACTGAATTAATTTTTTCTTGAAACCTTAATGTCTTCTCTATAAGCACCGTAAAGCTCATCTTCATCCGTTTACTACTTCCATAGCTATAATTTACTGAAAAAATGTTAGCACTTACCTTCAAACAGCTGTAAAATCGACATTTTTCAAAATTTTGAAAAATCCTTTGAGGTACATTTAAACATCACTAAAGACTACAACATATTCAAATTTCAGCAACATCCGAAATGTTACTCCGAAAAGTGTCCGATTTCGCGTGGAATGTCCCTTTACGCGTCCGCAAGCGGACGCGCGCCCCCGCCCTGATCTAGTCAAAACCAATACTAATTCCGTCAGATGTGAAACCGTCGGCGGTTCTAGTGGTAAGTTAAGATTTTTTACAAATATCTCGTAAACCAAAGTCGAGCGCCGAAAATTTTAGAGGGACATGTTTAGAATGATGACCTTGACAATATATGTGAAGGTCAATGAAATCTGAGAATCCTCCCCTAATGTAAATATTTACCAAAGTTACGACAGTTTGCCTGCGAATATTCAATGTTGGGCCTACAATTATTATAGTTGGTTAATTAACAAAAAATTTACAACGATGATTAAATATCGTCTTATAAACGTCAGAAAAATTGCTACATCCAAAAAGCTGTTATTTTATTCCAAGTTGTGATTTTTCTATTCTTATTTATAAATACGTGATGAGGACGTCTGGCTTGAGACGAATGTAAAATTTTAAGGATTGAGGCTAAAGGTAGAATGATGATATTTTGAAGAATATTTCGCGTCACCGCGCAGTTTTTATAAACAATTAATATTATTTATGTAACTAGAACAGCGGTTGCTTTGTAAGCGGGGGGAAGTTTGGGTTCGATTCTCCTCATTCGCGATTTTTTTTTTCCCTAAACCAGACCTGAAAGGGACGTATTTACGACGTCTTTTAATGTTCTTTAAGACGTCGTTTGGAAAGAAACTGTTGGGCCTATGGAAAGAAACATTCAGTTGGGTTTGTGTTGGTTACAATCGTTGACCAATTTAAAAATAGCGCGACACTTCAACAGTTGGCCAACCGATAACACGTCATTGGCCCAACAAACTTCCAGCAAATAAATACTACTAGGGTAGTTATGACGACAATACAAAATTATGAGAAAAAACAGGAGGGGCGAAAAAATTACCCAGTCATCAATAAATATAACCCATAACCACAAATCCAAACGACTTGACATCAGCCTATAACCACAAATCAAATAAATTCAATCAATATGAAATTAGTATATAACCACAAATCAAAATTTCGATACTAAAAAGTAAATAATAAAAAAATGTAAAAAAAAAATTTTTTATAGTAGTTTTTTTCCAGTAATTTTTACGTTATCTGGTACAATATTTTTCTTATGTGTATAATCTATATTTTTGTTATATTTTATTTGAAACAGTTATACCTAAAATATATATTTATAGTTATTTACATAAATGAATACTTTTTACATCATAAAAATAAAAATTTTGTACGTTTGAATGTTCTTCAAGTGAGTGTTCCGCTTTACCCTGCCACTTGAGTGAGGCGAACATTTCAATACCACCGATAAATCTCATTTTGCTTTGTTGCCAAATATTTTTCTTAACAATGGCTTTGATTTTCTTGTAGTCTAAGGTCCACTGAAGACTCCTGTTGATGTCCCGTGTCTTTTTCTCCTTCCGATTTTATGTTATCACCTTCCAAAATTATGCGTTCCATTTTATCCTACTCTCCCCTAATGTGCGCAAAGTGTTAAGTCGATCGGATATGTTGAAGTGGGTGAAAATTAGCTTACAAGATTTCAGCATGACAAATTAGCGAACTCAGAACTGACACTAAATAAACGCTTGTAACAAAATGAACCCAAGGAACTTGATTTATAATTCACACCATACTATTCGAATAGTGAAATATTCGAATGATAACATTCGAATACTCAAATATTCGAAGTTTATTCGTAGCATTCGAATACTTGTAAAATGTTCAAATATGAAATTATTCGAATAGTCCCGGCCCTAGTTGGTAGACACTTAGAGGTCGTGGCTTTTCATGTGTATTAAGGTATTAAAAATCCGTGTTCTTAATACACGTTTACATGGATTATAAGTATACGTGTACACGGATACCCGTGTATTTCTATTACACGTGCGCAAGTGTATTTCTAGTATACGTGAGTACGTACATTTAAATTGGTTCATCACGATTAATTTTGCGATTGCTGAGTTGGTATATCTCTTATGATTGTTTAGCATTGCATGAATGGTCTCGCAGATCTAAATATAAGGCACTGCAGTCTGCACGCACGCAAATACTTACATACCTCGATCGCATCGCACTGAAAGATGCGGGCGGTCCTGAGTTCGACGCCATCGATAGTTACCGACGTGACAACAAAGTATGTATGGAGTATTTGCGTGCGTGCAGACTGTAGTGTCTCATATTTCGATCTATGAGACCATTCATGCAATGCTAAACAGACAAAAGAGATATACCAACTAAGCAATCGCAAAATTAATCGTGATGAACCGATTTAAATATACAGTGGCGGACGAAAGAAAGTTTATAACTTTTAAAATCGCATAACTTTTTTAGAATTGGTCCAAACGCCATGAGTTTTTTTTAGAAGGTAGAAGGATTACTTTGCTAAGTGACGTGTTTCGTAGTTTTGAAAAAAATGCAATTTGTCGGAATAGCAAAAAAACATAGAAAGGGCAGTTTTTTCAACTTTTTTTTCTGAGCCTGTAATGAAAATTCAAAAAACCCGTTTGTAAATTTAAGTAAGCTGTATACATGCTGAAAATTTCATCAAAATCGGTTAACGGTGCTCTGAGTTACAAACGTTTAAAGATCGCAGAATAAGGTCGAAAATCGCTTGATTTGGGGAATTTCGCGATTTTCGACCTTATTCTGCGATCTTTAAACGTTTGTAACTCAGAGCACCGTTAACCGATTTTGATGAAATTTTCAGCATGTATACAGCTTACTTAAATTTACAAACGGGTTTTTTGAATTTTCATTACAGGCTCAGAAAAAAAAGTTGAAAAAACTGCCCTTTCTATGTTTTTTTGCTATTCCGACAAATTGCATTTTTTTCAAAACTACGAAACACGTCACTTAGCAAAGTAATCCTTCTACCTTCTAAAAAAAACTCATGTCGTTTGGACCAATTCTAAAAAAGTTATGCGATTTTAAAAGTTATAAACTTTCTTTCGTCCGCCACTGTATGTGAAGAATTTGCGATACTTCGTTGTGCTTGGTGTACCTAAGTGTTTGTGTTTGAAGCATTTTTTTAGGAATATCACTACTGTGAACACTCCGTCCAATAAACTTTCTTTAACCGTCCAACATTATTTCTTGAAGCTAATGACCGTTACAATAGTATATGTACTTTGTTATCAAACATTGCTGTAAATTATTACTAATATACGGATTGTACATATTTATAGTGTATTTATCCTGCTAAGAAACAAACGAAATTCATCATAAACGCTACATATTCAGGAGCTACCCCTGTTACGGTAGCAGCTAATACCGAAATACATCAAGTAAAAACGATAATTTTAAGGTCGGTTTTTAAACATTTTTTCGTGAGCCTGTAATGAAAATTAAAAAATCCCGTTTGCAGACTGAAGTAAGTTGTAGTCATGCCTAAAATTTCATGAAATTGATATTGATGTTTACAACTTACTTCAATCTACTAACAGGAATTTTGCATTTTCATTACAAGCTCACTAAAAAAAATTTAAAATAGACCTTTACTATTTTATTTGCTACTCCGACCAATTGCATTTGTTTTAAAAACGACGAAACACGTCACTTAGCAAACTACTTAATCCTTCTAGCTTCTAAAAAAAACTCTCGTCGTTTGGAAGAATTCTAAAAAAGTTATGCGACATTAAGGGGCCATGCTCAGTCACGAACCTTAAAAAAATCGAATGCTTCGCCGACAGCACCAGATGGATATTTTAGAGGCTTCAACTAGCGCTGAAGGTTTATTACACGGGCCTGGTATTGATGACACCGTGTAAGTTGAAAAATTAACATTTTATACATGTATAAACTTGACTTGAAACTTCAAACGCGTTTTTCTTGAAACAGCATTTTCCAAATCGGTGACCAAAATATTTAAAAAAACCATTCAACCGATTTACTTCAAATTTTACAAGCTTACTATAGGAACAATAAACTAGTCTTTGAACGAAGGATTATTTTATCCGATGCTTAGCTTTCTTTTAATTGACGAAAATCAGGCACGATTAATGATAAAAATTGAAAGTTTCACTTTAAACATCAGCCATTTTTTCCCAATTCAATATTTCGAAAAATCCTTCGTTCAAATACTAGATAATATAATATAATAAGTAAATTCTTTTGAATTTTTTATTTTAGATGATCCGCTTTCGAGCAGCAGTGGTCGCCGCAGCAGCCTTTTTTTTAGGGAACCTTCGAGTGATGGACAATAACTTAGTTATTGATAAATATTTTTAAATAAAAAAAATAACGATACACGGTACTAGATGCAATCCTTGAAAGGAAAAAAGATTTTTTGAGAAATGTGTTATAGCTTTTGAGTAAAAAATTTCCAAAGGCCATCCTTTTTTCGGCCTCCTGACTGAGCATGACCCCTTAAAGGTCATAAACTTTCTTTCGTCCGTCACTGTACATCGTTGGATTTAGAACAAAAAGAAGCCTTTATTGATCGGAAAAAGATTTAGATTTCTGACAAAAGAGGGGAATAAAAATTTAGTTTTCATAAGAAAAATTATTCTTTATACTCCAATTGCATAAATAATAGGGGCGACTCGGATAAAAGGAGTGGTTTCTCACTTAATGTACAAAAGTAACGCCAGCTAAATACGGCGCAATCCTTAGGCTGGACCAATACACAATAATTGTGCAATGTTTCATCAAAATCAGCATGCGTCACTTATTACCAAACGTCCCAATTTGTGAACCAATTTGGCATTTCATAAAAATAATAAACAACATCGTCTTCTTTTGAATATTCCTTTATTCCATAACAATCAATTATACAAGGGAGTTATAGTTAATAAATTACAAGAATATCATGTACGTTAGACGAAGTCATGTTTGTACGCCATATTAATTTTATTAACTGACCAATTAAATAATCTATTTAATTGATGAGATCACAATGACATCTTCTCTCATTACGGGAAATTTTGTCGATTATCTTTCGATACTTTTACATTGTTTCTTGTTAAATACGTGTGTACATGTACAAACTTATCAAATGTACTCGATCCACTCGTTCACAAATATGTAAATTCACGTATGAGTCGAATTTACTAGAAGAAGGCAGTTGTTAAGGCATTTACAGTGATTGGTATACCTACTAATTACCGCACAGTATAAATTTCTCTTTTTAACGTCGGTGGATTATATGATACCGGTGAGCAGTTTACATCTACATGAACGGATGTGTCCTTATCGTAAGTACTCGGTTAGTGCTGATGTAAAGATACGAAGTTTATTAGTCATAAAACGAAATGTTAATCGAACATGCATCTGTATCAATTATTTACAGTATCGCTGTGGGAAACGTGTAGCGCGCTACAATTTAAGTAGAGGCGTTTTCGATGTTGTTGAACAAAATTTTAAAACATTTGTAACATCTCGGACTAAAAAATATAAACGGATTACACTTAATGGGCGTTACGAAAGAAGGATTAAGTATCATCGTCTGTTGGATTTCGTATAAATTCGATGCGAAGTAAATCTCTCCGCCATAAGTTACAAGCTATCATTTACTTTACCTACATGTTTATTCCCTTGATACAAACGCCTTTGACGGTATAATAAATCTGTGAAAAGTATTTTATTGCGAACAGTATATTGCAAGAGTAACCCAGGATATAATGGATTATTAAATCATGCACAACTTACGTGCATGACGTCTACAGCTACGTGAAATCTTAAAATCGAGCCGGCCTACTCGTGTAACATGTAAATTTCACTTTAAATTATTGTGAGATAAAAAAGGTGTACGTGCTCTCTTGATTTGGAAAACAAATATATGTACGTAAGTAGAAAATTTACGTTACGTTCTGCCTTCCGAGTGAAGCTTAAATAAAATTTTAAATTGTTCATGAAAATAATCCCACATGTAAATGCAATGCCAAAATAAAATAGAATTCCATTTCGTTAGAATGAATTCTAACCCTGAAAGCAATTTCTTAACCTTTACTCTAATTTCTGTAATTGATGAATTAAGAGCACTGCAACATATAGATTTATAGCAAATTGTTTTCATGAATTTATTGCACTCCAAAATAAGATCTGTTATCATAACAGATACGATATAGTAATAAATAGCTTTTTACAGTGCAATTAATGTCCAATTTTAGATCTTACCAATAACAATATTGTCAACGAAATGTGAAACTTCGCCACAACGTCTGCGTTCTAATGTTTTGTAAAAAATAATTTAAGGCGCAAGCATTTCATTTGTAATTGATAATTAAATATTATACAATGTTCTTAACCTTTTTAAACTTGACGTTCGATTGTTTCTGTCATTGCAAATTTTATCCTAACAAGTTATAAACTATTTTTATCTGATACCACTAACGAGGTATACATAGGTAAGTATATCCTACACCTCGTCAGTGCTTGTGCTTTATTCTTTCAAGTTAAAATCTTTTCACATAAAAACTATTAATTACCATTTTCTTATAGCATGTGATTGTCAAAGTAATGTTTAATGTTGGTTTGTACGTATTGTAATGAATAAATATACATATTTAAAATTTTAATGGAAATGACTTTGAAGCTTTAAGGGGAGGTTCAGTTTTAAAATTCGATTTTTTTATTTCATTTTTCGAATATTCAACCTTTTAGGAATACGTGTTTAAAAAGATTTGTTGAAATTCGTAAAATTCCCGAAGGCAACACCCGGCCACTCGGCACTCACGTAAAACATTAAACGCATTTTTTTTCGAAACAGAGTTCTCAAAATCGGTGAGACCTGTATCTGAAAAAGTTATTATCCGATTCAACTGAAACATTTTTTATTTTGAAGAATATACTTCTGGTTGGGGGGGGGGGAGAATTTAAAAAATTGAAAATTGAAAGGCGTTCAAAGTATGATAAATATAAAGAAAAAGTGATTTCAAACTTCAAGTGTCGTTATTTTCTACAAAAAATGTAATCTTTCTCATTTTTCTACCCCCCTTCCTATCCAGAAGTATATTCTTCAAATCAAAAAAGTTTCAGTCGAATCGTATAATAACTTTTGGAGATACAGGTCCTACCGATTTGGATGAATTTTAATGACGCCTCGACTTTAACGATTCCCCAGTGCCCTCTGCAATGATTAATTATAAAACAAAAAATATATTTCTATAATTTAAGACATTTTTAATACACTGCAAAAAGTACCATTAAATTATATGTAGTAGTCTTCCTTTAATAAATGAATTCCTAAAGACCAGTTATTTTATGGACTCTAGACCGGAACAGCTCCTTAATAGGGTTATGTGGTACATTAACGCTCAATAAGTATTATGTACCTATACACTTCAGATCCACGTGAAACGTAAACATTGGATATAGCAATAAAATTATATTTTTTATGTACATATTTGCAATATAATAGCATTAATATCATAATTTGAGAATTTTACAAAAACGCTTGAATTTTCTTTAGCGCCATTTCAAATTACCCAAAGATTATCTAATATTAATGTATCCAAAACTACTCCGCAATTAGTTTCCTAAAAATATTAAATAGGTATTGTAAAACGCTTAAGCGCGTGTCGCTCGAAACAATATACAAATACATCGCGTGCATTACTTTCTATTAAAAATAGTGCTCTATAATTATTCCTACAATTGAGTTATTTTCAGTCCTTTGAAGGCTAGTCATGCCTTTGAATTAAGAAGGCACTTTGATACGCTACCTAAGCAATTTCTCTAAAATCTTCATAATTTTCCAATGCCTTTTCTGTTTCCGTTCTTACCACATGAGTAAGAGTGTTAACATCTTGTGGTTAGTAATTTAGGTATACCTTGGAATTCAGTGAACTCTACCGCAAACCTGTGACTCTATTCCTCCCAAATAGGGGTAGCCACTTTTGGCCTCGCTGGGGCTGTGTGGCGTTACGTGGTGACCCATTCCTGTTGGAGCCGACACCCCCGAAGATGCACCCTGAGCCATGCACGCGTTCATGTTTGCTGTTGTAGGACTGGCGCTGCCACCGAGGCTGCTCAGGTTCAAGTTATTCGAAGTCAAATTAGAAGCGAGATTACTATTACTGTAATGAGAGGTGTTGAATAATCTGCAACAAAAAAATAATACGTGTCTCAAGTTAATATTTCATCGCTTATGTTCCGATATTTATGTGAGTGATTCAGACAAATTCCTGCATAGTATTCACGGTGGGAGCGAAGTGATAGTACAAGCAGAGATGGAGTGTGTCCTTGTGCAAAACTAAGTCAGATGTTTTTTTTTTCAGCCATGTACATCAATTTACTTTCAATCGTAAGACAAGAGTTTGACTCAGACTCAAAAGATATGATCAGCTGTTCCAAATGATCAGTTACGTACACATTGTACTAATTCCACAACGACCGATGACCATAAGAAAAACCATAAGTTCCATCCAAGTAGACCTTCGCAACTATACAGCCAAGTGTAAGTGTCAGGTCATCCCATAATTAAGGAGATTCGACACCGGAGCAAAAACGATGAGAAATCTTCGAAAAGTGTTTTATTCTGATGCTCAAAGTGTAGTTCACATTTTGTCAAAATTTCAAGTCGATTGACCGCACGGTTTTTGAAAAAATTGAAATCAATAGAAGAGATAAAATTTCTGTTAAATGTTAGACAGAGTCCTTAAAAATGATGAGAAAATTCTAAAAAGTGTTGCAATGAAAAGCTTAAATATTACTGTGAAATTCTTATTAGATACTTGAATAAACAAACATCAATGTGCTCGTATTTTTTAAACTGCCTAAAGGAACTGTTTGAAACATGGCAATGCTGTACGCTGGGTTGTCATCTATACAAAGGATACAATAAAGTTGGTAAAAACACTACCAAGCCGTAAACACGTATTTAGTAATTTGTTGCGAACCGGTATGAACGCACAAAAGGACGCCACCAGTATGTGATGGAAAGAGAAAAAAAAAATGGACGCAAAGCGACGCGTCCGCATTTCACTCACATATTTTACGGTACTTTTAATGAAAATATTGTGTTTCTAGCTGCATTAAACATACTTTTTGTTGAACTGAATTCCAAATCAAAATATGTAGTAATAATTTTATTAGAAACAGACGTGTAAATAACATTTTGGTCTATATAATTTTTTTTTATCTAAGATTGGTATCACTGCAGAGCTACCATGTATAAACATAAGCTTAACCCTCTCGCCGGCTGCCCCGCAAGTGAGGTATCGAACATCCTTAATGCGGTTCATCAAACCGCCGAATTTAAAAGAATGGAACAATTCCAGATCGTCACTTCTGTGTGTGATGTTACCATACATAGAAACCTTCAAACAATGTTGTATCCAAATTTCACGTATGTAGAAAGAATATTACAGTTATTAGAAATGTTTAAAATGGACAGATAATGCAACTGTGCCGAAAAATATTAGTTAATGACAAAAGTATCTGCCCAGCACAAACGAATAACATATTTTACTTATTTAAGTAATGTTACATTCAGAATTGCCACTTATAATATACATTCGTATAAACTGTGATTAATATATTTTTAGTTAGAACCATCTACGAAAAAAATGCTCCTATATATTTTGCTAGGAGAATAAAACCACATAAGCCCTTTCGCAGAAAATTACATAGTTGAATCTATGTATAATAGATGAAAGCGTATAATAACATCACAGGGATATTAGAAGAATATTAATTTATTCTAATTACGCTTGTATAAATTAAATGTTGTATTTGGGCAATATGTTTTTATACGATCTTTGCCACTCCCACGTATAGATAATAATACTTTTTTAAATAAACAGTGTACAATTTTGCAACTGAATGCACTGAAAACAAAAGTACATTAATCAAGGTTTATATTAAGGGGGTGGTTCCGGTCTAAAAATCGTTTTTTTTTTATTTCATTGTTTGAATGTTCAACCATTTAAATAATACGTGTTTAAAAGGATTTTGTGAAATTAGAAAAATTCCCAAAGTTATTTTAGTATTTTAGTACCGGCGGACGCGTGGGTAAAACCCGGCCACTCGGCGCACAGTGGGCCGGATTTAAAATTTGCCGCCTTTTAGGTCTTTTTTAAGATATCAAAATATATAAAAAAAATTATTCCTTTCTAATGATCTAAAATTTAAAATTTTTTACATTTATTTATTAATATTTTTAACTTATTTGTGATAAAAAATTTAATTCTGTTTATTTGGTACCTAATTTAATGCCCTTTACAGTGGTTTAAGTAAAATGTTTGGGGAACTTTTCGTTTCCAAGTTATAAGGAAAATTCGAATAATAAAGAAAAGCAGCAACAAATCGGTTTGCTTAAATTAAAGACCAGGATTTTGCGATAAACATGTTCTTTTATTAGTAACTAATATAAACAATCCATTAAAAAATATTTTTATATGCAGTAACGAAAATAGCGATATTTTTCAAATTCGATTAGGAATATCTTCCAAACGCCAAAAAGTTCCACTGTCGGACCAATTTCAATATTTTCAGCACACTCTCCTCTAAATAAGCACGCAACGATCATTCCCCCCCTTGCCCCATTGCTCAAATTATTAATGTTTAAAGTTATCAACGTTCGCTGAGTTCGTACAGCTTTACGTACACCTACGATTCGCATCCATCCTTCCATCTTCTTCTGCGAAGATGAGAAACACTTCGGAGAAATGGTTTTATATTACATAAATTATTAATACCTGAGGCAGAAATAATACAATGTGCATTGCTCCCAATTAGGCAGCTTTCTAAGGAAGCTCAGGAAACCCGTCATAAAGATTTTAAGAGAATCAGATATGAAAATACCCGAAAATGTTCCCGATTAGCAATAAACGAAGACATACTACATAAATTATTTTTAACGTCCGAGCCTTATATATATATATCTAGTATGCGAATGAAATTCTGTAACAAAAAAATTAAGAATTTACACCTCGGAACTGAGAAATTAATATTTGAAACATTAACATAACAGCGCGACAATAGGGGCATATTGCAAATATATTAATAATAACATCTCTGTGATCATGTATCCGTTCTGCTCAACTTTCCCACCTTTACTCTACGGACTCACCGAACGTTGATAACTTTAAACATTTATGATTTGAGCAGTGGGACGAGGGGGAAAATTATCGTTGCGTGATTATTTAGTGGAGAGTGTGCTGAAAATATTGCAATTGTTCCGAAAGTGGGACTTTTTGGCGTTCGGAAGATATTTCTGATCAAATTTGAAAAATATCGCTATTTTCGTTACTGCATATAAAAATATTTTTTAATGGATTGTTTATATTAGTTACTAATAAAAGAACATGTTTATCGCAAAAGCCTGGTCTTCAATTTAAACAAACCAATTTGTTGCTACTTTCCTTTATTACTCGAATTTTCCTTATAACTTTGAAATGAAACGTTTCCCAAATATTTTGCTTAAACCACTGTAAAGGGCATTAAATAAGGTACCATATAAACAGAATTAAATTTTTTTATCAAAAATATGTTAAAAAAATTAAAAAATACATAAATGTAAAAAATATTAAATTATACATCATTAGAAAGGAATAATTTTTTCCTATTTTTGGCGTAAATTTCATTTTAATATATTAAAAAAGAGACCCAAAAGGCGGAAAATTTTAAATCCGGCCCACTGTGGCGGCGCTCATGTAAAACTTTAAACGGGTTTTTATCGAAGCATTCTTCTTAAAATCGGGGGAACCAATATCTCGAAAAGTTATTATCCGATTCCACTGAAACTTTTTTATTTTGAAGAATATACTACTGTGTAGTGGAGAAACCATTAACATTTTAGGAAAATAAAAACTTGTAATTTTTAAAGGCCTTAAAAGGACAAAAATATAGGTAAAAAGTGATTTTAAAATTCAAGAGTTGTTATTTTCTCAAGAAGATTAATTTCTTGTAATTTTGAATGGTATGCTCACTGATGAGTTTCATGCCCTTGAATACTCTGGTATTGTTTCTTATTTCAGACCACTGTTTTAAGTGCTACAAATTCTACCGTTTTGGATGACCTTTAGGACGCCTCGATTTGAACGACTCCCCAGTGCCATCTGCAGTAATTAATTACAACAAAAAAATATATATTTCTGTAGTTTAAAACATTCTTAATACAATGTAAAACGTCCCATTAAATTATAGGTATGTAGTAGTTTTCCTTTAATTAATTTCTAAATAGCACCTATTTTTATGGGCTCTAGAACGGAACATCCCCTTAACGTTCAAAATTCACAATAGCCTTTTGAATGTAGCGGACATTATGACAAAAATATTCTAATTTTCATAAAACTTTGATCTGCTATTCTTAACGTAAAAAGTTATAAAATTGATTTTCGAAACTGAAGTAATATTTATGTTTGTAATAATAATTATTTTCCATTTTGTGGCCGCTGAGTGACTTTGTGTTAGCGATATTCTCGCAATAGAAGTTGTGAATTTTGAAAATCTTAATTTAAATTTGCTGTTAGCAGTCAGCGAAAACTCTGGGAACGATTCTATAAATTATCCGACTGACATAAAAGTCCGTACATCGAAGCTTATGAGCTGACGTGATAATGAATTTTCACTTAATTATTTCATATCCCATATTTCAGACATTAACTGTCACCTCAGCTTGAAAATACATTGTGATTGATGTCTCATCATAAGTAGACTGCGGAATGTTATGCAAGTATGATATTTATTAGAATAATTACAACATCCCTGTTGTAAGAAAATCGAAAACACTATATCATGGTCGCTACTACTTATATGTACTCTAGGGCTGAGACTGTGTGTTGAATTCTTCGATATTCGAATATTCGAATAGTTCAGTTGCTCACTTATTTGGCGAATAGAATTCGAATATTCAACTATCCAAATACTATTCGAATATTTAAGTATTCGAATAGTATGGTGTGAGTTATAAATCAAGCTTTTAGGTTCATTTTTCCACAAGCTTTTATTTAGTTTCAGTTGTGAGTTCGTTACTTTGTCATTGTGAAATTTTGTAAGTTAATTTTCACCCACTTACACATATTCGATCGACTTGAAACTTTGCACATATACATAGTTCCGATGACAATACAATATACATTACAATGGCAATACAGTTGTATTCGAATCCTGAAATATTCGAATAGTACTCGAATACTGAAATATTCAAAAAGTATTCGAATACTCAAATATTCGAAGTTTATTCGTAGCATTCGAATACTTGTCAAATATTCGAATATTAAATTATTCGAATACTTGTCAAATATTCGAATATTAAATTATTCGAATACTTGTCAAATATTCGAATATTAAATTATTCAAATAGCCCCAGCCCTACTATACTCGAGCCAAGTAAGTTCTGTACATGCTAGTAATAAATAAATATAACATTTTTTAAAATAAAAACATATTTTGAACATATTTCCATCAAAGTTTCACTTGCTAAGTCCTTTTCTATAAAAATGTATATTTGCATAAACATCCGCAGTCTAATCACAAGGTGCGTATCTACTATTTGGCACCCAATTCAATATCAAAAACGGGCAATTTTTCGAGTCACTCTTTCGAGCTGGGAACTATTAGTCTCGAAGATGAAGCTGGTATCGAAAGGCCCGAAGAATTCGATAAGGACGTTTTACGGGTTACTGCTGAACAAAATCCAATAATGAAGTCCAGAAGTTGGATTCGACTCATTCTACGATACACCGTCACCTAAATGAAAAGTGTTGCAAATACGAACAATGTAGCGAAAAATTCCGCATTGCTTATGGGATGACCTAATAAAATTTTGGAAACCTCTCGAGGATCACCGGTATGGAAAGTCCGAAATTTATGCGTGTTTTACAGTGAATGTAAAGCAGGTCGGCGATGTTGCGTTCCTTGACTGGCGCGACCGTATCAAAATATTAAAGTGAGGCAGTTTTACCTTCATAACCTCGAGATGAAATTCTTTTTCCGTTCCGCGAGTCTCAAAGTAACCGCCGACAAACGTCTCTCTCGTTTTGCCGTGCAATCAAAGTTTGCTGCTTGTTTGCAAGCCGATACCGCACGCATACGAGCGCGCGAGAAAGCTTCAGGCTCGCACACGTATAAATAGGAATCGTTTAGGGCGTGTCGAGACTGCCAACAACCGATTTCAAAACGGACTAGCGGCCCTTTTGACCGTTTCGGCACAGCAGCACGGTTAAGGACCCTGAAGCGTACCAATGCTGGAACCATTTAATTCTTTTCTCTCCTTCCTCTCTTTCGCTTATTCTCTCTCTCCCTCCCGTGTCATCGTTTCCTCCCTTCGTCTGGTCTCGTCTCCTTTTAATTCCATTCGAGGACGAGTGCAGAGCTTGGTGGAAGCTCGAGGATTTATCGACTGTCCCCGTTGCCGCTCTACGAATCTATTTTCTCCTAATCAACCATAGCTACAAATCACATTCATTTCTATAGAAGTGTTAATGAATTCTCGCGAAGTTCAGGTGAGACGAATAATTTGTATTCAAAGCTGACCGAAATTAAAGATTCCAGCGCCAGGAGAAGAAGAGCAGGCCAACGACTATATGCGCTTAATGGCATGTTTCTCAGATTTCATGAATTTTATTTTATTACTTGGCAGGCTGCTATTATTGTGCTTTAAACAACCAGCAATGTTATTGTCATTTAAACCGTGCTTATCCCATTTGTTTTCAATCCCTAAGAATATTGCGTAAAAGTGCATTCAAAAGTATATTCTTTCGCTTAGAAAGGTAAATTCTATTTTAAACGATTTTTTTTTGTTATGCGTATCACGTACTTTAAAACATTTTTAAATGTGAAACGTAAGTTACTTTCAAAATATTAACTATTGTCGTTTTATTTCGTTGTTACTGCAGCTTTTCACCATAGAATGCTCCTTGTTTGAAATATTAAGGGGGGATTCTCCTATAACAGCCCCCGAAATTTATGATTTTTTTTTAAAAACTATTGTTAATATTGCATTCAATTCTTTTGGGATGTAAGGAGGCATCTTTAAACTTGCAGAAAATTTTTTTTTCATGTCGATCCTTCTTATTATTTATTATTATTATTACATGTGATTGCGAAAAGTTCAAGTTAAACAATTTACGCTGAGACTGGACCTAAAATTCTAATTTTACTATTTATTTATAATACTTTTTTCGTCGATGTATGGAATAATATGAAAGTCTAAGGAAAAAACTTACTTTTTCTTTCAAACGGTATAACTCTTTCAATTTTTCATTTTTTTCTTTAAAGTGGACCAATCCCAGCGTAAACTATCTAACTTTAAGAAACATCTATTTTTTCTGCCATCAGAGGACTGTGATAGGTGCTACGGATCCCGTCAACAGAAGTTACATCGTCGAAGAGGTGGACAAGATTCCACAACAAATTAATAAATACGAAGAAGGATCGACATAAAAATATTTTTTTCTTCAAGTTTAAACATGTCTCCTTATATTCCAAAAAAGTTTAATCCAATATGACCAACAGTTTTTAAAAAAAAAAACAAATTCTGAAATATCAGTTACTTTTGGGGCTATTAGGCGAGAATCCCCCTTTAACATAAAATTTTTTAATACTTAGACAATAAATAATATTTCTTTACTTTCAATAATTCTTCACACACACAACACCGACATATAAAATATTATATCAATGTAACAGTTACTATATTCTAGAAAGTTTATATGATAAACGTAAAAGACGTAGGGAGTTATATTTTATAGAAATACTAAATACCAAAACATTTAAGAGATGCTTTGGAGATACTAAAACACAAAGAAGTAGATACTCTAATCTTTAGTCACTGAAATGCTCCGTATTGAGTTTGTCTCAAATGCATCATAATTTGACATTCTCACGCTCTTTTAACGATTTCCAATCCTCAGGTATAATGTTATTTTTTCTCGGCGTAATTAAAGATTTTTCTGTTTCTTTCAATTTTGATAAAAAATTGCTCAGAAGCATCGCCATTGTGATATAAAATTACTATATTTAATAATAAAACACATCTTTACCCATTTGTCTGTGCACCACATGAAATTAAATCATCTTTTCATACTAGCAAACAAATGTACAGGTTGTAAAAAAAAGTATGCAGCATGGTTCACACAGGTGATTCTATACCTCTCGATCGGTAGAGATCTTTTAAAAGACTGTACCGCAAAGTTGACCTTGATCTTGAAACTCAAGGTGAAATTTTATTTGTTTAAAGGGGAGTACATTTTAGTTACAACAAAGTATATAGCCAAGTAAATACGGGGTAGTCTATAATAAATATCCTGTACGTATAACGGAATATACACAGAACAAATAGTAGCAAAAATAAAAGTAAAAGTAACGCTATGGTATACTACGCTCTGGCTTTATAATAATTTGTGTCCTGAGTCGTTGAGACGATATATTAAAAAATTTTGTCACTGTAATGTATTCGTCTCACTAACAGAAGAAAAATTGTCAAGGGACCCACCTGTATATCTTTCATACAGTGACGGATGAAAGTGGTTCCTCTGACACTTTTTATTCTCCCAAGAACTAGAACATATTAAATTAACGAAAAATGTATCTTGCGCTGCGAGGTCAAGAACAATTTTGCGGCAGATTTTTTTAACGGATCTCGACCGATCTAGAGTTCTAGAATCACTTGTGTGAATCATTACACATAATTATTTTACATCTTGCATATATACACAAAATTATTACTTGTAAAGCGTAAGTGGACGCCATAAAAAGCAGGTAGCTTTAAATACAGCGCACTGTATAAAGAAAAATTTAAATAACATTAGTTGTCAAATTGCATCCAGCGTAATCATACTCGATAATATTCCCATACATGAATTTAAGTACCCGTTAAAAGTAATGAAAAACCTGCGTGGCAACGTTTCGGCTAAAAGAATTCTTAGAGCTACTGAGAGTCGAGGTCGAATCGCTTCCGGGGTGAAAGAAAGGCCACGCAGACGCCGGTTAAAGCTGGATCACCGGCAAAGATCAAGACCCACGTTGGATTATTAGCTGGTAGCGTTTCATTACGAGAACCGAAGAAGCAACATAATTGAGGACCACACAGAAAACGTGTCGGTGGGCCTCGACTGTTTCACCGCACTGAACCAACAACTCTCTTTATCTTCTTCGTCTTCCTTTCTCCCCCTGGCAGTCCCTCAATCCAACCTGTTCTCTTTTCTACTTTCGTCCCTTGTACTCTCACCTTCCTGCGCTCTCTCAGCGTGCATCTGACTCTGCGCATCCTCCTTTGTTTCCCATTTTTCTCGTTTACCTGTATTTTCAGCTTACCATCTCAATATCAGGTCTGTTTGGAAACTCTTGTTGCTTTTCCCCATTTACGCCTGCTTTGCTATGTACAACCTGTTCAAAGTCTCCATTTAGAAATCCTTATCGTTCCTACTTTTATTATTCTGATCGCAATTATAAAAGTAAGCGAGTACAGTGTGAGTACAGAGGAGGTTTCGAAAAGGAAGTTTTATGTGATTAAAATTTTGTTTCCCGTTTTGGGACGTAATACTGTAAATAGACAATAATGTGTAGATGACTTACAATATTTAAAATTAGAGATTTACACCTGAACCTTAAGATGAACCCTGATTAGGCAGGATGATTAGCTTTATTACAAGAAAAATCATATTTTATGTGAAGTGATATCAAAACGAAATTTGAAGTTTTAGACTTAACCGCTTTAGAACTTGAGATTTGTTGTAAAATATCTTAGATGGATACCACAACCTAAGCGAAATGAACCTGACTGACCGCCTGCGGACCAGCTTCTCCTTGGACCGATTAATTACTGGCGATAGAAAATGGATTCTATACAACCTCGCGTAAAAGGGTAAATACAGTGTAAACCAGGACATCTAACTCGTACTGCACAAAAATCGGGTTTATATTAAAGGAAAAGAATGTACGAAAGTGAAAATGATTGATTTATCATCCTCTATTAAACACCATTGAAATCAGAAGACAAAATAAATTCTACGTCATACTACAACTGAAAGATCTTTGCATTAAAATTCAAGAAAAGGGACCAATCTTTGAGACAAGAAAGAATATTACCATTCAGCACGGAAGTACCTGGCCACACGTAGCATTAATGACCCGGTAAAAATTCGACAAATTTAGGTGGTAAATTCAGAATCACCCATATAAATCACCTTGTACCCATCGATTACTATCCTATCAATTACTGATTCTGTATCATTGAGACAATTCCAATAATGCGGTTTTCGAGGGGACAATCGGATAATATTTTAGTAATAAATGGATAAAGTCCTACAATAAAGGCGTTGACAAATTATCAGATAAATGGGGCTTGGTCATACAAAATATTGATCATTATATCGACGATTAATATTAGAAGGGAGTTATACTTTATCGCGGGTGGGATAAAGGGTACAAAAAACGGCAAAACTTTTTGACAGATCTAATAATATTATTTGTTTTACTGCTCCTCATTAGCCAGTATTTTCTCTGGTTTTTTCCTTAGAGTTACGTGGTATCCAATGTACGCTCCACCGAATTGGCCTCTGCACTCAGCATGTGACAGCATAGTGCAGCAGGCCAGGCATTTCACCAACCAGTTTTTACACCACAATCACTGAATTAATTGTTCGAAACAACCTGTGAACAAAGGCTTCATAGGTGCCCGTTCTTTTTTTCGACCGCATACCTCTCTGCTTTCTCTCATTTTGCCTTCTACATTTTCCTCTCTAACAAGGAGAGTATTTTAGGTGTCCGCCTCCGATCATTTGGATTTTTGGATATGTTATAGAGGACCGAAAAATAAGAAATACGTGTTTTATTATTTTTCCCCGTTTTCATATTTGGGGGGTGAAAACTGCGTTCAAAGTTAGGGTTGAAAAATCATTTTTGTGGAATATCTCGAGAACTATTAGAGATAGGGGAATAGTGTCAATGGACGAATTTTGTGTCTTTGAATGCGAAATATGACTGACTCACCAGATTTTCAAGAAGTCCATTTATTTAAACAAATTTATTTAAACAAATGGACTTTTTGAAAATCTGATGAGTCAGTCATATTTCGCATTCAAAGACACAAAATTCGTCCATTGACACTATTCCCCTATCTCTAATATTTCTCGAGATATTCCACAAAAATGATTTTTCAACCCTAACTTTGAACGCAGTTTTCACCCCCCAAATATGAAAACGGGGAAAAATAAAAAAACACGTATTTCTTATTTTTCGGTCCTCTATAACATATCCAAAAATCAAAATGATCGGAGGCGGACACTTAAAATACTCTCCTTGTAAGTGGTTTGCCTGGTTTAAACGTCTAGGATAATGTATCTCTACCCCGACGGTGTACGCTTTGCTTTTACACTGACTCCGTCTCGCGCAGTGTTCGGAGCGATGCTGCTGCACTGATGAAGGGGGGAAACACCTACAGGAGTGGTGGTAATGTGTGCATGAACTGCGCCTGCGTCAGTCATGCGCGTATGACCAACGCCACTGTAGGTGTTTCCCCCTCCACCAGTGGAGCAGAATCGCTCCGAAAAAGGGGCCTTTACACGATCGTTCCCGGCGCGCGTTCCCGGCGTGCGTTCCAGCGCGCGGCAGGCCAAAAGTACTTGAACGCCGGAGCGACGCTCCTTCGTGCGCGCCAGAAGATTATACTCGCCACTACTTAGAGACAACAGGTTCGGCCTCACATTTCTACGTGGACTCCATCCAATTTTTCGATCTACGAAACGATCAATGACATATCTTGATATACCTGGCTTATAGGGGATATCATAAATGCTATTACTGTAGGGTACACTGAAACATCTGTTTTTACGAAGCTACATTTGGTTGACCTGAAGATGCTATAAATTATGGAAATGGTTTAAGACTCAGTTATAACGACTGTAAAATTTTACAAGGGTACATTAAAATATCCAAATGTTTCCCCGGCAATGCGATGGCAAATGAAAGTGCAGGTAACACATTCACTGTTCTGACGATCATAATTATTACTATTGACGGCAATAATTAGCATGGCATTGCTTGTTTTAATATAAAAACTAATATTGATAAACAATAAATACACATAGGTATGCAAGTGATGTTATATGTAAGATAAATGATGAAGAGGTGTAATGTGCAAGATGTTTTGAAGAAAGGGGGTAGTCTTCTGATGGCGCGTGATGCAGGTCAAATTTTTCAGCCACGCTCTAGCGTGGCGCGCAAGAAAGCACCACACTCCTGCCCGCGCGCCAGAAAGCACCACGCTCCTAGCCGCGCTCCAACCTTCGCTCCAGAAGAGTTTACATAAGAGACAGAAAAAGTAGTTAGAAAAGGAAAACGGCAAGGGTTCGGCGTGGCGCGTGGATTTCCGACAGTTTTGAAATCCTGGAGCGCACGCCGAGCCTGGCAGCCAAGACTCCAGAAACAACGCCGTCGATAAGCCGTGCCTCGATGGGTTTCGAGTACTTCGACCCTCGAGACCAGGGGGGGCCGTGCAATGTTGCCCCCTAAGACGTGACGAATCGAAAATTCTACATTTCTCACCGGATCTTGGCGAAAGTGACGTGAATCGTTTCCTTATGTTTTCCCGATGAAAATGGTCCAAAAACGACACAAATCGGATTGTAATTAAGGAATCTTCATAATAAATTGATTTCCATAACTTCGTTAAAAATAGTCCGATTTACATGAAATTTGGTATAATTTTCATTTGAAAAACATGAGAAATCCATCGGTATCACTTCCATATCGATACGATAAAGAATAAAGTATACAGTTTTTCTGAAACAGGTATGAATCCTCGGCCGACCGCAGCGAATCGAGGTCGGCGACCCACAGTCGAGGGTGAAATATTCATTACAGCGTATTAAGAATTTCTTTATTCTTCATCGTATCGATATGAAAGTAACACTAATGGATTCCTGGCGTTCTCTCAATTAAAATTATCACAAATTTCATGCAAATCGGACTACTTTTACACAAACACTACAAATTATAAAAGGAGTAGGCATTTCTTAAACCCACTCTCTTATCGTATCGATATGTACGTGACAAATGGATTCCTGGCTCACCCTGGAGTCCGACGAGAGTGTAACTTATCCAAAAACATGATTGATCGATGTAGACTCTGTGATCCGTACGGTGATCAAAATAATTGTGAAAACTTTGTTTTATGAAGGCTGCTCGGTTTCCGTGGTCCGAACGATGGCCAGAACGAGCAAAGAACCTTGCTGATTGGCCAAATATACCTTGGAGAGGAGGAACCTTCTCTCTGTGAGTTCGACGGTGTAGGAGGAACCACCTCTCCCTCTTCGCAACGTAGAGGGTGAAAATTAGACATCTGCTTACCAAAACTAGCCAAATGGATCGGCCAGTCTCGATATGGTCGCGGTTTATAACCATTTTGCCCGTGGGTCAGCGGTGGAACCCGCCGATGGGTCAATATACTCATTTAACTCAGAGGGAACAAATTCGAAAAACCTGAAAAACGGCACGATGTCGATTGCCCCTTTTCGACATCTGGCAGACAAATGCTTCCCGACGAAACCTTCAGAAAGAAGCAATTGCCTAGTTGTAAACGAATAAATGAATTTTCGCTTCACTATAAGCCCGCTTTTGTCCGCAACACGGAACACTAAGTAAATATAGTTTTTTCATATAATTTTTAAATAGGTACAGAAATTAGTCCATTAGCAAGTTTATTGTTTGTGTAAAAGTAGTCCGATTTGCATGAAATTTGTGATAATTTTAATTGAGAGAACGCCAGGAATCCATTAGTGTTACTTTCATATCGATACGATGAAGAATAAAGAAATTCTTAATACGCTGTAATGAATATTTCACCCTCGACTGTGGGTCGCCGACCTCGATTCGCTGCGGTCGGCCGAGGATTCATACCTGTTTCAGAAAAACTGTATACTTTATTCTTTATCGTATCGATATGGAAGTGATACCGATGGATTTCTCATGTTTTTCAAATGAAAATTATACCAAATTTCATGTAAATCGGACTATTTTTAACGAAGTTATGGAAATCAATTTATTATGAAGATTCCTTAATTACAATCCGATTTGTGTCGTTTTTGGACCATTTTCATCGGGAAAACATAAGGAAACGATTCACGTCACTTTCGCCAAGATCCGGTGAGAAATGTAGAATTTTCGATTCGTCACGTCTTAGGGGGCAACATTGCACGGCCCCCCCCCTGGTCTCGAGGGTCGAAGTACTCGAAACCCATCGAGGCACGGCTTATCGACGGCGTTGTTTCTGGAGTCTTGGCTGCCAGGCTCGGCGTGCGCTCCAGGATTTCAAAACTGTCGGAAATCCACGCGCCACGCCGAACCCTTGCCGTTTTCCTTTTCTAACTACTTTTTCTGTCTCTTATGTAAACTCTTCTGGAGCGAAGGTTGGAGCGCGGCTAGGAGCGTGGTGCTTTCTGGCGCGCGGGCAGGAGTGTGGTGCTTTCTTGCGCGCCACGCTAGAGCGTGGCTGAAAAATTTGACCTGCATCACGCGCCATCAGAAGACTACCCCCTTTCTTCAAAACATCTTGCACATTACACCTCTTCATCATTTATCTTACATATAACATCACTTGCATACCTATGTGTATTTATTGTTTATCAATATTAGTTTTTATATTAAAACAAGCAATGCCATGCTAATTATTGCCGTCAATAGTAATAATTATGATCGTCAGAACAGTGAATGTGTTACCTGCACTTTCATTTGCCATCGCATTGCCGGGGAAACATTTGGATATTTTAATGTACCCTTGTAAAATTTTACAGTCGTTATAACTGAGTCTTAAACCATTTCCATAATTTATAGCATCTTCAGGTCAACCAAATGTAGCTTCGTAAAAACAGATGTTTCAGTGTACCCTACAGTAATAGCATTTATGATATCCCCTATAAGCCAGGTATATCAAGATATGTCATTGATCGTTTCGTAGATCGAAAAATTGGATGGAGTCCACGTAGAAATGTGAGGCCGAACCTGTTGTCTCTAAGTAGTGGCGAGTATAATCTTCTGGCGCGCACGAAGGAGCGTCGCTCCGGCGTTCAAGTACTTTTGGCCTGCCGCGCGCTGGAACGCACGCCGGGAACGCGCGCCGGGAACGATCGTGTAAAGGCCCCTAAACTGGTCTCGCGGACGGTCCAGCTTCCCTAGTAGAAATTTGTCTCGTTTTTCCCTATTTCTGGTGAGGTAATAGTCAGGCTTGGATAGGGAAAAACTAGAAAGGAAAAACTAACCAAATTCCGCCTAAAACCCAGTCTGTAAAACTGGAATAGTTGTAACTCGACTCTGGCTAACTAGTTCACATCCAGTTTTTCCCTTTTAATTCCTGGCTAGTTATAACCTGACTCAAACTGTCAAGTCCATATCTAGTTTTCCTTATTGAATTTTAGTCTAGGTTTTCGCCACCAGAAACTTGTAAGGAAATGTGTGGAAAAATTAGTTGAAAAAAAAACAATCAAATCTATATTTAAAGATATCGCAGCAAGTCAAACATATTTATTGAATAAAGCAAACATGGAACCTAATGAGCGGAAAAAAAATTAAATGCTAAACGAGTGCGTAGGTGTAGAAAAAGAAAGGAAGTGTTAAATGCTAAATATCACGGTAAGTTCTAATTACGTTACTTCATATATCAAGATATTCGTACGTGACAAAATACTAGTTTTATTACTTCTTTATAGCATCACAACCTCATTTTTCATAATTATCTTTGTATAAACACACGTAAACATTAAAAAATCTAGTTATTGTTAAAAATTCTTAAAATATGTTAAAGTTTAAAGTACCGTAAAATGGGGGGGGGGGACATTGGCAGGTTTTTGATACATTTTGTTATATAATGTAAAAATTAAAATGTTTACAGTTGCTTTAAGTATCCTATCATAACATTGCATGTTTCGTGATTGTACTAAAAGTGTTAAAATGCATAAAATTTTTGTCATTTTCTTCTTTAATACATGTTAAATACATGTATTAAATTATATGCACATCATATAAATAGCAGTAACAGGTTAAGTTTTACTACTCTGAAGTAGTAAAGACTGGTTCAGACTAGTTTTAAGCTAGTTTTCCCTACCAGTTTTTCCACACTATCGCCTGGGAGGGAAAAGCATTACATGACTAGTAGGGAACTAGTAGGGATTCCTAGTAGGGCGCTAGTTGCACCAAGGGAAAAACTAACTAGTGCCCCACTTTTTCCCCAGTTGTATTTCTACTAGGGTTATCTCTCTAATTTCAATGAAATCAAAGTCAAACTCTTAAAGTAGTAATTCATTAATATTAATATGACCACGTATTTCCATTCTATCTGCACAATCTTGGCTTTTAATGCATATGTTCGTTTAATACTGAAGAGTATTACTTGTAAATTAGTTTTAATTCTGGAGATAATAAACCTTTACGTCAGGGGTAAATTCGTTAACTTTTGATGATTTACATTTTTGTATGCAAAGTAATAGTAATAACACTAATAGATTTGGCAATAATTATTATGTGGTATACAGTAATTCGTCGTAATAGTCCCGGCGAACGGGGCTGGCGACGGGCGCACAGTGGTCGAAAATCGAGAAAGCCTGCTCAAAACATGAAGGTGATCTTGGATTTGTTAAAAAATAGGTATACTAAGGTTTACGAGGTCGCTGATTAAGAATCTGCAGTCAAAATTGCAAAAAATAAAATGGCGGATACAATACGGCTGACGCGCATATCAAAAAACATCAAATTTTGTCCAAACTTGGTATCAGCAGCCAACAGTTTGTACTTCGACGGCCTCTAAAAAAAAGTTCCAATCTGTTCCACCTTGGGGTTTGTTGGAACTTGTTCACACAAATGTAGAGCGTCTGAAAACATTATTATTTCCAGTTGCTGCTTTTTGCAACTTTGAACCGCATATCAAAAAAACATCAGATTTGGTCTGAACTTGGTATGCTGGCGTTTTCGATGTCGCTGATTACGAATCTGGGGTCAAAATTTTTTTGCAACTTTGACCTCAAATTCGTAATCAGCGACCTCGAAAACTCCAGGATAGCAAGTTCAGATTAAATCTAATGTTTTTCCGATACGCGCGGCCGCCATACTGGATCCGCCATTTTATTTTTTGAAAATTTTGACTGCAGATTCTTAATCAGCGACCTCGCAAACATTAGTACACCCATTTTTTAACAAATCCAAGGTCACCTTCATGTTTTGAGTAGGTTTTCTCGATTTTCGACCACTGTGCTGTACAGTTGCCGTCGACTCTTTCGTTCTCTCACTCTCGACCGAAGGATTCCAAGAAATGGTGGGAATAGTCATCGGGCGTACTACGCATTGTAAAAACGGGACAATAACGACGAATTACTGTATACTGAAACGCTTTTAATAGCTACTTTTTAGAAGAATGTTTGGTAGATATGGAGCAAAAAGTGATAGGGTAAGTCCGAGAGAGTTCGACCACCGGGAGAGTTCGACCACCGAAATAGTCCGGCCAGTGTTGATATTGTTGCGAGCACCCGATGTATAGAACTCATGGCCCGCTGGTGCTCGCGACGAAGACAAGAGACAGCGAGAAGAAG
This sequence comes from Andrena marginata, assembly GCA_963932335.1. NCBI lineage: Eukaryota > Metazoa > Arthropoda > Insecta > Hymenoptera > Andrenidae > Andrena > Andrena marginata. The sequence continues at coordinate 31,071,429 of OZ010660.1, forward strand.
GCGATCGGATCGATCGCCTGTCAAGCTGTCATTCGAGAGTCAGCCGCCATTACAAGCAGACGTATCGATACTCACATTCCCCTGCATTAGAGATTGTATTCTATTACTGTTCTTGTTCATGTTTTGTTGCTGTCGTCATTCGTTAAACCGTTATGTCGAACACAAAACGTAACAATGTTTTAAGACTGACGCAAGATAGGGCACTGTGTGTCATTGACACGAAAGAAACGAATACGCTTGTTGTTGATCTTGCATTGACCATTGTCACAAATCTGTATTTAAATTATAGGAAACACTTTATGCGAGTCTGAAAGTTTTTAGACCATGTTACAGTGCTGGTGATATTTAAAAGACAGGTAAGTTTATTTACACTATTCCGATATCGGGGGATATAATATGCATAAAACTACAAGTGCCACCCCAACGATACGTATGTATTCGTTTTTAATTGATTTTGACAGGATGGTTGATCACTCCCTTGATTATGGTTAGTCCGACCACGTGTGTTTTTCTAATTGTCAAGCCATCTTCAGATTCAGCCCTAGTAGCATTTCTGGTTGGCCCACGGTATTCCCAAGTTGGGAATTAGTTGGCCATGAAAATGCCAACAATAAATGCTACTAGGGACGGAGCGAAAATTCCATTCTGCAAGATAGTGACACGTCGTTTAAGGAGTAACACCACTCTAGAGGCAGAAAAAGAAGACCTTTTGACAATTTATTTTGTGAGTATGACAAACGGAATAGAATTTCTTTTCAGAGGGTTTATTTAACACATATTGAAGTACGAAAAACAATTTTTTTTTTATTGCTATTTTCATGCAAAATGGCGGCAACAGTGCCCGTCGTCGAAAAAAGCTTTTTTGAAAACGCCGCCAAGGGAGGACGGATTTCTCGGCATGTATGAGTCCTGGAACCAAAAATAAAACAAAATTATAATCTATATACAATTGGCTTCGGAAGTACGTAGGATTATTTTTTTTAATCAATTTTTGTGGAAGTGGTGCACTTTTTAAGAAACGAATGGATTCTTTGCCCTAAAACTGAGCATTAAATTCTTTATAAAAAAAAAAGATTACATTCAATCAAAAAACGGCCACGTACTTCCAAAGCCAATTATATATAGATTATAAATTTTTTTTATTCTTGGTTCCAGGACTCATACTTGCCGAGAAATTCGTCCTCCCGTGGCGGCGTTTTTAAAAAAGCTTTTTTCGACGACGGATTCTGTTGCCGCCATTTTGCATGAAAATAGCAATAAAAAAAAAATTGTTTTTCGTACTTCAATATGTGTTAAATAAACCCTCTGAAAAGAAATTCTATTCCGTTTGTCATACTGACAAAATAAATTGTCAAATTTAGGTCTTCTATTTCTGCCTCTAGAGTGGTGTTACCCCTTAAAGACTGGGACGAAAACGAATGCGTGGTATGCGGAGAAAACTATTTTGAAATCTCGAAGAGTGACGATTGGATTAAATGTGTCCACTGAAGCCGTTGGTTTCATGATACTAGATGTTCCAAATATAAGGAAGTTTGCGGTTTACATGGAAAACTGAAGAAGAAATAACATATTAATTAATTTCTTCGTGTTTTATACTTTTTGTAAGCTACATTTTTTGTTATTTTTCAAGGTCTATCTCACCCGTAGTGGGTGGACAGTCTAACCTCGACATGCGGGCGAGACCGACCAGTTGCAGTGCCAATGTTTTTCGTTGAAAATGAAAACAAATATTTTAAATTATCGCACGCTATTATTTATATATATCTTAAATTGATTGGGCTTTGCTTTAATTTGCACAAAACGTCAAAAATATGAAAAACAACGATGCTACAATTTCTTTTCCAAAAAGTGGTCGAACTCTCCCCGACTTGCAATAACGAGAAAATTTATCTCGAAAAAATTCGACAGGAGTTTATGTGCAAGCTTTTGTTATTCATACTTTAAATGGTCACAAAACGAAAAAAGTCCTTGTTAAAAATATGCAGCGTTAATATTTTCTTTAAAACATTAAATTATTTGTAATTCTTAAAATAGAAGATGAAAAAAATGTGAATTGACTTGGTTAATAAATAAAACAAGACCAGATTGCACTGAAACAAGAAAGAAAGAAAAATATTTGAATGCAATTTATACATATTTATTGAGTTTAGCAACACCAATTCGGAGAGCAGCGCTAAGTATTTTGAATAAAATATTTATTCGTATTAAAATATTTATTTGTATAAAAATATATCTGCTTGACACTATTTAATACATTTTTTTCTTTGAATAAATAGCCATTGTGATAATTGGCGCAATTTATGTATATCATTAGTTTTGTAAAGCTATTAATTTACGACAATGATTTTAAATGGGATTCTTTTTGATGGGTATTAATTTACGACAATGTTTTTAAATGGGTTCCTTTTTGATGGGATTATATACTTGGCACTCTTTTTTGTACCTTTTTTTTATAAAACGTACGTTGTAATTATCTAAAACTATATCCTGTTTACGCTATTTGTTAAATACAACATTAAAAATACCTTATTCTATAATATTATATATAGTCTCTATTTTTCAATGCCCCTATATTTTTACATTGTTACACATAGTAACAACGGACGTCTGAATTCATTAAGGTTAGTAATATGCCGATATACTTCTATTTCCTTAACGTTTCTGTTTAGAACAGCTGTACGGTTCAGGTAAAAAAAGCCATACGTTGTGAACTGTTCACGACTGAATATTTTGCTTTTTAAATTCTCACCCCTAAATAAAATGTTTCGAGCCATTAGAAAAAATTAAGTTCTTTTGTGTTAAACTAGCTTTAGTACTCGGCTTGGCCCGAGATTTATATTCTGATTTTATTAAAAAAAATTTTATTTATTTTATGTGAAAATAATCACATTCATCTGAATTAGCTAGACATACTGAGCAGGGACACATTCCGTGACCCTAGAGTTTACCGGTCGAAAGTTTTTTGGCAACAGCCAAACACACATACACTTTCTGCTTTATGTAGTAAACATGAGCAGCGCTAGGTTCACTAGGAAATATAAGTATTTATTAACAATAATACTCACCCATAGTTCTCTGCAGTTGGTCTTGGCCATTGTTGAGGAGCAGCATAGTAATTCTCACTGTAGTTGTAGTGCTGAGGATAACCAGCCGTAGTTGCTGCGGCAGCAGCTACCGAAGCTTGACCGTAGCTCGGATAAGTTTCAGCACTACCGTAGTGCTGAGTCTGGAATGATTGCAAACTCATTGTGTTGAAAGCGTTCAGTTGCTGACTATTCAGCTGCTTGCGAAGCCTAGCTCGCCTGTTGCTGAACCATACTTGCACACGTGCCTCTGTCAGATTTGTTCTGAAATGATAATAACAAAATGACTTAAAGCTAGACAATTTTTTAGAAGATCAGTCTATCAAGGATTTAGTATACCGAGTAAGATATCCTAATGAGATATTGTTAAACGAATCATCCTAAGTCGTTGCGCTTCTTCAATTTATTTGCACTGTATTTACGGTTATATACAGGGTGTAAACAAATTATATGTTATGATTCACAGTGGTCACCTGCTAAGGTAGGCTCTCACTACGCCCCGCCTCGTCTCGCACAGTGGGGCAAAGTAATGAAGTTTGTATAAAAATCAAAGAACTTTTGATAGAAATGAGATAGAGCGATGATTTTTTTTTTAGGTTAAAGCTAAAATATTGCAGAATAAGGGAAGTGGGAGCCTACTTTAAGGGGTTATGCCTTCCTGCGAGGTCTGCAAAAACACGTATATTTGGGAATTTTTAGGGAAAAACTTGAAGGCTTTTTTAATCAAACCTTTATGCATTCGAAAGTGTACATGTTAAACTCGTAGTATATTTTTTCGATGGAAAATGTAAATAAATAAAAGAAATATCAGCGATCTCCCGGCAGCGGTTTTTTCAGTAGTCTGAGGTGACCACCCTAATTTTGACCTGGTTCATCTGAAATAAAAAAATCGCGGGAATTTAGTTAGTATACTAGATTATCTAGACCTTAATCGTTTATTATCCCGAAAAATTAATTTGCTACAAAATGGCGGCTTCTCATAGCAAAAGTATCGATTTTCGCCACAGAATCGCTCTCATTTTTTATCATCTTTCATCTGTAAAATAAAAGCTACGCAACGGAAAGGAAAAAACCACGATTAAGGTTTAGATAATCTAATGTACTAACTGAATTTGGTTGAATTTTTTATTTCTGATGAACCAGGTCAAAGGCACAGTGGTCAGCGTAATAAAAAAACGCCGCTGGGAGATCGCCTATGATTCCATTATTTATTTAGATATCGCATTGCAAAAAAAAAACTAAAAGAATTTTAAAATATATAGTTTTGAATATACAACAGTTTATTTAAAAAAGTCTTTAAGTTTTTAAAGCAAAAAATCCCGAAAATACTTGTGTTTTCAAACCTTACAGGTAGGCATAACACCTTAAGAATAAAATGAGCCAAGGTGAGGCGAGGCGAGGCATAGTGAGAGCCTGCCTTTAAGATATTGTACCGTAAAATTGATTTTGTTTTTTTTATTTTAATGTGTTTTACTCACTGGAAGGATAGAAAGTGTCAAAAAACAAATTGTTGTCGTTCGTTTCTTGAAACATCCTCTAGAACATAGTTCCTTTGACACGGTTTCTTGTTTACTTCTAAACACCTTGGAATACAAAAAGCTGGACGCTGAATTTCGTGATCAAAGTCCATTTTACTGTACATTTTTTTAACAGATCTTCACCAATTTAATGTATGATCACCTGTGTGAACCATGGCATACAACGTTTTTACACCTTGTGCGTATAGTTGGTTAAGATTGGCAATGCGATTATTTAAATGCGCTTAGATAAAACGCAACAACTAGGAATAAAATGGAAATAAAATTCTATAGATATTAACGACACTTAAATTATAAGAAATAAAAAGAAAAAAGTAAATTGAATAATTATGGTTGCAACTCCGTTTCGTTTCTCAGTTCATGTATAAGTATATCTAACAATAGTGAGGTTTTGTAGAATATGTTACGAGGAAAGAGTAGGGAACAATAGTAATGTTTCGATACTAGATCACTTGTCAATCCTCGAATCTATTTAGTCATCGCTATCCACATAGAATTGGCACTGTAGAGTGGAGGGGGCTGACGGCTCCACCCACTTCTATGTTCCACTCATCTTCTGTTTAGTCATGCGCATTGGAGACCTCACTATTGCTCGGTATACCTACATATAGATACAAGTTAGTTTAGGGTTTATGTAAACATTATATTTTCGTTCCATTATATGTACCAAACACTTTTCTTAGTTGAGATAAAATGATGCATGGCGGAAGCACTATCAATCTCATTTCATATAACCAAGAGTTGCATTGTTCTATTTCATTCTGGCACTGTTCATATTGCTAATTTTACGAAAAAAAGAGAAAACCTGTATTCGTTTATACTTTTATTTTAAATTATAAAATAATGCAAATTATTCTGCATGCCATTTAATATTAATTAGTAAATAACCTTCTTTCGCTGATTTGAGCATCATTTTAGTACAAGACATTTGAATTGTTGAAATAAGTAAATATACTTAAGAAAATAATTTCCCTTATTTTTGTGTCATGATCGGCCTTGCTTTGTTAGGTATTTTCATTGCAGATGAATGAAGAAGAAGACAGATTTGTCAAGCAGAGTGAAATGCAAAACTGGGCTTACTTTTGAGCCAATTCCTCTCTGGTGTAAACGTCTGGGTACTGCGTTCGGTGAAAGGCTGCTTCCAGTTGTTCAAGCTGTTCACCGGTGAACGTGGTCCTGCTTCTGCGCTGCTTCCTCTTCAAAGCGATCCCTGGTTCGCTTTCTGTATCTGAATCGTCGCCACTGCTCCCACCTGAAGCATGCAATATAACGCGTAACTAATGTGAGAAAGCAGAAATAAATAGGTAGGTATATTAGGTGTAGGAGACAGTTCTGTGCTCTTTTCAACAAAATTCGATCTTCATTTTACAAAGAATTGAAATAAGCTCAATCATTAACATTTAGAGGGCCGGGCTGGCCACTGAAAATTTTAAAATGTGAACTTGTTTCTAAAGGTTTTTGATATCGCTAATCACGATTCTATAGTGAGAGTATCAAAATTCTACGCAGAAACAGTGTTGCCAACCTAAACAAGTCAAAGAAAATAATAATATATGAATGTAACTGCTGTTATTCATTTAGGCTTCTTTAGGTTGGCAACACTGTTTCTACGTAAAATTTCGATACTCTGACCTTAGAATCGTGATTAGCGATATCAAAAACCCTTAGAAACATTAAAGTTCAAATTTTAAAAATTCCAGTATATGCCATACCGTTCGCGGCCGGACTGGCCACTATAGTGGCCACCTAAGAATTTTGATACTTTGCCGACCATTTTGATCCCGGCCCTCTAAAGGTTAAAACATTCTTCATTGTTGCCAATGACTTTCCTGCACCTTTCGGTGAGCAGGGGAACTCCATTGTGGTAGAAACTCAGTAGCCTTCACGCGATAAAATCGTCGATAGATTTTTAGATATCGTCTACTGTGTTGACGTGTGCACGGGCAAGGTAATGTTGCAATGGCCTATGCTAATGGTAAACATTTCGAGCTAAGTCTGGTGAGTGCGCCGCGTGCTGAAGAATTTTCCAGCCCAAGCTGAAGATTAGTTCTTTCGTCGCTTGAGCAACATGCGGTTGGGCGTTGTCGTGCAGCAACATGACTCTGCTGACAAGACTAGTTAATAATCACTTTTTTTCTCAATTCATCGCAATAATTGATCAACTGATGTTGATACCGCTTCGTAATAGCAACAAGTCAATGCTAACGATGCAAACAACCTAACGAGAAGCACAGAAGTACAGAATCCTTTCCTATACCTAATAAATAAAGAAATGAATAATAAAGTATAGGGTAACTTGGGGTAATATGCCACAGTTAACTTTGAAACGCGATATCTCGCAAGTATCAGTAGATACCGGGAAAAAGATAAAACTATATGAAAGTGTAAATAATTTTGTGTATTGACTAATAAGTAGAGATATATAACCTTTATAGTTGAATGAGAAATGTACAAATAGAGAAGTCCTCGAAAGTGGCATATTACCCCAATGGTGGGTAAATATGCCACAAGGTCTGAGGTAATATGCCACACGTTATGAAAAACGAACTAACCACTCACATTTTTGAGAATCAACAATATTTAAACTATTCAAGCTGTTAGTAACTAACAACAAATATTTGAACTCAGTAAAACGTAAAATATATTTGAGAAAATAAAAATTTCTTACTAACTGAACAGTCCCCAATCTCTTTGCAGTCTTCATGGACCCACTTTTTGCAACAAGTGGTTTTTCCTAGTCACATTTAGGTCCTTTTTTATCGTAATAATATAGTTCACATATTGCACGGTAGTTGTCATTTTCTGCATTTTGGCGCAATTTATGTATATCATTAGTTTTGTAAAGCTATTCATTTACGACAATGATTTTAAATGGGATTCTTTTTGATGGGTATTAATTTACGACAATGTTTTCAAATGGGATCCTTTTTGATGGGATTATATACTTGGCGCTCTTTTTTGTACGTTTTTTTAAAAAAGGTAATTTTGTGTGGGTCATCATGGCCACCCTCTTGGAAAATGATGTTTCGAGAAAACTCCTCATTTTTAAAAATTTTCCAATTCTCATACCTGAGGTAAATAACCATAGATATATAAAGATACACCTATATAACACAAAAAGAATTAAACCAATCGGATTAATAGGTTATCTCTGAAGCATTCGCAAAGATTGACCACGATTTAGCGCTGAGAAACGTATATGACCCCTTAATTTAAATTTTAAGTTAAAATGCCTAAATTTTATTATGGGACGAGAAGACCCTATAGAATTTTATAACTTACCTTTGAAGTATTTTTAAAATGAGTTATTTTGTTGGGAGGATATTTAAATTGATTTAAATTTTTGTATAGGAAAATAGTTTATTATAAATTGTTAGATTTAATTATCTTAGGGATAACAGCGTAATATCTTTGGAGAGATCATATTTATAAAGATGATTGCGAACTCGATGTTGAATTAAGATATAATTTAAATGCAGGAGTTAGTACCTACGTAGACACTAAAATATAAATAATGTTGTGAGGATGTGATATTTTTTTGTAAATATAAACATTGGATATCATTTCTGTCGAGCATTCAAATATCATTGTTATTATTTGCATCTACGTTTTTGCAGGTTCGATTTTCATTTGCCATTTAGAGTGAATTAATTTGAGAAATACGTTTTAAAAATAGAGATAAAAAACATTACACTTATTCTGTGATAAAGTTAAATTATTTAAGAATATGAAAATAATGCGGTAATACTAATTATATATCTGTAGTCTTACGTAAACACTAAAAAGTACTTGTTATACGACATTCGAAAAAATCAAAAGGAATCATTATATAATTACGAAGAGAATTTTCATATGTCGAAGTAAAGGGTATTTCAAATAACTTAGTAAAATTGGCATTCACAGAAATGGCAAAAGAATTGAAATTATCCGACCATGTACTACAATGTATCTACTGTGGAACAATATGAGAATATTGGTGGTTTGTAAAAAAATTAGAAAGGTCGAAAGTGACAAATATTGCAAGAAATTTAATAATTCAAATGATTTCGAAGAGAAATAGATGCCTTAGTTGTCTTATAACAATATTATTTTGTGACAAAAAACAGGCAAACTGGAATATTATAAAACATCGTTAAGTTTTCAGAGATTATCACGAAAGTTTAGATAATACACATTTTTAATTAACGAACATATCGTGAAGTTGATCTGCGCTGCCTTTCCCAGCATATCATACGAAAGGAAGAATTGGAAATTTCTGAAAGTACCCAGGCGAAGGGTCTTATCGGAGATAGGAATCGATGGTAACGTTAAGATCCAAGAGATGTTACTGACCACGCTTCTTAATAGCGGCAAGAAGGTCTCCCAATCCAGCACGTGCTGCACGTCAGATACCGAAGATAGGAAGCGAGTCGTTCACGCCCACAGTTCACACGCCGGACTCCGCAACCCACCATTAAGACCCTTTTGATTACAGCCGTACCAGCCGAACCTATACTAAACTAAAACACTGGAGAAATTAGGGTCCGCCACGAAGAAATTAAGTTCTTTGACATGTCCCGTCCCACACGAGCTAAATGAAAGCCTGTCTCAGCATCCTCAACATCCATCCTTTTGTCTACCATCGCGAGCTCTCGTTTTCTACTAGAAACTTATCGTTCCTTTAATCGACGTCAAGTTTCACGACAACGTGATCGCGTGTCCGTTGCATATAATTAATTAATTTACAATACGATATAAACACGTGAACATCCTGAACACTAATTTGTCTTCTGTTCCTTTTATTTTTGTTTACGACTCTACAAGACATGTTATAATTTCCCGCAAGGCAATTTTCTGATAAATATGGATGTGTGAGTCAATATCACTTGCATTGATATAAATTCAAAAAAATCGAAGATTGGTAAGTACATAGCGGGCCTTTCAAAATTAACGACCGCATCGCAGCTATAAATCTGGGCGACAGTTTCAGGGGAACACCTACACCACTTTTTGAAGCCTCAACGTTTTTCCACGACATGTGAACGCTTAATAGCATCATGTTATATTTTAATAAACGTCGGAAACAACTTTAGTCGGTTAAAAATTTACCTAGCAATGTACCAATTTATTTAATAGACAAGCGTTTCTTGTTCCGAGCAGGTACTTTCACCGCTTTAATGCCACAGGTTATTGCAGAAATAAAGTCGAAAGATGCCGGAGCGACCCGATCGCGTTTCTGTCGCTTCATGTCGAAAAGTGCCACACAACTCATTATTATTATGACATAGTATCGGGTTACATGCATGATTTTCGCTCATATGTTTGTTAAAAGAATTGCTGTGAAGAAACGCGTGGACCTAAGAATTAAATGGACGGAGCACAAAGCTGCCGGGCCTAAGTTCGTATCAGTAAAGGGGGTGCATGATACTGCGCATGAAGTGGTGGACGATCGGTGATTAGTTGATGAAAGTGACATATCATTGGTAAGAGGCACTGCCTCTTTTATATCTTTCTATGGTTAAGTTTGTCGTGGAATTTAAAACGCGAATACGTAATTACAACATTATATTTTGGTTTCTTACGACTTGGTAAAACTTATGCCACTCGTCAATTGAGGGGCACATATGTAAGTACATACATACATATAAGTAATATATAAGTATAAGAGAGAGTGAGGTAATTGCGAACGCCTAAGCAAAAAAGCAAACAAAACGAATTGTATATGAGAAATGAATTTGTTTATTATTTACATACATACTTAAACTATTCATCTATAAAGTACTGTGACGAATTTTTGAAAAATTATAATAAAAACCAACTTTATAGTGAAAAACAAAACCCTTGGTGTCCGTGATCACTCGACTGCCGTAGGGTAATCACGAAACAGAGTGCTAAATATCGCAGAAGTCGCACAGAAAGCGCGACTTCAATGGTCAACCCATAAAAAATGTTGCTACAACCTATACCTAATGTATTTGTCAAATTCCTCTTCTTGAGCGTTAGCAAAAAATTGCAATTGGTCGGAATATCGAAAAAATAGTAAAGGTCGTTTTTTAAACTTTTTTTTGAGCCTGTAATGAAAATTCAAAAATCCCTTTTGTAGATTTAGGTAAGTTTTATATATGCTGAAAATTTCATCAAAATCGGTTAACGTTGCTAATCTCGAACGTTCGACATTGCGCCATTCGATTTTTTCGCCAATACCCCACGACATTAGAAAACAAAAAAGAATTTATTTCAGAGGTTAGAATCATAATTCAAGCAACGCCTTGGTCACAAAATGTTGGTAAAAAGGTGCTTTATTTCAACTTAAAGAAACCCAATTGTATCATTAATTCAACTGCAATTAATTATGAAATTGAAAATGGACAAAATATTACTTGACACGTGATGAAAATAATAAATTGTGTTTATCTTTCTTGAATAACATAAGCGTTCTGTACTTATTACTTTCTGCCCGGCGTTGGATACGATCTAAACTATTAACTAGTGGAGAGGGAACATCGTTTTTATTTATGAAACGGCGTAACGTCGCGATCGCGATTACCCCGCGTTCGTGTTTACCCTACTCTCCCTTGCATATATATATTTTTTTATTTACGAATAAGTATTTTATGTAAAATACTTGGCGCCGCTTTCCGAATTGGTATTGCTAAACTGAATAAATATGTATAAATTGCATTCAAATATTTTTCTTTCTTTCTTTCTTGTTTCAGTGGTGTCTGGTCTTCATTTATTTATTAACCCAGAAAATTAACATTTTTTTCAGAGAGCAGCGCCAAGTATTTTGAATAAAATATTTATTCGTATTAAAATATTTATTTGTATAAAAGTATATCTGCTTAATATTATTTATTACATTTTTTTCTTTGCACATAGAGCCATTGTGGTAATTGGCGCAATTTGTGTATATCATTAGTTTTGTAAAGCTATTAATTTACGACAATGTTTTTAAATGGGATCCTTTCTGATGGGATTATATACTTGGCGCTCTTTTCTGTACCTTTTTATAAAAAAGGTAATTTTGTGGGGATTTCACATATTTTGTAGTATTAATTGATAACTGGATAATTGTTTAACCCCCTCGGGGTAATTTTTTTTTAATTAACAATATATTGTCATCCAAACTACGCATACCTGCAAAGTTACAAGACAATTGGATTGATGGAATTGGTTTAAATTTGAGTTTTCAGATACGAAGCAAATATGCAAGAACGAAACAGGGGATTGAAGCTAGATAAAATCGTTTAATTAATATAATACTATGTCACAATAAATTTTTTTCTCTGACATAGATCACACTGCATCATCTTGTGCTCCGATTATCTGTAAAAATATAAAAGCCACATTTTTTAGTTACCATATAACTTAGAACTTATATAAGAAGAGTGGACTTTTCCTATAGTAAGTGTAGAGACTACATAATGTGTCCGAAGGAGGTGAGAGCGTATGGCAGAAAGTCTTGTTAAAGGAAATTTAAATGCTAATGGTAATTTATCGTAAATGAACAGAGAGATCCAATATTTTTAACGCACAATTTATTGGTGTTGGAATAATATTAATGTACTATGTTTATTGGTGAATTAAAATAGTGTTAATGAGATACTAATAAAATTAATGAATAGCGTGGAAACTACTGTGGATTTTAATAAAGTGTTACGAATATCTTTCACAAAAGATTGAAAGGTATGAAAGGAGATTCGTTTTCAGCGTACTTTCTTCACTAATGTGACTTACTCTACGTTGCAAGCAGTACGCCTTAATTTTTTTAATTCTTAATGCTACGCTAATTTGACAAATTTTGTCCATTTACCTTATTTGACAAATTTACACAAACTTGTGCGCAACAAGATGCTCGTCTGTATATCTAACCTTCTCCGGACAACCTCCAAGCCTGTGCATCACCTTCATTTCTATCCAAGCCCGTGCGACCCCTTCATTTCTATAAGCTTTACAGAAAAACTCTAATGTAAAAATGGTTTGCTGGTATAAAAACTATATATTATTTTCTAGAAACTTGTGCGAAAGAAGATACTTCTCTGTAGAACCTTCTCCGGACAACTTCCAAGTCTTTGCGTCCCATCCGTTTCTATAAGCTCCACATAAATAGTCTATTAAAAAATTTTGGTGACTTACCTTGTTAATTGAGACAATAATTCAGTGTCCTATATGGTGCAAAAGTCCGGGACACTTAAAACATTTTAAATAGTGTCTTTATTTGACACTTGGAAGGTTCTAACTGTTTGACACTAGCTAGGTTACGTTTACCTCGACAGATCTGCTCTCTGCTAGCTGTTACCTGACAACAATTTGGTACGCGATTGGCCGAAACCCACATCCAATGAACGACGTGCCTGGTAGCCACGTTTCCTCGCCCTGCTATGCTCCCCTCTTGCCTACACTTGACGATGACGATTCTTAATCCTTAAGAACATAAAATTCGGCAAATTGCAAGTTTACATCAGAATATCTCAGCTCATAAGACACGTAGGAACAAAACGAAGACACTTTTCTTATGTAAATCAAACCCAAGCTATCCATTACGACCATTCAAAATCTAATCGGATCAGCCGTTATTGAGATTCGACAATCTCAGCGTTCTTGATAGCGGATCGTGGCCTAATATAGACACTTTGTGCCTCGCGTTGCGCATATACCTACCTATATTTATATATGTACTTGGCGCGAGACACTGCCGTGTCTCTTGATACCGCGCGACACTAACCGCGAAGACGCTAGCCCGTCATGGCAGCCTTTGTAGCGTCCCGCGGTCTGCTTGACAAGGGAAGGTACGCCGCGCGAAAAAAGGATTAGAAGGGAAGCAGACGCGTGAGGGGCCCCTACGCTGGAGAGCCCTGATGTAAGCATATTTTAATACACCCTATATAAGCATTCCGTTTCAAATAAAGCTCGACGCAAGCGTACTACTCTGCCAATCACAAGCCATCCACCACGACTTCTCTCCACCCGATCGACTGGCTCTACCCCCTCGACTATGTGGAGACTTTATGCTCCGTCCATTACATTCTTAGGTCCATGGAAGACTGCGAGAACAAAAGTTCCGGTTTAATAAAAATACTTGAAACGGCAACGTTAACTCTACTAAGGTTGAGACTATTCGAATAATTTAATAGGTACCGATTCTAAAATTTTACAAGTAGGTATTCGAATTCTACGAATAAACTTCGAATATTTGAGTTGTCGAATGTTATTGTTTGAATATTTCAGTATTCGAATACTATTCGAATATTTCAGTATTTAAATACTATTCAAATATTTCAGTATTCGAATATTATTCAAATCAAGTTCTTTATGTGCATTTTTTTACAAACTTTTATTTAATTTCAGTTATGAGTTCCTTAGTTTGTCAGGATATAATCTTGTAAACTAATTTTGACCCACTTCAATATATCCGATCGGATTGAAACTTAGCACACGTACGTAGTACCGATGACAATACAATATTTTCACGCGTTTATTTTTGTCATATGAGGGAATTCTTCTGAGGCAGTCATATGGGCCGGTATTAAAATTATTGGTTCCTTTTTAGTACATTTTAACACAAGCTTGTTTTTAAAAAAAAAATTTAACAGAAAGCAGCGTTGGCCACATCGGGTCATTTAGGAGTACGGTCTCCACGATGTTTACCATTGCCGCGCGGAAGGGGAACTGGAAGCCAATGGTAACGTTGGCGCGCCACAGATAGGGAAAACTGTAAAGGTGGAATCAGGCGGCACTAGGATCGGCGAGCCTGGCACGATACTCGCCGAGCCCACGCGCCATGCGAACACTCATGGATCGCCTATCCGCGATCCTGGGCGATCCTCGGCGAGCCGGCTCAGCTCGCCGAACCATCCGCCGTAAGAACGCTTATGGATCGCCGACACGCGAGCCTGGCCGATCCTTCGCGAGTCTTGGCGAGCCGAGCCGGCACGCCGATCCACGCGCCGTGAGAACGCTCACGATCGCCGATTCGCGAGGTTAGGCGATTCTCGGCAAGCCATGGTGAGCCATATGTGCAGGCTCGTACTCCTACGCTGAAATAACTGGCCCTCTTAAGGTGGAATCAGACTGCCCGTGGATCGGCGTGCCGGCTCGGCTCGCCAAGGATCGCCGAGGATCGGCAAGCGGCTCGCCAAGGATCGCCCAGGATCGCCAAGCGGCTCGCCAAGGATCGTCGAGGATCGCCGATGGGCTCGCCAAAGATCACCGAGGATCGCCGAGGAGCCCACCAAGGGGCTCGCCAAGGATCGCCGAGGATCGCCCAGGACCGCGGATAGGCGTTCCATGAGTGTTCTCACGGCGCGTGGGCTTGGCGAGTCTCGTGCCAGGCTCGCCGATCCTAGTGCCGTCTGATTCCAACCTTTAGGAGGCCAAGTGGCAGCGATCACTGGGGCCCCCAATATTTCCAGTCATTCAAGCCTATCGTAGGGGCACGAGGTTGCACCGCACACTACTACATATAGTTTTCCCTATCCGTGGCGCGCCCACGTTACAATTGGCTTTCGAGCTCCCCTTCTGCACGGCTACGGTAAACATCATGGACACCGTACTTTCAAATGGCTCGATGTGGCCAACACGCTGCCATAAAGTATTTCATGCTTTTTAGTGAAAATATTGTATTGTCATCGCAACTATGTATGTGGGGAAAGTTTCAATATGTGTATGTGTTCCTCGCGTCATTTTTGAGCTAATAGTATTCTTATTTCTTTAACCCTGCTAAGTCCCTCGGGCACTTTCTCACCCTTTTGTGGTTTTATATTTTTGGAGACTCTCCTAACTTTCAGAAAGATATAAAGAAATTGTTCGCCAATATGTGTATGTGTTTCTCGTAAATTTATAGTCGAATAGAAAGCCAATATCCAACTGTTGAATCCGAGGGTAGTTGAAATATTGTGGCCCGACGTCACACGGTCAGACTTTTCGATACACAGATTACGAACATTGCAATCGCGTTGCGTGGCACTTAACGGGACCCTCCGGTTAAAATTTGTCAGAAAATCGATTTTTATATATATATTATTGTAGTATAATATCCCGAGAATGGCCTGTGAAAGATTCACACAAAAATTCGTAACGGTACGTATGAGCCGAGAACAGTTTAAACACCTTTTTCTCGAAATACGATATTTCAAAACGGTAACCACGATTTCAGAAGAACTAATGAACCGATTAAAAAAAAACCTTGAGGCATTTGATTTGTAATTGGACTCGCTATCGCAGTACCGTATAACATAATTTTCTGAAACACGAGTTCTCTTTTATCTGCATATTTTTACGGAACATTACCCGCTTTTTTTGCGCTACTTCGTTCAAATGTGCACCAACATCGTAGTTTTGGTCCTTTTTACTCCAATTTTTAAGAAATTGAATTTGTAATTTTGGACGATCCTGTGAGTAAATTTCGTGATTACCGTTTTGGCATCTTTTTTGACAGCGCCTGCACTAAGCGCCACCTCGAAAATGGATCAAGACCGAAAACATGCAACAAAATTTGTTTTCGCACCCTAACGAGTGTATCAATAAATGCCAAAAATATTTTTTAGGATATGTTATAACCCCGTCTTGTAAAAAAATCATAAAGATCACCTATTTTTGAAGGGGGTTGGCCGGGGGGCCCCTTTAAGCGATTAAGAAATACGTATCACCTAGAACAGCGATGCCCCGATGGGCGGCCCGAGATAACGAGCATTCATCGAGTTTTCCAAAGCTCGCGTGGAAGGGGGTAGGTACTCGAAACCAATGACGTTGCGGGCATGTCACGGATGGGGAAAACTCTAGTAGTGTGCGTGTAGGCTCGTACCCTGAAATCAGCATGTAACCGTTACATTTGTGGTTATAGGCTGATTTCAAGTTATAGGTTATATTTGTCGATGACCGGGCAATTTTTTAAACCCCGGGGGCGGTTTCTTTTTCTTCATAATTTTGTATTGTCATCCAAACTACGTATGCCTGCAAAATTTCAAGTCTATCGGATAGTTGGAAGTGGGTTAAGATTGAGTTTCTACATTTCAACTAAACAAACATACATACAAACAAACTACCCGCACACTACTAGAGTTTCCCCCATCCGTGACATGCCTGCAACGTCATTGGTTTCGAGCACCCCCATCCACGCGAGCTTTGGAAAAAGCGATGACTGCTCGTTATCTCGGGCCACCCATCGGGGCATCGCTGACCTAGAATTAACACTCTGCATTCTAAATATTCTTCTTACGCAAACTAAAATTTAAATTGACGCTACACATTCATGCCACTATAAAAGTTGAAGACTTTGTGATTCAAAAGAGTTATTGAGTTCCAAAAAAATATGCTATATTTTTTCTACTCCAATGTTTAGTACCTAGTAAATACGGCATTTACCAAAACAGTTCTGATTAATTTGCGGGTGAATAAGTCAGATTACAACAATTCATCTGTTTAATATACAGTGTACCTATCTCTAAACGGTTGACTAAATCTTACTACATAGGTACTGTATTCTATTAGTCACGTCATATGAACTTCTTGCAATGCAATTATCAAGATCCAACAGATTGGCTACGGACTTTTAATAAATTGTTTAAGGCTCTATCTGCAGTTGAAGAATTTTTAAATGCCAAACGCAAGATTCGCACAACAATACCCCCTGTACTGTATTTAGTGTTCACGAAGATTTTTCAAGCTCAATCAAATGAAAATGGCCTAATTTTTCCTAAATTGTAGTACCTATATGCATTTTTATTTATAAATTCGAGAGAAAAATGCGAAATCCCCGGCTATTCCATTCTATAGTACTACTATACTGATAATAGTTTATAGAATCGCAAGACAACATCATAATACTCGTGTAACACGGGATAAATGTCGACAATATACGTAGTCAGAGATAACCGCAAGGTTTTTACCACCCGAAGCTATGTAAACAATTACTATCGAAAATGCTACTTTAGATCAGCGGAACATCTAAATCAATAAAGCGGTTTGTTACTCCCCGAAGAAAACGGCAGGCCGCCTTTGGTGTTGGCGGTTTGTAAGATTAGAGGCAGTCAGACAGACCACACGCCGCGCGCATACGCGCTCCACCTTTTTCTCTTTACGTCTTCCCTTTCCACGGTCTTCCCTCTTCGACACCGTCCCAGCAACTCGCTGCCACTACCTTTTCTTTTCTTCCTTCAATTTCGTCATTCATTTTACTTCCTATCATTCGATTCTGCACATTGTAGTCGTTTAATTGTGCAAGGAGAAGAAAAATGTTTACAGGAGGACAGGTTTATATTTACCACGTTCAAAAGTCTATGACCCACAGTTTCTGTTAAAGGAATTAGCCACACTTTCGCACACGACGTAAGATGACAAGTTCTCTTATATTTAATTCGTAGGTAAAAAAAATATAGGACGCTCGAGTAATATTTGTATAAATCAGCCTGACATAATTTTTTTTCAAAGTATGTTGTTCGTTTTTTATTTGCAATTTCATCAAGTTTCTCTTGCGATTTTCCATTGCAGTTATAATTTTCTTCGATTTTACGTAAATTGTCTAATTTACCTGTAGTTATATGAAGTTTTACGGCTTGGCAGCAATACTCTACTGATGCATTAAAAT
The DNA here is from genome assembly GCA_963932335.1 of Andrena marginata. NCBI lineage: Eukaryota > Metazoa > Arthropoda > Insecta > Hymenoptera > Andrenidae > Andrena > Andrena marginata. The sequence goes on from OZ010660.1 coordinate 31,089,614, forward strand.
AGAAAAATGTTTAAAGGATTCCCACCCCATTCCTGTTGCAATTAAATTGTATTCAATGTATACTTCAGCATTGAAAGGGTCGAGAGTAAACAGTGACAAGCGTAAATACAGTAAAATATTTTCAACCGTACTAGCGACTTTAAAAAATATGAAAATGAATAACTTTTTAATGCTAGGTAATAATATTAAAAAAAAATGGTTATATTAAATTCGATCGAACTTGTCAGTAAGTTTTGTGTAAGTTAGTGCTAAAAATTACACAATATGAACTGGTAATAAATAGATGTTTGTTATATGAAATAATGGGTTCAATAGCTTAAGTCAACGCTTACTCTTGTATTATTATTATATACAGTAACATCTTCACAACTCTCTAAAACAAACACATTGGAACTTGATCTTTTTTGCCTTCGTTGTTCGTCTCTGCCTTTTTTTTTATCCGAACACTTTTGCAACCCAGCGATTGATTGTGATCAAGCCTCCAAGAGACTTCATTAATCCGACATTGAGTGGAATTAAAATAAGAAGATCTTTGACGGCTGTGTCTCTGTTGAGGCGCACATATAAAGGGACGTCTTCTTCATTCCATGTCGCATGTATTTGATTATATATTGGTATAAGAGTGTAAATGACACCTACCTATTAGGTGGCTGCATAAGTTCTGTCTGCTAGCTAAGTTTTGAAAACAGCTTATATTTACTTCAAACTATGTCTTTTCCATCATTATTTATGCCAGTTTCTCATCTATCTGGAAGTTGTGTTAGGCTCCCTCTATAAAAATTTTGGGATTTATCATTAAAAAAAGAATTTATTATACCTACTTTTGTCTAAATTGTTTGGTGGAGATCTAGGAATGTGAACATCTGTAAGATAAGGTCCCACTACACTTCCGATATTTTTTTGCATTATTATTTCCACGCGTGGTGTCGCGTTATCGTGGAGGTAGAGGACGCTCCTTCGGTTCACGAGGAATGGTCTTTTAATTTGCATTTCTTGCTATACTCTTTCAAGTTAATGACAATATAACTCGGCATTGGCAGTTGTATTTCGATTAAGTAACTCAAAATACAAACGAAATGGCGGACGGAACTTATGCAGCAACCTACATATGTAATATCCAGGTCCCAGGGTGTTTCACCCCAGGTATGTCACCCAAATTAGGTACTTGTTTGCTACACTTTGTGGTATATGAAAAAAGGGTCGCATTGAAATCATCGACACATATTTCATCGACATAGTTTTCAGCGACAAGAATTCCTCGACATTAGATTTAACCGACAACAGTTTTTATCGACAACAGCTTTACCCAACGACAGTATTAACCGATAATGACATTGACCGACATCAAAACACTTACCAAATGCGAACGTCTACAAAATTTGACTCAGCCTGCGTATTACCTTGGCCTGTGCTGTATCGGAGAACTATATTCAGACGAGTTACAATAATTAATCTTACTAAGATTGTGTGATAGTTCTACGACAAATGGCTGCACCATCTTTAGAGACTAGTGATTCTGTTATTGCAGAAGTTATATTATCAACAAAAAATAAAGTAAAAATTTGCATTGACGGTTACATGTATAATAAAAATAAAAATAGAAATGACTTATACTATTGGGTATGTGAAAAAAGTGGAAAAATGGGCAACAGTTGTGAGTGTGCAGCTACAGCCAATACGCTATGGACAAATAATACACATATAGTTCGAAAGCATTCGAAGTACAATCATGCGCCTGAGGCTTCAAATTCTGAGGTTTTAAAAATATGTAATAAAATTAAAGAGTTGGCAGTAAACAGTAACGAAAAGCCCGGTATTATTATTAGAGATGCAAATGCAGAGGTGAAGAAATGTATCCGGACATATCTTCCAAAGAATAAAAATTTAGCCGAACAAAAATACGATATGCACAAAGAAAAGATAAAGCTAAAGAACTTCAAAATATATCAGAGCTATATTTACCTCAGGAATTAACCAGGAATTAACATTGGACGGAGAACAATTTGGAAGAATTATAAAAGAAGGAACACAGTGTATTATATTATTCACAACATATGAAAATTTAAAAATGTTAGTGAAAAGTAATCGCTGGTTAACTGACGGCACATTTAAAGCACTTCCTACTGTTATGAAACAATTGTACACAATTCATGCTAATGTAAAAGATAACGACAGTGATAATAATACTGTCATTCCATTAGTGTATGCACTTTTGTCTTCAAAGCGACAAAATGTCTATGTACTCCTCCTACAGAGGAGTAAAAATATTTTTTTGCATATTTTTTATTATTTACTTTTTAGTGTCTAAGTTTTGATTTGTGGTTGTATGCTGATTGCATATCGATTGAATTGATTTGATGTTACAGGCTGATTTCAAGTCATTTGGATTTGTGGTTATGAGTTATATTTATTGATGACTGAGCAATTTTTTCACCCCAGCCGTTTTTTTTTTCATAATTTTGTATGGGCTAGGTAAGTATCTTCGGCGCGGAGCGCTCGCGCCGTCTCTCGGATTTTTTTTTAAATATTGGGTGTATACTGAAGAGGGATGAGGGGTAAAATTCAGATTATTAAACAAACATCACCAGGTAACAAAAATTGATTTATTCCCCATATTGAAGTTTGTCCTTTAACAAATTAATCACCCCACTTTTCAAAAAAGTGACCGCGAGGCGGCGCCCTTCGCGGTACTTACCTAGCGTATTGTCATAATAACTACGCACGCCTGCAAAGTTTCAAGACAATTGGATTGGTGGAATTTGGTTAAACAGGTGTTCCGTTTTGCCCCACATGCAGTCATTTAGTAAACATTTAATATTTACACTTCAGCGTGAGGTGAAGAACTTTTTAATACGTCAAAATGTAGCGTAAAAACTACAGAATCCAACGATGTACTTACCGTTAATAATTTTCGAAATTCAAGTGCCGAAAAGTGGTCAAAAGTACAACATAATATTGAAATGTCGATACCGGAAATTTTTCCAACTCACTTAACAGAAAAATAACGTGTGCGCGGGTCTATGGTCAGTGACAGAATGCTGTGAGGACCCTTTGGTCCCATATCAGGCGATACTAACTCATTCGCAACTCTTATCTAAGAGAAACATTGATGTTCCGTTTCACTCACCCATTCCGTTTTACCCCGCTTTCCCCTACTTTATATTGTATTAATTCTACTTGCAATAAACATTAACTGCAATGTCAAAACACTAACTTACTCAAATTATATTATTTATATTTGCTACAAAGGCAGACAAAATGATTACCTGAAAAATATTTCAATATTTTAATGAGCTAAAATAAAATGAACAGTTAATAGCTATTAGTCACAGTTACTGAAGAAGACATGTAAATAACTTACAAAATGGTTTTCATGTATAAATATCATTTGCCATGTAAGAGATAGCTTTCTTTGGTCTGTGATAATTTTAATTATTATTATGATTGTACACTTTAAAATATATTTCTATAATACTAAAGAAAAGCTTTGGTTCTAAATACTGTAGTAAAGGTCCGGCATTAGAAAAAAACATAGGTAAATATATAAAAATAGATAAAAATCTGTCACTGTACACTACAAGCAGCTTTAACGGTTGTCTAATTTTTAACACAATAAATACATTTGCCATTACATTCATTTCATGATTACTGTATCGATAAAGAAAATTGCCTACAGCGTTATTTGATTAAGGTGGAATAAATGAATATTTGTACAAGTGGTGAAAACTGCGCGACAGGTGGGCCACATTCGTCTTCCTAGATCGAGTTGCAATTCCCAGTGTACGTCTAATGAAAACTAAATCTTCCCGACAAGATAATAAACTCGACACATCTACGCGCCGCGGGACACCTAATATATCATCGAGGACTTCGCTGTCACTGATAAATAAAAAGGAAAGGCACTCCCTTTACGCCCGCCGACTAAACCTACATTTTTGTTCATTTATTTCTACCCTTCAAATTATTCAGTTTCTAAAGAAGAAAAAATACCTTAATACCATTGTTGTTGTGATTCTATTAAAAATATGCTATTACTTGCCGGTAGACTGTGTGAGTGTTTGACATCCAAAATTCATATAGACATTTATATAAATCACAAAACTACACATGTAAATAAATGTATATTCTTATTGCACAATACGCTTTCATAAAAGATGGCCTGGATTCCTACGAATACAGTACCTACCTATCTACAATCTATATTTAATCAGATGAATGTTATAAAAAAACTACGGAGGGTAGCAATGCTCTATATCGAAATACGTAAAAATCTTTGAAATAACAACCAGACATTTATCACTGTTCGTGAGTTTCAGGGTACCAAAAGGTGTCGGTACCTATCCTATAAGTCATTGAATCCAATCCATCAATTTCCAGCTTCGCATCTTATTGTTAATTTTTAATTTTGACTTTAACATACAAGTTATAATGATTTTGTATATTTCGAATATTCACTATAAATAGGACTGCAACGTTGATTTGGGGTGGCTGCGTTTATCTTTAACTGTCGTGACAGTATCCGACGGTCGATTCTAAATCTGCATATGTACAATTTGTATCGATTGTACATAAACAATGTTCTGCGAATGCCCGGGCTCATAACATTTGTGACAATCTATTTACAAGGGGGCCGCATAGGTTATGTAATCGGTTCTGGAATGAGACTGGGTGGACACTGTAGTGCACACCTAGTGTTACTAAACCGTAAAGGGTTTTTGCACAATGGGCCTTCGTTTTCGAGAAATTTGAGTTTAAAGTTTTGCGCGACAATTGTATTTCAGTTGCGCAAACATTCTTACCAAGCAACGGTCGTAGCTGCGATAGTAAGGTGTTCGGCTACGGTGCTGGAGGTCTTCGGTTCGATTCCTCTTTTACGCTCTTGTTTTTTTTCTTTTTCTTTTTCTTATCGTAGTAATGCAATGGCTGCACCTAAAATTATTTTGCGCTGTAACGATTTTAATAATATATATTATTACAATAATACTGCACACAAAGTAAGTTACCTCTGTATATTTTAAGAATTCTGTACAATAGTTCGGATGGTACCGTTCATGAGGAAATATTCACCGACGACAACGGGAATGCAAAATGTAAAGTAGCGAGAATACCCCCTAAATGTACACCGTATGTACAACCCTGTGACGTATATTTTTACCGTCAGGTGAAAAATTTTATTAAAAAACTTCAAAATTGCTCATATGCAATAGAACATAAGCGTGAGCTAACGGATCGCGAAGACGCATTGCGTATCCATTCTTTACTTCACAATCAATTATGCGCGCCGATATTCAATAATATGATTAGATATGCATGGTGCGCGTCAGGATTAACGCCAGGCAATGACAAACCCCAATTTCAAAATGTGAACGAAGTTTGTTTTCCACGTAATTTAAAAATATGTAAATGTATGACAATGTCGTTGTTAGGATGCGCGTGGTGTAGAGAACATTTGTGTTTTGCATGTTTTTACGATCGGTACCATCCGAACTATTGTACAGAATTCTTAAAATATACAGAGGAAACTTACTTTGTGTGCAGTATTATTGTAATAATATATATTATTAAAATCGTTACAGCGCAAAATAATTTTAGGTGCAGCCATTGCATTACTACGATAAGAAAAAGAAAAAGAAAAAAAAACAAGAGCGTAAAATAGGAATCGAACCGAAGACCTCCAGCACCGTAGCCGAACACCTTACTATCGCAGCTACGACCGTTGCTTGGTAAGAATGTTTGCGCAACTGAAATACAATTGTCGCGCAAAACTTTAAACTCAAATTTCTCGAAAACGAAGGCCCATTGTGCAAAAACCCTTTACGGTTTAGTAACACTAGGTGTGCACTACAGTGTCCACCCAGTCTCATTCCAGAACCGATTACATAACCTATGCGGCCCCCTTGTTAGTCTATTTTATGTAGTAGACTGCCTTTCACGACAGCAACCCCCCAATTTTGCAGTAACTCATTCAATAGTAATATTGAGAGTCGTTCCATTCGTAATACATAAAGAGAAATGTCATTTCAACCTGATAACCGTTCATTATATCACTATTTTAATAAATAAAAAAGATTATTTGTGTCAAGAAAGGTATTCATTTTTCAGAGTTTCTGTACTTATAGGGCGGGCGCACACGAGCGACTTTTTGTCGGGCAACTGTTTCGTCTTTGTCGCTCTCCAGTTGCTTCGGGTTTTGAGAGCGCGCACACGTTGGCAACTGTTCCCTGAAAACAAATTCATTTTCACGTGTTTTTGTAGTACATTCGACAAATGCACGTGAACATTGTTTGGCACATGTATAATGGATTTTTTGGAGACTGCGGTGGTTTCTGCTCTTATCATTCGGCACAGGAAAAATCAACGGGAAAGGAAATATTGGGTTCACCCGCTGATATCTGAAAGATCAAATAAAGGGAAATTTACTTTGATGTTTGAAGAGTTAAGATGTTACCCAGAGAAATTCTTCGATTATTTCCGCATGAGTATAACTTGATTTGACGAGCTAATCACAATTCTGGAACCTGCCATTACTGCCATTACCTGCCATTTACACACACTTCTTCCCATAGTTTGCTTTTCAAATTAGCATCTGAATAATCTTTTATAGTTTTATTCAACAATGCTGGCCTCTTTTCTACTTCATTTATTAACAATTCACTGTCGATGTCTTCGCCCCTTACAACAGCCATTTCGTTACAATATTTTTGATAAGAAAATGATATGATAACGAGAGGATCGATTGCGACGTCTTGTCCGGCCGTCACTGAAGAATAATGAGACGGCAACTATAATGTCGTCCGTGTGCGCGCGTAGGTACCAAACTATAGGAAGGGAGACAGGACGAAGACAGTTGCGTCGCCCTTCTGTCGGCTGCCAAAGCAACTGAAAAGTCGCGTCGCTGTTGCGTCGCTCGGCGTTCCACTGACGTGTGGAATAGACGAAACAGTTGCTCGACAAAAAGTCGCTCGTGTGCGCCCGCCCTTATTGGTAGAACTTTTCTCACGAAATTTGCATTTTCAAAACTGTATAATTGACAGAATTCGTTTTGCTCCACTTTATAGATCGAAAATATATAATTTTATACATCCTTCTGTTGTATAGATCGCACAAATATAATTTTGTTAAAATTTGAAAATCCTTTATACATAATTTGGCACTTCAATGTTTTATTAGCATTACCCAATAGTTACGTGTAATATAATTAAATTTAGTCTGTTAATGTTTATACCAATTTTTTATAATGATATCTAGTATTAAACCTACTAAAGTCGTTCGATGGTCGTATTCTTAGTCTCGTAACAATATAATTCACTCCTAAGAGAGTTATGAACGTCGAAAGAATCGAGACCTAAGAACGAAAGGAACTGAAACTCGTACATCTTTCTCGTTCACCACAAAATACTGCCGATATGCATGCAGCACTTATCGTTACAGTCCTTAACTCAATTAACTTAACGTAGCTGTACGCTGTAATTACGCTTATCGCTCGATTACCTCGAGCGTTTCATTTATGCCCGCTTAATGGTTTATGCGGTGCTAAAACAACGGCGCTGTTCGCGAATTTTGCATGTATCATTTTTGAAAATCTCTTTAAACGGCAACCCGTTGATTCCGTTCTCGTTAATTCTTTCATGTAAATCAACCGAACCGCTCGGACGCGGTTATAGATTGAATTTTTAAAGAATGTTCTGCACCTTTATGCGAAATTCGAATAATATATAAATGAAAATAGTAATTCTTCGAGAAATTATTATGTAATACTTTGAGGAAGTGAAGTCAAGAATTAAGTAGTTTTTATCAAACATTCAAATATATTTTTATTCCGAAGTGATGCCTACTGAAATATTTTTAAATAAACAAATAGCTTTACTGATACCTTTCTTTTATTTAGAATTACTCCTATTCTTGTTTCATGATTTCTTTAGAAGTCGTAGCATTGTAAGTGTTTCTATAATGAAACTATATTTCTAATATTGTAATTTTTAGAAATTTAAAAAAATAACGCACTACATCTAACACAACCAAACGTTTCTATACCACTTTTGGTTTGAGTCTCCTGACAATGAGCATGAATATTCTTACTGGTAGTTTACTAAAATGATGGAAAATATGGAGTTATGGGGAGAGTAGCCTATATTGGACCGGCTCCTAGATCGGACCATTTGTGTACCTCGAGAAACAAATATATTTGCAGTGTTTTTTTTTGGGCTACACTGATTTAGAAAGTCGAGATGGAACGTGCGAGAACAGCGACACGGTTATTCATTAGTTTGCCGTTCACCGTCGTTGAAATATAGAAAAACGTGGTGAACGATCATTATTTTTCGTGCTATTTCAAGTGAATTTCTTTCCACAACTTGCAAGTACCAAAGTTTTAAACGATACTAGTGTAAAGTATGCTGTCTTTGCTACAACTTTATGTCCTTACTTTCCCATATTCGTATAAGTATAACAATGAAAACATATCTTTTTGATGTAACCTACAAGTTGCCTAATATTGGACCATCACTAGTTGCTTGAATTGGACCAGTTCATTTTAGGACACAATTAATGTTATGGTAGCGGATAGTTAAAAGCATACTAAAAAAAATTAAAAAAACAATTAAAATCGACTTCAAAAAATAAAATTGCAATAAAAAGTAAAAAATAATTTTTCCCCTTATTTAATCTACGACATTTATATTTTCTTAAGTCCGCGCCAAATTTACACAGTGCAAATGATGAACCGCAGATTAAATAAGGTAAAAAATTATTTTTTACTTCTTAGTGCAATTTTATTCTTTTTCAGTCGGTTGGAATTTTTTTAAAATTTTTTATTTTTAACTTTTTAGTTTTATATATATTGACACAACATGCTGAGGAGATATGCGCGTACGTACATAAAATAATAATAATTATGTGATCCATAAAATAATAATAATTATGTGACAATAGCCTATATTATTAACCAGAACTGGCAAAATATCGTGCCAATGATGATGCAGCGTAGGATGGGACCACCAGGGCATTACCCTCTTTCGAATAAAAAAAGATCATCAAAATCGGCCCATATGCTGGGGAGTTTTGCGGGGACAAATATAAAAAAACACCAAAACAACGTACTATTTTTTCCAATGCCCTGATCAGTGTTTTGTAGATTGTGTATTTAAATTCATTGATTTTTAGGAACGGTCCAACGTAGGAAACCGGTGGTCCAAATTACGAAACCGGTTGCCTGGAATGGACCGAAGTCATTAGTTTAGTTTTTTTTTGAGATATTATTTTAAACACATATTTTATCAAGACACTAAATACATGATAAAATCTACATAAAATGTAGATCTTTTTCCCGTTTCTGTTTGCTTTCTGCAATGTGTTATGCCCGTGTAGGAGAGAAAAATAAAAAAGTGGTCCAAAATAGTCAACCTTCCCCTATACAATACTCGTTCTAAATAACAGATTAAAATTGTTTTACCTGTACACAGTTGAATTTACATATATTTTTAAATGGTGCGTGTAAAAGTAGATAACAAAAAAAAAATAAATTTGATTACTTCATCTGTATTCTAAACAAATGGAATACCTTGACGTAAAAGATAATGGCAAAGCAGATAATTTCAAAACACTTCTATGTTCTAAAACTAAAATAAAATTAGAGAAAATACATATTTTATGGAAATGTGTTGTTTTATTTCCTTCGAATGTGACCACAGCGTGTATTTAACCGGAGAAAAGAGACTCACCGAGTATTCCATCGATAGAATGATTTCTTCGGGGATCGTCTCCAGGGCGAGTTTGATTCGTAGGTCCACGTAGAAGCCTCGAGATACTGGAAACCGACGGTGCTGATGCTTTGTCACAGACACCATCCTGCTAGCAGAACCACATTGGACAAGTTAGTATAACAGTGAAATATAGCAAAAATTTATTGTTTAAAACCCTGAAATATTTTTTTATATCTTTCCTACGGGTACATACGAACTTGAGAAAAAAATAAATCGCCCAAACGAGAGTTAAAGTACTACCTCTAAAACAGTAACTCCAATGCAACTGACACCTGAATTTTTTTATTCATTAAAACACAACAAGCTAATGCGAACCTTGAAGGCTGATATACAATGTGTCTGAGTTAACCGAGAACAGTTAAATATTTCGTAAGCGAGTAAAAATATGAAAAAATTATTCCTATAAAAGTATATAGTTTTTGTTTCGTAGGTACAGTGGTGGGGGGTGGGGGGAGATTACAAAATCAACTTAATTTTTTTAAACGGAGTGCTGTACTTTTCCATTTATAATACGATAGCGTTTTTTGTAACTAATTCAACGAAATACTTTTCAATTTTCCATACAGAGTTGTTGTTGATTCAATCTCCGGTCTAATTGTTGAAGGACTCGCTCAAAAGTTGAGCTAAAATTTTTCTGAAATCCACTGCTACTTATAAAATACTATAAGCACTCGCAGTTATAGATAGGGTGCCATGAGAACCACTCAAAGATCCCGATACAAAAACGTTGTTTATACAGAAAAACCAAACTATAAATAATATTATATAGATAATATCAACTGACCTTTATCAGTTTCTCGCGAATTTCCCAGCTGAAAATGCCAGGGTTTTGCCTTTTCATGTCTTCAATTTTCGCTTCGACTTCGGGCGTAGCCACTCGCGGTTTGCTGCCCCCGATCACGCCCGGCCTAATCGATCCTGTTTCTTGATACCGATTCAAGATTTTTGATACGCAACCATGCGAGACTCTTAGCTGCCTGGAGATTACGCACGGCCTGACACCGGCTGCGGCCATTTCTACGATTTTTAAGCGAATATGATTTGGCAGTGGACGTCCGTTAATGAACACACCCCCTAGCTGATTCACACGCCCTTGTCCTGAAAGCAAAGAAACAAGAATGCATATTTTTCTTATAGGTACTTGCAAGCAGAACTAGATAAATACTACGAGAGTAGAGAGTGACAGGCTCACTTAACATACCCATTTACTCGCTAAAGTATCCGTCCACCCTATATATAGGGGATAACATATTTTGCACATTATATCGGCTTCAAAGTTAGAATTCGTATTTCTAATTCTCATTCATATAAATCTCGATTCATATACTTTTGTTTTGGGTGAATTTAATTGAAAAATTGCATAGGTATTTATTGACGACTAGTGTCTCTTCTCGAGAAATTTTATATCTGCTTATTTCTTATTTCTCGCAAAATACAGCTTTTCTCGAGAAACTTAAGTCCAGAAAATCGCAAACGTATAAACACATCTACGATTTATAATAAATCCCATTACTAATATTAGAATCTATATGAATTGCAATAGTAAATCTCAGTAGAGAAGATTTAACATTATTGACTGGTGAAAGTGCTCTTAAACTCTTATTTAACAATTTAGAAAAATTGTATGCTTACTGAATTAAGTAATGAGTTTCTTGTGTCTATTAAAGAACAAATATCGAAAAGAAAAGGCAAAGCTTTTTACCATTTTTGCATAGGTAGGTAATCCAGAATCTCTTCAAAAAGATCCGAAAGACGCGTTTTTTCATTTAATGTCCAAGACAGATGTGTATAAAACGGCAAACCAAATTCTATTTAAGTAGCTAGACTTTTCCGAAAATATAACAGTACCTAACCGTGATTCTCCTCAATATACCAACGAACTTACGGCTCCTCAGAATAATGAATTACCATTAAGAAAACAAATTGGAGTTAGCAATCGCAGAGAGCCTCCAAGAATTTAAGTTGTATCAACTAAGAAGAAGATAAATTCCGGACTTTAATAAAGGAATTTCATATTTTTCAGTCCACTGGAAGAAGGACATCCAATTTACCATAACTTTTGAATGTACCACATACGATCAAATCAACATCCACTCAAAATGAAAGAAATTTTTCTACAGCTACAACTTTTATAAAAAAAAAAGAAGAAAGAAATAGATTAAAGAACTATTTTAAAAACAAAAAAGTAAAATAAATTTATCAATTATATTTAATATCTGTTTTTTCACTTATACATGTTTTCTGCTTGGACAGTAATGAACAATTAGTTAAAGTATTCTTGTGTTTTTGATAAATATTATCAACATTATTCCAAAAATATAAATTTTGTAATATTTTTTTCAATCTATCGAGAATTCTCAAGAATTCTCAAGAAGTATGATCTGATTTTTGATTTCTCGAGAAAGAAAATATATCGAGAAATCAGGAACCCCACTGACGACTGACAGTGAAATATATGCACTAAAAACTGTAGTTAACAAAAATACTAAACTATTCTAAAAGTATCATCCAAATTGTTCATGTTAATGTGCAGATTTAGTCACTGTTGAAACTGTTGCCGAAATAATTCTATTACCGTTTTATGATAAAATTTATAATACTGATTTATTAAAATTGATAATAACAAACGTTGTCACATAATATCTGAATAATATGACTTATATCCGACATATGCTATTACGATCTTTTTCACGATTAAAGTTGCCTTAACTTATATCAAATATGGAATACAGTAGAACCTCCATTATACGAACGCCTGTTATCCGAACGTTCTGTCATTTGAACCGTCTACTATCAGAAAAGTATACTCAGTTCCTTTCATGATTATTGTACCTATGTACAGTAGGGACCATAAGAAAGTTCAAATTGTGAAGGCTAAGAAAAATAAGATAGTTCTATTATAAAGAATTATATCTTGAGACTAGCAAATTACACCCGCGCTTCGCTTCGGGCCTAAGAGATATTAAAGACTCGACGAAAGTCTCCACACATTTCACCTTTTTTCACCACCCCCTTAAAATTAGTTTTTAGGCATTTATGTGGGTAACCTTTCGAAGTAAAGACCAAGTTGATATTTAATCGGGTCTAAGAGATTTTTAAGGGATCCGTGAAAATACATTTCACCCCTTTTCACCCCCTTAATTGGTTTATAGGCATTTATGCGGATAATTTTTGTGAGTAAGAATCAAATTGATATCTAATCGGGGCTAAGAGACATTAGGGAATCCGAGAAAATATATTTTATCCCTTTTCACCCCCTTAGGGATGGAATTTCCAAAAATTCTTCCTTAGTGGGTGCCTACGTCATGAAAACAATGTACCTTCAATGCAAATTTCCTAGGTCAAACGGTTTGAGCTGGGCGTTGATGAGTCAGTCAGTCAGCTAGGACTTCTTTTGTATATATAAATAATAATAGATAGATTGATATTCCATAGATTGGGGAGTTGCCAGAGTAGACTTGTGACATCAACATAATACTTAAACCTAGTATTAAGTTGACCACGTAGACATGTAAAAATATGAGTTTTAAACTTTCTTTTGACCAGCACTATATGTCCTTTATTATCGAAACAGATACGAAAGTAGTACTTCCATTCTCCTTTAACGATCAAAAGGATCAAGGGATATTTCATATTTTTATGAAATTTCAAATATAGTAGAAGTATTTCAGGTGATAAGGTTAGGTGAGGCACCCCGTATATTTCGGGATTTATTACGAAAATTAAACACCTAAGGTGTATCTCCCTTTATTCATTTCATCGTGTCAACGCATTTTGCATTAATACATTAATTACATCTCTCAGCACGCATTTTGCGAGCACCTGTTTCTATTTTAAATGCAATCATTAAAACACCCGTCAAATGCACAACACAGTTGCCAAGTCACCGTAATGAGAATACACGATAAACATATTGCCCAGTGGAACGAAATTTCATGAAGTACCATGCAGGCTTATGAAAACCCGAAATGAATGAAAAGCGAACGACGAAACTTCAAACGCGTACCCGAACAAGACGAATACTTTCCAGTACAGGCCTGGAAAGATCAGAAAGCCCGGTAGCACGGAAGGTATCATTTAAACAATTTTAATTACCTGTAATTAGTCCCCCTTTAATTAACTTAATTATAATCACGAAGTCAAGTGCCAGCAAGATGTAAGTGGAAAAGGTCCCAGGAAGGAGCGGCGGCTTTCTGAAAAAGGTTTCGAAGGGTGGAAGCCCAGAAGAAGGAAACAAGCGAAATGAGATGTGCCTTGGTAGTAGTTGGACTCGTATCCTTTTATGAGGTCCACCTTACGACTTTGCAAAGGAGGGACTTTACGTAAGGCAGAGTGCATGAGACTATGAAAAGGACGTGTCACGAGTTACGGCCCCGGTTTTGCGCCGAGTAGTAAAAATCAGCAGGGACTGCAACGGGGTTAACCAACCAGATCCCCACTCCTGAAAATTCAAACACGTAAAAGCTAACTTCGTTCGAGACACGCTCGCCAGGACAATGACGACCATTCCGCGTTTACCTGTATTTACATAAAAGAACGTTTGCATAAGAATCGCTACCGAAATTGGATTTGCGTATGGCCTGCACGTACGGAACCGCACAAGGCTTTGGAAATATGGATGTCCAAAACATCATCACACTTCCATTCCTAATTTCATCACTTTTTCCATTATAAGCTAATACGATATTTTAAAATTATACATCCTTGATCTGTGTTAATAATTTTGTAAGGAACTCGAAGATCATTGAAAGCATTTGATTATTCAATGTCATGGTTTAATACTATTCACTAGTAATTGTAAGATAATATTAACATTATAAGATAATATTCAATATAATTGTTATATAATTTGTAACGTTTAATGAAATTATTACTTATAGTTAGAAATATACATATATGTAGGTGACTGCTTTATATTGAGTCATGAAGTTTACTGGCCCATCATTCAATAAGAAAAGATAATCTTTACTGGTTGAAAATGAACGACATTCCCTAAATTGTTTCAAATTTTCCATATTCGCTATTTTTTATTGTGACGAAATGGATGACTATACACCATCGCAAACTATACCTAAGTGTAACAAGAAGTAGTGAGGCATCATAGGAGGAATAAAGAAGTAGGTGCAGAAAAAAAACCTCCAATAATAATGCCATCAAAATAGGTTGGCTACCTAATTTCGAATTGAATTATCATGCTGCTCTCATAGTCGTGCTGCCAAGTTCTTTCTCTTTTACTTTGAACTTTAAAAACCCCTGTTTCGGACAAGTTGTTTGAGGGAGCTAGCCCGTTACGTAACTCACACCTGACTAAGATATACAGAACTTCATCCGAATAGTCAAATATTCTTTTAACTTCAAAATTAACAATCATATATCCAATTTCACGTCGATCTCACTCGTCTGATGTGATGCAACGAATGCGCAAGACCAGAGCCTCTGCGAGACACAGTTAACTTCCTGCTTACTAAAAACTGATAATCATATCGACGAAATAATGGACTTGTCGTTATACGAGTCTTTCGCAACACCTGCTATGAAAACTCCTGCTAATTACCACGGCATAATTCAAAAAGGGACAACCTCCAGCCACTCCTCTGCCCGTGCCCGATGCTGCTAAAGTAGTCCCGTTTTGTGATTCATCAAATCCGCAAGATTTACATCCCCCCCACCCTGTGGGACCCCAATGGGCCCGTGAGGACATATCCACAGTCACGCATCGCACACTTGCGCGATACCGTCGCGTACGTACGACTCTTAGACACCTCTCGTGACGTCAGTCAGGCCGCAGGGCCCGACGGGATTACAGGCAAGATCAAAAGGCGCCGAACGCCGCCACCGGCTCGATCTCTCTCCCTCCCCTCTCTCGCTCGCTCTTTCGCGGTAGACGCAAGGAGAATCGCACGGACCCCAGAACGAGTTCGAAACGAAAAGGCCCATACAGTCACGGGGTGGGCCTCTTCGTCGGGCTCAACTTGTTGTGTGACAATACGTGAAATTCTATGTAACCGACTACCATGCTCCATTACGACACATGCGCCGAAGCTATTCGTTCACAAACGTGAACAAACGGATTAATTCGAAGTATGTGTTTTGCTTCTTGTTTACGTCGACATCTCGTGATAGTTTCTTACAATGGTCACGCGACAACGGGCGATAAACTACTGCGACCGAAACCCATGAACGCGGACACTGAATCGATCAAAATTTGATAAAAGGAACTTATTTTAAACTTAAAGTTTTAAGGACTTTACAATCGACAAGTTGAAAAGGAGTTGCAGCGATGCATACGATATTTAGGGTGAATCCGGGAGACGCAGTCGGGCTGGAGAGTTGGTCGAATGGCTCTATTCAGACTCTACTGTGTATATGTAAACGTGCGTTAAGGTTGAGAACAATTAATGCTCTAAGAATCAACTGTTTCGGCCAACTCTCCAGCCCGACTGCGTCTCCCGGATTTACCCTGACAGGGCATGCTTCTCCCAAATGCATGCTTGTAATAGGTGTTTAAAAATAATAGGTGCTTCTCTTCAGAGCAATTTCCTATAAAAGTAGGTAAGTAGGAATATTTTTTCTTAGAATTAAAATAAGATGTGAAGATTTTTAAAAAAAAATTATCACACTGTGTTTGATGAAAATAAATCGTGCGAAAAGAAAATTTAATTTATTTCCAGATCATGTTCAATCAAAGGTTTGTAAAAAGGAATTAAGTGCACTTACAAAATATATGCATGAATACCTACGTCAAGTTATCTGGCTGAATGATATGTATCAAGTACGAACAGCATTGCCTTTGTGATATAAAATATGTATAAATTCTACACTTTGGGACAACACTAGCAATTCAGTTTCAAAAACGAAACGAACAGAGGAAGATCCCGATCCCGAAAATTCCAAAAAAATCTGAAACTTTGTGACTATGTAGGGGATTTCTTTCTGATTACAACGCAATTTTTGTTTGCGGCCCAAATTCACTCGAGGGGGGTGAAATTAACGTCTCAAAATTCGGCTATTTTTCGATTCTGTGTTTTAACTCGCGAAATGTAAGAGATAAAAAAGAAGTTTCAAGACCAAATTGACTTCTTTAAATTAGATCTGTCATTTGGTAAAAAAAAAATATTTTACAGGTCACGAGTTATAACACATAACTATACCCCACTAGAGTGAATTTGGGCAGCAGAAAAAAAATTGCGTTCTAATCAGGAGGAAATTCTCTACACATTCACAAAGTTTCAGAATTTTTTGAATTTCCGGATTCAGGATCTTCCCTTGTTAGATGTCAACTTATTTAATGTAACTAATTTTTTAAGCAGAGTTTTTAATACGCTACTATATTTACTCATAAATATATAACATAACAAACTGGCTTTTCCTTTCTTCTTTCAATTACTTGCATTTGACATACATATTGCTATACTTTCCAGTGTTTTAAATTTGGTGATATTATGCGTTTAGATATTTATGAAATTCGAATACGTTTCTCGATTTATTGAACTCGTTACTTATATGTAGTATGCGTAAGTTTATGAATCGATACGAATAACAATAACACTGCTATTTATACCAGAAATAGTAGTGGTATCTGAACCAATTAATGAAAATCGGGAGTCTGCGCAATGGGAACAAGAGAAATATAAAATGTTCATTTGTTGTGAATTGCTAAGGGAATCTCGAGTTTCGTGGCTGTACGGCATGCATGCATCTTTCATAAGTGTATAATATTCCGTTTGTGCACCCTTTCAGTACTTGTGCTCAACAGACATTTATGGACTTTAACTTTTGTAGTTCGAGGCAGGGATCTGAATGCTTGACGCTCATTGTCAGCCGTGTGAACAGGGCTTACGGTTCTGTTTTCATTTCTCATTTTAAATTGCAATACACATCGACGGGACACTTTGTCAATTACTTTATGCATTTCAAGTAATTGCCTTTATTTACAAGTACCTTTACAAAAATTGATACTTGTTGATCTTTAAAAGCACCAAAGAAATAAAATAATCAATGAAGCAATTTATGTAAACGATATTAAAATAATCATCGTTACAGTTAAATCTGTATTGATGTTAATAGTGGTGTCTTTTTCTTTTTTGTATACTTCAGGTGAAACACAGTTACATTATGATTTAATTCTAGTTTATAAGGTTATTGAACTACATATTATACCTATAGTATTGTAAAATCACATGGACGTGTTGCGAACATTGAAATGAATTGGTTGAACTATTTTTTCTGTTTTCATTCCTTAAAATTGATATTATCTTAATAGTATTGTCGTTCTACAGTATGGAATTCCAATAGCAGTGTTAACTACAACATCCAATACGTTCATTTCGCTACCTAAGTGTGTATTTTGAGTGTGTCGAAGTGTGTGTGTGTGTTTTTTTTTACATTAAATACAACAAATAGATCGCGACAAGACAGTAAACTTAGTAATCACTTAGTAGTCCTGTTAAGTAACTTGCTCTCAATGTTATTTTATTCTTGAACATTTAAGAATTTTTCGTTAAAAGACTTCATGTAGTTGAAATGGTTATTATTAAAGAGATTTCATGTAGTTGAAATCTATGACACTAACGAGTTTAAAAACGGTAGGATAAAACAAACTTTGCGAGATTCATCTACATGTTTGTAAACATTGTACCTCATCACTCATCAGAAACGCAGGACCACCCTGTAGCAAAAATAGAAGGGGCTGAAGTGCTTGGAATGATCGAGAAAATAATTTTCAGCATGAATTATTGATAACAGGTAATTGATTGTAGGCGATCACGCTAATATCCACAATCATGCCGATATAACGCAATAGGGGCTTCTCCGATTTTAATTCGCTCGACGCAACTCGCATGATTAAATTTTACCCTCCAGGCAACCGTTCCAAGAGTAATGGTATTTATTAGGCCGTTTACATAAGAATCATTGGAGTAACTAGTGGATCTGTTAAGATTTTATGGATAACAGTAAATACTTATTCTACCATAAGCATTTGAAATTTTTTTGCATTCCGTTTAATATAATTTTATCAGAAAATTGGAGTAAGAAATATAAAACGTTGAATTCTAAGAAACATATGTTATACATTTACGTAACTCTGTAGGGGAGACCGGGGCAGAGTGAGACGAAAAAAGTTTTGAAGTCGAATAAAATTTTTTCCCTTTCAATAAAAATGTGTATATGTATATTATAAATCTATGATTTATTAAATATTTTATAATTAAAACATTACTATTTATAAATGATGAATAGCAATACGTACAATAAACTTAGAGTATATTAAAATTCAACTTGAAAGAAATAAAGCAAGAGGTATCATTTTACCCCATGTATGGGGTATCCGGGGTAGAGATTTTTCATTCTTTTGAGGTTAGTTTCTGTTCTACCACACCGCGTGGTTTACTAGCCAGCTGACAGGTTAGGATATTGCACACATCACTTAGGCATTGGTTCTTAGCAGTCATTTGCAGTTCACTTTACCCTTAATATGTACTCAGTGAAAAATTAATTATTTAATAATGTTAGGATTAATGTTTTGTCAAACGCGTGTACATGTATGTTTATAAGCTTGTTGTAAACACGCAGAAAAAATTTGTAGTTAAAATAACACATCTAAGTCTTATTTACCGAAAAAGCTATATTGAAAAGAAAACCAATTGGAAGTCTCTAAAACTTCATTTTTAATTTTTTAAATGAATTTCCATTTGTCGATATCTGAATGTGCATAATTACACTAGTTTACAATAATTTCTTGATGTAGACTCCACTATAAAATTCTTATGTAAGGTGGCCCTCTAAACTCAGAAATCGACATGACACGAAATCTTATGGATACGTTTTTGACATATCGCCCGATGAATATTTTGGAAATTTTTTAAAAATAGGACCCGACGTTTTTGACCATATCTCGCGTTAGAGTGGACCGATTTAATCGCGGCGACTCTTAAATTAGAGGTAATTAAATTGCACACAATTCATCCCCACAGTGTTTTTCGATTGGACCAATAGTTTAAGCGGAATCGCGAGAAACTTATGAAAAATGTAATGTTTTGGGGCGAAATTGAAATCGAAAATTCACTGCATAGCCTGGAAGACAGAAATTATCATATGATGTCCAGTTTCTTACTTTTTACGTAGAGTGCGCACCTTTCTATACGAAGAAAACAAGCCCAACTTGATCAAAATACATGCACAAATAAGGAAGTTATGGGCGATATAGTGTGAGTGCTTATTTTCAACTTTTTCCCTATTTTTGCATATCATCCTGTTTCTTGGTGAATTACGTATTTGTCTTCAATGAAAACAAATTTAAAGGTATTTTATTTTATTTTTGGAAAGCAATTTCTCTTACACGCAACCAGTCATATTCACCCATCATTGATTCGCCCCAGAATCCTTGGTAGCGTCTCTTAATACATTTCATTTGCTGTTGAAATCTCTCGTCATGTTTATCGCTTACAACACCAATATTTAGTGGGAAGACATCCAAATGCGAGTGGAGGAGATGGATCTTCAAAGACATGTTAACGCCTATATTGAGAGAATAAAGAAGTAAAAAGCATGTTACAGCAAAAGATCGATACAAATGAAATTGTTAGAAACAGCATTACATACCGAATTTCTTATAGTTCTTGAGCAAATCATTGATGATTTTCACAGAGTCTGGACTTTTATTATAGCCAAGAAAGCTAGGGACAACGACGAATATCAATCTTGGCGTTTTGTAAAAAAAAAAATAAAAAATTTTGGAAAAAGTTTTTTCCGTTCAGGAATTGTTTTTTAAACTCTTTTCAAAATTTTGTTAACGCAACTTTGCAATGCTCATTTCACCATTAAACTTTTTTTTAAAACATTTTTCCTGTCTGTTGTAGTTTGGGAGTTATAAGCAAAAAGGTGGAAGGGCCAATTTGACTTAGAGGTTCCTTTTCACCCCCTTTTTCACCACTCTAAAAACCCACAAACTTGCATTCCACTCGGTGAGTCCGGGTTCGCGGTGTTCCCTTGTGAGTTCCGTAGAAGAGGATGCGGCCTCTCGAACCCTTGTATTTATGTGGTTTACAAGAATGTCAGGTGTGAGGGGTACGCGCGGTATGCACCTTGACCTATTTACGAAATATGCGTCGCAATAGGACTTCCGGGGTTTTTATGAAATATGCGTCTATAATTAGACATGTTTATGACTCATGCATGAAATGTGCGTCGCAATAAGACTTCCGGGGTTTTATTTAGGCTTCTGATAAGGGGATACTCAATCCATGGGATGGATTTTGGGTGTTTTGATTGGAAAGGGGGTGAGAGTGGCTTTGACTCGGTGAGTCGTAAAGAGGGGGTGAGACGTGGTCTCGAATTAAGAAGTTTTGGGACGAGGGACTTGTTTGAATTCAAATATGAAAGAGGAATTCGTGCCACGTAGGGCGAAGAGGTCGTGGTTGACCATCTCGAGATGGGGACCGCTAAGGTATATCGTCAAAATGATCAGTGATTGGGGAAAAGGGGTAAAAGTTGAGTTTGAGGGATTATGGTGGAGTAATTTATGAGAGAAATTGTAAATAATACCGCGCGAAAAATAGTGGGACGTCACATTTATCGCAAAAGCCTGGTCTTTAATTTAACCAAACGGATTTGTTGCTACTTTCCTTTATTATTCGAATTTTTCTTTTAACTTCGAAACGAAACGTTTCTCAAACATTTTGCTTAAACCACTGTAAAGGGCATTAAATAAGGTACCAAATAAACAGAATTAAATTTTTTCTCTCAAAAATAAGTTGAACAAATGAAAAAATAAATAAATAAATGTAAAAAATATTAAATTATACGTCATTAGAAAGGAATAATTTTTTCCTATTTTTAGCGTAAATTTCATTCTGATATCTTAAAAAAAGACCTAAAAGGCGGAAAATTTTAAATCTGGCCCACTGTGGGTCGGAAAGTTTTAGGAAAATGGTCTTCAAATATCTGTGGTTGTAAGGAAAAACGACCCATGTCAAATGTTTTCACTTTCGAGATATTGTCGTTGAAAGTTCTAAACACCAATTCGTGTTATTAGCAATGTTTCCTTGTTTACTTCTTACGGTATAAACGTAGAGGAGAGCGGGGACAAACGTAACACTTTTTACACTTGGCCTAGCTACCAAGTACCTCTTACAGATATAAAAACGAAAATTATGCCTTAAGATAGTGTGTTTCTTGTTCTATCATTTGTTACGAACGCAGATTTATCTTTGACTTTCTAACCCTTTCAGGTGTCCGTAATGCACGTGACCCGCCAGAGTCACCGTTTCCTACAGTGGTGTGATGCAACCGAGTTTTTCCCGAAAACATTACATTCAATGAAGGCACTCATGCCCCCACTACATTCAAACCAAATTTCATGGTACAAAAATGGCCACGAATCCACACTCGGGGGCTCATTTGAAATCTAATACTCATAGACGAAAGAGGCTTATTACTTCAAATTAAACCAGACAGCACGTAGAGTTGCTGATAGGTGTTGTTACTATTAAACTCTTTGAGACTCCCGCATTTTTCAGTGCGTGAAAACCGAGAGGTGGACTTAAGTACCGCGACAAACATAAACTATAACAATTGTAAAAGACCGAGTATATTAGAATATAAGTCGTTATTTCTAATTCAGAGTTCTTTTATTTGAATCAATCACTATCTGAATTTCCTCTTCGAGATAATCCCACATAGGTACTCCTTTACCGCTCAAGGTGTACTACTTTACAAAGTTACGAGGCTAAACTAACATTCCTGGTGGGCTCCCGGGGATACCAGACCCCGTTCGTCCGCTACTAACAAACTAAAACAAGCAAATTCAATCCTTGGCCTCGCAGCCGCCATCCTCATTGCCCTCAGCCTCGCCTCGTAACACATTTGACCACAAATTCAGCCTTCCATGCTAAGTAGTCAAAGGAAAGTTATGCCAATTTTCCGCAGTGACTGTCATTGTTACTTTTGTCCTGCAGGGGTAGGACGAAAGTAACATACCATGGGGACGAAAGTAATACTAATTATTTTGAGGAGAATTAAGTAAAAATACTTTTTCCAAAGCACAATAGGATTTTTTATTATCAGAAGTGATAGAAACAAACATTTAAATATACATATTTTAAGTAGGTAACGATAAAAAAGTATAACCAGCCTCAAACATTTCTTTGATACTGTGTATTTGATTTAATATGGAATCTCGTGTAACAGCCCCAAAAGTAACTATATATTTATGTTTCTTTTTTAAAAACTATTGTTAATATTGGATTCATCTACTCCCCGTAGTGACGTGTTACTTTTGTCCCCAGCCATGTTTTTCATCATAGAACTGTTATAACGTGCAAACTATACAAGACTTATTGAAATCAAATACAGGAACTTATAAAGACATTATCTAAGAACGCTCTAACAAATAATTCGATCAATGTCTATAGTTTAACTATGAATATTAACAAAAAGCCAATACAGGAGACGCTTATCTGAATGATCGAAATAACGAAATCAACTTGCCCACGGTATACGAATCCTTCTATTGCTCAGAGTCACTGCGTAGAAGAAAAGAAACGCTAAACACGCATAACTATGTAAAGCAAACGTTTTGGAAACTTTTGTGGAAGGCGAGAAGGCATGTTACATTCATGACGCCGTTACGTTTGTCCCCGCTCTCCCCTATATTTCATTCACTTTGCATAACATTCAATATTCGTATAATTAACGTAAATGATAATAAACAAAATAGTAAATAATTTACACACACTTTAGGCAGAACGACAGAAGTCCACTGGACGTTAAGAAGAAAAGAAAAGTAATGATTACTTTTCCTTATTTTACTTTCTTTTTTGTCTTCTGTCGTTTTCTTCTGTGCTTTGCGTTGTTTTTTGAAAAATATAAGTTACACATTTATGTATCACTGGTATTTCATAGTATGCTGTTCCTAGTAACATAAAAATATGAAATACAATTTTGCTCAATTTATTTGACACAAAATACGTTATAGTATATGCAGATAAATAAAAATAGAAAATAAAAAGCGACCACAAAGGAAATATACGTCGTATTCTCCAAATTTTGGGGACTTACGTTGTTTTGCCAAATGCGTATTAATTGAATATTGGACTTCGGTTAAATTGCATTATTTTTTCAACGCATGAAATTAGTTTTCATGCATTTTTTCCTGATAAAAACATATATCCAATATTCTACAGTTGAATTAATGCATAAACTCAATTTTTTTTTTAAATTGCGACATGGTTCGTGTTTCCTTACAACCACAGGTATATGAATGCATCACCTGTTTTGTAATAATGTCATTTATATCGGTCTTCTGCTGCAACATGCTTTTTACTCTTTTATTCTCTCAATGTAGGCGTGAACATGTCTTTGAAGATCCATTTCCTCCACTTGCATTTGGATTTCTTCCCACCATATCTTGGTGTTGTAAGCGATTAATATAACGAGAGATTTCATCATCAGATGAAATGTATTGAGAGATGCTACCAAGGATTCTGGGGCGAATCAATGATGGGTGAATATGCCTGGTTACATGTAAGAGAAATTGATCTCAATGCTGACAAAAGAAAAAGAAGGAACCACAATTGCTCTTCAAAAATAAAATAAAGTACATTTAAATTTGTTTTCATTGAAGACAAATACGTAATTCGCCAAGAAACCGGAAGACATGCACAAATAGGGAACAAGTTGAAAATAGGCACTCCCACTCTATCGCCCATAACTTCGTTATTTGTGCATGGATTTTGTTTAAGTTGGGCTTGTTTTCTTCGTAAAGGTGCGCACACTACGTAAAAAGTAAGAAATTGGATGTCACATGATAATTTCTATGTCTTCCAGGTTATGTTGTGAATGTTCGATTTCAATTTCGGCCTCAAAACATTACATTTTTCTTAAGTTTCGCTCGACTCCGCCTAAACTATTGGTTCGATTGAAAAGCACTGTATGAAAGAATTGTTTGCAATTTAATTACCTTTTATTTAGGATTCGTTGCGATCAAATCGATCAACTCTAACGCGAGATATGGCCAAAAACGTTGGGTCGTCTTCTTAAAAAATTACCAAAATATTCATCGGGCGATATCTCAAAAACGTATCCATAGGATTTTATCTAATGTCGATTTTTGAGTTTAGGGGACCACCTTACATGAAAATTTCATAGTGGAGCCTGGATCAGAATTAATTTTTTAGATTTTTAAACTAGTGTCATCATTGTGGTATTACACACATTTATTACGTCACCAAAATTTGTAAATATATTCTATTGTTAAGGAATAAACTAAGAAAGCTCATTTTACCCCCAGGGTTCACTTTGCCCCAGTCTCCCCTACCTATTATCTGGATATCTGTTTCATTTCTTCCTCACCAACTGTTAATACATTTTTCTTCATACTTATTAACTGATATTCGCTATTATTAAGGGGATTGCAATTTTAATATCTATGCAGGGGAGAGTCGTGCAGTACCGACCGCTCTAAGTTTTTTTGTTATACCTTAGGGTACAGTCGATAAAAATCAGATATTCAAAAACGTGTTTGTAGTATAGATGGAACTTAATAAGAGGAGGAAAATTATTTTTGTGAAATTTAATAATAAGAATTGAAGAGTCGGATGCAATAAGTGGACTAGCGCTTGAAAATGGGGAAACTTATTGTCCAAACGCTAAGAAATATTGGAAAAATAAATGTTGTTAAACTGTATTTTAAAAAACATAATGTTGTAAAGCTCGCTACGACACACATTTGTTCTATTTACAGTTTGTTTATCGAATCATTACTGTTCGAGCTAAAAATTATAATAAAAAAATTTTCGTCGTCCAAAATCATTGTTTCTTTAAACATAAATTGCGATAACGCGAATAAATATTAAGGGATCGTTATGAGACTTAAAACATAACTTCCAAAAACTCTAGCGAAGCAGTAAAATGTATGCACAAATCCCTTATGTTAAAAGATGTATTAATATTTAATTAAAAATTACGTTCGTAAATTTAGTTACAAAACGTTCGCTGTTAAAAAGTATCGATACAATTTTGAGATACACATAACTTGCAGCGGCAAAGTTTTTCCTTAATATACAAGAAAGATTTTCACCAATTTTCACACTGATTAATAAATACTTGTAGAAGATATGGCAATATATATAAATTTCGCGCGCCACCAACAGTCAACGCGAGTGCTAAATCTGTTAAATAGCACATTATACGCGGCTGCTAGGGTGTGTGTGTGGTGGGGGGGGGGGGGGGGGGGGGGGCGTAATTCCGGCTAAATTACTATTTTTTGTTATTCCTCCCAATTTTGTTACAACGTAAATTTATGCTTTATTGGCCATACTAATACAAACTTGACACTTCAAATTATCGATCAATATAAAAAAACTAACAAATTTGTAACTTGTTCAAATTTTATAGCATTTACTACTTATGTGGCCGGAATTACTCCGCTTTCCCCTAAATACCCCTTAGTAAAGTGTAAAAGTAGACTACTATCCCCATTTATAGTGCTGGGACTTCCATACGCTCTGTATTCGTCTATCGAATAACAGTTGGAGATATAGATATATACTAGATATAAGAAACAAAGTCGATCTC
This sequence comes from Andrena marginata, assembly GCA_963932335.1. NCBI lineage: Eukaryota > Metazoa > Arthropoda > Insecta > Hymenoptera > Andrenidae > Andrena > Andrena marginata. The sequence continues at coordinate 31,115,950 of OZ010660.1, forward strand.
TTCAGACAAATTAGTTCGCAAAGCAACAAAATTGTATTCATGTGGATTCCCTCACATAAGGGGATTCAAGGGAACGAGGCCCGTTTGGCCCACTGTGCGACGGCCGGACTCTCTCGCACGGCAAACTCACGGCCTACTCACAATCAGTGGCCGCTCGGAGGCAAACTTATACCGCGCGATCTGTACCCATGCTGTAAAAATGTTTCGTTGCCAGACAGATCCAAAAATGGCCAATATCTAGCATTGTCCTTTCTAGCAGCTACAACATTCTCGGGCTTCATAGTTTCTAAACCGTTCATTTATACACATGTATTACGACCTGGCGACGTCGGATCATAATGTCCAGTTATTCGGAGCCAACGAATAAAAATTACGAACAAAGATAACATGTGATTTTATCCTTTCCGAGTAACTCTTCGCGAATAAAAGCGACGAATAAATCATATCGCTAGATCGTGCTTCGAATAACCTATAAGGGTTAAGAAGGAACTCGTTCTATTGAAATCTCACAGATAAACTTCCGTAGCCAACACCTGACGAAGACAACCGTAAGATAATGCCTCTCGAATAACTTCTCGCCGCTATAGAGGCGTCGAATACGGATACGCGTTACATCGAGCTTCGAATAAACTATACGTGACGAATGTATTTCCTGATATATAATCTCACAGATAAACTAGGTTGAATATATTCTTCAGAAAAACAGGTACCAGCAAAGAATAACCGAAAGTTATCTTTCCTTAAAACTTTTAGATTTGCAGCCCAATCCAGCTTCTGAATACCGTTATGATACTGAAAAAATCGCTTGTGTTTACTATTACAGATTAAATAGTAGCGTAACGCAATCAAACCGAACGAAAATACAAACAACAGCAAAGCACTAAACATTGAAAACTAAACAATTTCAAGACACTCAAAATTTCATAAAATTTGCAAGATTGTGCAAGATTACCAACTGGTTTGGGATCGTCTAAAATCTCTTGCCTGCAATTCTACTAAAACCAACCGCAGCGTGAATAATTTTTTAAAGCGGCATTACTAAAACAAACCACTCGTTAACTGTCTCGCTCGTGCAATCTAGAATCAATCATCAATTTTGTTCATTCCGAATGTACTTCGTAGCCGCATGATAAATGACGAATTGCGCAAACAATCGGGTAGATGGGCCCCGGCCTGTCTCGATCGGTCCCGCGCAGGCGGCCCGATGCAAAGCCGAGGGGAATTACGTGAGGTGGGAGGAGGAAAAGGTGCGCGAGTACCTGAGTGGGAGTATCCGTATGTACTAAGGGGATGCATGTACTTAACGTTCAGTGTGAGTTCCGAGTTGCAAAGGCTTCAATCAACGTGCCGTCGCTCGGGGCATTTCCGATATCAGACATTAGGTACCCACGGCTTCAGCTACGTACTTCGACTCTTTCACGTTCCGACACCCACGAGATGGGCTGCGTGCCCTGTTTTGCCACGAAATCGAATTTTTTCTCATTCTGGAATGCTCTCTCGAGAGAAATCACCGTAAACTTATTCGTTAATTCCAATATAGAGACCGCGGCTTCATTCTTGATACGATCGAAAGAAGAGTCATTCTTTGTGCAAAAAGGATAAACCAAAAATCGAGAGTAAAATATTTTCGTACGGTAAACTGTACAATGATTGGCACCCTAAGCGGAAATCCCAATTGGAATGTCTATATTTTTTTGTGAAGTTTTTATATGGTCTTAATTTTCAGTTATTATTAATGATTATGGATTTCTCATTAAAATAAAACATCCTGAGTACCCATTAAGTCTTTTGTTTTAAAAATACTCAATGAAAAACAAAAATAGACACAAAAGTACCTAATGTTTTTTACTTTCTTTTGGGTCGAGATTCACACATAGAACTATTGACATTCATGCTTTGAATTTTGTATCTTCTATGAGTTTCATTAGTTAGGGGAAAGCGGGGTAATTCCGGCCACATAAGCAGTGAATGCTATCAAATTTGAACAAGTTACACATTTGTTAGTTTTTTTATATTAATTGATAGTTTGAAGTGTCTAATTTGTATTAGTATGGCCAAGAAAGCATAAATTTACGTTGTAACAAAATTTGGAGCAATAACACAAAAATAGTCATGATTTTTCTTCATAAAAGAGATAGGAAAACTATTAAATTAATAAAAAATTATATTATTTTTTATCACAACTGTATTCTTCAGGGGTATCCCATCCTGAACATTCTTCATGTGCCCATTGACCATATACTGTGCGCTGGAACCACATTTCATCACCTTCTCCGCATTCTTTGCAAAAGAAGCAAATATCGTGTTCTACTTTTTCGTTACAAATATCTGAATTGTCCGATTGAAAATTCAGCTTCTTTTTTTCAGGTTTTGTTTATCCCTCACTTTTAGCCGGTATTATCCCACACCGCATGTTCAGATATTTGAAGTAATACACTGAATTGAATTTACATATCACTAAAAATGAAATGTGAGTTTGAAAGTAGAAACATTCCTCTATTTAGTGAGATTAATATTAATAATTCATATCTATTCCATGTACTAACTTACCTTGCTTAACAATCGACCACTGTTATAAGATTACGGTGCGAAATGAACACTCCCGGAGATGTTTCAAACAAAAGACATCATGGAAACCATGAATATTAGCAAGCCGCGTCATTAACAGGTGGCAGTACCATACAGAGTCAAGTTACGCGATTTATATTTAAAGAAATAGAAGTGGCCGGAATTACCCGCTGGCCGGAATTACCCCAGTTTCCCCTACACCAATAAACATTACTACAATTTTATTATATTGCCTTTGCACCATTGCACTAGGGACACCTCGTGAAAATACTGTCAAAAAGTTACGGACAATATTATAACGAGCGGTATTGGTTGACCACTCATTGTCAATCATAGATAGGTACTTCTCCAAAAAACGAGACTTTACGATTACTATAATATGTGTCATTGCGGTATCATGTTAAAATATACTTAACGAGTAATAAGTAACGCTTAAATTCTTCCATTACAAACATAATGCTGGTGGCGACCTGATTATATTGCCAATTTCTTGACAATTCCCCTTTTTCATTTACACTGTAATTCTTTTATCAGCAAATGTTACTTTTTCTCGTTTTGAACGTATCCACATAGTATATCTTTCATAACCTTAATGAATTATTCTTGTTTTTAGGTATTCATTCAGATTATTTAATATGTATACCTCCTGCACTTACTGGTTGACAGTACACTGGCACCTAAAGCACTCCTGTCGATATTAAAAGAAAATCATCAGACCTCAGCCTCTGAGATCTGAATATACAAATGCAAAACGTAACTTTGCAATAGTTCTACAGTTATATTAAAAAGTTATTTATTTTGTGAGATATAATTTTAATTATAAGATTTCAAATGCTAATTTAAACTTAAAATTGCAAACCGGCATAGATTAATGAGTGATTAAACTGTAACCATGCAATTGGAATGTGATACTATTACCATACTGAATATTAGCGTAATTAAAACCTTTAACGGACGAAATAGTTTGATACTATAACATACATGTACGTATTTATGAAAAATTAATATTATATATGCAAACATAATTTAATCCATGCAGAAGTTGATTTCATGTTTAACGATGTGGGGTGAATAATTATAGTAATGGTAAGTTTTCCTAGGTTCTCTGCATAAGAAAGCGGGCTATAAAATATCATTATTTTGTAATACCTGTTAAAATGTACTGTCACCTGTGTAACAGTCATTTTTGGCGAATGTCTATACCTGAAGAAAATACTGAAGTATTTATTATAAAACTCTCCGAAGTGGGTGTGGATAAATATGGGTTCGTGGTGGTTGGTAGTAATACTTTACAGAATGGTGATATAAGCTTGACAAAACATGAAAAGGCAGTAGTACCTTCGTATCGAAAATACAAATTTTCCTTTGCGTTCATTGCCTAAATTGTAAACAATGACATAAAGCGGAGAACTATCACAAATAGAGCAGCAGCGAATTTTGGACCTGCGACGTCCTGGAACGATACAGCGAGAGATCCCTAGTGATTTACAGTGACCTCGGAAAGCGATAAGTATTTTTTTAAAAAAAAAAAATGGAAAGGAAGAGTATGAATAAAAGAGGCGATCCAGCCGACCGTCAAAGCTGGTAGTAGAAAATGGTCTTTAAGGTTCTTCTGACATCTGAAATATTAGTAGGGAGTAATTCTATAGGTCCCAAGGCATTATACAAGCATAATTGTTACGGCAAATACAGCGGGAAAGCTGTAAAGATATCAGATAAAGAAGAATGTGCATCGGGTGACAAATTGGAAATTATTGACTTCAAATGATTATAACTTCGAAACAAATGCATGAAATGCAACCATTCGAACGCCATTATGTAGATAAAAGTCGATATTTTTACTGTGCCTATGTAAAAGAGTAACGTAAAAAAGGCTAATTAATAATCATAGAAAGCGGTAAATTAACGATGCAGATATTCGCGAAAATATGTTTAGAATTACAGTAGCGGACAAAATAGTTACCACTTTTTCGATTTGCTTTATTTTGTTATTTTTGTTATTTTTTAACATCATCTTGGTACTGTGGTATGTGTTTAATATAAATATTCTGATGGATAATTGAAAACCGTATAAAACCTAGTTAAAACTGAACTTATGTAACTAAAATTTTATGTCATTGAACGGGATAACACATTTTTGGGGCCGATGAAGGAGTTATCAATTTTAGCATTCTTTTAGCCCGCCCTAAAAGCAAACGGTGCCCTCACGAAATATTAGATTTTTTTATAACTTTTCAAAAGTGGTAATTTCTTAACAGCTTTAAAGGGTTGTTGCCGTGTTTAATGTTATGTAGGGATTTCGTTTATAATCCAAATAAATTCAACTGTAACTGGGTTTTATACGGTTTGCAAATCTCTATCAGAAGTAGTATCGTTTTTGTCCGCTCCTGTACCTATACCTACTCCAACTTACGTGTAAAACAAAAGCTAATGCGTCAAGCGCAAAGAAGAATTACAGTAATTCGTCGTTATTGTCCCGTTTTTCCCAGTGAGTATCCTTACCATTTCTTGGAATCCTTCGGTCGAGAGTGAGAGAACGAATGAATCGACGGCAACTTCGTGTCAATTGTTCCGTTCCCTCTCGCTCTCTCTTAGGAATTCTTACTCGCGGCATCGACCGCACAGAATCGTGTCCGCATCGCGTCGTACGCCCGCCGCCAGCCCCGTTCGTCGGATTTTTAACGACGAATTACTGTATTATGATTTGCTTTCCTCTGTTTCGGATGATGGTTCTTCAGGGAAATAACCGTTCCCGAAGCTTGCATGTGAATGTAATAGAAGGTTGATGTCGAGAAAATCTGAAGAACCAGTAATAACCATTATTATTCTGTTAGCCGGATGTTTTTGTAGAAAAGTTACAAAATTTCGTTTCAACGCGTGACATATTCTACATACAAAAAGCCAAAACCTAATAAAACTGATGATGGCAGTATTAAAGGATGGTCATATAGCTAATGTTATTGGGTCTTATCCTGGGAATAAAACCAATGTTTCAATTCTGAAAGAACTTTTCGAAACTAATATATGGGATAAGTTTCGAACGTGGGATATATTTGTTGTTATTCGTGGCTTCCAAAGTTGTATAAATAAAATTAAAGAAAAAGGATCTGTGGGTAATCTATAATCATTTGCAGACCCACCTCGAAAATCTTCAACGACAGAGCAGGCGAATCAATCACCACGATCATTACAAACACCCGATATGCTTTGGAAACGATTAATGGAAAAATAAAAGAACGTTATAAATATTTCGATAAAACTATTCCGAACACCACAATGCGTTCTCTATTTACTGATTTTGAAATCACTTGTGCTTTACTTAACGTAACACTTGAAACAGTACCTACGTCACATCTTGACGAGCTTATTCTGAAAGGATACTCTAGTATTCAACTGAAGATAATTATCAGAATCAGTTCGCAAGAAAAGCGTGAATGCACGTCGGTTGCAATGTCAACGCGTTAAAGTTGCGTCGCTAGATTTTTCCCACACCTAACGAAGTGTTACTGATCTCAGTTTATACACATCTGGATATTATGAAGCAAAAGAAGCTGCGGAAATCGGAATCCAGAAAATTATACAACTTCGTGTGCAAGTAGAGTAGTTTATCCGTAAGATAAACCTATTTTTTCTTGGTGCAGTAGTGCATTTTTAGGGGGTGAAATCGCCCCTTGATGATCATGCAAAATTTTATTTTTTGTAGTATATCTCGAGAACGGCGAGAGATATCGAAAAGAAATTTGAACAGAAATTGCATCTATCTTTAATATCTATAAAACTAAGTGAAAATAATTATCGAAAAGTCCATAGTTTTCAAGTTATCCCTACCACCAATCCTTAATTCGATAATCATTTTTACGCAGTTCTGTAGATATAAGAAAAAAAGAGCAATTCTTGTTCAAACTTCTTTTCGATATGTATCACCATTCTCGAGATATTCCACGAAAAAGAAAATTCTGCATTTCTTTTTCAAGGGGGTTATTCTACCCCCTAAAACCGTACTACGGAACCAACAAAGACTAGGGTTGTCTTTCGGACGAACTACTGTATTTGCACCCAAAGTTGCATAATTTTCTGAATTTCCGGGTTGCCTAACTTCCCTTGTTGGATCAATCTGCTGACTTTGAGTTTCATATAGCAGCTAACAACTTTTGGATCCAGCAATTATTACAGGTACCAAATTGATCTGTATTTCGTCAATAGTGTTCTACTTAAAACACAGTTGCACTCGCGCCACATCAACACTGTTAAGTATTTTGTTTGTGTAGCTGTTATTAGATAAATCTGAAAGGTCTTCAGTGATTGGACATAGTTTCGGACGCAGAGTTGACCAATATATTGTGGGATGTTGCTCACATATATCAAGACGATTGCAGTTCTTCGAGTTTGCTCGACATCAACCTTTTTTATACAGTGGGGGATAAAGGTATGTGGAAACCCTTTAAAACAGAATAACTTGTTTAAAATTAGTCCAACCGACTTAAATTTCGTTTAGAAGCTAAACAGATTAGTTTCCTGAGTGGTGTGTTTCGCTGTTTTGAAAAATTTCAATTGATTGGAATAGGGAAGAAAATAGTGAAGATTATTCGTTCAACTTTGTTTTCTGAGCCTGTAATGAAAATTAAGAAAACGCGTTTGTATATTTAAGTGAGTTGGACGCATGCTGAAAATTTCATCGAAATCGGTAAACGCAGCTATGAGCTACAAATAATTAAAAGTGGTGAAAATCACAGTTTTCAGCAGTTTTCGGCTTATAACTGTAATAAACCTAAAGTTTTATTTGCATAATAATGTTCGAATGATTGCATTTTGTGCATTCTTTTCGAAATTACGATTAGTTGAAGGGAACAAATTTATTTGCATTCTTTTACAACTTTCCTATTTTATTTGCCGCAAACAATTATGCTTTTATAATTCCTTGGGACCTACAGAATTGAGAACTATAAAGCCTCCTCTCTATCGCACCGTTAAACTGGCGTTGTTACGGATCGAGAACGCGTGTTTTATCGCCGCAAATAGTGCAAATAGTGATTTCAGTTGAAATGTGATCCAAGTCAACCATGTTATAGGTGTTCAGCGACGAAAAGAAATTCAAATTGGACGACAATTTTGTTGAGAATAATTCAGGCGCTACGCTGTCTGGGTATGTGCGTGACAAAAGGAGAGGAGAGTGTACGAGAGAGCATAGAGTGGGGTAAAAAGAATAGAAGCATCTTTTAGTGTTACCGTAAACTGGGGTGACTTTACCCGCCGGGGTGACATTGCCCACTTTTTTACTCTGACTGAAAAATTACCATATGATTGAATTCGTGATTTTTTCTGCGTTTGACCTTGGAGAAATTATTGCTATCGATTACAAAGCACCATATGTTCTAATTACCTCACAATAAAATAAAATAAAGTCTTTCCGAAAAGTGGGCAATGTCACCCAGGGCGGGCAAAGTCACCCCAGTTTACGGTAATTCATTTATTTAGATAGGGTTATTATATTTCTTCATCAGCAAACCGGGACAGGTAAAAAGAAAAAACGGGGACACAACGAAATATTTTTCTGGAATGAAAAAACTACGTACTTTTTTGATGTAGTGATTAAAAAATGGCTTACGATGAAAAACACAATAGTCAGTACAAGTACAGCAGCAATCTATTTGGGAGCCAAGTCATATTTTTCTGTACATAAAACATTCTTCCGAAGTGTTTCATTATTCTCAAATACTTCGTAGAATTCCGTTAAAAATCAAGGGATAAGAAAACCGGGACGTATTTGTATACCGACCAGTACACCCGTGATGAGGGTTAAAAACCGGGACGTAGAATATCGTCCCTACATTTAAATATCTATTGTATTAGGTTAACCAGAGCAATAAACTAACTTTGTGTAGTAAAAATTGACAGTTTTTAATTATTATTAACACGATTTGCGAAACAAAAGAATTTTATCTCGACGCCGCTGCTGTATGGAAGTTTATAGAGTTATGGCGAGGCCAGAAATTAAAAAACGTGAAAAACAGAAATACTAACATCCATAAATGGAAAAAGAAAGACAGGAAAATATCAGAAAGTGCTAGAGGAGGATGTACTACCATTTGTGACGATCACGGCTGTAGTAAATGTGGTCTTCAGCAAGGAAAACGGTACATGTTGCTGCTTCCACCAAAAACTGGTTTCATGAACATAGAATTCAACTTTTGAAGTGGTGTCACCTTTGGGCAACATTACCAAAAATGTTTAGAAAAAATAAAAGCTAGAAGTTTATATGCAAAGCGAAGTGCAATTGGGGATTCAAGCGGCGTGAAAAGACATTGCACAAAACACTATAAAAAACTTAATTAACAGCGCACTACGAAGATTATTCGATGCAATATAAAACAAAAAACGTTAGATATAATAGCGAATAAAACTTTTAAAGAAAACTGTGATTTTGAAACTTTTTAAAAAGTCCCCATCCAAATTTACACCCCAGAAAACCCTGTCAAAAATAAAAAGATCATTAATAAGTCTATTGATTCCACTCCCCATTAAAATATTAGGTAATTTCTTTGAAATACCCCTTCAACCCATAATTGTACATTCAGTTTACCAAATGCAGTAACGCAGTGCGCTTCAATTAAGGTAGTTCCTAACCATCTATGCTAATCAAATTAGAGTTGGATAATAAACGATAAATACAAAGTAGTATGATACTATGGAAATAATAATAATAATTTTTAACATCATGTATATATATTTTAAAAAGTGCAATGTTAATATAAATAATTGTAACGCGATAATGAAATATTAAATTGGTTAGCATAGTGTATTGGAGCAGCAGATCTGACAACGTCGCATTCATTCGGAACGTTTTTTTAATCAAAATATCAGAAAAAATGTTCATATGGATCTGAATCTTTGTTCCCTATTTCAATGTCTAAACATATCGATTGTGCGACGTTGCTACGTTCGCTGCTCTACGTAATTTCTCAGAAATTTGCACGTAAACCTATTTTTTTATGGGCATTTACGAAGAAACTGTGTGGTCAGTTTTGCAGAAATTAATAAATACATTTCCTGACATTTCGATGTACTTTTGTGCCAATTTTGGTACATTTCTTAAATATGGTTTTACGGTTTCAGAAGAAAGACTGAAACTATAAACCTCTTTTTTTACTTCGCCATATGCCACTGTGTTAAAATGCATCAACTTTAATTAACAATTTCTCGATAACTATATGGTAAATCGACTTTAAACTTTGTACAAGGGTTTCTTGTATTCCAAATTAGTTTCGTACGAAATTTCAAAGAATTATGTAATTTAGTAGATTATTCAGGAACTACCTTAAATAACGCAGATTAGGTAATTCCTAAATGTGGAGACGCGGCAGCGCCAAGTACGCCAAGTACATGAATCGACACCCTGTATATGTATGTCGACTGTCGCTACCGCTATAATTTACTCGTCGCCCGACTATTCCAACCTAATCAGAAACTTATTGCTTTAATATCTCATCACGCCAGCAATATTTTCCAAATTTAAACGCATTTTCTGATGTAAACCGCATATAAGCTTTCGAATAAGATCAAATTCAATAAAAACGGTCCTCGCATAACGGAGATATCGTAATATCGTCTCATGGATCTGTCGGAACCGGTAACATTTTCTTCTCCAAGAAAATTTTTGTCAGTATCGTCAGTATAATACGTATATGCACGTTACACGCGCACCTTCAGCCAAAACGAACTAATACATATTTCATTCGTCAATTGCTATCTTCATTATGCAGTCTAGATCCATTCTAATACGCGTTACACGCGCACCTTCAGCCAAAAGAACTTAACACGTGTATCGTTCGTCAATCGCTATCTTCACTATGCAATCCACTCCAAATTTTGGCAGCTTACCGTAAAATTATAACCAAATAAGATAAGGTGTCAAAATTTGAGATACCGCGTGTTTTTACAAATATGTATCGTTGTACCATTGAATGGCAACCAAAATGCAGTCTCAAACACAAGGTAAGTTTGCCAAATTTGAAATACAACATATTTGTAAAAGTTTCATTAGGTTAGACTGGATTATCCCATCTGAAATTTTCTAGTAATTAATTAAACTAATATATTCATAAATTATTATTTTCAGATCGTGGATATTTATAAATTAAAAATTATGTGAACTCATTCACTATGCAAACTATCTTTGAAAAAAGAAGTGAGATTCTCATAAAAAACTTCAAAAACGTAAAAAAATTATACCAAGTACATGATAAAATCGAGGATAGAAAAGAGTAAATCACAAAAAAAAAATTAAAGAAAATATACATTGTAAAAAAAGATGTGAAATCCAAATGAGCGGCAAGTACATAAAGGTGCTTTCCAACTGCGCTTAAGATGACACAACTACATACACACAGCTAAAATGCTGTGTTTATACATTCCATTACTCATATCGCGGAAATTTTAATAACGTGAAGATAAAATGTAACATCTAGACATTTGCCTAGATGTCCGGAGCCTGGAAGTCAAATACTTGAAGAATTATTTAAAACGTAAAATAATGAAAGTGTACTCATATTTATCAGAGTTTTAAATTGACAAATTATCTGAAAGCTTGTGAGAGGAAAGGTGTCGGTATCGATGAATGATCTTGGAATTATTTTAAAACGCAATATAATGAAAATGTATTCATATTGTCGGAGTTTTAAATGGACAAATTATCTGATAGCCTGCGAGGGGGAAGGTATGGGTATTGATGATCTGAAAATGTCTTGCCTGGTCACGCCAAGTATTTAAGTTCCAGGCCGCAGACATCTAGGCAATTGTCTAGATGTTACATTTTATCTTCACATTATTAAAATTTCCGCGATATGAGTAATGGAATGTATGAACACAACATTTTAGCTGTATATATGCAGTTGCGTCATCTTAAGCGCAGTTGGAAAGCACCTTTATGTACTTGCCGCTCATTTTGATTTCACATCTTTTTTACAATGTATATTTTCTTCTATTTTTTTGTAATTTACTCTTTTCCGTTCTGGATTTTATCATGTACTTGGCGTATTTTTTACATTTTTGAAGTTTTTTATGGGGATCTCACTTTTTTTTACAATGTATGTATGTATAAGATTAGTGTATAAGATTAAACAACAGAGAAAAATACTGTCACTTCAGAAATACTTTAACGTATCTGTGGTGTAAATTTTGGCCGTTTCATTGTTTCTATATTTCATACCATTTGTATTTATATCTTACAAGGGGAGGACACCATGAGGCAGACATCGATTTTGACGAACCTTGGCAAGATGGATCTATCAGATAATTACATCTAAATTATTAAACATTTCATAGCGCCTTGTAAAGAATATAAGCCATAACTGTAATTTAAAAATATGATGTGTCTATATATTTTTTCCACACTGTATGAACAGTGAGAGAAAAGGTAACGGTAGTAACGTGGCACGCTCGGGGGATTCCCCTCTGGAGGTGTCAGGGTATCTTTTGAAGATTTCCTCACGTCAATAAAACAGTTTAATTATATTTATACATTCAAAAGAATTAATAATGAACGTTACTACCGTTACCTTTTTTCTCACTGTTCACACAGTGTGAACAAAATGAAATGTGAATAAAATAAAGTATGAAAAAAATATATAAACACAGGGGCGTAATCGAACTCACAACCGCAAACAACGCCACGCCGACATCTTACCAAACGCTCCACGGCATATTCTTAAATCAAGGTTATGACTTTTATACTTTACGCGGGCGGTATGAAATGTTTAATAATTTACATATAATTATCTCTATTATTAAGACTCATTGGCAGAAACGCTCGGACACCTATTTACTTATTTTCGACGTAGATCCATCGTGCCAAGGCTCATCAAAATCGATGTCTGCCTCATGGTGTCCTCCCCTTGTTAGTAACGTTAGTTTTGACAATAGCGAATGGTAATTGAGTCCAGCTACCTGTGATATTTAATTCACATATAATTAGTGTATTTGATTAGAAAAGATTGATGTTTTTGATGTGAAAAATTCAGAAGATTGACGAAGTTATAGGCATTTGAGAGGAAGAACCCAGGTAGCATGGGGCGGCACCTCGACCGATCGCAGCGGAACTGTATTTTTCATTACGGTGGCTCTAAAGACACGCGTTACGTTCAACCAATTCACTTCCAATTCTGCACACAGAATCCTAATCAGATTCCACATCGATCTATGACGCCTTTTTCTATTGCGATTCCCTGTTTATTATTTATAAAGAAAAAACGTGAACTTTTCTCATAGAAAAATCTAACTTTATCTTCGAACATGTACCATTTCTTCATTTTTCAAAATTTTCAAAATCAGCGCAGCAGATCGATAGCTATTAACATATTTTACGAAAAAGAAACTGTACTGTTTTCGATTTGACACACGACATACAGTTTTTTTCAGAGTCACCGTGTAACCGTCTAAAATCGAGAGAGTTTCGGATATGTATCCATAACTTCCGAAAAACAATAGTTTTTTAACTGAAACTTTTTTTATGGAGTTCATAATAGTATGTAAACATAATAAGAAAATGGAAAATCATCACCAAGCCGCTGATTTGTATAAAAATCCACATAATACTTATACACATTTATTTAATAAAATAAATAACAGAAACAAACACTTCCTGTTACTTTTTGCACATAGGTTCGTGACACTACGTGTTTCAGGGTATAAGAAGACACCAATTTTCATGAAAAAGATGACTGAAGGCGCAGTGTTACATCAGTAATAAATATACCGTAAGGAAGTGATGCTGTAAATATTGAAGTTAGGATCCTCAAGTTACCAGTATTTTGAAAAATAAAACAACGTTATAACTCTGGAAGAATGCTCTTAAATATCATTTTATATGCACTAATTTTTTATATTCAGGAATCATTGTATAATATACATAAATACCTGAACACTAAACTTGTAGAATTCAAACGCAATATAAAAGTAAGATTGCATTCAACAGGAGGTTAATGATGTAAGCTAGATTCCTGCAACTTATTTACATTGCTACACGAAGTTACGGAAAATGTAGTCAATTTAATAATAACCGCTTTTTCTTTTTATATTTTGTAGAAGGATACTTGAAAAATGTGTTTGTAGAACGCACCACTTTTAAACAGTGAAATAAAAATAATTTTCATATGTAATGATTTGGCGCTTGCAGTGACATTAAGATGAACTTATTTTTATTGTCATGATGTCATCAGAGAAATTGATGTTTCAGCATGCAGAGAGACACGAGGTGTAAGTAAACCGAAAATGATGAATGAAGACGATTAAAATGCGCATATTAAATTCAACAGCTTCATAATCCGCTGTATGTTTAGAACTTGAAGGAATCAAATACTTCGCAACGCGGTACATGATGTTTCTAGAGAAGCTTTTTTGCAAAACTTTGTATTCACTTTAATAAAAAATTATTATGAATCAACTAATGTAATTTACTGCTTGTTAAGTTTCTTACTCTCTACATTATTCCGTTAAAGAAATGGATCACCATTAAGCGTACACGATTAATAATTATCTAAAATTATACAGCCTCAGACATCATTCGTTTGTGCTTCCATTCGCCCTAATTCTAGAGTTGAAAGAATACACTTCTCTGAGTCTCTAATAAATTGTTCGGTTTTATTTCGTTTCAAACATAAATTTAAGAATTTCGTCGTGAAATCTACTACACGTCAGAGCGTGTTTATGACGTAGTTACTATTTAGAAATCTTTAAATAACCACATCTAATAACAGATTCTGAAACTGTTACGTCAAATAACATTTTATTCTAGCGTTATTATAGCATTCCGTTCTTTTAAAAAAAAAATATTAATATAATAAAACAACTTGTTTTATTCTATCCCTTCGAATCATATAAACGGTGATCCAAACATTATAATTCTATGTTCGCGAAATCTGATCCAGATTTAGATTGAGATTCGTTTGACGAGTAGATTTCAAGTCAATTCACAAATACTTTTCTACAATTACAAACGATTTTACGTATTTCCTTAAAATATTCACACTTCAATTTCACATTTCAACACTCTCAAAATATAACATTAAATTCCGTCGCTTAAGATTTTATAATTGTTTAAATGTCTCCCAGCACTCAGTGTACTAATTCTATAAACACGTACATTTGTAAATGAACTTCCACAGCAGCTATATTATTCAGACAAGAATGAGATCCGTTTTACGATAGTTCGCTATATTTATGTATCTAATCCGTAAACTTGTTCTGTTCTCACTGTGTTATTTAATCGTAACACAAATATTTTCCATTACCATGGTGTAAATGACACAATTATTAATATCTATAATATCTCCTCTAGCGGTTTATTTCGTGTTTATCTCCAAAGTAGTTAGATCCAAAAATTAAACTAGCAAGGGAAATAATCGCTAACTTTTTCTGTTTCAAAATTTCTCCATTTACTGTTCAAAACAGGACGTTACATAACGACTTTGTGTTTAACCTGCTATAAAACTATAATCATCTATAGAGCCGAGGAAGACTATACCACTCAATCAGCGACGCACTTCTTATCAATGAAAAGCGACGACTTAAACGTCGCTGACCGTTCATTTCGAAAGTGTTGCATATGGGAAATTCATTCCGCGCAATATTTTAAGTGAATGTTCGCGCCATTAGTGACTGTTTCCCTTGGCTACACTCGTAGAAATTACTCTAGCACAGAAACAACGAAGGTATGGGTTACCTTGGAATGGATATCCAGTAAAGTACGGTGCCATGTTCAGGGTGCTGACTGCCATCTATCTAATCGCTTCTATCCTCGACAGTCTTTCAACACTAACTCACCACAGAAAACGAAAAAGGAAGGAAGCAGAAAGAAAATTGTTCTCCGTTCGAATACTTCCACTTATGTCAGATCACTTTCTCGACCGCGGTTGGCAGAATTGCGATTGAGTCCGCACTGAGTCTCCGCCGAAACGTAGACGAGCTGGAGAGATGTCCGAAACGTTGCACAATTGCCGCGAGACGGTCAGGTAGGTGGCGAAACGACCGAAAGGGATGGTCGGTGTTTTCCCGGGTGCAAGTGGAACAATCGTGAGACCTGTTTGCTTCTCGAGGTCTCGACTCGAACTGTTCGGTTGCCGATTCCGATGAAGGCTGGCAGGAAGGGAAGGTGAGGAAAAGAAAGGACAAGAAAGGCACGTTGGCTGAAGGCAAAGAAAGCTCCGCCTTCGTCGCGGGCCCCTGTCAAGGAGGGAATATCTGGGTCCAAAAGTACCCTGATGTTTCTAGTCGAGCAGTGCATTGGTCACCTCGAAGGTGATCCCCAAGAGGTGGAGGTGGTCTTTCCCCTGGCTCCGCCCGACCATCTCCTTTCCTCCGCGAGCACAGCCCTCTGTGACTTGCCCTCTATGCGTTTCCCTGCTTTCCGTGCATCCCTCTGCGACAGAGGAAAGATCGCTAACTGGACAACGAAATATGTAATGACGTTCGATCGATTAAGCATTAAATAATCGTTGCTCGGAGGCCCGATAATTTGCGTCGTAAGATCGATCATTGGCCGCAAACGCTATTAGAGCTGGGACTATTCGTCGAATTTTTCGCTATTCGAATACTTTAATTGCTCAATTATTTGGCGAATATAATTCGAATATCCAAGTATCCAAATACTATTCGAATATTTAAGTATTCGATTACTGATGTATGTAATACTGATGTAGTTGATTACACTTGACTTGACAAAATTGTGGTCAACTACCTAAATTAACGATTGCAGAAAATAATGTGTAATCAACTACACAATTACATTTCAATTGTATTTTTTAACTTGTAATTAGATTACATTTTGCCAAACTCTGGATAAGGGACCGTCCTTAAATTACGCAAGGCTCGGGGAGGGGTGGGGGGAGGTGTAGCGGTCGCGAATTTCTTACGTTTTCTTACAAGGGGAGGAGAGGGAGTGAGGTACCGTATTACTGTCTTCGGAAAAGGGATGGTAATACAATATATCAATTGTGCAATCAATGAATCTTCGAAAAGAAATTAAAAGAATTGGTAAATTAATAGAAAGCTGAAAAAAGTTGCAAAAGGCAAAGAAAATGACAGGCTACTTAAATTAATTATTAAAAGAGAACTGTTTATGTATTTCCTATTGTGATATCTAATTTTCCCCTGGATAATTTTCTTATAATATATAATAATGTTTCAATTAAACCATGAATTCAGTACGCTTTTACGTTTCTGCTATTATAAACTAAGTAGTACTTCCGATATGAATAATAAACATCATACATACCGTAATTTTATTAATGAATAGTGTAAAAGATAATCTGCATTACCATTTTTTTGACTGATACATACATGATACATAAATTAATATAAACGTAAGAAGATCGTTTAATTTATCGATGCTCAAACTTTTGATCCTTTCATTGGACATTAAACATTTCGGCTGATTCCCTGCTGCGATAAAGGCATCTCCTCTGAATTGCGTGTAATCACCATGGCGATTAGCCGAAAAGGAAGCTGAAATCATCTGGACAAGCGTTATAATCCAGCACAATGGGCCTTACAAAGGCGTTAATACGCAAAGTTCGTACAAGGTCATTTACAGCTTTACTTTCTTCAAACTATCAGCAATATTGTATTGTCATGAAAATTTTAATATCCATGAAATAACAATGATTCATTGCATTATTAAAATGGTCAATTGTTTTCTACAGATAAAAAACAGTCGAAAGATCACAGTTCTATAATTCATACAATTATGTGGATGAGGATTAAAGATGCCACAGAAATTATTGTAAGACATTGAACTTTGTTATTTTAAGGGTACCGTAAACTGGGATGACTTTGCCCGCCGGGTGACATTGCCCACTTTTCTGAAAAACTTTATTTTATTTGATTGTGAAGTAATTAGAATATATGGTGTTTTGTAATCGACAGGAATAATTTCTCCAAGGTCAAACGAAAAAAACAATAACGAATTCAATCATATGGTGATTTTTTCAGTCCGAGTAAAAAATTGCACAAACAAAATGTTTTTTCCAAGTGAATTTCGTGATCTCCGAAGTTTGTGCTGTTGAGAGATGTGGCGAGCGAAACACAATGTAGCGGGTTTGTAGAATGGTTCTTGAAAATCGTTGTACCCTGGGCGAAACATCTGCAAGGGCCGAAGTGTGTCATCGGGGATAATTTGAGTAGCCATTTGAATGTCAAGGTCATCGACGTCAGCCTCAAAGAGAACATAAAGTTTATCTTTTTACCACCGAACTCGACCCACCTGTGCCAGCCATTGGACGTTTCATTTTTTGCCGCCCTAAAAAGGATTTGGTGAAAACAGCTCACAGAGATCAAAATTAAAAATCCCGCCCTGACGTCCCTGGAAAAATCGAGATTTCCCCGAATCCTTACAAAGCTGTTCGACGAAGTTTCCGTGAATATGAAGGAAAATTTGATCGCTGGCTTTAAAAAGTGTGGTATTTACCCCATAAATAGAAGCAAAGTTTTGCAAAGAATACCGGGTGGTAATCTCGATGATTCTCATCCACAATAAGAAACGATGAGCGATTCATTCCTCGAATATATGAGATCATGTCGCAAAAAAAAAAATGAAAATGGGGTCCGCAGAAAAAAAATAATGCTTTCACCAGAAAGGGCGATCTCGGCTGACGATTTAAAAAAGAGGGCAGCGGTAAAACGGAAACAGTTCGACAGAAAATTTGGTCAGAAAAACAACGAGAACAGCGACGAAGATATTGACGACCCGTACGGGGTCGTCGACTATTGACTATGGACCTAATTAATTATTGTTATTGTTGTTGTTTGTCATGAAGGGAAAAAATATATGAATATTTAATTGTCAATGTTTATTATAATTTCATTAATTTCCCTTACATTTCTTTAACTTTCCCGTAATATCCTAGTAACATTACCGAAACTGGAAGAATTCCTGTAAAATCTCAAAAATGTTGCTCGACCATTGCTTTAAAATCTCAGAAATGTTGCTCGACCATTGCTTTAAAATCTCATAAATGTTGCTCGACCATTGCTGTAAAATTTCAGAAATGTTGCGCGAAAATTGCTATAAAATCTCAGAAATGCTGCGCGACAATTGCTATAAAATCTCAGAAATGTTGCGCGATAATTGCTGTAAAATCTCAGAAATGTTGCGCGACAATTGCTGTAAAATCTCAGAAATGTTGCGCGAAAATTGCTGTAAAATCTCAGAAATGTTGCGCGACAATTGCTGTAAAATCTCAGAAATGTTGCGCGACAATTGCTGTAAAATCTCACAAATGTTGCGCGACAATTGCTGTAAAATCTCAGAAATGCTGCGCGACAATTGCTATAAAATCTCAGAAATGTTGCGCGACAATTGCTGTAAAATCTCAGAAATGTTGCGCGACAATTGCTGTAAAATCTCAGAAATGTTGCGCGAAAATTGCTGTAAAATCTCAGAGATGTTGCGAGACAATTGCTGTAAAATTCCGAAACAATGTTGCAGAAATATATCCTGCAATGTTGCAAAGGGGCGGACATAGCAATTTACTTGTAACATTTCAGCAACATTCAGTGCAATATTTCAAAAATTAAACGGCAATTTAAATGAAACATTCCTGCAATAAAGTGTGCTGTAGGGGGTCTGGAGATGAAGATTCGAACCGCGACGATCACAACGAAGAAACCGATCACGATATGAACGTCGATGATACGAACGGTGACAATACGAACGGTGACATTACGAACGGCGAAAAGGAAGACGACGATGAATTAAATGCTGGCGATTTTATCATCGTTAAACTGGTTGGGAAGAAAATGATCAGATATTTCATGTCAAAAGTAACTGACTTTTACGACGACGGTGACATCGAAGTCGGTTTCTTAAAAACCAATGATGGAAAAACTTTCGTCCTCCCAGATAGGCCGGATGAAGCAAGTGTGGCCTTGTCGGATATTGTGTGGAGAATCGAGAAGAAGCCAATAATAAGAAGAAACAAACATACATTCAGCTACGACATTGCGGCTTTTTTTAAATAATTTTTTTTTTAAAAACATATGTTTTGATAATACTAGTCTTATGTATCCATTAGAATAAGAACGATTGCTCAATCATAACTCAATAATGAGTTTTAGGCATGTTTTCACTGAAAAATTTGATGTGGCCAAAGGCACCCCAACTGAGCGGGTAACTTTGCCCACCAGGTTTTTGGCATTTCAAAAGCGTACGTTTAAGTAAAGAATTTTTTTTAAAGCCTATTCAAATCTACACGCCATCTACTGTATATTAGTATTTTTAAAAAAAAAATTAATGCACTAGGAGTGCTAAAAAAGTCATTTGAAGTTCAAAAGTGGGCAAAGTAACCCCAGTTTACGGTGCTTCTAAAAGAGTTACTACATAAATGTTTCGTGCAGGAATAATATTTATACATATTACATGTGTCGATTATATCTACTTCAATTAGTATCGCAACATCCATTCTTTTCGACTCTTCTCACTTCCCTACTTCCCGCGTGAAGCTATACAGGGTGTCCCAGAGGTTTTCGAACATACTTTTCCTGTGTGTTTTATACGTAAAAATAAGACTAAAATGCCATGTAACAAAAAGTCCATAAATGTTTTATTGAAAAGCTATGACAAAAATATGAAACGTCTGTACTCTAAATCGAATGGATTGATTTTATATGTTCATTAAACATCTTTCACGCTTCTCGGAGAGTGCTATCAGCCTCTAAAATCTTAGACTCTTTTTTCAACACCTTGTGTATGATGATAATTACATTGCACTGTAAAGTTTTACAGAATCAATTGACTAATTGTTAATAACTTTGCGCTGACATATGCTCTACTGCGGAAAGATTTACTGTAGAAAGAAGTCGCTTCTACTATGCCATGCATTTATATCCGACACCGCGATCGCACGTTTTTTAACAGTTATCAGCGTTTTTCAAAAATTGACTACGTAAGTAAATAGTTTTCCTTAAAGATTGTATGTTTTCACGCCCTATATAGTTACAATAGAATACATGTTAAGGGACTAGTTTAAAGTTTGTTTATTAAAATGATCTATTGACACAGTCTTTTTGTTTATACATAAATAATTGAAGGTTAGGTATATAGATTATTGAAGTCAAAATGATCGGTCGGGAATGGTTTACTAATAACTTTAATAAGGTTTAAATTGTTATTTTGTTACTCAGAAAGCGATTTTTATTTTTTGTTTAAATTTTATTATGTTATAAATATATTATAATTTATGTTTAAGGTAGTTCCTGACCAACTATGTTAACCAAATTAGAGTTGGGTAATAAACGATAAATATAAAGTAGTATAATAATTTTTAACATCGTGTATATATATTTTAAAAAGTTCAATGTTAATATAAATAATTATAATACAAAAATAGAATATTAAATTGGTTAGTGTAGGGAATTGGAGCGGCAGATCTGACAACGTCACATTCATTCGGAGCGTTTTTTATAACCACAATGTTAGAAAAATCGTTCATATGTATTTGAATCTTCGTTCGATATTTAAATGTCTAAACATATCGACTGTGCGACGTTGCAACAGTGACTGGTGTACGTAGTTCGTAGAAAATTTGCACGTAAACGTATTTTTTATGGGCTTTTACAAAGAAACCATGTGGTCAATTTCGCTGAAATAAATAAATTCATTTCGTGACATTTCGATGTATTTTGATGACAATTCAGCAGAAAAACTGATTCTATAACCCTCTCTTTTCGACTCTGCCATATGCCACTGTGGTAAAATGCATAAACTTTAATTAACAATTTCTCGATAACTATGTAGTAAAACGATTTTAAACTTTGTACAAGGGTTTCTCGTATTCCAAATTAGTTTTGAACGGAATTTGAAAGAATTCTTGAATTTAGTAGATTATTCAGGAACTACCTTAAGTTGAAAACATATTCAGTTTATTATTAAAATATGAAGGAAATATAATTAATATTTTATAATGAAACAATTCTTGTGACATTGTATTATTTTATTACCACTGAGATAAGTTGCTAATAATATTTTCTTAACTGATTATAAACCAATAGTCAACCTACCCCATACTGTAAGTCTACCAAACCCAATCATGGGGCTGGTTGACCAGCGTGGAAGGTGTTAGAGAACATTACAATACCTTAATTCTTGTCACATTGAGTCAACTTTAATAATTTAATCAGATAGCCAAATGTATGCCCTATCAACTATACTAACCGGTTAAATGATATTTCGACCACATAATTTATTAAAAATCAAACACTGAAAAACTGGCCTGCCTACCTCGGTCTCCCCTAATATGTTTAATAATTTTGATTCTTGAAGAACTGATAAATACAAGAGTGGGTAGCGATATTATATGTATAAAATAGTTATTCATATTTCTCAATTCCAGTTCGTATACAAGAAAATGTTTAAAAAATTCTAATAATTATTATAATTTCAATTTCCAATTTCAAATAAATAAACTAAAGTAACGGGGACAAAGAATTTTCATATCGTTTAGAATAATGACTACTTCGGTAGGTTTTATTTGATTAAAACTAAAGAATCATTTCAC
This sequence comes from Andrena marginata, assembly GCA_963932335.1. Classification (NCBI taxonomy): domain Eukaryota; kingdom Metazoa; phylum Arthropoda; class Insecta; order Hymenoptera; family Andrenidae; genus Andrena; species Andrena marginata. The sequence continues at coordinate 31,138,062 of OZ010660.1, forward strand.
CATCATTATTCCACAATTCCAACGATTATTAATATTTATAACAGCATGAAATTAATTTCATTTGAATTTTTTAATTTCGGGATACATACATTTGCTGACTTTCCTTACTGACAAGGGGAGTTTGATCATTCAAAAGTTAAAGAAAAATCTGATACGACCATTTTTTGTCTCGGCAATAAAATGGATTTAACAATGGAAAAAAACTTAAAAGGAATCGAAGAAAGAGGTAAATAGGGGAAGGTGGGGCAAGACGGGGTACCCCCCATATCTCGTGATACAAACGCCCGAATCAAAATTGAGCATACACGTTAGACGCGTCGCTATCGGCACCGTCAGTGACTAGCGAATCAGTGAAACATGTGGACGCGTGACGAAGTTAGATCAGGATTTATAATTTATTGGGACTTCCTTACTTTTTCCTTATTTTTAGCACCCGTGACAGTGATACAATAATATAGAAGATTTCCGGTACATGTATGTGTTTCTGAGGCAGAATTTAGCTGGCTATAAGGTACGTATGTTATTTTATACTTTTGTAAATAATGTTTCGAGCAGTGTTCATATGATTGTCGTGAGACGCGAAGGGGCATGATGGGGTAATGAAAATGAGAGGAACCCCATCATGCCCCTCACAAACCTAAAAATAAAAATCAAAATTTCTCATTGTTCCAGGATGTTTAGAAACTACAGACGGAAGACGGACCGAGGAAAATGATACTTCTTTTCTATTAATTAATCCAAACGAACTGCTTCCCTTGTGGAAAGGTGGATAAACTGTCAAGTATGTGGCAAATGGGCTCATTTCTCCTGTGTTGATGTAGGAGATCAGGACGACGAAGCCATACATGCGTGTCTCCTCTGTCAACCCAATAAATAATTACTTTGTATTTATATACTTTATTTATATTGTTTTTTAATTGGTACCCCATCTTACCCCACCCGTGGGGCAAGATGGGGAGAAACGACTTTTTCTGAATTTTTTTATTTATTCTATTCGAACCTGTAAAACTTAGGTAGATTCACAGTTAAACTGAAAGACTTATTACCAAAGAATGGTTCAGATATAAAATTGATTAGTTGATTATGAAAATCTGTGTTTTATTCAACATCAAACCTTAACTACCCCATCTTGCCCCACCTTCCCCTACAAAGTTTTATGGTTTTTAATGAGATACAACGTAGTGGTAAAGAATTTGGCAAACAAAATTATTTTGTCGGAATTTAATTTCTTTAAGAGATATTCATTCCTGCCATGGGCAGTTAAGACGAATTAACACGTTTTTTTGTGATTTGTCGCTAGACAGCTAAGGAGCATTTTGGATCGGAAAATGTGCCGGTTAACAGGTTAACATGGGTCCTGAGTAGGGTTGTTCAAGCACTCGAATATTCGAGTAGCTTGAAATTCGGAACGAGCCGAGTCAGTACTGGAGCAGCTCTAATTTAACCTCGAGTTTCAGGACAAGAGTGTACGAAATACTCCCCGGTAATGCCTGGCAATTGTCACTTTGCATTTTTAATACCTCTTCAGGGTTCATGTATCTAATTATTTGTTCTCTTTCTTGTACTTTCTACTAGTTTTCCTTTTTTCTATTGTTTATACATCTCTGCGTTAGCTATTCCTATATTCGTTTTATTTTTCTTGTTTTTTCTTTTATCTGTATTCCAATAGGATCGTATTTGTATATTATATGTATAATAAGAAATATAATAAGAAATATGATTATTATTTATGTATGCGCAGATAAGAGTTCACGATTCAGAACATCAACCAGAACGACTGGATTCCACAATCGCCAGAGGCAATGAAGAACAATTGCGTATTACATAGAAAAGGAAGTAAAGAAGAATGGAATAAAAATTAGGGAAGGCACTAAACCAATTAATTCAAAAGGACCGATGCAACACGGTCTCACTTTAATCAGCCGAGACTGAAGGAAGTTGTCGGGAGAGGCATTTTACGTGAAATTTATGAGCCCCCTCGAAGAAGCAAGAACGAAGCGCGGAGTCGACAATCGGACACGCTTTTGCACAGTGCTGCTCGTCATTAGAGGGATAATGCATATCTTAATGATTACGAAACGAAACACTGACACTGCGGTGGATACGTAAGTACACCAGTGAATGGCGATGGTGGCTCACAACTGAACCCATCCACAGTCTTGGAACCGTCCCACGCTCCTGCAATCAGCTCCCCATAAACTACAATCACGACATGTGCTATCCTTCCACGGCACCCTGCGCTCCCTGTAAACAGGCAATAGCTGCGAAGGATTAAATCCCCTGGGATATGAATTCAGAATGCTTATGAAGCATACTGAGCCACAGTGAATATGGTGACACGATGCAATTAATAGCACAGTTCAACAGCCATCTGGACTAGTAACATTCAATGGCCGTTTCTTATAGGTTTTCGTGCGCTGAAAACGAATCCGCAAACCGTTTGTCGCCATCAGCTTCAGTTATTGAGAAATTCGATTTTGAAAAAAACTGCAAATTTTCAAGTTCCCCTACAGCACATTTGTTGCAGAAATGTCTCGATTACGTTGTGGTTTAATATTTCGAACATTACACAGAATGTTGCTGAAACATTACAAGTAAATTGCTATGTCCGCCCTCGTGCAACATTGCAGGAGATATTTCTGCAAGATTGCTTCAGGATTTGACAGCAATGGTCAGGCAACATTTCCGAGATTTTACAGCAATGGTCAGGCAACGTTCCGGGCAGTAGGGCCAAAAATAAAAATATCGGTAGGAAGGTGGTAATATTATATAACGTGTCTTTAATGGACGCGACGACATGAAGTGTGCAGAATTCTAGTAGTATAACGTCAGAGTGTTTCTTTATAACTAGAAAATTTTCTTACCCCAATGACATTCGAACTCATGCCTCGAGCACCGTAGACGAACACTTTCCCGCTACAGCTACAACCGTTGATTGAGAAAATTGCTTACGTATTCTAGCTTATACTCCTACCGTGCAACTCTTTTACCTCAAATTATTCAAAAAAGAAGATTCGTTTTGACAATCCCTATTACATCTCCCTAATCGTGGAGCCGGATATCTGACAACAAATTAATTTCAACGCTTGATGAAGTTGATTCATATTCTATTATGAAATATCCTGCGTAATACAAGAAAATAATTTTTCTACTTTTTAGCGCATTTTTAATACAATCGTATAACATAAATTTTGTGTATATACTTTTTTATTTTCTAGTCTTTAGTGTTTGTGGATTTACATTTCACACTTCAGACTTCCTTACAAATATCATTTATTGCTGTATACAATATAACAGTTTGCTTAAACCTTATAGTGCTAATTAACTAATTGTAATAATTAGTTATATCAAATATTGTCCGTGTTTACATGTATTCCCTCGGAGGTTGCCTGTGAAATGTAACACTGTATTCTGTTTGTTGATGTATGTGATATAAGTATTAATACAGTTACTTAATTAATATTATAGAGTTTAAACAAACTTATAAACTATATACAGCGATAAAAGAGATTTGCAAATAAGTGTAACATGTTCCAATTACTGTCAGTGTCCCTCCTATTGCCACTAAATTGATTATAGATGATAAAAACGTTGAGTGAAAATGTGTAAGTCCGTATTCTGTGATCGTCGTTTGGGAGCGGCGCTCGCAACTTATGAGCAAGATTTCCGCAATAAAACCGCAATAAATCCCGAATTACGTGGAACGATCCCGAATTCTCGACACGCAGAATACAGTCTAAGATTCCACAGGCCATCACCGAGGGAATATATGGAAACGTGGATATTATCTGACATAAATAATTAATACAATTAATCGTTAATTACTTATGTCCGATAATGTCCACGTTCGTATATATTCCCTCGGTGGTGGCCTATGGAATCTGAGATTTAATAGATCTGCGATGTAAATATCTAAACAAAGAAGCAATTCTGTTGCGAATTTACCACATTTACGGAAAAAGGGCACATAAACCACAATTGCTTGAAACTTATAAATAAAGAGGCATATCATTTTCAAAATATGACTTCTGTTTTTAGAACGTTTGAAGGACACGGCAAATACATCCATAAAAAAATTGGATATTTAATTGCATTACTTTTTATTAAGTTGTATTATAATGCAGCGTTGCCCCGATGGGCAAGGAAACGTTAATGACATATCAAACATTGAAAATAAGAATTTTTTTTATCTTTTTTTGGATATTTCGGTGTAAAAAATAGCCCTCGAAAATAAAAATTCCATTTCTTTATTCGCCTACATAAATAAAAAGTGTTCTTGAAGCATTTATACTTTCAAAATTTGAGGAAAGAAACGATTTTTTTATTTAATCAATAACCTGGAGGATATTATATAAAATCAGGGGCATCCTTTCCTGTTATCCGATCGAGCTCAAAGTTTACATAGATTTTTTTTAAATTATTTGGAACTGTTCTGGAGGGTGCTCCGAAGAAAATCTTGAAAAAAATTTTTGCCAAGAGTAACTAAGAGCCACCCTACTCCTTATATATCTACTTTCAAAAAAAGGTGGAGGAAATATTTTGAATTTACAATTATTTTGTAGGTACATTTATTATTCACAATATTTAAAGAAATGAAAAAAAAAATGTCTCTATACATAAAATGGGGCACAAGAACTGTTTGATGAGTGCGCCTTTGTGGCAAATAGTTAAATCGAAAGTGTTAGTCTCAGGACTAGAGCTGTTCGAGTACTCGGAAAAAGCGAGCCGAGCCGAGTACAGTAAATCCTCGTTATACCCTGTTTTCACCATGCGTAGTACGCCCGATGACTATCCCTACCATTTCTTAGAATTCTTCGGTCGAGAGTGAGGGAATAAGAAGTTGACAGCAACTTCGTGTCAACTGTTTCGGTTTTCTCACTGGCGGCATCGACCGCACGGAAGTGTCCGTAACGCGTCGTACGTCCGCCGCCAGCCCCGTTCGTCGGGTTTAATACGAATGTTTACTGTACTCGAAAAAAGCGAGCGGTTCGATAGAACTGAGTAGCTCGAAGAAAACCGAGAACTTGAATTTTTTCGAGCGGTTCGAGAAGAACCGAGCGGGCCGGAAGATTTCAACAAAATTCGAGTTTTTGGTTTTCTTCGAGCTACTCGATTCTTTTGAGCCGCCCGCTCTTTTCGAGTACTCGGCCCGATGCGATTTGAATTTCAAGCTACAATATTGTCTCGTTGCGGGCTCAGTTTAGTGTACACGATACGGACTTTTTGCTGTCCCCAGCACTTCTGTCTCACTCTTGTCCGGTGAAGGCGAGAGCGAGATGGAACGAGAGCGAGCGAGAGGCACTGAAAACGAGCGAGGATGGTACGAGACAGACGACGCGTTGATGTTTTGTCTCGCTCCGTCTTTCGGATGCCTGACACTCCGTCCTTTGCGTGCGCGACGGGCGTGCGCAATGGTGACAAGCGCTTACAGTGAGCACGAGAACCGCTTCGCAATTTTAATGCAGAACCGGCTCAAGTCTTTTTTGCGCCGTAGGCGAACTTGTCAAATTGCGCCCTTTATTATAATACGTTTATTTGAGATTATTTATGACTTTACTCTGCAAAATTAGGCAACTGCCAGGGCCTAAGGTTGACAAGAGGCACAAATGGTCTTTTTATTGTTGGCATTGTTGAAAATAAATTTTTAAATGAAATACTACAAATTGTACTACAACGGTTTTGAACTACGAGTAAAAATTAAGAGTAAGGACATGAAAAAGCACAATTAAATGTATTATAATAAATGGCGGAATTTGGCAAGCTCGCCTAGGGCGCAAAAAAGACTCGTGCCGTGCCTGGCTATTTGACCGTCGCGCGCCTGCGTCGAGCAGTCACGATTCCATCCGAGCGATCACGCCTAGCCTGCGGCGCGCGCAAAGCGTTCCATCTGGCTCCCCCCTACGACCAGAAAGAAGCGAGGAACGAACAGTCGAATTTAGGATTCTGTTCACGATAAAGGCTCAATGCGGGTCATGCCCAGCGAATCCCTAACGAAACAATTCGAGTGCGGTAAAACTCGAATATTTGAGTACTAGAACAACCCTAGGTTGAACCCAAAAAGAAGTCTAGCTTCGCACAATACGCATTAGCAAGGTTAGAGATTCTGTCTAATTAATTCTGGCTCTTGATTTGAATGAAGCAGAACAAATTTTGTAAGATTTATTTTAATTGCTGTATTGTTTTTAACATTCCTTTCTTTCAGATTTGTAATAGTTTACTTTTTTTAAATTAGGTTATTTATTGCTTATGATATTATTTGAAAATGAGGGTTCGGGGTAATACGTGTAATTTCGGGTTCTACTTTTATGTTTTATACAATTCATGGCAAGCAGTATTAAAATACAAGTTATTTAAAAGACAGATTATTTGGAATGTCATTCCAAAAGCAGGTCTGCAATATTTCTCCCGAATTCAAGCGAGTGAATATTAAGCAAGTATATCATAGAAGGATTGCCGCGGTCGTAACGCCCAAGTGGCTGTACCAGTTTAAGTAGCAAGAGTCTAATACATTTTTATTGTAGGTTCTTTTTCAATATTGATTTTGTGACAGGCCACGTCATTATTTAATTTCCGACGTATAAAAATTTTCGTAAGTATGTATGCTGTGACAATACAAACTTTTTTTTGTTTTAAACTTATAGATTAATCAAGTGACGAAAAGATATAACACAAGAAGCATCGGTTAATCAATTACATATGTACCCCATAAAAAACTTCAAAAAGTAAAAAAAGTATGCCAAGTACATGATAAAATCGAGGACAGAAAAGAGTAAATCACAAAAAAATAGAAGAAAATATACATTGTAAAAAAAAGATGTGAACTCAAAATGAGCTGCAAGTATATAAAGGTGCTTTTCACCTGCGCTTAAGATGACGCAACTACATATACACAGCTAAAATGTTGTGTTCATACATTCCATTACTCATATCGCCGACATTTTAATAACGTGAAGATAAAATGTAACATCTAGACATTTGCCTAGATGTCCGCGGCCTGGAAGTTAAATACCTGGCCTGTTTTAATACTTGAGGAAATAAATAGAAATAGAGTGACCTTTTTTGCTTTTGTAAGTGTAGTTATTACTAGTTCCAGTAATAAAATAATACATAATAATTTATTTACAAAAATTAAAATTCTTTATTGAACCAAGAAATACTAATTAAATTCATGCATTCTCGAAGGTGACCATGTATCAAAATAACTGAATAAGTATTTATACGAAATCCTTCCTGCAAAATTAGTAAGTAATATCTTTTCGGCGTGAAGCGCTCGCGCCGTCTCTCGGATTTTCTTTAAATATTGGGAGTATACTAGAGAGGGATGGGGGGTAAAATTCAGATTATTAAACAAACATCACCAAGTAACAAATATTGATTTATTCCTCATATTGAAGTTTGTCCTTTAACTAATTAATCATCCCACTTTTCAAAAAAGTGACCGCGAGGCGGCGCTCCCCGCGGTACTTATCTAGCGTATAGCCTGGCGTAGGTCACAGCGTCACTTTACGCTTCAATTATCTGCATATACATGAAATCCTCAGTTTAGTTACAAATAAAAAATAGTTTGATGATATACAAACATGTCACAATTCAAATTTCAACCACTTATCTTGTTTTTGAGACTGTATTTTGTAAAAAAGTGGCATCTAAAATTTGGACAACTTATCTTGTTTTTGAGACTGTATTTTGTAAAAACATGGCATCTCAAATTTGGACAACTTACCTTATTTGACACTCGTCAGGTTATAAGCTGACTGTAGCTGTCACAATTTGGAATAGATTGCATAGTGCAGATAGCGATTGACGAACGAAACATGTTTTAGTTCGTTTTGGCTGAAGGTGTGCGTGTAACGCGTATATATATACGTATTATGTTTGACGGAAAATTTGCTGAAGAATCGGAAGAAGAAAAATCTTACCGGTTTCGACAGGTCTATGAGACGATATTACGATATCTCTGTCATGCGTGGACCGATTTTATTGAATTTGGTCTTATTCGAAAGCTTATATGCGGTTTACATAGGAAAAATGCCTTTACATTTAGAAAATATTGCAGGCGTGATGAGATATTAATGAAATAAGTTTCAGGTTAGGTTGGATTAGCCGGGTGACGAGTAAATTGATAGCGGTAGCGACAGTCGACATATACAGGGTGTCGAAACATGTACTTGGCGTCGACACGCTACCGTGTGTCTAGATATCATTGAATTTATAAGTTTTATGAATGATAACAAATTATGTATTTGAAGACTTAATTAGTATGTATAGTATTAGTTGCAATTTAATTCTAATGTGCAGAATTTTAACAGTTACTAGTTTCATAGTAATATGTCATAGTAATTTCGGAACTTTAAATCATAGTTAAACGACGTTTAAGAACAAAAAACTCGATATAAAGAATTCTCATTAAAATATCATAATTATGTTTATTATTAGTTGACCCGACACATGTTTATAGCAAAAACAACAATATTTTATAATCCAATTTGCATTTTCTTTTACGTAGGTATAGATATTGATATATTCCTAATTTAATTACCAAGAAGAATAATCGTTATATTTTCTCCCACAAAGCGTTAATTTCACGAACGAATCCATAAAGTTAGTCTTCAATAAAAAGAATAGTTAAAACAGGAAAGAATATCTGAAACGTACAATTTATCTTATGATAAAATGATGAAAAATATATTGAGTTGTACTTACATGCAGAACTGGACATAATATCCATTTAGGAAATTATTAATTATGTCCCGATGCTAATATAGTACCATTCACTATAAACAATTGTAGCGTGAAAGTATTCGCAATTAAAAATTAATAGGAACCTCAAGTTTACATTGCGTTAAAATTTTTATAATAAAATGATTTTGATGCTTCGTGGGATTGAAAGCGTCTCTATTACTCAAGATTCTGAAGAATTCTCTAACAGTCAATATCGAGACAACAGAACTATTTAGCCGATTAACAGACAATCGAGGTAGAAATCTCAGGAGTAAGTTCCATCACCAGTGAACAGAGCTCTTTCAATTTGGAAGTCAGGCCATCAATCCCCGGAGTGACCACTAAAGAAGCACCCGGATCCTTGCGAAGACTTTATCCAGAACCTGACAAGATCTTCAGGCATCTGTAGCTCAAATGATCAATTGGTCTGTCGGGAATGGTTCACCACGTGTTGGGAAGTATGTACCTAGGATACGTGTATTATGACTCAGTATAAACCATGTGTTCACAGAAATGTGTACAGTAGGGTGTATACTACAGTATAAAACAAAATGTGTACAAAAAAAGAAAAGTTTTGTGGATTTATTTACCACAACTGTGAAGGGAATCCCTTATGCCTCATTTACAAATATACAATTATTTATTCAACAATACTTTTCTGTACTAATTAAGTGTTAAAGAATCATATGGATGAAACTTTCTTTAATAAATGTCTGGATATCAGTTTCACAAGATGATATTACGGAAGTACGCTCTGGCTAATAGTTACTATGATCATAAAGTGACGCAACTTATACGTAGTTCTTTGCATAAAGTAATGAGGAATAGAATAATTAATAGGAATAGAAAATACATATTAAAAAAATTCTATTATAACCAAACACAACTATATCGGAAAACTACCTAGAAGTATCCTAAACTAGGATCTGCAGTTGAAAAAAAATTTAAACATTTTAATTTTGTACATACGAACGCGTCTACATTCTATGTATAAATGTTTTTATGCGTAGTATCGTTAATGTAGGTGCGTAAATACGTTTTCTGTAGCAATTACTAACAGATACATTTGTTATTTACAAATTATGTACATTACTTATAATAGATATGATATATTAATGAAATGTACAATATTAATATCATAATCAGTAATTTGAAGTTATTCTTTGCTGGTTATTTTCATTTAATTATCAGTTATCTTTAAAACAAATTATAAGAAACTGCAGTTATAATGAAACAAAGAAATTAATGTAATTACAATAAATTGAACTTACTACAAGTATATATCTAAACATATTTGCCCGCATTCCTTTAGAAAACTAGAATTTATTAAATCAGAATATTGAGTATCCATAATGTGTTTTGTTAGAATCTAATCTAGTAACTCTACTAATTCAGGGGGTTAATGTTTTGTACATCAATTATTAGAAATGTGGCTCTCATCGTTTGCTTGGAATAATGCCTATCTATGCAGAATTCTTTCTACAAAAACATGTTTGAAATTGCCTCGTTACAATATATACGACTCGTTTTCTCGATTTTTCAAAAACTCCTGGTCTGATAAAATTAATCATTGCCAGCATCGCGTCCACCATCTCCTTGCGAGCAAATTGTTCAGAACTATGGCCGCACCAGTAGGAGGGTAAACTGTCTCCACTATGTGACACCGAGAGACTTGTCAAAATACGTCAATGCATGAGTAATAGTGCACGTCCTGTCTCTTTTCGAACCGGGGCCCTTAGAGAAAAGGGGCGAACGAGCCGCGCCCCCACCCAAGAAAAGAGGTGAATTGACAACAATTAGGTAGATCATGGTCCGTCGGGAATACTTTCACGAACAGCGAGCTCTGTCCTCCGAGATTTGAGGATTTCAACGAAGAACTATATTTCAAGGGAATGCAACAATACTGGTGACAAACGAGGACCAGATGTTCGATTATTGGCACAAAAAGGTTGTCGTGTTCTCCTGTCGAAGTAGGAAAAGCTGTTCGAAATAAACATCTAAATCGTGTCCTTACAAGTTGCTATATAACTTGTGTGATTTCAGTGAACGAGATTTTTGTACTCCGCGGTTAGAACGATAAACATCTTTTGATTGCTATCGGCGGAACACTGACATAAAAACTGTTGTAACGCCACAATCACAAACTATTTCATGGACAGCAATTGGATGTAGTGCTGTAGCGGATTACTGAAAATGAATTTGCATATTCTTTTAATTTTTCTCATTCCAATGTGTGATAGTAACTGACGAACGTACAGTAGGTACATTCTCGCGAGAATGTGTTTGTATTCTTAGAAGGGAAATTATCCCTTTAAAAGATATGAATCAAAAGTGTGAGCTTTTTATTGTTGTATAATTATATTTTATTAATTTGCACACTTTTCCTAAACGAGCCTTTACTTGCTAATCTTGCTAGGTTTCACTATTATGTAACTATTATCATAATTGTTCAAGCTCAGCAAGTATCCTATTGTATTCGCACAAATAAATAGAGCAATGTATCAATTATAAGCTATTTTGTTAATGTCGTACATACGTATACAGCGACTGCAGTCTATAAATTTAAATTTTCTGCTTTCTAATAATCGGTTGACGTAAAATTGGTTCATATTTGGGAAGCGTGGAAACAGAAACTGAAGGGGATATATTTTAAATATTAGGAGCAACTTTTAGACCAATGTTTGCAAGCTACATTAAAAGGCCGAAATTGAATACTTATTACGATTGCAGTTTAATTTACAAAATCCAAAAAATTATTTTTGATCCAGATTCCACTACGAAATTCTTATGTAACGTGGTCGCCTAAACTCAAAAATCGACATGAGACAAAATCCTATGGATACGTTTTTGAGATATCGCCCGATGAATATTTTGGTAATTGTTTAAGAAGACGAACGTTTTTGGCCATATGTCGCGTTAGAGATGACCGATTTGATCGCGACGATTTTTAAATTAAAGATGATTAAATTGTATACAATTCTTTTCTACAGTGTTTTTCAATCGGACCAATAGTTTAGGCGGAATCGAGCGAAGCTTAAGAAAAGTGTAATGTTTTGGGGCCGAAATTGAAATCGAAAATTCAGTACATAGTCTGGAAGACATAGAAATTATCATGTGACGGCCAGTTTCTTACATATTACGTAAAGTGCGCATCTTTGCGAAATAAACAAGCCCAACATGATCAAAATCCATCTACAAATAAGGATGTTATGGGCGATACAGTTGGGAGTGCCTGTTTTCAACTTTTTCCCTATTTTTGCATTTCTTCCTGTTTCTTGGCGAATTACGTATTTGTCTTCGATGAAAATAAATTTAAATGTATTTTATTTTATTTTTGAAAAGCAATTCTGGCTCTTGCTGTTTCTTTTGCCCGCATTGAGATCAATTACTCTTACAGGGGATCAGTCATAGTCACCCATCATTGATTCGTCCCAGAACCCTTGGTAGCGTCTCTCAATAGATTGCATTTGCTGACTGTTGATCACCTCGCCAGGATAGCCTACTCGTGGATGCTGTTCGAGTTGACTAACCAGGAGTGGTTCCCAGGTGCCCGCCTCCGATTGGTTTGAATTTTGGATATGTTTTAGAGGGTCGAAAAATAAGAAATGCATGTATTTCTATTTTGGTCGATTTGCATGTTCAAGGGGCGAAACCACCCTTCATAGTTACCGCCTAATAACGGTGACTGACGACAAGAACATCGTCCATACAGCAAGTTATGACGCAAAGTAAATTTATATAAAGTTTTACTGAACACAATTCTGTACCCCGTATGAACTTTGGGGGTTGGTTTCACCCCCTAAGCATGAAAACGGGCCGCTAAAAAGACACGTGTTTCTTATTTTTCGGTCCTCTAAAGTATATCCAAAATTCAAAGCAATCGGAGGTGAACACCTGAAAATCTTATAACTTTGGGGGTTAGTTTCATCCCTAAATATGAAAACGGCCCGGTATAAAATGGCATGTATATCTTATTTTTCGATCCCCTGAAGCATATCTAAAATTCAATGCAATCGGAGGCGTACACCTTGATACCTCCTCCTTGTATGTCGCTCAGGGAACGGAAGATCAATAGTATGCGTTAGGTTTAAGGGAACGTGAACATTTATGATAGATTAAAAGATACAAAATGATCGCGCGCTTTCTTAACCCCGCTGGATCGTTGAAATGACTTGTTCCACGATTGCGTTTTCTCTTTCCCTCCACCAGTATGGCCAGCTAATATCTCAATCGTCAAAGTGGTTTTCGACGGTGCTTCAGCATACGCCTATCCATGTACAGGCACGAGAGTACAGCTGGATAATACCCACCCATTTTCATTTACCGAACACGTAAGCCACGCAACCTACGGAGGTAGGTGTATACAAATACATTGGCAGCTTGAACTGGTACATACATAGGTAGAGGCAATCGTCACAAAAGGACCGGTCATTACGAATGTTACAGCGGCGGTTCGCGCGGCGCGTCAAAGAACGCTCATTAAATGCTGGCAATTAACTGCGGGGCCAAGCTCTCGAAGGCTCGCTCTTTCCATTCGTCTCTTTTCCTTCGTTCCAGCTGGTAACCTGGCCTCTCTCGCACTCGCGCTTTCCGCGCTGCAGTTCACGGTTGTAAAAGCGAGTCAGCTTCGAGTGTTGGACCCATACGCTTTAATGAGCCGCCTTACCAACAAGAACGATCGGCATGCGACCCATCTATCACTCTGCGACGCTGTTATTTAATGCTTTGCATCTAGACATGCTCGCACCTGAAATTTGTATTACGCCTTTGAACAAACGTTAGCTCAATCGCATGTGTAGGCGGGTGGAATAGTTTGCAAAAGTGCAGGGAGTGGCCAAAATGATGGTACAAGCGGGCAGAGGGTGATTCCTTAAACAAAAATAAATACAAAGTGTAGAATGAAATTTTTCATACGAGGCTTAGTTTTCGAGAAAATCGATTTTGAAATTTCGTTGGCCACGTATGCGCCTCAGTAAGAATTGATAGAATGCAACAGTGGATGTGGCACAATAGCTATTTTCGAAAAAGGCTTAGTTTTTAAGAAAATCGAGTTTGAAAATCTAAAAATCGATGCCGCCTTCGAATTGATTTTCTCGAGATCAAATGCCATTTGAAGGAAATTATTTTACAAATTCGAGTAACTTATACTGTTCCTTTCTAAGCAGTCGTCCTTAAATTACGTAAAGCTTGGCCGGAGGGGGGGGGGGGTCACGAATTTCTTACGATTTCTTACAAAGGGTGGAAACGGACTCAGGTAGCATCTTACGTAATATTTTTAAGGCTAAGTTCCAATATTAATGGTCCCACACGAAGCCAAATTAAATGAATTATACAAGCCTTTAAAAGAATTTTAATAACTGAAAAAATGCGTTGTAAAAAATATTACATAAGGAAGGGTGGGGAAGGGGTTGGAATATAAAATCTTACAAAATCTTATTACGGGGAAGGGACGGGGGTAAAAAATCGCCAAAATTACCCTTACGTAATTTAAGGACGGCCACTAATCGTGTGCACACGTAAACTTCGGATGAAAAAATTTGATTCTAAATTTTTTTATACATTTTTGCGTAAGGAATCGCCTCTTTCCCGTTTGTACCACTTTTTCGGTAGCAGTTTGTATCTCGTCCTTTAGTATAGTGAGGGGTTTATTACAATTTCATCTTGGTTAAAGGAGCTTAGTTGTAAGCGAAACATAGTGGTTAAGTAGGAAATAACATTCTTTATTTTAAAGTATTTGATTACGATTTCCATCATTTAAAAATTTGGGAAAGTAATGCTAGACACAGAGTTGGGCAAAATGTAATCTAATTACAACTTACAAATTACGATTAAAATGTAATTGTGTAGTTGATTACACATTATTTTCTGCAATCGTTAATTTAAGTAGTCGACCATTTGCTTTCGTCAACTACATAAATGAACGTTTACAGAAAATAATGTGTAATCAATAAGGGGAGACCGGGGTAAAGTGAACCTCGGGGTAAAATGAGCTTTCTTAATTTATTCTTTAATAATAGAATATATTTACAAATTTTGGGGACGTAATAAATGTGCATAATTATCAGTGTGATATTACACACATTTATTACGTCTCCAAACTTTGTAAATATATTCTGTTATTAAAGAATAAATTAAGAAAGCTCATTTTACCCCGAGGTTCACCTTACCCAGGTCTCCCCTACACAATTACATTTTAATCGTAATTTGTAAGATGTAATTAGATTACATTTTGCCCAACTCCGGCTAGATACTAGCTACGTCTTCCAAACAAAAACGCGCGATACAAAGTGTCCACCGCCCTTTTAAGCAAGACCCAACTGTGCTCATGTGTTGAGAGTCAATTGAAGAATCCCTGCAAAAAACACTGTAACCGCCAAAATTAAAGTAAAAAATTTTATCGGAAAATGGTGTACGTGGCAGTAATGCTATAGCATAGTATCCCCCAACCTTTTCAGGCCCTGTATCCATCTCAGAGTATACGAGAGTAAAAAATTCGTGAACAAGTTAAGGGGGAACACCACTGTGACGGCCGAAAAAGTAAGCCGTTTTTAAGAAATTTTTTCAGGAATAATTTACAGTTTTCATAGAAAATTGTAAAAACAGTGCGCTTTAGAAGAAAAGATTCGAAAATCCGCAAATGAAATGGACAGTTTTCGGGCATATTTCAAAAAAATTGTTTTCAATCAAAGAATCCGAACGTGCGGAAACTACACTCATATAGTTTATAAAAAAAATGACATTTGATTTCTGACCTGCTGTTCCATAGATACCTAGAAGGTTAATTAATATATTGATATTTATATATGTTTTCTATTTATTTTTTTCTGTACACTCGCAATCGTTTAAGGCATTGTAGTAAAGGTAGGTAATACAAATTTTATACGAAAACTGTTAATTATTCTTGAAAAACTTCGTAAAAATGGCTTACTTCTCTGGCCGTTACAGTGGTGTTCCCCCTTAAATGAAACACGAAGTGCTGACGCTGTAAATATTTTACATTTTATTTAGCTTGACTTGTGGGATCGTTAGTTTGTTACGGTGAAACTTGTAAGCTAATACCTTACCACTTCCGCATATCCGTTCAACTTGAAACTTTGCATACATACGTAGTTCCGATGACAATACAATACTAAAAAGCATAAAATACTTTATGGTATTTTTTTTTTAAACCAAGCTTTTATTAAAATGTACTAAAAAGGTTCCAATAAGTTTGACCGGCCCATATGACTGTCTGAGAAGAATTGCTTCATATGACTCAAAATAAACGCGTGAAAATATTGTATTGTCATTGAAACTACGTATGTGTAGAAAGTTTCAAGCCTACTGGATATGTTGAAGTGGGTGAAAATTAGCTTACAAGATTTCACCCCGACAAACTAACGAACTCACAACTGAAACTAAATAAAAGTTTGTAAAAAAATGAACCTAAAGAACTTGATTTTTAATTCACACCATACTATTCGAATACTGAAATATTCGAAATTTATTTGTAGCATTCGAATTCTTGTAAAGTATTCGAATTTTAAATTATTCAAATAATCCTAGCCCTAATGTATATCTAAGTTACTGATAAAAAAATTCCATGTCCTATTAGAATTATTTGCGTCTAAATAGATTACAAAAGAGACGCATCTTCTTCCTTTGCGGATGCTATAATCCTATACAAAACTTTTCTTTTCAGCACTAATAAGATAATAACAAAGTAATTATTCACGTACGCATCAGAAACAATTACTGAATCCTAACACAATTCTCTTATCTAATCTTTTATAACAGAGCAGAGAAAACGAATTGTCGCAAATAAATAACAGTGGTTTCTTTATTCTTATAACGGAATGTTAATCAACATAAAATTACATTTTTGTTCATCCTACGGACTATTAACTATGCACTCGATCCTAACTGTCCTTATTTTTCATTTCTCACGGTGTTTGATAAATAGAAACGATTTCGACCATTGACAATGTGTTTGGGACAATGGGGGTGGACCACACGCAGGAAGAAAGAGTGAAATAGCTGCGGCGAAGTAGCCTCTTCCTGACTGACCTATCGAAACCTTTCAGCGAAGATATGTCGTTACACAACAATTGGACCCGCTGACAATTGCTGGTAGTAAATCAGGAAGGCAGCACTTTTGTAGACCCGACAAGTCACACAGAAAAATGCGGATGCGGTCACAGCAAAGCTTTGGTCCAACGCCGCCTCTATTGTATCGCTTGGGTTTTGAGTGGTGTTCAATACCAACTACAAGATGTAACTGTAATTTAACAGAAAAAAGGGAAACTGGAAGATGAGCTTTCCTGTTTACTCGCCGAACTATGCCTGTTTACTTAACCATGGGCACTGCTATTTGTGGTAAATAAGTTCCTTTAAATTAGATTACTACTAACTTGTTAATTCATTTAGTGCTATAACATGTACAGTCGGCTGAGTGTGCAGATACCTACTGATACTCTTAACACGTTAAGCGCGACGCCGGTCCGTGGTGACTGACAGTGAACATTTCGTTTGGGTGAAATTGTTCTGTGGGGCAGGCAGTATAATGGTTAAATAAATCCCCACAAAATTACCTTTTTTGGGAAAAGGTACAATTTAAAAACATTGTCGTAAATTAATAGCTTTACAAAACTAATGATATACATAAATTGCGCCAATTATCACAATGACTATTTATTCAAAGAAAAAAATGTATTAAACAGTATTAAGTAGATATATTTTTATACAAATAAATATTTTAATACGAATAAATATTTTTGTCAAAACACTTGGCGCTGCTGTCTGAAAAAAATGTTAATTGTCTTGGTTAATAAATAAAATAAGACCAGATAGCACTGAAACAAGAAAGAAAGAAAAAGATTTTAATGCAATTTATGCATACTTATCCAGTTTAGCAACACCAATTCGGAGAGCAGCGCCAAGTATTTTGAATAAAATATTTATTCGTATTAAAATATTTATTTGTATAAAAATATATCTGCTTAATACTATTTAATACATTTTTTTCTTTGAATAAATAGTCATTGTGATAATTGGCGCAATTTATGTATATCATTAGTTTTGTAAAGCTATTAATTTACGACAATGTTTTTAACTGGGATTCTTTTTGATGGGTATTAATTTACGACAATGTTTTTAAATGGGATCCTTTTTGATGGGATTATATACTTGGCGCTCTATTTTGTACCTTTTTTTTAAAAAAGTTAATTTTGTGGGGATTGCACACATATTGTAGTGTTTATTGATGACTGGATAATTTGTTCACCCCCTAAGGGTAATTTTTTTTTAATTAACAATATATTATATTGTCATCCAAATTATGCACACCTGCAAAGCTACAAGACAATTGGATTGGTGGAATTGGTTTAAATTTGAGTTTTCAGATATGAAGCAAACATACAAGAAGCAAACAGAGGACCGACGCTGACTAAAATCGTTTATTTAATATAATATTGTGTCCCATATATTTTTTTTCTCGAAATTATAGTTTTTCATATTCATATTAAAATTCGATTTTACCTATATAGACATATTTCTTAAAACTCTAAAATTGAATTATGTATGAAAGTGTGCTTGTTTTGTTTTTAATTTGCTCGTACAGTGGGGTTAATTTCTCTTTCGCTTCTGCTTCGATTATCTGTAAATATATTAAAACTACATATTTTAGTTACAACTTAACGTAAAACATGTAGATATAGAAATGACCCTTTGCTACATTAAGTGTAGAGACTATAAAATGTGTCCGAAGAAAGTGAGAGCGCAGAAAGTCTTGTTGGAGGAACTTTAAATGCTAATGGTAATTTAGCGAAAATGAACAAAGAGATCCAATATTTTTAACGCACAATTTATTGGTGTTGGGAATAAAATTAACTTAATATGTTTATTGGTGAATTCAAATCTTGGTAATGGGAAACTAATAAAATTAATGAATAGCAAGGGAACTGCTGTGGATTTTAATAAAGTATTAGGAATATCTTTCACAAGAGATTGAAAAGTATCAAGGGAGATGCGTTTTCAGCGTACTTTCTTCAATAATGTGACTTGCTCTACATTGCAAGCAGTACGCTATAATTTTCTTAATTCTTAATGCTACGCTAATTTGACAAATTTTGTCGATTTACCTTATTTGACAAATTTCCAGAAACTTGTGCGAAATAAGATGCTTCTCTGTCTATTTAACCTTCTCCGGACAATCTCCAAACCTGTGCATCTCCTTCATTTCTATCGAAGCTTGTGCATCCCTTTCATTTCTATCCAAGCCTGTGCGTCCCTTTCGTTTTTATCTAAGCCCCTGCATCCCCTTCATTTCTATAAACTTTACATAAAAACTCTAATGTAAAAATAGTTTGCTGGTATAAAAACAATATATTATTTTGTAGAACCTTGTGGGAAAGAAGATGCTTCCCTGTAGAATCTTCTCCGGACAACTTTCTAGTTTGTGCGTCCCCCCCGTTTCTATAAGCTCGACATAAATAGTCTATTAAAAAATTTTAGTGACTTACCTTGTTAATTGAGACAATAATTCAGTGTTCTGTATGGTGTAAAAACTCGTGACATTTAAAAAATTTTAACTAATTTCCTTATTTCACACTTGACAGATTATAATTGTTTGACACTAGCTAGGTTACGTTTATCTCGACAGATCTGCTCTCTGCTAGCTGCCACCTGACAACGATTTGTTACGCGATTGGCCGAAAGTGCCGAAACCTTCATCGAATCAACGACATGGATATTGGAGACATTTCCTCTCCCTTTCATGCTCCCCTCTTGCCCACACTTGACGATGACGATTCTTAATTCTTCAGAACATAAAATTCGCCAAATTGGAAATTTGCATTGAAATATCTCGGCTCATAAGGCACGTAGGTCTAAAGTGAAGACACTTTTCTGATGTAAATCAAACCCAAGCTATCCATTAAGACCATTCAAAATCTAATCGGATCAGCCGTTATTGAGATTCGATAATCTCAGGGTTTTTGATAGCGGGTCGCGGCGTAATATAGACACTCTGTGCTCGCGCTGCGCATATATCTATATATACTTGGCACTAGACACTACCATGTTTCTTGATTGTTATAAATCTTCTGTTTATATTTTATATAGATCTGCATTGGCTGTCGCATTCTCATAGCCCAAACTTAGAGCATATATACATGGAGGTATCATTGCCTTAGAGTGACTGCCTCGAAACTGTCGGCAACATCACGTGAGAGAGAATGAGAGAAGTAGATGTCCTATTCGACCGTAATGCGCAAGCGCCGATATCGTGCGACAGAGAAACACATCTTGCGAGTGAGAGAAGTATATGTCCTAATCGTATCGTACCAAAAATGAACCTGAATTTATCACATACTTGTGTGCACGACATACTTTAATTAATTTAATTTATTAAATATTATATATATTTACTTACGAGTAATAGGAAGCCGATTTATCTCGGTTACCACACAACAAGCAATATCGGCATGGCATTTTTTAATTTCAACTCGATACATATAACCGTTTTTCAAAAGGTACGTACGAGCGTAAATAACGATATTCATAGTAACCGCGGATGGTTGCCAACGATATCGGTGCATGCGCATTACGGTCGATTAGGACATATACTTCTCTCTCTCGCACCATGTTGGCGACAGTTTCGCGCTTTCAATGAGACCTCCATGTCTATATGCTCTAAGAGCCCAAACGGCACTGAAACAAAATCGTCACCGCAACGTGTGTATCTTCTGTTTTTACTTTGTAACCGAACACCGCGCAGAGTGATCGCCGCTGTGTCCCGGCTCAATGGAAAGCAGAGCAAAAACGGCTCCGCGCTCAACGTGTCAAATTGCTTGAGTATTACAAGTTGTTTGATTATCTGTATACAATGTTTGCAACGATTATTTCCCAATCCGTAGACGGCTTTAGAATGGTTATATTATTGGCCGTTCTTGTTATAATTCACTTGAGATTGGACTCATTAAGGAATTGCTTCTCATAGAGGTGACTTCGAATTAAACGGAAATCGATTAAGTAGTAAGGTACAAATTAAACAAATCTCGAGTAATCAAGACGAATAAGTGAATAATAAATGAAATGTGAATGACGCGACGAATTGCTCGACTAATGGATGTTAATTATTTTTATAAGCATTAGTTGGAGAGCTGTAAGTCAATCAGTGTAGGTCCATCAGCATTCAAACCGAGATGAATAAGGTTTTTACAAATTAGTTGTAAAAAAATGTCTATAATACTAAAGATACATAAAACGACTTTTATTGTAGATATGATAAAATATAAATAAACTTACCGCAATAAATAACTGCAAGAGAAACAAGAGAGGATCACCATGGCTTTTTAAAAGAAATCAGATCGAATAAAAAAATTGTAACTTATGTGAAGTGTCCACTGAAAACTTTGAATAAATTCTCGTTAGTCTCTAACTCAACTTCACTATTTACAGAAAATTCCCAAGTATCTTAAAAGTATACATTAAAGTTGTCAGAAATTGAATATTTATATTCAAAATACACGTTAATAAATATGCGTATGAAATTATAACAAGTTTTTTTAAAGTTTCATTTTATTTACCATCATCACAAGCAGACAAATTTGTTTTCATTCATTGTTCAAAATTGTTCATTCATTGTTCAATTCAATTGTTTATCAAGTGAATATTTGGATTCACTATCAGAAAAACGGTAATTTTCTGATAATAAGGAACATGTATTTTCATTTTCTTTTACTCATGGTGCAGGTATGACGGCCCTGTATAATTATTTTTTAAATAACAAACAACAAACTTGTATGTACTTGGCGTGAAAGTGACTTACACTGAATGTCCTCTGAATAATTTTGTTTACTTAGTAATTCCGTGGTCAATGTAAGTACCGCCATCTATCGCTTACGTATGAAAGTAGTGACTTAATTCATTTATTACCTGAAACTTTTCACAATAAAGTGGATTTTGCATTACGTAATTTATTTTTAGGAAAACTTCGACTTATACTGATTAGCTTCGGAACCCTCTTCTTGATTCTAATAATTCATAGGTGTATACGGTGCGCAGGTGTGACATCTAAAACATGCCACATGAATAAAGCCACAGAACAGGTAAAAAATAGACCCTTCATTCTATTGTCTTGTGTGTCACTCGATTTTGTGGCTCTAGAGCCCCATTACCAATTCCGTGTCGCATCCCACGTTAACGGCTAAGCATGAAATAAGAGTGCAGCGCTGTAAGCGGTAGGAATGAAAGTTATAATAGCGGTGTGAATTTAGATACAGGGTGTCCCGATGCCAAATCACAGACCAGGTATTATAGAATAGACCTTTCACTCTTTTGTCTTCGGTGTCACCGTTCTGAAGTACCGATATTCTGAAACAACCACTGGTTTTCGAGCGCCCTCTCGGATTTTCGAGCGGTGGTTGCGGGAAACATAATGTATTTCTAGCATTGACACAGGTAAAGCTGCTGGTATCACCGAGAGAAGTATTGAAGCTGTGTTATACAGGGTGTCCCACTAACTCGGTTCACCTCAAATATCTATTATTTCAAGCAATAAACGAAAATATTATTTATAGAAGTTGTCTCGTTGTAAGACACACAAAACACGGTGAAACTAGTTTATTTACAGGGATAGATTGGATGTGGAGGCCAATTTTATTTTTTCAAATGGACTGTCAAATTGTTTATCGTCAAATTCAATAGAATAGCGAATTCTGAGTATGAAAGTATTAAAGTGCATTAATCCTAAAACTTATTGTTTCTGAGATATTCAACATTGTCCATCCTATTACTTTGATTATGTAACATATTCGAAGCTATGCTCAGTTCATTTCGGATAGCCAGCCGTTGAATACGGAAATAATACAATAAAACAATAAATACGAACGTGAAAGAGCGCTTTTTTACTCTTGAAAGTATAAACATGCCATGTGAGGCGTGTGTAATAAACCAATTGAACGATTATTCGGCGCAACATTTAAACAATAGTATGTACACCACAAGTGCCTTTCTTTCACCTTAGTTCCGCCGTTACTTCAAAGTGAATCTACTAATGAAATTCGGAAATCCTAGACGGAAATGGTAATGGGGCTCTAGAGCCTGAAAATCGAGTGACACGGAAGACAAAAGAGTGAAAGGTCTATTCTATACCTGGTCTGTGATAGGATAGACCCATCACGCAACGTAACTTTGTGTCACACGCTCGGTGAGCTCGCGAGCAACCTTACCATTTTCATGTCACACCCAACGTTATCGATTCAATCTAAAATAAGATTGTGACGCTACGCGTGGTAGGAATTAGAATTCAACACGGATAAAACTTTGATCATTTGAAACCCGTGATTTACAAATGATTCTGTCACAGTAACAATTTAAAGATCGTTTTATAAATGTATTCCGTTCAACGACAGGGAAAAAAGGATCACAACAAAACAAGAACACATACGCCTTTTAACCTGCTGTCCTATTCGGGTTTATATACAGCAAAACAAATTTATTTAACATAAAAATTTACACAAAACAACATTATTTGTGGAAGATATGTTTTGATGATGTAACGTGGAATACCTCGCCAAGGAATATATTTTAACAAGATGCTGAAGCAGAGAGGACTTTAAAAATTGTAAAAATCCCTTCAGTTCCAGTATCTCGCAGAAATATTCCAACTTGCACTTATCCTTCTATTTTAACACTATACTCGTGTTTTGGGGCCCGGTAGGAAAAATCGAACAACATTTCAAGTTACATATTTTATTCTTACATTTTACCATAGTATTGCAAGTTAAAGAAATTCTCATATCTAATTAGAATATTTGACAATCACAGCTATCGGCTCGGTTCTCACCGATTACCAGGTCTCACCGCGAGGAGGTTGCTGTTCTCGGAGACCCGTAGAGAGATAGATGGAATCAAAGTTCCGTCGATCTCCCTGTACATGAAACCCTTAGCCTAGTAAACCGAAGAGATGGATGGAATCAAAGTTCCATCGATCCCTCCGGTTTAGATATAGAATCTAACTCCTCATCGGAGATGAGAAACCAACGAAAGAGCAACAAAACTAATTCAGTCACTACTGGGTAATCCGCCAGGTCTCACATTGAGGGGTTGCTACGAAATACTCCAATCCCATCCACCCTCCATTATAATCAACTCATCGAGTCACGCATTGCAAGCAATGAGAGAAGCGACAATCTCAGTCTACTATTTAAAAAAAATCCGTGGACGCGAAAGAGAAACAGACCTCCGATTATCATCTATCTCCCTGTACGTACATAGTTCTTTATAATTCTCTTACTTAAATCTAAACGCATGAATCCCTCGGCGACTCTCAAATGAATCCCGGAATATCTGCCGAAAATATATTAACCCGTTGAACTTTGGTTGCAATATTAGAGGGAAAAGGCTACTGTATTTTTTTAAAAGATTTTAATTTAAGGTCCAATATACAGTGTTCTCGAATATGGTAGGCATGTGTAAAAACTGAAGAAGGAAAACTTTTACTGCTTCTTTTATACACAACATAATACGATAACTCAATTTTTAGTGTTCGCAATATTTTCCTCGAAACGAAGGTGGCCCTCAGTTATTTAAATGTAATGCTATATATTTGATTATCCAATATGAGAGCGATTGTCACGACAAATTCAACCATATGGTATACTCTGATCTTCAAGGGATTGAAGACTATAACGGAGACCGAGGTAAAGTGAACCTCGGGGTAAAATGAGCTTTCTTAATTTATTCTTTAATAAATATATAAAATAATTATATAATTTATATATTTACAAATTTTGGGGGCGTAATAAATGTGCATAATTATCATTGTGATATTACACACATTTATTCCGTCTCCAAAATTTGCAAATATATACTGTTATTAAAGAATAAATTAAGAATGCTCATTTTACCCCGAGGTTCACTTTATCCCGGTCTCCCATACACATGGTTAGGAATAAAAGATAAAATTCAATCTACTAGATAGATAGTTCGATATATTTATTTCATTCCTAACCATGTGTAGCCTTGAAGGCCATAGTATACCATATAGTTGAATTTGTCTTGACAGTCGCTTTCATATTGGATAATCAAATTTCCATTTAAAAAACTGAGGGTCACCTTTGTTTCAAGGAAAATATTGCGAATACCAAGAATTGAGTTACCGTATTATGTTGTGTTTAAAAAACAGTAAAAGTTTTAATTCTTCAGTTTTTTACAAATACTTAACATATTCGAGAACACTGTATAAGAATAGCATATACAGCCGCTTGGCCGCTGCGAGTACCCCACGGCTCAGTCAGTCGAACCGGTGAGATTTGACGCAGAGTCAACTTTCGGCACTTTTTTCAGGCCCAATTTTAAAATGTCTATATTTTGGAAAATTTGTCCATCAAGGGGAAGGATAGAACTATAATCTATATTCTCCCTTTTCAGAATTTTAAAATCGCGCCCGGTGTTAAAAACCTGCATTTGTTTAAAATAATTGCACAAAAATGGTTCAACCATTTTTTAAACTAAAATATTTTTTTCTTAAAACGTCAATGTCTTATCAATAAGCACTGTAAACCTCATCTCCATCCGTTTACTATTTCCATAGCTATAATGTATTGAAAAAATTTAGCACTTAACATCAAACAGTAAAATCGACATTTTTCAAAATATTGCAAAATCCTTTGAGGTACGTTTAAATATCACTTACGACTACATCATATTCAAATTTCAACAATATCCGAAACGTTACTGCAACAAGTGTCCGATTTCGCGTGGAATGTCCCATTTTAAACACGCCATTTCAATTATTTCACATTCCTTGCACTCGGAATGGACTTGTTGGGTAAAGTCTTTTTGCATGCATTTTGTAGGATGCATATCCTACTAAACTGCACTGCGTGCAATTAGGTAGGATGCTTACCCTTCCCAAATGCGAGCACAAATATTACTACACAGGAATACAAGGTACTCGTGTCTACTATCGCATGCAAGTACAGAATATGACTCACTGGTCGGCGAATATGGTCCATCCTGTCATCCTCGCTAGTTTCGAAGCTTTGGGCCCTCTCTAGGGCCTATGGTAGGCCCTCTCTAGGGTCCCCCTTTGAGCCCTCTGTAGGGCCCACGCGCTAGGCCCTCTATAGGGTCCATGGGGTGGCCTCCCCCAGGGCCCACGAGCTAGGCTCCCTCTAGGGCCTAGGATCTCCTTGGTAAGCCTAAGCTGAAAATTGAAGTTAAGCGAAAATTTGACTCTACATCCGCGATAAAAAAGCAATTAGAGCACCGGTGCTCTGGACGAACTTTGTATGCGCAAAAAAGTGGCTCTATTTTCGCAAAGAAAATTCTACCGGAACTTCGGTGCTCTGGACAAGTCTTATATATGCACGAATTTGACTCCCAATTAGCGGTAATTCTACTTCAAGTAAGAGCCGCGGTGCTCTGCAAAATATGTAGATGAACGCGAAAAAAACGGGGACTCTACGATCGCATTACGCGCGATCACAAAGGAACTTGCTAGTAGACTGCAAGATTGCTAGGAAGACCGATTCTATTTGGAACCGTTCCAAGTTTTTCGCGGTGACTCTATTCGACTCGATCGATATACCATTATTTTACGAATTATTAATTGGAATTGCACAAATCGCGAGCAACTTTTATATTGATTTAATTTTCTGGCCCTCTCCAGGGCCTACGAGCTAAGTATTCCCTAGGGCCAAGAATCTCTTTGGCAAGTCTAAGCTGAAAAGTGAAGCTAAGCGAAAATTTGACTCTACTTCCGCGATAAAAAGCAATTAGAGCACCGGTGCTCTGGACGAACTTTGAATGCGCAAAAAATTGACTCTACTATCGCGAAGAAAATTCAACTTGAGCTTCGATGCTCTGGACATGTCTTAGATATGCAAAAATTTGACTCCAAATTCGCGGTAATACTACTCTAAGTAAGAGCCACGGTGCTCTGCTAAATATGTACATGGATGCGAAAAAATCGGGGACTCTACGACCGCATTATGCGCGATCACAAAGGATCTTGCTAGACTGCAAGATTGCTCGGAAGTCTGGTTCCACTCCGAACCTTTTCAAAATTTTCGCGGTCACTCTACACGACTTGATCGATTCAATTATTTTACGAATTATTAATCGGAATTGTAAAAATCGCGAGCAACTGTTGTATTGATTTAGTTTTATAATTTTAAAACAGACACATGCATGTCACTATCTACGAGTACCTTGTATGGTCAGCTCATTGGATTCTGCAATTCCCAACACATATGCGCAGCGGTTTGGGGCCCATTTCATGTAATTAACATTCGTTTTAACACCATTCTGCAATATATCGTAAATATGGTTTAGAAAAGAGCCACGTCACGAGGCTACTGCCAATACGCCCTAGACCATATTCGCGAAATATTGCATATGTGTTCCCGAAAGGAATACCGACCAGTGAAATAGGCCCATGCATGTCGCGCATTTGTGTTGGAAGGGCCAGAATCGAAAGAGCTGGCTACGCTATGTTTTCTACAGAAACAATTTCGATCTATTGCATTCACCAATATTCAAAGAATTGTAAAGTGACTTGCCGTTCGCTGTCATCAAGAGTACTGCATCTCTGCAAACTCGTAACCTCTGACCAGCAACCCTGAGACCAGCAGCCCTCAGCTCATCATCCCTTTAGCCTTCGCCCAGCAGCTCCAGTTGGACTTGTGCATGACTCTACTTTCGCGGTGAAAAGGCTATTAGAGCACCGGGCTCTCGACTAGTTTTACTTGCGCAAAAACACTGATTTTACGATCGCATTACGGGCGATCACAAACACTATTACTGAAACAGACAATTTGTATTTAAACAAGTTCCAAAAAATTTACTTTAAATTCCAGGCAGCCGCATGGAGCGCCACGCAACTCGGACATTCAGAAAAATTTCGAGCAGCCCTGTGGGGCGCTTACTGTTTCCGAAGATTAACAGAAAAAAGTAGTGGCCCCTTTGGGCGTCTAATACTTTTCAATTTTAATGAGAAAAGAAGCGGCAGCCTTTATGGGCGCTTAACGATGCCTAATCACAAGCCGGAAGAACAGCAGCCTCTTTGAGCGCATAATAATTCCGAATTGTAATGTGAAAAAAGCAGCCCCGTCAGGCGCTAATGGCATGGAATGTCAGGAAAATTTTCTAATTCTAAGCCGTAATAAGTTCTACCCAGCACAGGCCTATGAAGGGCGAGCACACCATGCGCGAAATCGAAATCAGTGATCGAAGGCGAATTGTATTTCTAGAAGAGTGCGTTTGGCACTCTTATATTTAAAAAGAACGAGACGGGACATAGAAGCTTATCGCCCGAAGTACGCAAGTGCATTTCTGAATATATATCCAGACCGAACCAAGCTCACCGAATAAGTAAGTTTGGCTCGATCTGGACCCTTAAACTAGATCGTAGGCTTTAGCTTGATAACGTTTTGCAGGTCGCAATGCACTGGAATACGTTACCAAGTCCAGGCACACCAACGTGGAGGTACCTACGAAAGTGACCCATTTCTAAGAAATATTTCTGGTCCATATTCGACCAATGCTTTGCGCATTTTTGAAAATTTGGAAAAAGTCTTACGACTAAAGTTCTTAAACTAAGACTTATTGCTAGGTTGATTTTAATATTGTAAGGAGAGAGAAAAGTAGAAGTAGCGAGCATAGTGACCATGTAGTACCAATATTAACTGTCATTCTCAGATATTATTATTTGTATGAGAAAGAGCTTCAACTTATATAATTAAAAATCCTTAATAAATGAATGCTTTCGATTCTCGTTTAATTAAGAGAATCTAATGGTTCGAATGTAATTAAACTTGAGAAGTGTAATTCGTATTCAAAGCATCAAGCTTTGATTATAAAATTCAAGAAAAATAATTTAGAATATTTAAAACACATTATTAGAACTTTAATCTCGAATTACAAATTTATTTATTGCTTTTGTCTGTATTAAACATTTGGAAGCATGCGCGTTAATGTTACAGTTCGCGAGTAGAAAGTATGTATTCTTAATCACTGTGATCGCTACAGCAATCATTTGTTCAATAGCATGCAGAAAAATTGAAAAAATTAAAATATACGACTCACCGATCGTTGAACACAGTTTGAACAATGTCCCTAAGCAGCAGGTCAAGAAGTATTCTAGATACTGGGTGAATTGTAGTAGAATCTTGTTAAGCGACCTCTCACATGGTCCAGGAATCGGTTAAATTAATCCAGGAATCGAGATATCGCGAAATAATATGCTCATGCGTTCGCTGAGATCCGATCATTGTACCAGGTAAAGTTCAACTGGCAGGTGACTACTTTGGTAGAGGTTGTTGACGTTCTGGTCAGATTCGTCGAGGCCAGAAATAATTTTATATATGTCCATTGGAAATTTTTCGACTGTTTCCCATCCAAGTTGAAATGTAATTACTTTGATAAATTATTATAAATTTTTATTAATTTTTATAAATTATTTATATAATAATGTATTTATTATATAAATAATTTATATATAAAAGATGGGGATTCAATAATGAACTTATTATACAATAAATAATTTATATGTATACGTTTATATTCATGAATATGTGTACCTATGAAAACTATGAAGTAATATAATATATTCCATTAAGTAAATATAGTAAATCTGTATTAATATATATATAAATCATTTATATATCAGGAAATAAATACACAACAAGAAGAAGATAAATGATTTATACATAAATCGAAATTTATTTTCTGCATGCCATTAACTATAAATAAATCTTTCCAACTTGGTAATATATAGATTATTTATGGGTTTATCGAATTAATAATTAATTTAGTTCGATATATTCCAAAAATCTAGTGATAATAATTTAAATTTGATTAATAGATATTTATACACACACACACACACACAATATATATTTAATAATATATATAATATATATATGTATATAAATTATTTATTATATAAACTAATATATCAAAGACATAAATATAACTGCTACTACTATAAAACAAACATACTCACCAATATTATATAATTTATATATTTATAAATATGTGGGCACATTTATATTTCTTGTGGGAGTAATATAGTTAAATTAACTCTCTAATTTGTTGCATGTCACGAAAATGATTAATAAAGTAAAAATTTTGATCTAAATAATTCTAGAAACTCGTTCATTGGAGGATGAATGAAATAATAGAATTTTAGGTAATATAAAGTTAGGTGGTAATTTAAAGTGGGGGTGGTCAATTTTTGTACGAAAGGATTTGATTTATAAATTATTTTTTTTATTATATTAAGATTAATAAACAAATTACTTCCTTGGCAGAATAGTGCCTTAAATTTAGAATTTAAAATACGTGTATAAATTATAGGTAGTAATTTATTCATTAGTTACACATTCTTTCAATATACTTTATATGATTGTTTTATTGTTGCTAATAATAATTGGTATAACTTTTTTATCTTTATTTGAACGGAAAATTTTGGGTTATATTCAGGATGAAAAGGGACCAAAGAAGGTAGGAGTGGCAGGGTTATTACAACCTTTTAGTGATGTTATTAAATTATTAAATAAAGCATTTTTTTATCGATAAGGTAAATTTATAGTTATATTATTTCAGGGTTGCATTGATTTTATTATTATCAATGACAGTTTGATTGATTTATTCATTTCTTTTAAACATATACTCTATAAAAATTGGAATTTTATATTTATTGAGAGTATTAAGAATATGTGTTTATCCTGTAATGATTGGAGTTGGGCTTCAAATTCTAATTATTCAAAGTTAGGGGCGATTCGATCAATTTCACAGTCAGTTTCTTAGGAAGTAAGTTTATTTTTAACAATGTTTTCTGTAATTTTATTACTTGAAAGTTATTCACTATTGGATTTATATAAATTTCAAAATTATATTAAATTTATTTTATTTTTAATTCCAATTTATTTAATGTCTTTAATTGGATTATTAATTGAATTAAACTGAACGCCTTTTAGTTTAGTTACCGAGTATATTAGAGGTGGCTTTGCATTAATTTTTATAGCTGAGTTTTTAAGTATTATTTTTATAAGATCTTTAATTTCATTGATGTTTATAATCTTTTATTTAGCTAGAGTTCAATTTTTGGGTGCACGATTATATCATATTTTTTTGTTATCCGAATTCGTGGTGTTACACCACGTATCCGATATGGTGAATTAATATGTATATATGTTGAAACAAATTCCTTTCATATGCTCTAATTTATTTAGTTTTTATTTTTGGTTTAAAATTATTTTTCAACCGTGGTTAAGTAAATAGAATTCTATATTTTCAAAATATATGTCTAATCAAACTCATTAACTAGATTTTATAGATTAATTTATCTCGATATTTATTTATATTGGGATTAATCAGAAAGAAGAAAAAGTATAAAGTTGTCAAAATTTGACTTATTCTTTGTAATGATACTCGCGATATGTTTCCCTCCAAATCAAGATAGTAAGATAAATAATGAAACATATCTTCGGAATATAAATTGATTTTTGAGATAAAATGTTCTTGATATTATATGATAAGTCTTGGTAAATGGTAGAACTATTAAGATTAAAATTAATACGATTAGACCAATTACTCCTACCAGTTTGTTTGAAATTGCACGTAGAATTGAATAGGCAAATAAAAAGAATTGTTCAGATTTAATATGGATGGGGGTAGATATTGAATTAGCATAAATAAAATTATCAGGCACTCCTAAAATGTAAGGATATTGTATAATAATTAAGAAATAAAGTCTAAGGATTACAATGAAACCTAAAATATTCTGAACTGTAAAGTACAAATAGAATGAAATTTTGTATTTCTTTCTATTTGTTTCTATTGGATTTTTTTAGATAAAGAAAGAATAAATGTATAATTACTGAAATTACAATAATTAATGGTAGAATAAAGTGAAATGAGTAAAACTGGGTTAGAGTAACATTATCAATAGAGAATCCTCCTCAAATTCATTCAACTATTATTTGACCAATATAGAGAATAGCTGATAATAGGTTAGTAATTATTGTAGCTCCTCAAAAAAAATTTGACCTCACAGTAAAAACTAGCCGAGGAATACTGCAGCTATTGGATATTAATAAAATAATTACTCCTACAGGGGTTAATTTAAAAGAACAATAGTAAATTCCTCGACCTACACGTAGGCACATATATGTATAGCGATAAAATATAGATACACCGTTTTAATTGCATTAGACGAATTAATCATCCTAAATTTACATTCTTTATAATATTTATAATTATTTTAAAGGGTAGATTAATATTTGAGCAGTAGTGTAAAGATAAAAAATACCAGAAAATTCCCCGTGCATTCTTCGTGCGTAGTGCGAGGATGTGTCCAGACTCGTGGAAAGAGTTTTCCCAAAAGTCTTCTAGATAAAGGGTATATCGCAGTGAAATGCTGTTTAAAGACCTCTCACACAGTCCGGTAACCGATAGAATTAATGCACGAAGCGAGATATCGCGAGTTAAGAAGCACCATGGCACTGCATATAATTCACGTCCGATCACGTTCGCGTTTGGGAACCGACTGCGATACACGCACACGCAACGTAGTTCAATGTTTTGACTTTGACAGAGGTTCTTGTCGCGCTCGGCCGACTCGTAGCTAACTTGAAATTCGTCGAGGCCAGAAATAATATTATATAGCAACGTCCATTGCAAAATTCTCACTTTTCACAACTACACCCGACACCCGTACTAGTGAAAAGTGAAATGTTTTTATGTAGAGCTTATAGAACCGAAGGGGGCGCACAGGATTGAATAAAAATGAAGCATCTTTTGTCGCACAAGTTCTTGCAAATTTGTCAAATAATGTAATTCGACAAAATTTGTGAAAATTTATAGCACTAAGAATTAACAAAATTATTGCCGACTGCATGCAGTGTAGAGCAAGTCACATTACTGAAGAATGTACGCTGAAAACACACTTCCTTGATACTTTTCAATCTTTTCTCAAAGATATTCGTAATACTTTAAAATCCACGGTAGTTCCCACGCTATATGTTAATTTTATTAGCTTCCCATTAACTATATTTCGATTCACCGATAAACGTACTCGATTAATTTTATCCCAACACCGATAAATTATGCGTAAAAAATATTGCATCTCTTCGTTCATTTTCCCTAAATTACCATTAGCATTTAAATTGTCTGCAGCAAGACATTCTGTCATACTCTCTTACCTCCTTCGGACACATTATGTAGTTTCTATGCCTACTATAGCAAAAAGCCACTCTAATGAAAGACGATATAACTGCTCACAAAAAATTCTTATTGCCAAATTACTTTTGTTCGATCACAATATTGTAAGTAGTGGAACAACGAATGTGGAAAATTTCTACATCCAGGTAATGTGTAGGGACTAAGAAAATTGTAGAGATTGTAAAAGATTCGCGACTGTCGAAATTACAAAGATTTGAAACGATTCGCGACTGTTGAAATTGTAGATATTGATAACGTGTAACCACTGTTGAATTTGTACATATTGGAAATGATTAGTATTATTATAATAATACACTAATTCAAGAATTAAATAAAAAGTACCTTACAAATTAAGCCTAACCGCTGTTGCTGGCACTAAAATTACCTTTATTAAATTTAATAGATAAATTAAACCTTCATTCATTTTTAAATTAAGTATTTACATAAACAATTACCATTTAAATAATCATTATTTAAAACTTGAATTTATAGATCATTTAATTTAATTAATTTACTAACTGAAATTAAACTAATTTAAATAAATACGAATTTTGACCACTTTAAATTACCACGTAACTTAAAATTACCCAAAATTCTATCATTTCATTCACCCTCCAAAGAACGAATTTCTAGAATTTTTTAGATCGAAATATTGAATTTTGTTAATAATTTTCGTGACATCCAACAAATTAGAAGGTTAATTTAACTATATTACTCCCGCAAGAAATATAAATATGCCCTCATATTTATAAATATATAAATTATATAATGTTGGTGAGTAGGTTTTTTTATAGTATTAACATACATATATATTTATGTCTGTGATATATTCATTCTTAGCGACAATCGAAATTACAGAGATTTTAAACGAATTGCGCTTGTAGAAATTGTAGAGATTTTAAACGATTCGCGACTGCTGAAATTATATTTATGTCTATGATATATTCATTTTTAGCGACAATCCAAATTACAGAGATTTTAAACGAATTGCGCTTGTAGAAATTATAGAGATTTTAAACGATTCGCGACTGCTGAAATTGTAGAAATTGTAAACGATTAGCGACTATTGGAATTGCAGAGATTTTAATCGATTCGCGACTACTGAGATTCTAAATATTCTGAACGATTAGCGACTATAAAAATTTCAGTGATTTTAAACGATTCGCGACTGCTGAAATTGTAGAAATCGTAAACGATTAGCGACTATCAAAATTTCAGTGATTTTAAACGATTCACGACTGCTGAAATTGTAGAAATCGTAAACGATTAGCGACTATCAAAAGTACAGTGATTTTAAAGGATTCGTGACTGTTTAAATTGTAGAAATCGTAAACGATTAGCGACTATCAAAATTACAGTGATTTTAAAGGATTCGTGACTGCTGAAATTGTAGAAATTGTAAACGATTAGCGACTATGCAAATTACAGATATTTTAATCGATTCGCGACTGCTGAAATTGTTGAAATTGTAAACAACTCACGACTATTGAAATTACAGACATTTTAAACGATTCGCGACTGTTCAAATTATAGATATTGTAAGATTAAGGATCTTATTGTATTGCTTAAAGCTCGCAGAATAAAGTCGAAAATCGCTGATTTCGGGAATTTCCGCAATTTTCGACCTTATTCTGCGATCTTTAAGCGTTCATAGCGCAGAGCAACGTTAACCGATTTTGATGAAATTTTAGGCAGGTATATAACCTACTTAAATCTACAAACGGGTTTTTGAATTTTCATTACAGGCTTACAAAAAGAAGTTTAAAAAACGACCTTTACTATTTTTTTTTGCTGTTCCGACCAAGTACATTTGTTTCAAAACGACGATTGACAACATTTAGCAAACTAATCCCTCTAGCTTCTCAAAAAACTCACGTCGTTTGGACGAAAGTTATGCGATTTTAGAAAGTGTACAAATACTTTTTTACTAACTGTAGATGAAAATATGGACAAATGGGGGTATTTAAACATATTAAAAAAACAATGTAAAGCAAAGTATGGAAAAAATGGGTATTTTAAATACTTCCAGATTTTATGCCAGTAATGACCCCAACCATACTTTCTACGTAACGAAGAGTTAGTTACTGTATTATTGTACAAAAGTGATACAAACGCTTCCACAATCACCAGCTATCAATGTTATAGAACATGTGTGGCATGAACTGGAAAAAAGAAGTTAAGTTACGCTGCGTTTCTAATAAACAACAATTGAGGTCTGCACTGCAAGAAGAGTGGGCAACCATTTCGAAGGAATTTTGGGAAAAATTGGTGCAATCGGTTCCACGACGACTACAAGCAGCCGAAAATAATCGTGGATACCCTAGAAAATATTGAAATGACCTTTTGTTTTTTTCTATTAACGATAATACTGCCCTCTTTAGTTTAAATGTCTTATCTAGCATTTTGAAATAACCGAGAAAACTGAAGTTTTATCATTTACTTTGTACCATCCTGATTTTCCTTCATTCAAATTAAAACATGCTGTCATTATTTTGTAATAGCCTAATATAATTTTTTGTAATAGGTGTACCGGTGGCAAATTTATTATTAACGTACCAGTTAATTAATTGTTTTAGATAAAATATTGTAACCATTTTGAAAGATGTTAGGTTAAATACATTAGACTGTTTATAAATCTTTACGAAGCACGTAGAGTTTTCTAACTATACTTAAAAGGTAAAAGATGTGTGGAACTTCAAATATTTCAACATATCTCAAAAAATGAAAGAACAGCTTAGGACAGTTTAACTAAGGATGGCAGAATAACATATTTTTGTAAATTTTCAGTGACTAACATTTTCTGTATATTATTCTCCAATATGTTTAATTTTCTTATTACGAATAAAGTTTTTTACTTGCAATCAGTATACAGTGAGCCTCGAAAGTATTCGAACGCACGCCATTAATACAGTAAACAATAAAAATATACATGTTAGACTTAAGTTTTAAAAGTAACGTTGTAACTGCTATAAGACACAAGTATCGAGATTATATATACCAAATTTGAAATGAATCGGATAATATTTGCAGAAGTTATGAAACATTTACTGCAAAGATGTACTGAAACAGGGTCACAAAAGTATTCGAACGGCATTAATTGAAGGGTTGGATGCAATAAGGGGACTAGCGCTCGAAACTGTGAAAAAGTATTGTCCAATCGCTAAGAAAAATTGGAAAATTAAATGTTGTTAAACTGTATTTTAAAAAATATAGTCTTGTAAAGCTCGTCACGGCACACATTTTTGTATTTACAGTTTTTTAATTGAATCATTAGTATTCGAGATAAAAATTATAAACAAAAAAAATTTCTTCGACCAAAGTCAACATCTTTTTAAACATAAATTGCGATAACTTGAGTAAATATTAACGGATCGTTATGAGACTTGAAACATAAAACTCAGAAAACTCTAGCGAAGCCGTAAAGTGTATGCACAAAACCCTTATGTTAAAAAGTGTAGTAATATTTAATTAAAAAGTAACACTGGACATAACCCCTGTTTTTCAACGTTCGCCGTCAAAAAGTATCGAGGCAATTTTGACGTACATATAACTTGCAGCGACAAAGTTTTTCCTTAATATACAATAACGTTTTTCACCAATTTTCACACTGATTAATAAATAATTGTAGAAGATATGACGATATATATAAATGTCGCGCGCCACCAACAGTCAGCAGCTACGTACTGCGCTACTTACCACTCGCATTACACTGCAAAGCCATGACTTTCTCATTATTAAATATTGCAATATTATTTCCGAAATATTTATTAACATTTTTATTATAGTATTCACACGCAATATTTACAATATTTACACGTTGTAAGGTATCTACACCATGTTTCGGTTCTGTTCTTTTATAAATTTTACTTTTTCTCCTTTTTTCTATCTTTCCTTTTTCATTTTCTTTTTGCTTACCTTTTCTTCTTTACACACTTTATTTTTTACAGATGTCGTGCTTAAAAATTTTTTGCCGAAATCTTGTCCACTGGACGTACAATACTCTAGGAAATTTTCAAAGTCTTTACATTTTTCAACAGTCACTCCTACTCCGCCTGCCAATGGCGCTTTTTGCAAATCTTTCACTCCAATGGATACTTTAATTTTTACAGTAGTTGGTTCCCCATTATAACTATAATAAACATCTACCTGCCCATTGGGAAAATAAATAATATGGACGATCTGACTTATTTTAATTTTTTGTAAATCTTTGTTGGGCGTCAATAAACTTTCATAATTTTTTATTTTAATTTTTGTGACGTCTACCATCTGGAAGGGGGGATTTCGCGCCGTTCTAATTAATTCCACGTATTCTTCTTCGGTTTCGATTCTTTCCCGCATCTTTTTTTTCTTTCCATATAATCCAAAAAAGGAGAAAAAGTAAAATTTATAAAAGAACAGAACCGAAACATGGTGTAGATACCTTACAACGTGTAAATATTGTAAATATTGCGTGTGAATACTATAATAAAAATGTTAATAAATATTTCGGAAATAATATTGCAATATTTAATAATGAGAAAGTCATGTCTTTGCAGTGTAATGCGAGTGGTAAGTAACGCAGTACGTAGCTGCTGACTGTTGGTGGCGCGCGACATTTATATATATCGTCATATCTTCTACAATTATTTATTAATCAGTGTCAAAATTGGTGAAAAACTTTATTGTATATTAAGGAAAAACTTTGTCGCTGCAAGTTATATGTACGTCAAAATTGCCTCGATACTTTTTAACGGCGAACGTTGAAAAACAGGGGTTATGTCCAGTGTTACTTTTTAATTAAATATTACTACATTTTTTAACATAAGGGTTTTGTGCATACATTTTACGGCTTCGCTAGAGTTTTCCGAGTTTTATGTTTCAAGTCTCATAACGATCCGTTAATATTTACTCAAGTTATAGCAATTTATGTTTAAAAAGATATTGACTTTGGTCGAAGAAATTTTTTTTGTTTATAATTTTTATCTCGAATACTAATGATTAAATTAAAAAACTGTAAATACAAAAAATGTGTGCCGCGACGAACTTTACAAGACTATATTTTTTAAAATACTGTTTAACAACATTTAATTTTCCAATTTTTCTTAGCGATTGGACAATACTTTTTCACACTTTCGAGCGCTAGTCCCCTTATTGCATCCAACCCTTCAATTATACTCACCTTATTTTATTTTAATATTTATTTAGGCCATCTTTGGCTCCAGTTACGCTTTTCAGACGTTGTCTCATGCTGTGCACTAGTTTTTTAGATATTTTAGATTCGATAGAATTCCATACTTCTAAAATGTTTTGTTTTAGTACGTCTTTCGAAGTTACGTCGTATTTTTTTAATCCTCTGCCGATGTTCGCCCACAAATATTCGACAATATTAATTTCCAGACTTTATGGGGGTGTATGTAACCCATGCGATGTATTATGCAATAAACATTCTTGCATAATTTGGCCGTATGCTTGCGGTCATTGTCTTGCTGGAAATCAAAATTATAAGCATACGCCCAAACTGTGCGAGAATGTTTATTGCATAATACATCGCATGGGTTACATACACCCCCATAAAGTCTGGAAATTAATATTGTCGAATATTTGTGGGCGAACATCGGCAGAGGATTAAAAAAATACGACGTAACTTCGAAAGACGTACTAAAACAAAACATTTTATAAGGAAAGGAATGCTATCGAATCTAAAATAACTAAAAAACTAGTGCACAGCATGAGACAACGTCTGAAAAGCGTAACTGGAGCCAAAGATGGCCTAAATAAATATTAAAATAAAATAAGGTGCGTATAATTAATGCCGTTCGAATACTTTTGTGACCCTGTTTCAGTACATCTTTGCAATAAAGGTTTCATAACTTCTGCAAATATTATCCGATTCATTTCAAATTTGGTATATATAATCTCGATACTTATGTCTTATAGTAATTACAACATTACTTTTGGAACTTAAGAGTAACATGTATATTTTTATTGTTTACAGTTTTAATAGCGAGCGTTCGAATACTTTCGTGGCTCGTTGTATATTGAATACAATTATGTTAGTGTGTTTATTCATAAAAAAACCTTCATCCTTACATCTATGGTATCAATACTTTTCAACCGAAAATCTGGCATGCGTTATAGGTTACAGTGTACAATTTTGAGTGACACTCATTGTACTTCCCGTGGAGCTTTCATTAGCTCTCGTGTTAATTAAAAACGCCTCGTTATGCTCACACAAATGTATACAGAATGAGTATTCATTTTATGTACAGATGGTAACACGGGATTGGTATCGCGACATTCTTGAATGTATCGCGAAGCTTGTAAAAAGTTTTCCCATAAGAAACTATATATCACGTAATTAATTTACGAATATATACTTACCAAGCCATCTGTGTTAAGTTGTACAAGCTTAATTAAAGTACACTCCTGTATGCAGATGCTAGATATTTTATAAACGAAGGAAATATATTCCACGTAATATTTCTATTTTACGGCTTTTGTTATGACTGGACGATGCTAGCTTTGGAAGTCACCTCTGTTCAGCCGGCTCGGCCACGAGCCGCGACACGTCACTCGCCGTGCAATAGCAGACCGATATCCCAACGCTTGGGAAATACGTACGTGTGTGTTGCCTCGCGAGGACTGCCTGCTCTCCCCCCACCTAAGCCTATATTCGCCGCGCTACATTGGCGGGACGCGGGGGTCATTCGTTCCGTGGACATCGTTGAGTTAAGACGTTTCGATAGTCGCGTACTTAAATGGTACGCGTACATTATCTATCGTCACATAATTACTTCTAATCATTATTAGTCTTCTTCTTTACTCTCTATCGTCACTTGCTGCTACTATTAATACACTTTCGTCCCGAAATTGATTAAATATCGCGAGAAAATCATTAGATTTTCGTCGCGCATTCCCTTCGTTGTTTTCGTGCCGATATTTCTGCACATTTAGTGCACACATATCGTGTCTCGGTATTCAATTACATCCCTTTTCGTGCATATTTCAAGTTTATTTGTTGTTTAATTGCCTTATGAATGTTTTAATGCTTTTGTTTCAAACTTGTTGCATCCTTCGATTACAGACGTTAAGGAGAGATTGAAGAGCAAAGGGCAGGCGACGCCATGACACTTGACGGTTAATTTGAACGGTGCTT
This sequence comes from Andrena marginata, assembly GCA_963932335.1. Taxonomy (NCBI): domain Eukaryota; kingdom Metazoa; phylum Arthropoda; class Insecta; order Hymenoptera; family Andrenidae; genus Andrena; species Andrena marginata. The sequence continues at coordinate 31,178,131 of OZ010660.1, forward strand.
GGATGGTGTCTGGTCATTCCTTGCAAAAAGGAAGTGGAAATACGTGTGGTATACGTATTTTTCTCGTTATTTTATTGAATCATTGTTGGCTGTGAGGGTAATGGGTAACTTTGCAGTCGGTTAATATCGGGATCAAATGGGAAAAGATTGAATTATGATAAACTGAATAATTTAAATCAGATTTGTTTAAAATTTTCAAATTGGCGTCAGTAGATGTTCACGAAATATTGGAATGATCGAATTCTATTGCATTTCGGTCGCGTTTACGTAGAATTCAATGATATTTCAATGATTTTTAAGAATCTATCTCTATGAAGCTGTGGTAATTGCATTTACGTTCGGTTTTGGATGCAAGTTTTGGTCTCTATGTATAGAAACTGCGTAGTTGATCGAGGACATGCTATTTAAGCATGAATAATTAACGAATTTTGATTCTTGCCATTAATTTTGGATATTTATAAAAATCGTGATATATTTGAAAATATTATTCGAATAACATGAACGTGCTTGCAACTTTAATGACGAAAGCCACTACTATGATTCATTTAAATGTAATAATTATTTCTGAAGTAGTATATTCTGGATAATATCGTGTTACTGAAATGTAAAGCTGCTCCTATCAAGCGAGCATTCTGTATTTTCGCATCACACCTTGAATTCTAAATAACAAGGAGCGAAAGTCCCTTGGCTGGTTCCAACAAAAGCAATATTTTCTCGCGACAAACACTCGATGAAACCACATCTACCCCATTCTCCTATCCTACTTATTTTTCAGAGATTGCGACCGCGTGCAATGCGATCAAATAGAGTCAGTGTTTATTACGTACGAAGTTTTTCGTTTTGAAGAGCACAGTTGCTCATAGTAGTGTGTCGTTAATAATTTGGGGATACGCGAGGGTAGAGTCAGTGTTTTCTACGCAATTTATATTCTTTCACGAGCGTCGCGGCTCTAACTTTCAAATCGCGAGAATAGATTCATAGATTTGTTCGCCAATTATGATTTTTGGGGCGCGTTGGTAGCCTATTATTTCTTTATTTTTGTTACTTTTGAAAACAAAACTCGTTATCGGAAATTAGAGTCAGTGCATCATCTGAAGAGGAGATTTGTGCGAAGAATATTAAAGGAAAGATGTAAGTATCTACGTATTTCATTTAATTCCTTTAAAGTAGAGTTCATTCTTCAAAATTTTAGAGAAAAAATTTTAAAAAATTAGTTTTTAGAATAGAATCACCAAGAAATTCGAAACTAACAAAACTTTTTATCGTTTAGACATTTTAAGAAAAGAATTTTGTTAATTTTAATTTTTAATACTTAATTTCTTTCTTAAAGTGTCCAAATGATACAACAAATTTCGTTAGTTTTGAATTGTTTCGTGGTTCTTTATTAGAGTTCAAGCAATGGTAACTTTAGAAAGAAATTATAATCGTGTTCTGATCCTTCGTTACAGTTTGGACGCAGCTGAGCAGCCTAATGATTTCTCAGCAGCTTGGTGACTTTTCCTGAGCAGTGGTGAGGGTGTTGGCGTCTCCGTCACCGGGGCACAGCGAAATGTGAGTGCGCATGCATTATGGTTCCTCTGGTCTCTCAATCATGTCGTAGGACGTTTGGTCCGAATCGACACGAGTGACCGGTTGTATACGTGCTTTGGCGAGCATAATGACTGCGGGTACGGTAACCATGCCCGTGAATTGTAACATTTTGTCTGTGTATGTATTTATTAGACGAAGGCTAGGGTCTTCTTGTACGCCGCGCCTTTTCAATAGAATCAAATTATAATCATAATTTCAGCGATAAACGGTTCCTAACGCGAATGTTTACCATTGATCACGATACATTGATGTAGATATTTATTAAATAATGCACATAAAGGTGCATAGCAGCTCAGAAGGTATTGGTATGAATATCAATACGGCTGAATGCTAATTTTTATGTAGCGAAGAATTCTGATACTCTCAGACTCCACAGCTACGATCATTTTTATTTAATATGTAGTGGAAAAATCGGATGCCCTCCGATTTCGTCATTGCGACGATTATAATGACTTGTACTTCTTTCATTTTTCTGATACTACGTATTCAAAAGTAACTTGATGTCTAAATGATGATAATAGACATAAAAGTGTAATTCCTTTCTTATAAAGGTCACTCGTTTGCGTATACAATAGAATAATTAATTTCCATGTGCAAGAAGAAAATTGAGGGTGGGTAAATTTCAGATTCAAAGTAATTAGCATGAGAACGTACTTTATTGTTTTATGAAATTTACTTTGACGATGGAATCGCCCGTTTTAAATTCTTAAAGTATATTCTTCATAATTTAGAGTTATATTCTTAAATAATTCAATTTTAGAGCCTCTTTTCTCGCTAATTGAATGTCGAGTAGAATCCTTTTTCTTGATTTAAAGTAGAGTCCTTTATTATTTATCAAACATTAAACTATTGACAAGTTGAAAGTCGAGCCATTTTGCTTAATAATATAAAATTAAAGAATACCTTACCTTGCTAGACACTATTTAGACTAATCATACTTTCTAGTTGAGGATTTTCAGGATATCTTTCCGTACCCATTGCCTTTTAACTCATCCACGTGCCCATGCGCTACTTGGGTGGGTGAAAGCAATGCGGCACGATGATATTCTTTACTAAATAATTACATGTCGGCGGCTGGCATTGCGTTAGTGTATCGTGCACGCCGTATTTTCCACCTGTGTTTGTGTGGTTAGGCCGTGGAATTTGCGTCGGTGAAAGATTTTCATCAAAGACCATGTTAACGAAACTATAACATTATATTATTATTTATTGCAATAATTATATCAATGTATCATATTCCTTGTTGCATACGATGATCATCCTAGTAAATAATCTTGGAATATGAAGCTTAATCAATCTCGTACAATAAAACGAGAAAGTAATAAAGATTGATGTATGTACATAATACGTACAATGCACATTATCAAGTAATCCATTGTTTGAAATTGAAAATAATTAATTGCTATGTAAATTATACTTATACGCAATGGTCACTGCCTTTGTCAGCCGATTTCAGTGAAAACTGGTACGTACTTATTAGAGTGTGATTGTGGCCAAGCTCGGGTGACGGAGTCGTCCCGGGACGGTCTCTCTAGGGTAGGCTTGCACCCGAGTGGCGATGCTTGAGAATCGTGGAGTGGGTTGACGATGATTGTGTTTGAGAGACTGTTTTGCCATTTTTTAAATATAGGTGTTGTATAGGATAGGTAACTTACCTTCTGGTACGAATGTGCGACTTAAATATAAGTAGGTAGGGCCGGGGTAGGTCGTCGTATTCTCTGATCGCATGTTCCCTTACACGATGACCTGCTTTCAGGAAATTTGCGAGAAAAGTCGACGGCCAGACTAGCGCGAGTGGGGTATGCCCTCGCTTCTAGCCTCGCTATGTCGACTTTTTGACGCCAGTGAGACATTGCACATTGTCGCTGGTCGCGGTTGGAAGGACCTTTTAGAAGGGCGGACCGCCCGAAGCAAGAAGTGGCCAATGAGCCGAAGATAGCCCGGCCAGAGATAAGGCCACATCATGTGGGCTACCAAGAATGGTCCTGCATCCTCGGGTGCAGGGTGATTCTTCTTAGGTATTACTTTGTCATTATGCTCGCCGGTAGTTGTAGTAGTACAGTGCTCGATACTATTTTTCGCCGATTCGTCACGCGAAAAGTTAAAAGAAATTCATGTAAAGTAAATAGTGTATCATCTGATACATAGATAGCATTGTTGTAAATTATCAGTTATGAGTTAGAAGAAGATGGCGTATTGATTCAAATTTAAGAATACTTAAACAAGTGACTATTCAAAGCGATTTTATTTTGCCGATAATTTCCTGTTCAATAGGCGTCTGGACTTGTAACATGCAATACCTGTTTCTTATAGATTCTTGTGCGCTGAATACGAATCCGCGAACCGTTTTATCATCACCACCCTCAGTTTTTGAGAAATTCGATTTTGAAAATAATGCAAATTTTCAACTTTGAAAAATTTTTAAGTTCAAACAGTAATAGTTACTCAATCGGTTCTTCCGTCAAATTGTTCTATGAACCATCTCGAATACAACGATATAAGTTATTATGGCACTATGAACATTTAAATATGTTTAAACAACGATCCAAGGGAAAAGGACACCCGAAATGCATCAATTTTTCAGATATCTTTAAATTTATTTAAAAAACTAAGGGTCTACGAGAAAATCTGACGGCTCCACGCGATGCAGCAGACATTTTTCCTCCGGAATTCATCAACAGCAATCGTAAGACACCTTTTGTTTTCAATAGAGAAACGAAATAGGCAGTGGTACTCGACGGCGGCGGGCGTATCCATTGCCGCTCAGCGGAACAGTCGGCACCGCACGTTTCGCCAAACCATTTCGTTTCTGTATTGAAAACAAAACGTGTTTTGCGATTGCTGTTGATGGTTTTCGGAAGAAAAATGTCTGCTGCATCGCGTGGAGGCATCAGATTTTCTTCTAGACCCTTAATTCTTTAAATAAATTGGAAGATATCTGAAAAATTGGTGCATTTCAGGTGTCCTTTTCCCTTGGATCGTTATTTAAACATATTTAAATGTTCATAATGCCATAATAACTTATATAGTTGTATTCGGGATGGATCATAGAATAATTTGGTGCAGCAAACCAATTGAGTAATTATTACTGTTTGAACTGAAAAAATGTTCAAAGTTGAAAATTTGCATTTTTTGCCAAATCAGATTTCTCAAAAACTGAGGGTGATGGCGATAAAACGGTTTGCGAATTCGTATTCAGCGCACAAGAATCTATAAGAAAGAGGTATCGAATGTTACAAGTCCAGACACTCCAGACGGCTGTTGAACAGGGAACTATCGGCAAAAAAATGTGTCGCTTTGAATAATCACTTGTTTACTCATTCTTAAATTTCAATCAATACATCATCTTCTTCTCACTCAAAACTGCTAACTTACAACAATGCTATGTATGTATCAGGTGACCCACTAATTATTTTACATGAATTTCTTTTAACTTTTCGCATGACGAATCGGCGAAAAATAGTGTCGAGCACTATAGTAGTAGTTTGGTTGGCCATATGCTGACCCATCGACACCCCCTCCCCTGAAATTGAGCACACCGCGTTCTGAATTAGAGTTGCGAAGAATATTACGGGGCTAGTTAGTGTTGCGACTAAATGTTGATCGCGGTTTGAATTAGCGTTGCGAATCAAGTATGCCCCGCGTTTGGTTCCAGCATAGCGTTGCGAATAAATATCCATCGTGGTTGCTTGTAGTGTTTCGAAAAAAGAGACGCGATTATTTTTTAGATTGCTCTTGTATTTTGAATTGGAGTTACTAGAGTTTCATTCAATGCATTACTTTTGATTCGTGGTATTCTTTTTATTAGAGTTGCGATGCGACTGATCGAGTGGTTATTCCACGCGAAATCGTACACTTTTCGGAGTAACATTTCGGATGTTGCTGAAATTTAAATATGTTGTTGTCTTTAGTGATATTTAAACGTACCTCGAAGGATTTTTCAAAATATTGAAAAATCTCGATTTTACAGCTGTTTGAAGTTAAGTGCTAACTTTTTTTCAATACATTATGGCTATGGAAGTAGTAAACGGATGAAGATGAGCTTTCCAGTGTTTATAGAGAAGCCATTGAAGTTTCAAGAAAAAATTATTTCAGTTTAAAAAAAATAAAAATTTGAACCATTTTTGTGCAATTATTTTAAACAAATGCAGGTTTTTAACATCGGGCGCGATTTTAAAAATCTGAAAAAGGAGAATATAGTTCTATCCTTCCTCTTGGTGGACAATTTTTCAAAAATATGGACATTTTAAAATTGGCCCTGTAAAAATTGCCGAAAGTTGACGTTGCTTCAAATCACACCGGCTCTACTGGCTGAGCCTTACGGTACTCGCAGCCGCCAAAAGGCTATATCTGCTATTCTTATACAGTGTTCTCAAATATGCTAAGTATTTGTAAAAAACTGAAGAAGGAAAACATTTACTGTTTTTTATACGGTATCTCAATTTTTGGTATTTACAAAATTTTTTCCTCTAAACGAAGGAAACTCTCATTTTTTTTAAATAGAATGCTATTTATTTGATAATCCAATAAGAAAGTGACTGTAAAGACAAATTTAACCATATGTTATACTATGACGTTTGAAGGCTACACATGGTTAAGAATGAAAGAAGAAATTCAATCGACTAGATAGATATACTTATTTCAGTCCTAACCATGTGTAGCCTTGTAGCTCATAGTATACCATATGTTTGAATTTGCTTGACAGTCGCTTTCATATTGGATTATCAAATATATAGCATTCCATTTAAAAAACTAAGGGTCTTCTTCGTTTCGAGAAAAATATTGTAAATACCAAAAATTCAGTTACCGTATTATGTTGTGTATAAAAAACAGTAAAAGTTTTCCTTCTTCAGTTTTTTACAAATACCATATTCGAGAACACTGTATAAGAATAGCAGATATAGCCTTTTGGCCGCTGCGAGTACCGTAAGGCTCAGCCAGTAGAGCCGGTGTGATTTGAAGCAACGTCAACTTTCGGCAATTTTTACTGGGCCAATTTTAAAATTTCCATATTTTTGAAAAATTGTCCACCAAGAGGAAGGATAGAACTATATTCTCCTTTTTCAGATTTTGAAAATCGCGCCCGATGTTAAAAACCTGCATTTGTTTAAAATAATTGCACAAAAATGGTTCAAATTTTTATTTTTTTTAAACTGAAATAATTTTTTCTTGAAACTTCAATGGGTTCTCTATAAACACAGGAAAGCTCATCTTCATCCGTTTACTACTTCCATAGCCATAATGTATTGAAAAAAAGTTAGCACTTAATTTCAAACAGCTGTAAAATCGAAATTTTTCAATATTTTGCAAAATCCTTTGAGGTACGTTTAAATATCACTAAACACTACAACATATTCAAATTTCAGCAACATTCGAAAAGTGTCCGATTTCGCGTAGAATAACCCCGAGTAGTTTTAATTAATCGTCCTAGTTTGATTTTTAATATTATTTTGAGTTAGTGTTGCGATGATGACTGATCGCGTTTGTAATTAGAGTTGCGACTCCCCAACCCCCAATGCCCCGAAGCTGTCCTGGGACATGTCCGAAGACATGTTCCTGGGAAAAAGGAGTCCCAAGCAGCTGGCTTTGCTGCACATGGGACTCTACACAGCCTTCAGGAAGGCTGCAACGAATTAAAGTTAGAGTTGCGTATTGCGAGGCACAGGTGCACTGAATTTTTATTAGTGTTGCGAAAAATGAAACCACCCACGTGGTGGTTCTCGGTAGCTTTTTATATTTGTTAGAGTAGTGTAGTTGCTTCGGAGCTTTTTCGTTTGTTATTCGGTATTTGTATCGAGTATAGTAGCATTTTCAGTAATGAAGCACCATCCGGGAATTTTGAAGTTTTTTGAGAAATTAGTGCTGCGAGTAGCCCAAAGTCCTAGTGACTATGCTCGGGAGTTGATTTTAGTCTGTAATAAGTTAGCGTTGCGTAAAAAAGAAACGGTCCACTCACGGTTTTCTTGCATTAATGAGTGGACAATGATCAGCTGCCCTTCTGGCTACTGATCATATTTTCTAGCAGCCCTGAGTGGCTGTACCATCCTCCTTCTCCTACCACCACATCCCCATCCTTGAATCGAGTGTTTGTCACTGGAAATATTGTTTCAGAAGTATATTCATATCTTGTAGACAAATGTTTTCTGTTTTTGTTAGAATATTTTTAAATTTGATGTTCCAATTTTTATGGACTAGCATTTGGAAAAATTTATTCTGTGACTTGAAAGAATGGCGATGAAAGGTGTGATTCATTATTTCTAATGGAAATTGCAGACTTCTGACACACCTCCGTTCAATTAAAGTTCTAATTAGAGTCTTTGACAAGTAGGAGTAGCTATTCCTCATTAGCGTTGCTGATGTTTGCATAGTAACTTCGTCAATCGTTGTATTTATTTTCAGGTTGATAAGAACTGTAGTTTTTTATTTTTATACATTTTCAATATTCCTTTGCATTGATCAAAATTCACCCGCGATTGTTGTTTAATTTGATGATGTTAAAACGAAATTTGCACTGAAAAAGTAGGTAAATGCAATTCGGCGCTTTATATTGATAGTAAATTTTCAATATTAACGCGTGCTCGTTGTTGCTACCTTCTGTATGAAAGTAATTTCCAATACGGTGCAGTAAAGTCCAATTATTCCAACCTTCAAGATTTGCATAAATGTTTTTGATTACCTATTGTATATTATAATTGATTGTCGAGTCATTGATACATAAACTTTGAAGCTGCCAATTAATGAAAAACTAGAAGGAAATTATTAAGTTGATGTAACAAAGCCCCGAATGTGCTTAATATTATGAATATCAATTGCTTCGGAATGAAATGTCATATCATTAGTAGCTTCTTTCTCATGAATTACCAAAGTTTTGATTGCCTACTTCGTTTGCTGACAAATGAAGCAGTATTTTTAATCTTTTCTTTCATTTTAATACCGAATCGATATTCCATATTGAGTTTGAGACTGTAGCTTCAAATATGATATTTCAATAGTTGGGCAATAGTGATTCAATGAAAGGACTATATCTGTTGAAATTACATTACTTAATCGAAATAGACCGTAGGTGCTAATCCATTGAGAAAGTTTCTGTTGCAGAGTATTATGTGTGAAGAATATTGCAGAAATAGGATTTCAGGTTCATCATCCTTGAGAAACGAAGCCTCAAGGAATTTTTATTAATACTTTTGAGAATGTTTTAGGTAACATCGTGGGTCCATCGAGGGAAGTAAGAAACACACGACAATTTCAGATTTTTATTAGGCAGGCCATTATTTAAATTTAAGTATATATGTATATGGTTAGGTAAGACGTTTAGTGGCCACATAGAATAAGTAGTTTTTAAGGAAATAGATGAACACTGCAGTGTTTAACTAAATATAAGTAGCAATTACTAAATACGAGCGCTCGTATAGTTAGGAATTATTAGTATTTAAGTAGACATAGCAAATATGCACTGGCATATTTCCTATTAATGAATAGGAAATGATAATTATTCACTAATTATGAATTAAACAAAGAAAAAGGGAGGAAAACATTTTGCTAAATAATGATATATCATTACCAGTGTTTTCTCTAATAATTTCCCACAAATTTACCCCCTTTTTTCTTTGTTTCATTCCCTATTAGTGAATAATTATCATGGTAGAAATATACCAGAAAATTCTTAAAATTTGAAATGAAAAAACAAAGAAATGTTTTAAATTCTGTTTAGCTCATCGCGGTAGTTTTTTACAGAAGGAATCCTTCTGTTGCCCGCTTGTGGAGCGATAGAGGATCGTTTTGCAACCGTGCATCAGGTGGATCTATGGAAATGAAAATAAAATTTTGCATAAAAGGAGGGCGGATGGGCCGCGGTTAGGGCGGGTCTCCACTCGCAGCGCCTCCACGCGGTGAGACCTGGGCAATCTGTATTATTTGAAGTATAATTACTAATCGTATCACAACTAACATTGTAATACAATTATTAATTACATGACAAGTAATACGAGCCGATTGGCTGCGATCTTCTATCTTCGTTAATATCTATTCTATCTGTCCAGATTCGATTCTAAATATTTCTCCTACAATTACATTTTATTTCTCCAATAATATTAAAAAAAAAAGACTCCAATAGCAATCTTGGTGCCATATTTCCCAAACGGTTGCTCCTTTCTCAGTTACTAGGTCTCGCATTACGATATCCCTTATCGCCGTTTTGATCCAAAGCAACGTGTCCACGACGAATCACATCATTTAGCAAACTAATCCCTCTAGCTTCTCCAAAAAACTCACGTCGTTTTGACCAATTCTACGAAAGTTATGCGATTTTAAAAAGTGTACAAATACTTTTTTTACTAACTGTATATATATTATGGCCTCCATCTCACGATGAAAATTTAATCAAGCATATCCGTATTTTGCTTATATTTTACCTAATTATATACGGTAACACGCGTAAGTTTTAATAATACCTCAATATATCGAGAATTACGCACACGTTGATCTCGAGTTCCATGCATCCTGTGCTTTTAAATCTGTATTGATACTGGCTCGCACTCATCTCTCCTTGTAATTAAAGCGGGGGTGGAACCAATTATTTTCGTAATCCACGTTAGAAAACAACTTTTGTTGGAAACATTTTTTCTTAAAACCATTTCAAACTATTTTTCGATGTCTAGATGTTAGACGAGAGGCAAAAGGTCGGAAGCTAAAATGGTTCCCAAAGAAGAAGCGAAAATCACATTTAGTATCTTGACCTGCAGGAGTGATGACCAACCACTTACGTGATGACCGTCTATACAGACTATTGTTGCCGCGACGCGACCCCCTCAACCATTCTTTGCGCGCTGCCTGACAACTCACTCTTGCCACAATCACACACCCCAAAAATCAGTCACACCGAAATCACGTCACACGACACTCTTTCTAACAGTACTCGCTCCCACAGAAGACACCTATCTACTCATTCTCCACATACATTGTACAGTGTGTAGAAAATTTATTGGTCTACACCTCTGGATCGGTGGATATTTGTAAAAAAATTTGTGCGCGAAATTGTTTATAACATTGACAATTAATTTTAAATTTTTTGGTAAACTTCTCTAAATTCCTCACCGATTTCAATGGCCTTCGCATCTGTTGTCAAAGTCATAATTCTGAACAACATTTACCTTTAACCTTTTTGGCGATCGGCTTTGGTTTACGAAATATTCGCAAAAAACCTTACTTAACACTAGAATTACCGGGTTTAACACATACATCGGTTCGCTACCATGCTTTACGCGTACCCCACCCTAATCTAGCCCCCCCCACCAATATTAATATCGTCGGCTATGAAACAGATTTCAATATATTATGCCGAAAGTTTTTCATATGTTTTTGATAATATATGTCAAGGTCATTGATATCGGTGTGGAGGTAGCTTTCAATATATCATGCCGAAAGTTTTTTATTAATATCTCCGAAACTGAGGGCGACCGTCAAAAAGTTTAAAGGGAAATGTCGTTCAGAATGACGACATTGCAAACATATGTGAAGGTCATTGAAATCGGTGAATAGGTAGCTTTTCGACCAATTTACCAATTTTTTTACATCAACGTATTCTGCGCGTTGAAAAGGGATAATGTTTGAAAGAAGCCATATGACGCAAAGGAACGCTTTGGTCAGGAAAAATTGTTAAAGATTTCGGAACGATTTGATTGTGTAGAGTTATACGTATATGTAGGCATGGGTCCACCACTACTCTACTGCTCGATACGAGACACATCATAAGATTACCATAATTGATTAATCATTTTTTAATTAGTTATTATAGGAAGTGTTCAAAATGATAAATAAAAGTGTATCTCTGTACACACAGTATGCCGGGTATACAGATGAAAAAAATTGAAAAAGGTGAAAAAGTTATATAAACCCATGTCCGCAAATAATTTATTAGGGAATTATAAGATAGCAGAGATTCGTTGCATCGTAAGCGAAGTTGTACAATGCTTCCCCGTTTTATGAGTCTGTAAAGTTGATGATTAATAAAGAAATGAAGAAATTTATTTGCCTTTTAAAAATGCTGTATTAATTTGACATCGGGACACCCTGTATGTAAATTCTTACCGCTATAATAACTTTCATTCCTACCGCTTAGAGCGCTGCACTCTTGTTTCATGCTTAGTCGTTAACGTTGGAGGCGACACAGAAATGGTAATGGGGCTCTAGAGCCCCAAAATCGAGTGACACAGAATACAATAGAGTGAAAGGTCTATTCTATACCTGGTCTGTGTTATAATCTATTTCGAAACTTCATCGGTAACGTTGCATGCGACACTAAAATGGTAAGGGGGTCCTAGGACCATAGACTAGGTATAGAATAGACCTTTCACTCTTTTGTCTTCGGTGTCAGCGTTCTGAAGTACCGATATTCTGAAACAACCACTGGTTTTCGAACGCCCTCTCGGATTTTCGAGCGGTGGGTGCGGGAAACATAATGTAGGGTAGATGTACCATTTGTGGCCACTGCACCATTTGTGGCCACTGTCTTATTTATTCGGATATATTAAGTATTCTTAGTTTACTTTCATTACAATGAATGAAGCTGTCTAAGGGTGGGTTATGTTGGCACCATGTCTACTACTTTCTACTATTTTGTTGTCCCGTTTTATTTAATAATCATACGTAAATGTGCAAATCTTTGATAACTTTCCACATCCTTGCAAATGGTGCTTAGCATACGACTGGTAAGAAAACAATTAGTTACTATATTTAACAAGAGTATGGATCAAGTTTTATATATATTTATATTAAAAAACCAATATTTTTGAGATTTAAAAAAGAATTTCAACGATATAACCTAAACTCTACTGGAATTAGGCACTGACCAAAAATGGTACATCGAAAATGGAATTGTACCATTCGTGGTCACGTAATGGCCATAAACAGTCCACGGTACAACCATTTTTGGTCAGTAGGCATTCTCATTAGCAACATATCGTACAATACCTAATTATTGTAAAATTATTATACAATAGTTAGCAAAAAAATTCTTCTAAAGTTGAATTCAATTTTTTCTGAAAAATACCCATTACTTTTAGCTGCCATAGATAATAATGGGACGTAGAAAGAGAAATTCTACAAAAACAATTTCAATGAAGAAAATAAAACGATTAAAGCCATAAAGTTAGAAGAAAGGTATAAGAAAAAAACAGAAAAAGCAAAACCTGTCGCTACCAAAAGAAAAAGTAAAAATGATATTGGCAGTTAATATTATTTTTGTGCAGCAAGTATTGTATTATTTATTCAGTAATGAACATTTGTAATAAATTAAAAACTACAATTCTTACTGTGGGTCTTTCGTATTACCAATTCTATAAGTAGCCACAAATGGAAAACCGGCTGGCCAAAAATGGTACTCTAGTGACCACAAATGGTGCAAAACAGTCTGACACGATAATATAATGATTTTTTAAATAATTATGTTCAAAACATTGTTCAACGTAGAATATTTCAATTATCTGTATATTTTGGATTACACTTATATATTCTTTACTTTTGTGTACGTATTCTTTTGTAAGTTATGTATCTGTGAATGGTACGGAAATCCTTAAAGTGGCCACAAATGGTACATCTACCCTATTCTAACCTTGACACAGGTAAAGCTGCTGGTATCACCGAGAGAAGTACACAAAAAAATAGAAGACAATATACAATCCCCCAAAAAATAGAACAAAATATATAATCACAAAAATAGAAGATAATAATACACAAAATAATATTAAATAATATTAAGCAGACATATTTTTATACAAGTAAATATTTTAATACGAATAAATATTTCGGTATCACTTCCATATTCATACAATAAAGAATAAAGAATTTCTTAATACGCTGAAATGAATAAATCCGTTGAATAAATTAAAAATAAATGAATAATAATGTTTAACTAAACTGCAAATTTCGTCACAATTTCTAATAGTACTATTTGGTTTTTCCTTATAATCGGAAACTAAAACTTTCCCCAACAAGCGATTTAAACGCTTAAAGAGCATTAAATAAACTACTAAATAAACAGTTTTCAAATTTTTTATAACAATTAAGTTGAAAAAATTGAAAAAAAAAACACTAAATGAACGTATAACATATTCAATTATAAATCGTTAGAATTAAATAATTTTTTCATTTTATGTTTTCTGGCGCCATTCCGATATCTTTTATAGTTTAAAAGTTATACACAGGCCGCACTGTGCAGGGCGGCCGGACGCCAAGAGCATGCACACGGTCCAGCCTGTCTGCGCAGGCCAAACTGACAGGCCGGCCGGACCGTGTGTGGCGGCCTTTACGGCGAGCAAGGGGAAAACTACACAGGTAATCTCGAGAACGAGGCGAATGAAATATAATTAGAAATGTTAAAAATTAGTCAACTAGCTCCGGTCTCCCCTAATACATACATAGCCTGGCGTAGGTCACATCATCATTTTACGCTTCGATTATCTACATATACATAAAATCTTCAGTTTAGTTACAAATAAAAAACAGTTTGATAATATACACACATATCGCAATTCAAATTTCGGCAACTTACCTTGTGTTTGAGACTGCATTTTGGTTGAAATTCAATGGAACAACGACACATATTTGTAAAAACACGTTTATAGTTTGGTTATAACTTGGCGGTAAGCTGTCAAAATTTGAAGTAGATTGCATAATGAAGATAGTGATTGACGAACGAAACATGTATTAGTTTCTGTTGGCTTAAGGTATGCATGTAACGCGTAGGATACGTATTATGTTGACGAAAATTTGGCTTGAAGAAGAAGAGTCAGAAAAAAAACATTTACCGTTTCCGACTGATCCATTAGACGACATTACGATATCTCTGTCATGCGTGGACCGATTTTATTGAATTTGGTCTTATTCGAAAGCTTATATGCGGTTTGCATAAGAAAAATGCCTCTAAATGAAGAAATATTGCAGGCGTGATGAGATATTAATGAAATAAGTTTCAGATAAGGTTGGATTAGCCGGGCAACGAGTAAAGGTCCACGCACACATATCCGTTCCGTTTCAGTTCCGTGTCAGTTGCGTGATCGTAAAAGGTATCGGTTGCTTGTTTTGGAATGGAGCAGCGCACACTTGTCAGTTCCGTGACATTCGACGGTCTCCCCGTACCCGTCAGTTCCGGACCGTAGGGATCAGTGTTAAAAACTATCGTAGGCGTGCTTTACAATGGAGCAACGCACACTTGCCCGTGTCAGGACTGTTAGCAGATGTCAGTGTTGAACCTCTATCCGTTCGGTGAAACTAAAATTTGGTTGCCAACGATATTTAGGCATTTGGACTGACGGAGTCCTGACATCACGGAAAGGGCGACCTTTTTTTATGACCGTGAAAGATTCTCGGGTCGAAGCTCTCGCACCACGCGCTTCAGTGGTCCTAGACCCTAGAGTCATAAAGACAAGGACAGCCATAGGCCACTCAGTAATGAAAATGGGAATTTCTATAATGAATATTAGATCTCTATACAAATACCACCAATGGATTGCTGGAGTTTTTGCAATGAAAATTATACCAAACATGATATAATTCTGATCATTATTAATGACCGTAATGAAAAGAGTTTTGTATTTGAATTTTGTGCGGTAAGGTAGAGGGTATGATTGGATGCATGCATGCTGGGTGTTAAGGAAATGGAGCTGGATGTGCGTTTCAACAGGGCATGCAAACTTTAGAGCTTTTTCACCCGGCGATACGTGTATGATGCGTACCGATTTTCAATTCATCATTATAGCTTCCATTTTCAAATCCGGATTAAATGTAACGAAAATTCGACTTAAATTACAATAGAGAACGACGGCGTTGTTCCACCTCACATGAACAACCATATAATAGGGTACCCCATCATTCCCTGTATCAAGGACCCTACCCACACAGCACACTTCGTTGCGGCAAAGTTGCAGGATAGTTGCATTAACCTTGCGTCGTTGCATGATTGCAGCGCAATGTCGATGTATGGTTGCTGCGACGTTGCCGTGCAACATTGCACGGAGCGGACATAGAATTGTTGCTGTATAGTTGCGGCATAGTTACGTTGCAATAATGCACTGCAACTATGCTGCAACTATGCCGCAACTATGCCGCGATTATGTCGCAACTATGCAACAACTTTGCCGCAGCTTTGCCGCAGTTTTGCCGCAACTTTGCCGCAGCTTTGCCGCAACTTTGTCGCAACTTTGCAACAACTTTGCGGCGTTAGCAGATTTTAAAACATAATATCTCCAAAACCGGCTGAAATAAAGTGTATACATTATACTTGATTGAATTCGTCTTGAAACGCACTATCATGTGATCTGTTAAAAAAAAGAGTTCCGTTTAAAAAAAAAGTGATCATCGTATCTCATAAAATAATAATACAAGAAAAAATCGTCTGCCCCAGTGAATTTGCCCCCTCCAACCATGCAATTTCATGTAAACAATTTCTTTTATATCTCCAATACATTAGGAAATATCCAGGTGTTTATTGTTCCCGCGGACATCCTGTATAATGAACTAAAATATAAAATATATGTCGGAGAAGGCAACCATTTAATCAGTTCCAAGCATAAGTCAGAATCTACTTTACTGGTGGTACGTGTTTTTAACGTACGCAGTAACTACTGTATATATCATCTACAGTAATCTACATCTAAGAAGGTTCCGTGGCCACAACGGTAGCGCGTCAGATTGTCATGCGGGCGGTCCGGAGTTCAAGTCCTGTCGTTACCGATAACTTTTTTTATTTTTTTTTAACAGTTTTTCGTTGCCTCAAAGTTGCCGTGCAAAGTTGCCTCAAAGTTGCTGTGCAACTTTGCAGCAGGCGGACATAGAATTTTTGCTGCATAGTTGCGGCATCCTTGCGTGAGTCGTTGCCATCTTGCACCGCAACTATCCTGCAACTATGCTGCAACGAGAGTGTGCTGTATGGGTATCTTGCCTCAAATCATCGTTTTCCACAACCTGATGTTATTTGTACAGTAAATAAAAAAATATTGCGATTTTTAATATTGTACATTAAAGTAAATAGAATGGAGATTATAATAACGTAACAAAAATAATTGACTTATCGTTTGTAAATATATATTTATTATAAGTCTTTTTAGTACACAAAATAAGATCCACGCAGCATATGGACGATTTCACAGCATTAAACCAAAGACGTGCCCCCCCACTCATTTTTATCAATGACCTAACTGTTGGTAAACTACTTAGTAAACTAATCCTTCCAGCTTCTAAGAAAAATCACGTCGTTTGGACCAATTTTACAGATGTTATTCTGTTTTGAAGGGTGTACGAATACTTTTGTCACCTGTTGACTGACAGAACTGTACAGCAGGCTTGCAGAAACGGCTGAATTGGGACTGACAGGGCCAGAGCAGGCCTCCTATCAGTGAAAGTAGGGACACCGCACGGACACGGACGGACACCGTACGGAGCCGGAACTGAAACGGAACGGATATGTGTGCGTGGACCTTAAATGATAGCGGTAGCGACAGTCGATACATACAGGGTGTCGAAACATGTACTTGGTGTCGAGACACTACCACATCTCTAGATATTCGTTTGTTTACAAAGATAATTTTAAACTCTGAAATACTTACACTATTCACTGCAAAGTTCAGGAATCGTGTATAGATGCATAGGTATTACTTTTCATTGAATTTAAATTGTGTAAATGTACACGTTTACAAGGATCGTTACATACGGCTTGATGTTTAGAACGCACATGCGCATTCTATATTGCGTATAGGAAATACGGGTAGAGAATGGGGAGGAAAATCGTGAAGAGTGGTTGGGACGTCGATGAACGAACGCCCCCGCTTAGTGGTCTCTTTTGACGCGTGGGTGCTTCCAAGGTCATCGCAAGAGCAAAATTGCTACGACGCCTCCGTCGCGACGCCCGCGCATAAAGCGTAGGAGTAGTATGTAGTGTGTGTGTGTGGGGGGGGGGGCGGGGTCTGTCTGTGTATACTTAACTATCGCTTTACGCAGTTTCAATTCACAGAGGTTTCTCCTTCAAGAGTTTAAAAATCTAATTCTTAACATTTAAAAATCTAGGATTATGTATTTCCTATGTGTATATGTTTTATTATATAATATTAAATAAAATCAGTTGCTAATTTTAATGTGTTTAGTAGAACATTTTATAGTTTATATAGATAATCGCATTACTTCTGCTCAGAGCTAATAAGAACGCATAATTAATGTAATTTAATTTTTGTGCAAGTGCGCTTGTCGAATTTGAAATAAATTATTGTTATTTTAATATATATATATATTGTATAATAACCATAATTTATTTCAAATTATTACATATTATTATATATAATTACATATATATATATATATATATAATATATAATAATTTACATGTGTAACATCGTGAGTTTCATTATATTTTGGATTTTAAATTTTTGTATTAAAGTTCCTATTTAAATTTTATAATAATGGAAAATAATAATACTAAATAATACGTGTCGTGCAAGTTATTCTTATGTTACGATATAGTAATACACCTACCGCGATCTGATATTTATAAGCAACTCTTTTTAAAATTAATTTGTTAGATACCTATGTGTAGGTATCTTTATCGTAAATTGATCTAATTATAGCCAAATATAACTTATGAAATTAAATAGTACATATAGAGTTTATTAATCATATGAAAAAAAAAACAGTTATGCTTCGTGTAGTACCTATGTATATACCAAAAACATGGCTTATTCAACGACTCTACCTTTTTCTCAATCTATCTGCTTAGTTTTACACCTACACCTAAATAATTATGTAGCTCATTCACTGCAAACATGTGGAGAATATTGTCGAATGTTATACATGAATGAAAAATGATGAGATCAACCATATAAATCTCTAATGAATCAAGAGATTAACCTGTTTAAGCTTCACAGTAATTAACTTATAATTTAGGAGAGACATTTTATGGTGGAAAATATAATAAAATTATTTATTAAAGTAAGTATGTATACGCACAATATGTATGTAAAGAATCATATAAACAAAACCCTCTTGAGAACTGACAATGTACATACGTCGGCTGATGGTTCTATACGGACACTTAAATAATCCCTTCTATTCAGCAATAACAAAGTTTTCTATAATATAAACTTATCCCGATAGAACACGTTTTATCCAATTTCTTCAATATTTGCGTAAGAGTAATACAGTAAGCTGTACAACTTTACGATATAAAAAGAGAAAGGGGGGAAAGTTGTGATAAAGGTCGGGAAGGGAGGGACAGAATGTTCTCGATCGTTAAAGCGCCACAGCGCCCTGCTACGTGATCCTCGCGCCCAAGGCACTCATTCATAAATTTGTCCTGCGTTAATTTATACATTAAATGATGTTTTTAGTAATTATAACTTCTTTATGAAGTAATACTATTCAACAATTAGTCGAATTAAAGTACTTTTCAATGCCATCCCTTTCCATGTATGTTTTATTTAATATGCACTTACCTATTAAATCACTATAGCATAAAAAGGACTGCACCGATCACCTGAGAATATTTACAACAACTTAAATGTTCGTTTTGGTAAAGGTTTAAGATATAACAAGAAACGACATACCTAATGACACACTAAATGGAAACTGTAATCTGGTATTTTCAAGACTGGTTATGTTGAAAACAACGACATATTTAAAAAGATTGTATTATGTATTTTCGATCTTTGCTTTTTGTGTGAAATCGCCTCTTGTCACGTTATGACACGTAATTTAGGGATTAGAGTCGATCAAGTAAACTCTGTCATCGACAAAAATACATATTTATAAATATATGGCGTTTACACTTAGAAAGTAGAAAATAGTACAATAATTGTAAAATTCAAAAAGCAAGTTAATGCACCGAATGAATAATATGAAAATGATCAACGTCTCTAACATTATTTTTGCTCTCGATAATAGAAATCGTTATCCTTTAAACATTCATGGTGATGGCGGTAATACCTGTTTCTCTGCAGAATAGAACCTGATTTGTCTGATCAACCCTACTATGGTTGAAGGTCGTTGTTGGAGGGATATAAATAAAAGTAGAGTGGCTGTATGACTGTGACTATGTAGCTGGACTCGCATTGAGCGGTGCGCCGGTGACTTCATTCATGATTTGGCGGCGCACGCGCACTTCTGCGTGTAACGTAGGAATTGTTCTATCGGATGACCGACTATGTGGGAACGAACTACATACGTATGCATACGTACGCTGTAGTCGCTGCCATCATATCTTCCTGGAATGGCAACACGGGGCTAACATTCAATTCGCAGAACGAAATACACGGATGGGATATTTTGCGTACATTCTGCATTTGTCGGAATGTACAGAAGAGAAATAGTAATTGAATGTGACCGTAATCGTGGTTGTAGCAGTGATTGTGCAGGTGACAAATGCTTTACTAGTTTAAAATTTTTAGTTTAATGATAACTAATTTGAAGACAGAAATTGTGAAGCATATACATAGGTAGATACATACCTGCCCTTTTCGTCCTCTGATCATTCATTTGTTTTGTACTTGATCGTTTTTATGCCGAGTTGGTGGATTTAACTATTTGTTTCACTACAACTATACATAGATTCATATCGGCAAGTATCAAGCACATGGAATTATGCTTGAACTATTTCTATGGAATTATGTTAAGAAAGAACTCCATATAGTCTCGATTGTATGATAATCATTTTGAAATTATATTAATATTTTTATTAAACTTATACCATTTATTGTCACAATTGTATTAGTAACAATATCCGAAGAATGTTAGAGGAAGAAAATTTAAAGAAAATAGAAAGAACGTGTGTAAGAAAGAAGCAGAGAAATTGTGGTTTTCAATGGGGAAAAGGTAGTGCGAGAGTGTGAAAACGATTCGAGTGAGGGATAAAAATGCATTCCGTCGATTGGTCGAAGGAAGCTTGCCGGCTCGTCAGAGGAACGAAGCGTGGTGGGGAGGGGTGTTAGGCTTCGAGTTTCAACGGGATTTAGTCGAGTAGACGTATTCAGAAGTTCAGTGCGGATCGGAGGCTCGACGAGTCCAATGATATTTTGTTTGGCGAGCGCGTGTCGTATACTGATAATTTAGTGCTTCGATAACTTTGAGTTTACTCGTGAAGTCTAGTGTCTATCTAAATGTAATTAGTCGAAAAATAAATCGATATAGAGGTATTTCGGGTCTGTTGGCCTTGCACGGTTCTGTTATTATATGAAAATTATTTCGAATATTTTTAAAAGGTGAAACACATGGTGCTTGTTGTTTAAAAGAGGCGATTGACCCGCTGAATATCTAGTATTTTCCAAAGAGTTTCATCGTGGCGAAGGTATGTATATAAATTTACGCTTCATTCTATCTCTGTATCCTATTTATTCTCTTTCATGCTTAGTAAATTGTGAATTAGAAAGATTCTTAAAATATCAAATTCTAATTCTGTTTTATATCTATAATCAAAACGGAATAAGAATCACGGGAACCGATGATGGAATAATAAGTAGGAGTTCAAAATTTCCTTGTTATAGGTCGAATGTGGTCGTTTACGTTTCCGTATTTATGTCGTAAAGTAGTCTCCTCGGACGACATTGAAATTCGAACGAGAGGGAAAGTACTTATGTATGGGTGTGCATACATACACACCTACACAGCGCTGTCTGATGACAGTGAAAACGAACTGTAGAAATTTTGTTTGTTTTTACTGTAAGAATTGTACTTGCACCGAATATTTACTGAAACCTTGATATTAGTTCAAGCGAAAAATTACATTTTCAGAATATTTATAAATCGTTCATACATAGGTATATAGCTTACCAAACATGAAATCTTATAAAGAATTATTAGAAAAATCCGTTACTCCTAACGTTTTATAATGCATCAAGCATGTTTTTAAATAGAAACGTGTATGCTGGTTTGTTTTCGAGGAATGCACATGCATATTGCACACGTACCTACATTTCACTTCGTTTCGGAAACATTCTTGTGTGATATAAAAATGGTAATTCGTGCTTGTGTTCATGTTTATGAACGTGTGAATTATGAAATTATGTATATGACTACTTAGAACGTATAACTAAAAAATTCATGAGTTTGTACAATAAAATGATTTATCCTCTTTGGAATGAAATACGTCAACTTACAAGATACCTATTAACAGAAATCTAATTGAAAGAATTCCTTTGGGTAAGAACTTTTAGTCGTGTGCAATGTATGCATGCTTTCGAAAAGAAATAATTCTAACTACAAAATTTCGCAGTTTATCTCGAAGTATATTACGTATATCTACATTTCTAATTATTGATAGTTGTATTAATAAAGAATAGCTGCAGATAATGTTCTTATACTATAAATATCAACATTCTTCGTCACTAAAGGAAATTATTTACAAAACCTATGTTCTTTTTACCTTCTCTTTCCATAATATCATTACAACAGATTTTTTTTAAAGTATTTAAATAAATATGCAACATTAAGACATTAATACTTTATAATCAAATTGTTGATATTTGTATGCTATTTAAGAGCTAAACATGTTCGTAATTTTCATTTTCATTATAGCTTTTGTTATTAAAATGCCCTTGTATTTAACGACATAATTTTATAACCATACTTTATAATGTATTATTATAAAATACTATATAATACTATATAAAATACTATAATATATATACACATACATACATATATAGTATTTTATAATAGTACATTATAAATTTTCTTATTAATTCTACATAATTTGCTATGGTTATAAAATTATGTCGTTAAGTACAAAGCCATAATAAAAGCTATAATGAAAATGAAAATTACGAACATATTTAGCTCTTAAATAGTATATACTAATTCACTTTACGTAACATATTAAAACAAATGGTTTGTTGATACACTTAAAATCCTCGGGAATTAACAACTAATACAGTCAATAATACGATATTTCATTTCAAAACTTAAACACACAAGCGTTTACTTAACAAATTTATATGAAATTGTAATTTCTCTACGACCATATTTTCTATAAACATGTAGAGTTCCCGGTGTCGTACGCGACTATGTATAGGACTTATAGAAAATGACAGATACCTCACTTTCTCTTTCTTTCGACCCTTGGAGAAAACAGCAGGTCTAACCTTGGTCGCCATGGCAATTTCAAGGATAGCACCCTCTAACTGCTGTAGACCAGCTGCTGGAAAAGTAAAAGGAAAAAATTTGCAGGCAAACGTGTAGTATTTTCGTTCAAAACTAATCTTAACCCAGACATTAGATTGAGAAAACTACCTAGTAATTAAATGAATTTTGCTATTTAATGTAAATTCGCATTTATAAATGATACGAATTATAATCTTATTACCAAAGTAATATATAATTTTATTTAGGCAAGAATCATTTTAGTACATCTATTAAATGTTTACCCTGTATATAATATTTAATCTGTAATAGAGTCCTAAGATTCCTTAGGATGTATTAATTTAATAATACAAACAAGCAAGGACTTTGCATTAGTACACATATAAGCATAAAACTTAAAATCAATATTTACAGCCTATATTCCAACATTTAACAGTCCAATTATATCACTCTATTTCATACGTTCTCGGATTTAAGTATGCGTCATTAAAGTGTTACATCAAACAATAGTAGGGATATACCGAGGTGACAGTAATTAATTTAATTTTCCGTTAAAAAACCGTAACATGCATCTGTGTCAATATCAACTTAACAGCATTGAAAGATTAAAAACATGTTGAATCGATACGACATAATGATATAATGAAATTTCTATTGATATATTTTTTAAACAGTTTGAATAGGTACTGCAATCGCACAAAAATATTCAGAACAGAATAATAATCCTATATTTTCTATTGAAAGAATATTGCAAAATCTTGATACGAAGATATATGTACATAAATACAACTCATAAATTAGAATATGTAGGAACAAATACTCTTTAACACCTTTGCATGATAAGTACAAACCAATAAATGAATTGTATTGTCAATTTATGCTATTATTTGTAAATTAAACAAATAATTTATAAATTAATTTTGAATCTTAATAAAAACGATTTATCCCCTTTTATTAAGCACAATTTGTACTACAAATTACTTTTTTGAAATTTGATTTTTACCAACAGTAATCCAAGTTACAGTACAAAAACTGAAAGTGGCCGGTACTGTATGACTCTCCCCTAAATATTTTATAACAAAATGCAGTATTCTTCAAAATAATTTGTGCGAGTGAGAAGAAAACAAATTGTACATGTCACAAGCGTGGTCGTACATATGCACTATTGTCTACCGTGCAACCCCATGTTGATAACAATGCGTTTTCCACTATAATCCACTTCCACTTCAAATTATTTATATATAGTAATATAAGGGAGAGAATTAGGAATGTTTTAAACCGTTACGTTACTTTACTGTTATTAATAACCCCTGTACGCATCATGTGTCATATATTTAATCTTAAAAATAGCTAATAGTCCAGTGAAATTAGGATCTGTCTTCCGAATAAATCGCAGCAAATTAAATATTGGTATGGACCTTTATTTTGTCGCTTTAAACAATATGTCAAAAGTCCTCATCGATTCAAACGCTGCTACAAATTTTACAGAGGGTTGAAAACAACAATAATGGTTTTTATATCTTGTTATTTAGCAGTTTTACGACAAAGATAGTTGTTACGAAACTTGTAGCTTAAAAAATTCTCCACAAAAAGGATTGTATGAGTTCTTTTCGTAGGAGTAATCATTTTCATGTATGTCGGGTTACCATGTTTCAACTCCCATAGTTTTGACAAGGGAAGATCTCGAACTCGAAAATTCAAAAAATTATGAAACTCTGTAAATATGTAGGGAATGTCCCCCAAGTACAACGCAATTTTGTTTGCTGCCAAAATTCACTCCAAGATGGTACAATTGACCTCCGAATTTTTGTTATATTGTATTATTACTCGAAAACTGTAGGAGACAGAAAAAACGTGTTCAAGAAAAAGTTACTTTTTTTAATTAGGATTATCATTTGGTAAATTCTGGTTCTTACAGTTCTTACTGTTCGCGAACTATAATACAAAATCGAAAGAAAAAAAAACGGATTTTAAAAACAAAACGTGACTTACACTAGCGGACAAAAAAGTTACCACTTTTTCGATTTGTTCTATTTTTGTTGTTTTTTAGCATACGTTTGGGACAGTGGTATTTGTTTAATATGCATATTCTGATGAAGAATTTAAAGCTGTATAAAACCCAGTTAAAGTTGAATTTATTTAACTGACGAACAAAAGTGTTACATGACATTGAATGGGGTAAAATTTTTGGGACCGACAAAGAAGTTACCACATTTATTAACTTTGTTAGGTTGTCCTAAACGCAAAAGGTGCCACCACAAAATATTAGATTTTTTTTATTAATGTTCAAAAGTGGTAACTTTTTGTTCGCTTTAAAAATGTGTTGTCTTGTCTAATGTTATGTGAGGTTTTTGTTTGTTAGTTAGATAACTTTCACTGTAACTGGATTTTATACAGCTTTTAATTCTCTTTCAGAATATGTATATTAGGCACATACTGCAGTTTTGAATTGATATTGAAAAGTAATAGAAGCAGAGTGGTTCGAAAAAGTGGTAATTTTTTTGTCCGCTACTGTACCACTTTCGTTGATGTTTTTCAAAAGAAAAATGTCTGTTGCATCGCGTGGAGTAGTCTGATTTTCTTCTCGACGCCTAGTTTTTAAAATAAATTCAAAGATATCTGCAAAAATTGATCTATTTTGGGTGTCCTTTTCCCTTTAATTTGTTATTTGCAATTATATGAAAAAAATTTTAGACGAAAGTTGTAGTGTTTGACATGGAAACTATAATGCCAACGAATTTTTTTTTAAGGTTAATTTTTGAGATTTCAAGGTCATGATTTTTTTTGTGCTCTTATATTTTGTTTCTATATTGTTGCAGAGCGTAAAAAGACAAGTTCAACCGTATGTAATCATGTATATTAACGATATACTAAAATGGAGGAAAACTAGTTAAAAAAGTAAAACATTTTCCAATTCGATGTGACACGGTGTTACGAGCCGGGGCTGTGGCAACGCGAGAGGCCGGCGAGGAGGGTATTTCCCAAGGAATACGGTTTATGAGTTTGTTAGTTAGCTGCGCGGACGAACCTGATGCGAAATCAGGGAGCCGCTAGGATTATTGACGGCGAGGACGAACCTGATGCGAAATCAGGGAGCCTCTAGGAATGGAGTCACACACGGATGAACCTCATTCGAAATCAGAGAGCCGCAGGAGGGTGAAATGTCGTGAACGAACCCAATGCGAAATCGGGGAGTCACTAGGATGAAGTTCACAGACGAACTTGCTGCGAAACCGGGGACCTGTTAGGAGGTTGGATTATTCACAGACGAACCTGGTGCGAAACCAGGGAGCTATTCGGAAGTTGGTAGATTTACAGACGAACCTGATGCGAAATCAGGGAGCTGTAGGATAGGGACGAACCTGATGCGAAATCAGGGAGCTGTAGGATATGGATGAACCTGATGCGAAATCAGGGAGCCGTAGGAGGGTGAGGTTTCGTGGACGAACCCGATGCGAAATCGGGGAGTTACTGGGTTGGAGAAGATTCCTTGTTTTGGATGAAAGGTTGCGAACGAACCTGATGCAAAATCAGGGAGTCGCGGGAAATGTTAGTAATGCCTCGTAACTCTTAATTAATATTTTATACAACTCGAGCGGTAAAGTTGTATCAGTGGGTGAGTGCTACTAATATTATAAGGATCGCTGGGTAAGAGATGGGTTTAACAAATCTACTCGATTTACACGTGAACACCATTCGTATATTCAATAATTAGTTATTGTACAAATGTAAGTGTCGCGATTAGTTAAGGGGTTACGCCACCCTGAGGCGGCCGAAATGACATCAAAGTTTACGAATTTTTTTCTACGAAACTATGAATGTGACAATTACTTCATTATTATTTATGGTTAGGGCACACATTAAAGGACATATTGTGTAAATTTGACAGAAAAATATTAAAAAATGGCCGAGCTATCCGTTATCCTGCAAAACTCCTCCGTCAGGACGCGCGCTGACGGTGTAACGGATTGTGATGCCCAGGATTATCTGAAACTAAAAAACCCATAGTTTTATTGTTCATTGATAAAATATCTATCGTGTAGCATAGGGATTTAGAGAAAAAAACATTTTTGTACAAATGCGAGCCAAGTGAAAATGAACATTAAGTTTTTACCAAAAAAGGCAAAATTCAAACAATTACTATAAACAATTGGGATATCGCATCAAAAAAATCCTATGCTACATGATAGATAATGTTGTTAGAATTATGTGTATCAAATTTGAAGTAAATCGGACGTACAGTTCTGGAGATTTTTGATACACCAGTTGTAAAAATGTAGTTTTGAGAAAAACGGGAAAGAAGGAAAAGTGCGACTTTAACAGATGTTAGAGAAAAAGATTTTAGTGTTACCTTCAATCGGCAATGCCTGGGCCATACAGTGTCTCTTCCGCAGCAAATGTCTTCAGATTCTTTTTGAGCTGCTCGTTTTAGTTTCCTAGCCTCTTTTGTTGCTTGCTGCGCTCTTAGATTCGCAATTGTGTTGCGATCCGTGTCCCACTTTTGACAGGCTTGTTGCGCGCTCGGTCCAATTGTTAAACTCATAATTTGCATCATAAGTAATATATTGTTATATCCATCGTTGAATATATTTGTTGCAATGTATGTTGCGATTTCGACAATTTTCGCACCGCTGGAAGTGACTTTCGGTGCCATAGACCAAATGAGAGCGTTCACGCTTTCATTGTTATTTTGCGTGAAACCTCCCAAACAACGTTCTAATAATTCATTGTTACTCAATCTTTCGTACACTGGTCGAATGGCTTGTTGAACATCTTCTGAAATTGGGTCCAAGTGTTTGTAATTTTCCAGAGATTCGTGAGCCTGCGCTTTCTGCCATGAGCACCAGGAATCTTTCCCAGTAGGGCACTTCTCATGTTGGGGATTCTTATCAGTGGAAATTTTATGATAGAAGGTGGCCCAAATTGCATTATTCATTTCTTGTATTGAATTTGAATTCCTTCTGATGGCTAGGCCATAATAAACGGTTAATTCGTCAATAAGTTTGGCAGTTAGTTTACCTCTACCACCAAGCCATTTATTTTCCTTCTTTATTTTACGCAGTTGCGCACCCATTCGTTTTAGGACGTGGCCAATGCATTCTTTTTATTTACAATAACGTTACCATAAGGTTTTGAGTCTAGAATCCCTTTGTATGTTTTACTATCTCCATCGCCGATGTAATTTGTGTATCTTATACCATACTTTTCCTCAGATGCTGCAAACATTTCTGTTACCGCATCAACCTCCATCTTTCCTGCAGATCCTTCATGATTGGCTGAACATTGTTCGCTGTGTTTTTCTTTCCATTCGTGGTACTCCTCAGTATCGTCATACTTTCCCCAAAATTCACATGCTTTGCAATAGCGTGATTTTATTACCACATTTATTACTTTGCCGGTATAATATGCAATAATACTTGCTACTCCGAAAAGAGAAGAAAATCCCCGTTTCCTCCAAATTCCGTCTCCTGAAACGGTTAGTCCTTCCGGGTTTCCCTTTTGTAAAATCATTTCTTTTTCTGCATTCACAGCATTCTTCATGGATAGTTCACACACACTTTTCGCGGCGGTATGAATATTTTGAACTATTTTGTCGTAAAATGAATGAAACACAGGTTTCGGCATGTCCATTATTCCGCAGAATTTATCTATTTCCGCCAAACCAAGTCCAAGTAATCGAAAAGCAAAGACAATTCTTCTGTTCACATCGTATGCTTTCCCATCGATGAGAGGACTTGAGTTTATACACACAGGTTGGCACGATTCACAAGTCATATTGATTTTAAAACCAAGTCCACGAATAGCAGATTCTGTAAATTTCATTCACTTTGCCATTACACACGCTACATTTCACTGCCTCACTAATAGCCGAGAAAACTGCTACAAAATTTACTATGCGGTAGCCAAACGTTGCGTCAACTACTATGTCGACATCTTCAGTCGCTTTTGATTTTTTCGCTGACGTACTCGTGCCAGCTTCCTCATTTTCCATCAAATAGCGATTTGCAGGATGATGTTTCCTTTTATAGCTCGTAGAAGCACGTCCAGAATGTTTTCTGGAACCCTTCCGATCAAGATATACACGTTTTGACATTATGAAAATAAAACTAAGACTTTTTCGAAACTTCTAAGCACGACGTTTACTCTGACGATGCGATCGAAAGACTGAGTGAATCTTTCCGAACATTTGCCTTACACCAATGCAATTAACCCACTAACACTTTGAAATGACCCTACTATGTCCAAAGGGCCCCCTGCCGTAGCCTGGAAATGAAAATGTTAGATACCCTAAGCATTTGCAACCAGTATATCTGGACATTCTCATTTATTTCGACCGTTAGCCTTTTTCCGCGCAACTTTCCCTTATACCAAGTCTGGTCATCGTCACCCACTTGGACCCTTAGACCTTTCCAAGCGTACGTGCTTTAGCCGTAAACAAGGGGATTAGACCATGGGCCTCAAGGCCCTTCTCCCAACCAAAATCACTTCAACCGTCGAAAGTAACTTTCTCAAGCACTGCCACTTCCACCCTCGTCAATAACCAATCCTAGTTCCTGTTCCCTCACCCTCGCAATAGCGACCACCAATTACAATCTTGAGTTTGTCGACGTTCTTTTCGAACCTCGCGGACGAGAGTCAGAAAGCTCTGATACCTTGTACAGTCAAGTCACCTCCAAATTTCGCTGTTTAATAAAGACGAGTTATTGTTATAAAGAAGTGTTGAATTTGTTCCTCCCCGGGTTCACGACAAAAACAATAGAAAAGGCCCAGGTAATCCCCGCGAAGCGGATGGTCGCTACCTGCTCCGAAACGGCGGCTGTCGCACGACCTTCCAAGCACTGTAACTTGGCTATTTTTGGGAGCTGTTGCATCCACCATGGCTTAAATTATTCCCTGAACTCCAAATTAAAGGAAAATTACAACAACAAAAAATCGATTTTTTTTTAAATCTCAGGGTGGCGTAACCCCTTAATTAAATAAAGTGTGTAAGTTACCACTAGTTGCACGGTGTTGACGCACTGGCGATGCGGGGCGTACGAGTGGCTATTTCAAAGTGCCAAATAGAATATAAACCGGACTCGCGGATCCTATGAGGTTAACTATGATTCTGACTAGGGGTGTTCGATTCCGATTCGATTCTTCAGAAAATCGATTCTTTTGGTTAAAAAATCGATCTTTTGAATCGATTCTTTGGTATCCGATTTTCCCCAGAATCGATTCTTTGATATAAGAATCGACAATCGATTTTTGGCCCTCTGGGGGAATTAATTGCCACTTGTGAAAGAACCAATCAAACTGCTGGTCTTATACGTTTCTCGCCATTTATACACGATTCCCGCCAAATTTATATACGATTCTTAAGTTCTGCATGATTCTGGTTGGCAAATGAAGTAATTGAAATATTACAGCCGTTGCAGAACATTTCACAAGAGTTATGTGGGGAACATTATGTCACAGCTAGTAAAATTATCCCTTTAGTGAACTATTTGAGAAACAAAATACAATTCTTAAGATCACATGTAAAAACGTCCACAGCAATTAGTTTAGTGAATAGTTTAAATGAATCTGTGTCAGCAAGGTTTGGTCAAATAGAAAATAATGCTATAATGGCCACTTCAACTATTCTAGACCCGCGTTTTAAAAGAATTCACTTTAATCAAGCAATTACGTATTCCAATACTATTATAATATGCGATTATAATCGCATTGCCAAGTGGATGAAGGATATGGACCACGACACAACATCTAATGTAGTATCTGATGAACCTCATCAGGAAACATGTGAAAATACAGATGATGACGACTTGTGGTCGTTTCACGATAATTTAAGTAAAAAAAAGAATTTGGGAACAGCAACAGAACCACCCAGAGACGAAATACCAACGGATCTAAAACATTATTTAAATCAACCACTGTTGGAGCGCAAAACTGATCCAATAAAATATTGGTTAAACAATACGAAAGGATTTATCCTACCTTAAGTATTATAGCAAAAAAATATCTACCCATCATGGCAACATCTGTACCATCAGAACGAGTATTTTCAAGAGCCGGAAATATTTTAACTGACCATAGAAACAGTTTATCACCAGAACACTTACAACAATTATTGTTTTTAAGTTCTTTAACAATAAAAGAATGGCAATTACATGATAAAACAAATATTTAAAATGTATAACAAATTATTTATTCAATATAATGCCCTTCAACAACTATCCCAAATTGTTCCTTGTAAAAGTAATTTTTATATCGATTCTTTCAAAATTATTTAAAACTACTAATTTTGGAAAAAAGTTTTATGGTTTTGGCGATTCTTTTTCGATTCTTCCAAAATCGATTCTTTGGTTCCGATTTTTTAGAAGAATCGATTCTTATAATCCGATTCTAAATCGATTCAAGAATCGATTCTTTGAGGTGAATCGAACACCCCTAATTCTGACAGGGACTTTAGCCCGATCTTACTGAATATAACCAACTCTGTACGAGCGTGGCACGACGTGACTCTATAGCTTTTAACCAAAGAGGGTTGAAACCAAAGAGGGTTGAAACCAAAGGGTTTATATAGTCCAAAAATGAGTGGGGATTCGTTAGGAATTTCCATATAAGGAAATCCTTCGGGGTCGTCGTCGTGTTACTCCCGTTCCCATGGTCGTGATCCAGATGGTCGAGATCATGACGTGTTTGATGAACGAAAGGATTTTAGGGCGTTTTCCCTTCGCAGACGCGAACTCGAAAAATGGTTGAGAGCGGCGTATGGGAAAATTCCACATACGTAACAACGGTTTCCCGTTTTCCAATCGATTTCCAATTTTGCACATATTATTTTGTTTTCCAATGGCACAGTTCTAGGGGGTATGCTCACCAAAAATTTCAAAATTATTTTTTGACAAGTGTAACTCACGTCCACCCTAATGCACAGGTGATCTTTCATGTGATTAGATAAATTATTGTAAAAAAATATTTATAATATATTTATAATTTATTTTGATGTTGCCGGGCACGGTGACGGACTATTACGTCCGAAATCGAAATGGTGATTGGTGATTGATTACTAAACGTAAAGAGGGATGATCTTGCCTCGTCGCCTCCGGCGTAACTGTAACTCCTAAAGGAGGGATCTCCTACCTGCGACTGGTCGCAGCGGCCGGTCTCAGTATACTGGTGCAATGGGGAAACATGCATCTGTTCTCCTACAATCGTCTGCGATTGTCGGGTATGCGCCAGACATAGGAGCCTGACGCGAGTCTGTTTGAGTACCACCCTAGGTTACTCGAGACGCGACACAATGCGATGAAAGTCTGTTTCCCATTACAGTAATTCGTCGTTAGTGTCACGTTTTTACCATGCGTTATAATCGCGCTCACTATCCCCACCATTTCTTGGAATCCTTCGGTCGAGAGTGAGAGAACGAAAGAGACGACGGCAACTTCGTGTCAACTGTTTCGTTGCCTCTCGCTCGACTCTGGGGTTTTCTCACTCGCGGCATCGGCCGCACGGAATAGTCTTAGAGCATATACTACTCTAATGAAATAGTGTCCGCATCGCGTTAGTGTCCCGCCGCCAGCCCCGATCGTCGTGATTATAACGAGGCATTACTGTATACATAGTCGCAGGCCCAGCCTGCGACCACCGGTCGCTAGACTCCTCCCGAAGGGAGTCTAGCGACCAGTCGCACTGCGACCTATTGCCACAAGGGACAGGATCCCAAGAAATAAGGAAAGAAGTCAGAATCCAAAAGATATGGGAGTATGTATTTTTATATGTTACCTGTAGACAACTAATATGAGCTCCTAAAAAAGGTAAATATGTCATGACGCCTACTTCTGGTCGGTGTGTAAATACGCGCTATGTTTGTATGTATTTTTCGTGCAGAATTTTAAATCGAGTCTTTTAATTTTTGATGATATAAAAGAAAAAATATTTTGGGGCTCCAAATGAGTAGTATCGATTCTGCTAAGTAATAGCAAATAATTAGTTACATACAGTTTTTTTCCATAAGAACCCATTTGAAAAATTGTCAGCAATCATCGACTTTTTAATTGCTTTCCGGGCACTTCCGAACAAATTTTTTGTTTGTTTTATAATCAACATAATCTTGTCCTTGCTACTGCGGAAAAAGTATTTCCGAATATTTAACAGTGAAAATTTCTTGAATCCCAGGAAATAGGGAAAAATGCAACATCCTGTATTTCGCATGTAAAAATGCCGATTATTATTAAGGAAATTGATACAAAAAGTGTTAATATACAATATTTAAGAAAATAACGTCAATTCCTCACGAATGAACGCCAATTATTCCAATAAAACTAAAAGAATTTGATAAATGTGCCATGGCAAGTGCAGTATTCGTATCGACACACGTGCGAAGTTCCATGATGTAGCGTGATGAGTGATGCCCTGATCGGATTGTTAGCGGGCCACGGTTTGCTACAGCTTTATGACACTAGACCTTTAGCGACCTACACGATATAAAGTAATTAGGAAACATCTGCCAACTTGCAGAACAGCTAAACAATTTTTAGGCTTAATCCTCAATTGTTACATGCTACTTCCTCTATGTTCGGCAGACAATAAACCGTGTTTCGCTACAGTATAAAAGGATAATAAGTATGGTCGGAAAGTTGAGTGTGACGAAAATAAACATACAACAAACAAACAGAGGATCGAAGCTGATTAAAATCGTTTAAAAAAGAAATTTGCTCGGAAGTTCCCGGAAGGCAACTAAAAAGTCGATGATTGCTGAAAATTTTTCAGTTGGTTTCTTATGGAAAAAACTGAATGTAACTAATTATTTGTTATTACTTAGCAGAATCGATACTACGCATTTGGAGCCCCAAAAATTGTTTACTTTTATATCACCAAAAATTCAAATACTCGATTTAAAATTCTGCACTTAGACACGTGTTTACACACAGATCAGAAGTAGGCATCATGATATTTTTATCTTTTTTAGGAGCTCATATTAGTAGCTTACAAGAAATATATAAAAATACATAATCCTCCCACAACTTTTGAATTCTGACTCGTTTCCTTGTCTCTTGGGATTCTGTGCCACTGTGGCAATGGACTTGTTCGCATTCAGGGGTGTGCGGGTACCCGACTTTTCGGGCTCGGGGCGGGCCGGAAACTTTCGGGCGGGATCAGACGGGGTCCCGATACATTCATATTCCTCGAGATCCCGAAACTTTCGGGACTCCGCCCGATCTTGCCCGAAAATTTCCGACCCGTCCCGAGAGCCGGGAACCCGAGCCTCGGGACAGTCCGCATACTCCTAGTCGCAGGCAAGGAGATTCAGCCTAGGGGCCAGTCGCTGGGTCAAGTCACTGCGACCAGTCGCAGGTAGGGGATCCGGCCTTAAGGCCGGTCACGCTTTTTGAAGTACTGTGCGGGGCAGGTGGATTGGCAATTTTAAAGATGGAGGAGGAAAAGAAGATGTGCGTTTCGTCTTGGAACCGTCAGCCACACTCATCAGTAGGGCTATAACTGACGGTACCTGCCTCTTTTTTAATGAATGTTTATTGTGCCAAAACAAGATATACATAACAAGAGTATAATAAATAAAATGAACAATATTAACAAAGGATATAAAGAACAATGTACATTAGAACAAAGGCTCCAAAAACTGGAGCACGCGCAGTCTTAGGAATGTGTTATATATAATATTGCACTTAATGCTACAGGGGAAACTAAGCTTATAGTGCTTATTAATAGTTGTTTTCGTAAAATTTTTCACAGCAAGGCACTGAATCTGCGTACATCAGTCTTTAGTATTTAGTGTGTGAAATAGCTAAGGGAAGGGAGAAAGAAGAAGGAAATGGATATTGCGGTAGGTACTTGAAAAATACTTTAACGCTAGGTAGAATGTACGTTTCTTATATAGACAACTAGCAGCAATAACAAGATGATGTACCTATAAAGTTATCAGACTCCCATATATTATTTGTGCCAGATATTAGACAAAGGAAAAATATTATATGTAGATATATCGTGTAATGAGGAGTACTCATAATTCGCTTAAACTTGGTCAATACATCGCGTAAGTTATTTCAAACAGCAATATCTATCACTGTTGTTTATATGTTTGTCTTTTAAGTCATGATTGGTTACGGGATACATAAAGCGTATCGCGGGATCGTTACCGCTTAAATTAGACTTATAAGAGATTTTTTATTATAATTTTTTCGATTACAGTGCTGGATTAGTAGTAAGTTGTTTTTGTTTTGAATAAGCGCTTCACTGTCAATGAAGATGAAGGTGAAAGATGAACACTTGTTAGGTAGATTAGGCTGCTTGATTCAACATTACACATTAGCCCAGTGGTTTCTAATTAATTTTAATATAAAAAGATCTATACGCATGATCTGGTGATCCGAATTGGTGTTGCTAAACTGAATAAATATGTATAAATTGCATTAAAATCTTTTTCTTTCTTTCATGTTTCAGTGCTATCTGGTTTTGTTTTATTTATTAACCAAGACAATTAACATTTTTTTCAGAGAGCAGCGCCAAGTATTTTGAATAAAATATTTATTCGTATTAAAATATTTATTTCTATAAAAATATATCTGCTTAATACTATTTAATACATTTTTTTCTTTGAATAAATAGCCATTGTGATAATTGGCGCAATTTATGTATATTATTAGTTTTGTAAAGCTATTAATTTACGACAATGTTTTTAAATGGGATTCTTTTTGATGGGTATTAATATACGACAATGTTCTTAAATGGGATCCTTTTTTATGGGATTATATACTTGGCGCTCTTTTTTGTACCTTTTTTTAAAAAAGGTAATTTTGTGAGGATCTCATATAACCTCGAGTCCTCGACGCTCATACGTATTACTCACACATGTTCGAGCCCCTCGATCATCATCTTGAGCGACGACTACGAATACCTGATGTCTTCAGGCAAACAAGATCATCTTCTAGAAGGTGATCTTAAGCATTTGCTCAAGACGCGACTGTGAATACCGCCCCATGACATGGGTGCTCGATAAGAAGGGATTTCTTGAAATTCCCTTCCCAAGAGGGTGAAAATGGGTGACATACATTTCTCGAAATACTTAAAGGTATCTCTTAGGCCTGATTAGATATCAACTTGGGTTTTACTTAAAAAGGTTACCCACACAAATGTTCGTTAGACAAGTTCGTTAAACAAAGGTTACTTTCCAAAAATTACATAAAAAATTACTTTAAAAAAAAAAAGATATGAAAGCAAATCCTTTTAATTAGCCTACCGTAATGAGGCACGGGTATTTTGCTAGTAATAAATATCTGTGCATAGGGTCTCGCGAAATTTACGATGAGCTTTTCGGAGAGCACGGAGCCGTTTAAAGCGCGGGCCGGGGAACGCACTGCGCTTGTCTCGCATCGGCTCTGTACATCACGATCGGGACAAGTGATTTTTTAACGAAACCAGGATTAAAATGATGGGGTAGATATGTATAATGTAAACAAATCCTAGAATATTAATTGTTAGTGCTTAGCCATTTTTATATAAACATATCTTTAACCATTTACATTTTTAAGTCGTCGGATTAACTTCGATTCTCTGTTATATTGTAGAATTGTACATCTTGCTGAGAGCAATACAAAAGTCCCATACGTTGTTGCTGTAGGACCAATAATTTAAGCAAAAAATGCAGTTCTTCATCGTAGTACAGACACACTAACTTTATTAGTAAAAACGTAATTCTGAACTACCCTACCGCAACATTTTAGATCCAAGTATCCCGAATCACGAGCAGAGTTCGAATCCTACAGAGAAGTGGGGTTTTTGCATTTGTTACTTTCTTATATTTTTGTCATTGTGCGTGGCTTGACTAATTAAATTTCATAACATTCAATTTATAAAATACTAAAATATAAATCAGTCGAGTAAAATATTTATCACCTAGTTTATATATAATAATAGTTAAGGAGAATGTTTGCCTTCTATTCATCCGCCTGTAGTGTATTGTATACAATAACGGTGGTAATATTACTATGTATTCGTTTTAAATGGATCATCAAATTTTAAGTTAGTAGAGTAAGGGTTCTAAGCTATTTCTACATAATATTGCAGAATAAGAAGAAATTCATTTTTAATAACTTTGGTTCCAGGTGAAGATATTACAACGAGATATTCTAATACTGAAATTCTGTAAGACTTTTACGTATACGTCTATTTCACGATGAATCATGGCAAGTATCATAATCGTGGGACAAATTTCTTCGGGAAGTATATTCACGATAATCAAGAAAAAGAACAAGATACAAATGTAAATCTACTTTGCAAGGTATGAATTTTATTGTAGGTTTTAATGTACTAGGTATTTTTTACAACATACGTTACTTACACTGTCCAACACGATTTTTGGTCTGCAAATTCCACTCGGTGATTCTTGTAGAGTTTTGCGCCCTGAACACGAATCCGTAAACCAAATTGCTCTATCACCCTCAGTTTTGGAAAAACATGAGGTTTTGTAAAAACACACGATTTAGGGCAAAAGTGAGGTATTACGTGAAAACTACAAACGCTAGAAAGTTCAACTTACAATAAGCTACGCTTTGGCTCGGTTTGTTGACTCACGCCGGATTTCTCTCTGAAAATCTATTTCGGGGATCAGGAGCCTATATGGCGTTGAAATATGTCACTTCTTGAGAACTTATACAAGCTATAAATTGCAAGATGAAATTTATTGTTAGTATTTTACGTGTAATGCAACATTTAACTAATATTTTCACGTGTCGTACGCCGAAAAATATTAAAAATTGACGCTATTACTGACATTCCCGTAAATCTCTGGACTCCCCCCCCCCCCGCCATAAATAGGCGGTGCCCATCCTACGTCACGTAAAAATCATTGAAAATAATGAATTTAAACGTTTTTTTAAAATTTATATTCATAGTTTTTTGGATCTGAGACCCGTAAATCCCAACGTTTCATTTATTTAAAAAGTATAAAAAACATCTACGATGTAAGTACACGAGGGTAAGTTTCGTTTACGTTAAGATCTGGGCACACATATCAGTTCCGTGTCAGTTCACGTAGAATTCACGTACTCTTCATTACTTTCCTGAATTATTTTACTCCAAGTACTTTCCATTACAGTCAATAAAAATAATCAGAATTATATCAAGTTTGGTGTCATTTTCATCAGAAAAACACTAGTAATCCATTAGTGATACTTCTATGATAGAAATTGGCATACTCATTACTGAATGGCCTATTGCTGACTGTGTCCTTATGCCACTACTCTAGCGTTCATGACCCCCGAACCGCGTCGTTCGGAAGTATTTTACCTAAGAATCCATCAGGGCCGTAAGAAAAGGTACGCGTTAAGCCGCGTATTCACCTGTGCATTCGCCCCGAATGTGCATTCGGCGCGCACCGATTTTTTGCTCGTGCGGCGTGCGGTTGGTGCTCGGCGTGCATTCGGCGCGCGGTCGGTGTTCGGCGCGCGGTCGGTGCTCGGCGTGCATTCGGCGCGTATTTGGCGCACATTCGGCGCGCGGTCGGTGCTCGGCGCGCGGTCGGTGCCCACTGCTCGGCGTGCATTCGGCGCGCACTCGTCGTTTGCCGTTCGGTTTGCCTCGAAACGACGAGTGCGGATACAATGTATGGACCGATATCGAGGCGATTGCGAACCGAGCGTTCGCCGTGCCATTCGCGCCGATCCGCTTGCTGGCGGTCCATCAAAGCGTGCATTCGCGTCCGAACGACACCATGATGGAGTGGACGCCGCAAATTTGTCTCAAGCTCCTTGAGATATTCGAGAAATTCGGATTCTTATGGAATTCCAGACACCCGAGTTATTTCAATACTTTGAAAAAGGACGACGCGTGGAGTACAATTGCCCAAGAGATCGGAACGGACGCGGAAGATTGCAAGAGGAAAGTGGAGAGTCTAAAAAGCTCGTACCTTCACATAATGAATCAAACTCTCAATTATTGCTTGACACACCTCTGGTACGATTTTTGAAATAACTTGTTTTGAGATTTTAAATAGATATTGCAAACTAGTATACGAATCTCCGGTTGCAAGAAATCTTAATGTAATTGCCAATCTTTCTTCCGGCGTAATCGCTTTTCTGTAGGCAGTATCTTGCCTTGCAACCTTATCGCGAATATGATTTAATATAATAAAAAAATCTTCCGATGACATCCTCGTGAAGTTTTGAAATTGGTTGCTTCCCACTTCAACATTTAAATCCCATAGAAATGTTTCGTTGCACCTGCTGGTATATATTTTCCTCGTCCACCAACGTTTCTTCTTTTTATCTTTTTTTTTTTAAGCAATATATACAATACAATAAAACTAGCACTAGCTATTGCAATATTTTCGTCCATGACTTTTCTCCTCGTTCTTCGGAGCGGTGCTTATGGGGACTGTTGTGAATGAACACTG
Organism: Andrena marginata; assembly: GCA_963932335.1. Taxonomy (NCBI): domain Eukaryota; kingdom Metazoa; phylum Arthropoda; class Insecta; order Hymenoptera; family Andrenidae; genus Andrena; species Andrena marginata. Next base: position 31,217,225 of record OZ010660.1, read on the forward strand.
CACGATCCCCGCCCGCGCGCCGAATGCACGCCGAGCAGTGGGCACCGACCGCGCGCCGAACGCGCGCCGAGCACCGACCGCGCGCCGAACGCGCGCCGAGCACCGACCGCGCGCCGAATGCGAGCCGAGCAGTACCAACCGCGCGTCGCACGAGCAAAAAATCGGTGCGCGCCGAATGCACATTCGGGGCGAATGCACAGGTGAATACGCGGCTTTACCGTTCAATCGGTTTCAAGAGAACGTACAGTGAAAAGGCCAGAATGTCGTGGCCATCGAATTTTAACTTTCTGAGTACGAATACAGTTGCGACACTGAAAGAAAAAGATGAATGAGTATAAAGGTCTTGAAACGCTGGGGATTACTACATACATCTGAAGTATTCAGGAGTTACATTTCTTTGGGAAGGGGCTGGGTGAGGTGTATTTTGTGAACAATCAAATCGATTGCAAATTGTTTCTCAATTTATTAATCACGAGACACGGTAGTGTCTCGCGCCAAGTATATATAGATATATGCGCAGCGCGAGACACCGAGTGTCTATATTACGCCACGACTCGCTATCAAGAACCCTGAGATTTCCGAATCTCAATAACGGCTGATCCGATTAGGTTTTGAATGGTCTTAATGGATAGCTTGGGTAGATTTACATAAGAAAAGTGTCTTCGTTTTGTTCCTACGGGCCTTATGAGCTGAGATATTTCGATGTAAAGTTGCAATTTGCTGAATTTTATGTTATTAAAATTCAACATCGTCCTCGTCATCGTCGTCGTCCTACACTTCTGGGCAAGAGGGGAGTATGAAAGGGTGAGGAAATGTGCCTCAGGCACGTCGTTCATTGGATGCGGGTTTCGGCCAATCGCGTAACAAATAATCTGACAGCTACATAGTCAGAGATAACCTACCATGTGCTTAGTGTCAAATAAAGTAAATTGTCCGAATTTGAAATGTCACGAGTTTTTACATTAATTAGGAGACCGCATTATTGTCTTAATTAAGAAGGTAAGTCGCCAAAATTTTTTAAATCGAGTTAGTATGTAGAGTCGTAGACTTGGAAGTTGTCCGGAGAAGGTTCGACAGAGAACCATCTTCTTTCGCATAAGTTTCTGGAAATTTGTACCATGCTGGTACAAAGTAATATATTGTAGTAAAAAATTGCATTGAATTTAAATTGCCAGATATTTGTATTTGTATACCAGCAATTTAGAGTTTCTATTTTATGTAAAGCTTATTATATTATAGTAGAAATGAAGGGGACGCACAGGACTTCGATAAAAATGAAGGAGACGCACGGGCTTGAATAGTAGAATTGAAGGGGACGCACAGGCTTGGATGGATAGAAATGAAGGGATGCACAGGCGTGGAGGTTGTCCGGAGAAGATTAGATAGATAGACAGAGTATCTTGTTTCGCACAAGTTTCTGGAACTTTGTCAAATAAGGTAAATCGACAAAATTTGTCTAAAGACATAGCATTAAGAATTATTAAGAAAATAGATTATGGTGGACTGCTTGCAATGTAAAGCAAGTCACATTAGTGAAGAAAGTACACTGAAAACACATCTACGTTAATGCTTTTCAATCTTTTGTGAAAGACATTCGTAATACTTTAATTAATAAAATCCAAAGTAGTTGTCACGCTATTCATTAATTCATTAATTTTTTAGATTCCCATTATTTCAATTCACCAATAAACATACTAAATTAGTTTCATTCCAACACCAATAAATTGTGCGTTAAAACTATTGGATCTCCTCGTTCATTTTCGCTGAATCATTACCATTAGCATTTAAATTTCCTGCAACAAGACTTTCTACCATACGCTCTCACCTCTTTTGGACACATTATTTAGTCTCTACACTCACTAAAGCAAAAAGCCACTCTATTTCTATAAATAGTAAGTTCTATGTTAAGTTGTATATAATTAAAATGTGGCTTTATATATTTACAGATAATCAAAGCAGAAGATAATGCAGTGTAGCAATACGGAAATTTAATATATGTACTATTCCCACAACCAAAGTAGTAATAGCTCGACAATCATATAAAGTTATGAATGCTATATTTCATAGTGGTTCATGTATTGGGGATAGCCATTACACCAGTATATGTAAAGAAGAAGGAATGACTAGTAGTTGGATTGAAGGTGATGACGTGCAAATTAAAAAAAGGCAATGGCCCAAAGGCGCTGAAAATCTTTATATTTTATTCTTACAAAAAAATGATAATAAATAAGCATGGTAGTGAACCGATGTTCAATCCCATAAAAAGAATCCCATTTAAAAAATTGTCGTAAATTAATAACAGTAAACACTACAAAATGTGTGAAATCCCCACAAAATTACCTTTTTACAAAAAGGTACAAAAAAGAGCGCCAAGTATATAATCTCTTCAAAAAGAATCCCATTTAAAAACAATGTCGTAAATTAATATAAATTTAATAATGTTCTATACTCTACAAAAATAATGTTCTAGACTCTACAAAAATAATGATATACAACAATTGCGCCAATTATCACAATGACTATTTATACAAAGAAAAAATCACAATAGTACAATGAAAAAATGTATTAAATAATATCAAGCAGATATATTTTTATTCAAATAAATATTTTAATACGAATAAATCACATAAAAAAATAGAAGAAAATATACAATATAAAAAAATATATGAAATCAAAATGAGCTGCAAGTACATAAAGGTGCTTTCCAACTGCGCTTAAGATGACACAACTACATATACACAGCTAAAATGCTGTATTCATACATTCCGTTACTCATATCGCGGACATTTTAAATAATATGAAGATAAAATGTAACATCTAGATATTTGCCTAGATGTCCGCGGCCTGGAAGTCAACTTTTACACGAAAAAAGATCGTCCGCAACCCTCACGGTTAGAAATTATATGTAAAATAACGAAAATTTTAATTTATTTATAAATTGTTGGACGTACAAAAATTTATTTTGCAGCGCGTTATATGGCATCAAACAGTGAACATTTTGTCCATTTACGGTTTTCTTCTACCTCGCACCGTTACAAAGTTATACTCGAAAAACGAAAAATCGCTGAAAATTTGGGGGCTGATTTCACCCCCACAGAGTGTTTTTCCGCAGAAAAAAAAATCGTTTCTTACATACTCCGACATGCCCTACGATCGTACGGAGTTTCATTAAAATCAGAATTTTCGGGTTCGATATGTTTCCTTGTTAGAACCGGCCTAGCCTTACTACTCACGTCAATGAAACAATACTAATTTGCGTATCAATAGTTTTTATTTATACGTAGAAGGATGTAATATTTTGTATAATCAATGTGCAATTTCAAAGCATACAATTTGAATAAGGTACATCACCGAAGTGTAACACGCCGATCGTAATGAAATCTATAAATGCTATAATTCTTCTAAAAACATATGACGCTTTCTTTTTTATCTAACTATACATCAAATTATCTTTTTTATCCACAAGAATTGTCTGTTGTTTAAATTGAAATTTAACAACATAATCATTTTTTAAAACATCAATTTGGACAAAAGTATATTTCAATTTAATACTTTTGTACATGGTTTTCTTTGGAATTGTTATTCCGCTATTGTAAAAATTTATCAATATAAAGTAGAGATCAGTACTAACAACACGTATATTTTGGAATGTTTCATTAAACGATTTTATTCAGCTACGATCCCCTGTTTGTTTGTATGTTTGATGCAAATCTGGAAACTCAATTTATACTCATGTGATTGCCCAAATAGATAAAGCACAAAAGGCCTTTTACTCCCTCAGGAGACTGTTTTATTTCAAAGACCTTCATAAATCGATGAAAATACTATGCTACAAATTACTCATACAACCCATTTTAAAATACGGGTGTCAGATATGGTTCAATTTAAGTGCTGGGGTTATGGAAAAACTAAGACTACTTGAGCGGAAATGCATTCGTGCTTGCCTAGGCAAATACAGATCACCCGAATCAAATTATACCAAATATATCAGCAAACAAAAGCTGTTCAATGAAGCCAGAATGGTTAGAATCAGCCTATTTATTTTTAAGTTAATCAGAGACCACTGGGCTAGAACCGTCACGATAAATTCAAACTCACTAATAACCCACTCTATTTACCCAAACCCGCAATATTTCGAAAAAGCGAGGATTTCGGGTTACATCCCTTCACAGGCATTCCCATATTTAGACGCACTACGTCTTATCCAGAATGATAATAATCTCCCAATCATTTACCACATACACAGAAACACTGACGACAAAAAGTTAACATATAGAGCGGGTGTTGGAACCGGTGACACCAGCCTGAGATTTGTACATGAGCTATCTAAATGGGACCGAAAAGTCAATCACAGAGGGAAGGCTGACAAATATTGGTGTCCCCAGTAAAATGCACTGTCGTAAAACTATATTATTTTTCTCCATCAAGGTGTTATGTGTTAGCAAGCCTGTGAACTCGCGAGTTGAGCTAGGAGTTCGGATTAGGTATAGTCTGCTCTAGGTCAGTTGAGTGGTGTACACTTTCGGTAGGGAGAAATACATAGAAATTCATACAGATTAGGGACCATGGTCCACTGTATATAGAACTAACGATTGACATATTAAGTAGTGTAGACCTAAGACTAAAAAATGATCTCAAGGGCTGACAAAAGCGTATACAGCAAAGAAAGGAAAAGCTAAAATTATCCTACGGGCGTAATATAAGCCCTGCCACAAACCAAAATTGGAAAGCCACAATCTTAAATGATTTAATGAGCAAACCCAATTTAATGATGACCACCAAGCTTAAAGCAGTCCCTTACATTACCTGTTGTCCATGACAAGGAAATTACTAGGTAATAGACTTTCCACTTCGAAGAAATTATCAAAACTACCATGTACATAAAAAAAAATCAATACTTTATATTTTTCATCGTCATATATATAATTTGTAGGTAATGAGGAGTGAATGTGTGTACATAGATTTGCTTGGATGAATGAATGGCTCATGTACATAGGTATGAATGACTGTATGGATGTGTATGATAAATTCGGTGAACATAACTTCACACGAAAGGTGTTATAATACTCAGTTGCGCTCGAAGCTACGTACCTGACCAGTCTTAACATTGTCTTTCACCGGTCTATGATCGACAATCTCCATATCTCTTTCATGCTGCGCATATCTTGACACAGCAGTATAGTTTTTGTTAAATACCTTTTCTATATTATTTTATCCATGTTATCTAGACTCTTAGTTTTTGAAGCTTATAATGTAAATATTCAAAGCTATTTTCATCAAAGCTATCACTTTAATTAGATGTGCAATCCCATCTATCCTCAAAGAGGCTGTGCACACCCAACGAGGTTGGGTGTTTAGTCTATGACCAAACCGAAAAGTATGCTTAAAAAAGGGGGGGGGGGGTGGCAGGGGCCGTCCCAGATCGGTCCCAAGACGAAACGCACATCTTCTTCTGCTCCTCCTCCTCCCACAGTACTCCAAAAACCGTGACCGGCCTTAGGGATTACGGTTATGCCAAAAGCGACAGGGCCAGATCCCTCTTTACGTTTCGGAATCAATCACAAATCACCATCTCAGTTTCGGATGTGTAAAACATTCTTATTTAATCTACGAGACCCAATTTTTTTAAGTCGGCGCCTGATTTATTACAGTACAAATGATGAGGCGCCGACATAAAAAAATAAGAGTTGTAGATTAAATAAGGATCAAAATAATGTTTTACATTTTGGCGCATTTTTATTTTTTTAAGTCGATATTAATTTTATTTTAATTTTTTTTTATTTTACGAATATACTTTTATTCGTAGAAAATGGAGATAGAACATCAGCTATATAGGCGAGTTGTTATCCCGAATCTATACGTGTGTATTCTAAGGTTCTAGTTACTTCTGGAATAAAAACCTATTGATTTGTGATTCTATGAATATGCAGTACCATGTTATACAAGAATTTTCTCTGGTGATGACTTCCAAATGTCGTTGTCTAACATTATTCTGTATTACCATAAAAGTGTATATGTACATGTGTCCTACTACTTATGTATCGTCACGTGTAAATTAGTGGACAATATTTAACGACCATATTTAATTCAATTTGTTGTATCTGTTTACTCCTTGGTTTATTACAGATGACAAATAATCTTCCATGGCAATATATTAAATCCGGTTACTCTAATGCAAGTTCATCAGATACTGGATCTTCAGGAAGTAGCACCAATTCCCAGTGTTACGGTCAATCTCCAGATGATCTTAGCGTTGACTCCTTGATTCATAGCCTGCTCCAAGTTGTCAACGGTGATAACTTCAATGGACCAGCTTCCTGCAATATTCAATTTTCGCACACTGAATATTTCACTAGTAACAGATGCAAGGATTGCATTGACGCAGTTTGCGATTCGTGTTCTGCGAATCGACATTTGGTAAGCATTAAGTTAAGCTTTATATTACTTATAATCAGATTGATTGTACTTTGAAATTCAACGTTAATTGAAAGTAAAGTATTCCCCACTTGTATGCGTGTATACAACCTGAGAAGACAATCATCAGCAACAAACCCTCAACCGACGCCCAGCAGCCAAGAGTGATGAACTCTGCGTACGGCATAAGTCACTACTAAAAATTAAAATCCTCATGCTCTTTATTACATCTTCATACTGGCATTACTAATGGTTTGGTAAGATTCCCTTAATGAAAATGAGCCCAAGCGCGCTATAATTCGGACTTTCTAATGTGTGTCGAAGTGTGCAACGTTGAGTCTTTTATGAAGTTTTGTACAGTGATAAGGCTTGAAATTCTGAGGCTACTTATACATGAGTTTAGGTAGAGACAATTAAAGTCAAAGTTAAATATTAATTTCCAAACGAATCAGTGCCGTCGGGGTCGGTTGTAAAAAATATCGTTTGCCTGGTTTGGAATGGAGTAGTTCAGACTTCTCCGTGTCAATTACTGATATTGAAACAATGCGACCATTGACACTATCGGCACTGAATCGTTACGGAACTGATATGTATGTCCGAAGATCTTAGATATATACAAGTTATTTAATGTTAAGAGGAGGTTCCGGTAAAAAATCTTTTTTTTTTATTTCATTTTTCGAATGTTCAACCTTTTAGGAATACACGTTTAAAAAGATTTTTTTGAAATTCGTAAAATTCCCGAAGTTATAGGCATTTGAGTAGCGGCAAATGCATGGGTAATACCCGGTCACTCACCACTCACATAAAACTTTAAACGCGTTTTTTTCGAAACAGTGTAGGTACTAATAAAAATAAATGTTAGCGGCGCGAAGGTGCGGTCGATTAAACTAAAAGTGTTATATTACAGTATATTTAAATATTGAATTTCCAACGTTTCGGTCTATGTTGAGACCATTATCAAGGAAAATAATCAATTTTCAAACTGCGTTCACTTTCTAACTTCCGCACGTATTTCAACGTGCGAAACACAGGTCGGTTGGTGAGAGACTTATACGACTGGAAGTTCAGATCGACTTTGAAAAAATTACAGGATGTGTAAAACATGTGCCATTTTGGCTCAAACCTCTGATATGGTCCGTAAAAGTTCGAGATTTTCATAAAAAAAAATCCGGTGACTTCTTAATTTTTTTATGGAAATCTCGAATTTGTACGCCCATATCAGAGGTTTGGGCCAAAATGGCACATGTTTTACACATCCTGTAATTTTTTCAAAGTCGATCTGAACTGCCAGTCGTTCGCAATCAGGAAAAAATGAGGAGAATAAAATATTCGAGTAACACGCGTTTAAAGTTTCTGGGCAAAGCCAAAATGTCCGCAGAGTCGATGTAACGAGATGGGAAGTTATGGTGCTGCTTGTAACGATTTTAATTCAATTTCGCTGATTATGTTAAAAACAGCAGCCTTCGCTTCCAGAATAAACTCTGGCGGAAAGGTCCGAACAGTCGCCGCAATGCTTCGGAAAAATAGTGAGATGCGGTCAGAATCCTGCTCTGGTGGTGGCCTGGTGATGTTAGTCAGTACCCTCTGCCTATCCGCCATATTTCTTTCAAACATTTCTAAAACGGCGTTTGAATTACTCCGCCGCCTTTTTGGTGCTGGAGTGGACGCCTCGTCTGAGGTTCTCCTCCTTGAAGGCTCTATGTCGAGCTGTGCAAAATTCTCGCCATTTTCAAAAACATCTAGCGATGCTTCTGGCGCAGTGCTGTTGGTGTCCGCACTCTCGGCGTTGTGCTCAAGCGCTTCAGCCTCCTGAGGAACTTCCATATTACTCTGGGTACTGTAATAAAATGAAGAAAACAAATTTGTAAGATTTAATATGATTTTGAAAATCATATTGTGCTTAAAAATACCTGCCTTCGCTCGATTGGCACACTTTCCAAGAACTCCAGGCTGGTTAGCAACGGCCACTTCGATTTTGGCTGTGCTGCTGAGCCCGTACCATACTTATTTGCGCGTTTATGTTTCATATAGTTGTCGCGTATGTTACGCCACCTGTACTTGCAGTCACTAGCTGAAATAATTAAATAATACATATTATGCACGTTCGTGGCTACAGGAGAAAGATTCAGGTCGTCATAATTTGCATGTGGAATATGATATGGATACATAAAGCGGCTGATGAAAGTATTTTGATACCCTTTGAAATGGAATAACTTTTGAAGTGAAACTTCGTCACGCACGATAGAGTGAATCGGCCTCATGACGCTGAACGTGTAACGACACGTTGCATATCTCTTAGAAAATTGCAGATTAAAAATTGATTTTAACGAAAAAACATGCTCTGAAATTTCACAAATGATGTACAGTAGCGGACAAAAAAATTACCACTTTTTCGAACCACTCTGCTTCTATTACTTTTCAATATCAATTCAAAACTGCAGTATGTGCCTAATATACATATTCTGAAAGAGAATTAAAAGCTGTATAAAATCCAGTTACAGTAAAAGTTATCTAACTAACAAACAAAAACCTCACATAACATTAAACAAGACAACACATTTTTAAAACGAACAAAAAGTTACCACTTTTGAACATTAATAAAAAAAATCTAATATTTTCTGGTGGCACCTTTTGCGTTTAGGACAACCTAACAAAGTTAATAAACGTGGTAACTTCTTTGTCGGTCCCAAAAATTTTACCCCATTCAATGTCATGTAACACTTTTGTTCGTCAGTTAAATAAATTCAACTTTAACTGGGTTTTATACAGCTTTAAATTCTTCATCAGAATATGCATATTAAACAAATACCACTGTCCCAAACGTATGCTAAAAAACAACAAAAATAGAACAAATCGAAAAAGTGGTAACTTTTTTGTCCGCTAGTGTACACTACATAGATTCTAAAAATAAAAAAAGAATTTTCGTTTGGTCATGATTTCGAACAGACCTGCCTCTGCGTGACGCTCTATTGGTCAGATATTTAGATAAATTACAATCAAATATATTCAAAATATTTCATACTTTAGTTATCATAGGCCTATTGTCTCTTTCCTGGGATATGAATCTATGGAAACTTCCCAATAATAAAGCAAAATATTCAATAAATCATTTATACTCATTGAGAATACCTAACAAATCTAACATATTTCTTACCCGGTGCAACTATATGTAGATTTGCAAGTAAGTAAGTTTCACTTCTGTAGTGTGTAGTGTCAAATACACGGTCTTTTTTGGGGATGTAATAACAATCAACGAAAGACCTTTTATAGATTTAAGTACGTTTTAGGGTTATGAACTGAAAATTTCGTCGAAAAGCGACCATCACTATTTTCTTCGCTATTCCGCACAATTGGAATTTCTTTCAAAACGACAAAACACGTCACCTGGTAACCTAATCCTTCTACCTTCTCCAAACAGCTCAAGTCATTTGGCCCAACTCTAAAAAAGTTATTCTATTTCAACGGGTATCTGACTACTTTCGTGATCGAGTGTAGGCGTTGTTGCAAGAGATTTATTGAAACAATTATGCGACAAATCAGTGCCCATATTTTTACCGCAATCTAAAATTTCCGCGTTGGAAAAAATTGCAAAAATCTTTAGGATGAAAGAGAATATTGCAAACAGCATTGGAGCATTTGATAGGAAGCGTGTTTGAATATTGTGCCCTCAAAATAGTGTATCATTATACTTTAACCCTTTCGACACAACCTTTTTCGATTTGGATTTTATTATATTTTCTTGCAGACGTCGCTTGTACTTGGCTGCGGATAGGTACAGATCAAATTTGAAAGTTGTAGCTCGGTTTTAAAAATTGCAAATGAAAACGCATATGCACATCTCTATGCTCACTAAGATCAATGAAAACAATAATTTAAAAACCTTTCAAGCAATACAGTTGTAACATACTATGAATATAAAGGCTACGATAAAAAATTTCAGAGAATTGTTCAATTACACCTAGTATAAATCACGAGATTTCTATCATTGCTACGCTGCAGCCAGACAGCCTACCAAAATAAAACTTGTCCATCACAAACATTCACTGAGGCATATGTGTCCCAACAGAGCCGAAAGGGTTAATTATATGAATGGCTTTTCGATTGTATTATTAGCTGTAACTGATGAAAAAAAATATAATTAAAGAATACTGTACCTGTTCTGTTCACGATAGTTGACACTTTCTTCCACACCTTGCTCTTCACTTCGTATATTTTATGCTCCGGGTGAGCGGCGTCATAGAGGACACGATTAGGGGCTACAGCCTCTACCAATTTGTCGTCCTCCTCGCTCGAAAACACAATTTTTTTCGCCATTTCACGATGTTGTCGAAAAAGCTAACACTGTCAGACTGACACTACACAAGTCTGAAGCGTACAGAAATGTTTCCTATACTGACTAACTATCCCCGTAAGTCGCGGTTTAAGGGAGTGTCCTGCTTTATAAGGTCCAAAAAATCGATTTTTTTTTTTTTTTTGTCTAAATCGATAGATAAACTATCCAAGAATGTATTCACAAAGTTATAGCGGCCAATTCGAAGTATTTTTAAAGATACAGAACCGAGAGCAGGGAAACGGCGAGTACCTATCTGTGCGAGCGCTCGGCCGGACACAGGCGCGTGCTTCACCCTTTGATGCGTCCCCATTCGTCGATCATTACTTTTAAAGACAATCAAAACGGCAGAGTTGTGCAGTGTAATAGTACAGAATAGTCTTAGAGCAGAGTGAGTTAGAGATTTTATAAGTTGAACGTAGAGAATTGTAGCGATCGACCGCGAGCGAAAGATCGCGAACGCACGAGAATCTCTCACCACCGTCAATCGTTGCACCGGTGCTACTGGCAGTTTTCATTTTTACGATTCTTTAAAATTGGCGGGCGTGATAGCAACAAAACTGTGCGGCCTATTGAATTAAACCAAAGCTTATACTCTTCAGTATTAAATTCTTTTCTATGTGAACTAAAAAGATTGTTAAAAAATTATTTTTAAATCACTTTTATAGCACGTTAAAGTCACATGTTGTTTCTAGAAAATAGACATTTTTCTTATCACACTAAAAAAATCATGATTTCGCGCTTTTTTCTGCTTTTTCTTAGTTCACCCAGAAGAAAAATATATGAGCATTAAAAACCATTTTGGTTTTTTCATTTCCGACCAGAATTACAATCAGAATCTTTCCCGCCAATTGGAGCCTGCAGTGGCAAAGCGCTCCGAGAATCGGCTGATAAATCTGCCATAGTTAATAATTTTATGCGAAAAAAATTTTTTTTGTACTCTTTGAATATATGTTTAAATATATCTAAAAGTTTACGAAGATCAATTGTTCCTTTCCCTTTCAAAAAAATTCGTGAAAAAATCGATTTTTTGGACCTTATAAAGCAGGAGACTCCCTTAAACACTATTTCCATCAGGACGTGCATCCTTCTGAGGGTGGAGTCTTCTGTAAAACTCTAAATACTATTGGTCACGAAGAAACTCCCACCTCGCTGATCGTACGTGTAGAAGTGGAAAAATACAATAATAAAGTAACACCGGTGTTTTGGGTTTTTCCCCGTGCCGGTTTTCCAGCTGCCCTTAACGGATTTGTAGCGGACTACGGTTTACTACAGCTTTATGACACTAGACCTTCGACCCCCTACGCCAGGCCTGCCCCAAAGGGTGCAAATACCTCCTGAATTTCTGGGACCCGGGCAACAGCCGAGCGCGGGACTGGTTACGTTGCTAACCACAGCATGGGTTGCGGGAGAACTGCATGAGTGTGTGGCCGTCCTAACAGGCTCGCACACTCATGCAGTTCTCTCACACTCATGCAGTTCTCTCACAAATCTCGCAACGGGTAGCAATATATATTGTGATATAATATTACTTACACCTTATCAATTAAAATAAGTTGTTATTATTTTCTGTGCAGAATTGTGTGGAGTTAAATTATGAAGATGAACGGAGTTCAGTGCAAAATATACCCACGGAAATACGGAGTTCTCCGATAATCAATATACCGAATTTGACTTCTACAGGATTACCATTATTCTGCGATGTTCATCGCGATGCACAAAAATTCTACTGTCAAACTTGTAGTAAACCTCTTTGTGGGGAATGTGGAATCCACCACCATCAAGGCCATATTACAGTAAATTTGATGGAAGCTGTTGAAGGTGCTGGAATGCAAGCAAATCAAGTGTTGAAAGAAGCAAAGCTTGGCATTTCAGCTCTCAGGGAAGAACTAGATGCTGTACAAGTACGTACAATTTGCCAAAGCCTGTAAATGTGAATATTTCTGTGACAGTGTTTTTTGAAGAGTGTTATATGAACGCTTGAAAATACTCTAATAGAAATTGGTGAATTTTTATACCATTGCTGGTGAACTTGTCTACCAATACTTATATCAAAATTTCAGCTGATTACACTAATAGTCTTTTGGAACCTACTAAATTTTATATAGGTGCCAATGTTATAAATTAATTAGGTTTATGTGGACCACAAAGCGTTTGGCGAGTTCTAGACACGCTAGAATGTTATGTCCGAGAAAACTCGAACATTTTATCCTGAAAATAACAAGAAACATTTTTAACCCTCAGAGACTACACTGGGTTACGATAACCCAGTATCTACAGAAAATACCTAGCATTTCTGAACGGTAAAGTGTGCAGGGCTAGGGCTTTGGGGGGAAAAGTTTGATGCCTCTTCTACAACCCCCCCTCCTCCTCCCTACCTCCAATCGCTAGTATTTCTGAGGTAAAATCATTTACACCGGTAGTTTGTGAGTTATGTTAACACATGTGTGCCTTTATCGGGTGACACTGATAGTGTGGTCTCTGAAGGTTAAAAAAAAGAACTTAATGTTTGTAATTTTGAGATCGCAGTAAACAAATGAATGGCAAAATTACATCTGCGTAAAATTTAGATTTATCTCAAATTTAGATTTATCTAAAATTTAGATTTCCCCAGCACGTCGAAACGTGCGCGAAAATCTAGTTTTCCCAAACATGTTTAAAATTTTGATAATAAAACGCGCTTTTCCACTCTGTTTTTTATCACGCGGCACAGTGGAATAGGCCTACAGGGGATACCACTGACAAAAAAAACGCATCGATAATAGTACCCCATGGCTGATGTGGAAACCTATTGATACGGGTGTCGCCCCAATGGGCCACGCGCGGTTCATACGGCACGGGCCTAAGGCGCTCGAGGCTTCTGGGCCGCCGCGGGGGCCAAGACGCGCGGCGGGAGAAAGGAGACGTCGCCTCTGAAACTCGGCCGAAAAGATCACTTAATTCCCAAGCCTGGTCTATACGATATAATACAGATATATAATAATAACAGTAATAATAATAATATCTTTCTACTGTACTACATTATTTAACAGGAGCATATCGAATCCGTGCACACCGATTTTGGTGCAATTTGACAAGTCTGTCGAGTAGCCAAAAATATTCGATACATATTTTTTGAAAAAGGAATTCCTTCTCCTCCATAACTATTAGAAAAATTAATTTGTTTAAACTATATACTAACTGACGTTAACTGATTAATGTTAACTGACGTTCGGATGTTTCAGTAAGTTTATACAGTATGTCCAATTTGTTCGTATATTATTTTTCACGCGCTATTATTTTTCTAACTATTAAAAAAGCAAAAAGATTTTTCATATCAAAGTTTTTTTATTGGATGGAGGAAAGTGAATAGTATAGGAGGGGAAATAGTATGGTATTTAGACTGCAAGAAGTGAATATATTTAAGGTTTGGCGTACATAAAGTGCTCGACACGACCATCCTATGTGAGCGACTGCAGAAGAGTCTCCTAAGGAGACTACTTCCGCCGATCGTCTCGTTCTTTTGTTGATGTCAACGGGGTCGACGTTGCGGTTTCGGCCAGGTCCAACAATACGTTTGCAGACATCAGAATCTATTGTTCCGGTTCTTTCGACTTCAAAAAAATATAAATGCACTAAAAAGTAAAAAAAATTTTGTTCCTTATTTAATCTACGACAGGCATGGAACTAAAGTGAACGCAGCGGCCGTTTTTCGGAGGCAACGCCTCCTCTCTCCCGCCGCGCGTCTTTGCCCCCGCGGCGGGCCCAGGAGCTTCGAGCGCCTCAGACCCGTACCATATGAACCGCGCGTGGCGCATTGACAAAACAAAAACGCATCGACAATCGTGCTCTCTGGGTCGATGTGGAAACCTATTGATACAATGTCGCCCCAATGCGCCACGCGCGGTTCATAAGGCACGGGCCTGAGGCGCTCCACGAACCTAGGCCCGCCGCGGGGGCGACGACGCGCGGCGGGAGAAAGGAGGCGTTGCCTCCGAAAAACGGCCGCTGTGCAGTGATGCCAGAACGAGGACGGGTGCGCTCGAGAATTTCCCCCACCTCGCATACACACTACGCCGGAGCTGCGTGTGTGCATGCGCCGAGCTCGCGGCACGCAGCTCCGGCGTAGTGTGCATGCGAGGTGGGGGAAATTCTCGAGCGCACCCGTCCTCGATCTGGTAACACTGCCGCTGTGTTCACTTTAGTTCCATGCCTGGTTTAGATTTTACGCAAATACTTTGCGATAGGTAGGTACAGACATAATTTACTAGGTTGCAGATGAAAATAAATAACATCATGATTTTGGTTAATAAAGTTTAATCTATTAATCGTATATTAATCTATTTGAGACAACTACAACAACTGATTTTATGCTAACAGTGCGCATATGAGTTTTGTAAGGCGCTCTATTTGAAGCACTATAACTCCGGATATAACCACTATTTTTGCATACAATTTTTGTTCATATTCCCTAAAGATTGACAAGTGAAGCCACAAAGCTGGAAGTAAATATATTTAATTCTTTGGTTTGAAAAATTCTCGTTCACTTCCTACCGCTTGTAGCGGCTCGAAGAGTCTTGGCTGCCAGGCGCGCCGCGCGCCTCAGAATTTTCCGCACTGTTGGAAACTCCACGCGCCACGCCAAACCGTTGGTTTCAAGTGCCGCTTTCCTTTTCTAACTACCTTTTCTGTCTCTTATGTAAATTTTTCTGAAGTCGAGGTTAGCGCGCCACACTTTTTTAGACGCGACACGCCTGACAACGGTTCTACTCGCACGCAAGAGCGTGGAATTCCGGCGCGCCACACTTCTAACCGCGCACAAGATGCTAGCAAGAACTTCCGATGAGGTGGAAACTTTTCGTCTGCAAGAAGAATGCAGATCGCAATACAGTCGTTATGACTGAGTAATAAACCATTTCTAATAAACCATGTCTGGAGCCGGCTCAACGCGTATACGTATTATGTTGACGAAAATTTTGACTGGAGAAGAAAAATCTTATTTCTAACAGATCCATGAGACGATATAACGATATCTCTATCATGCGTAGGCCGATTTTATTGATTTTGGTCTTATTCGAAAGCTTATATGCGGTTTACATAAGAAAAATGCCTTTAAATTTAAACGATATTGCAGGCGTGATGAGATATTAATGAAATAATTTTCAGTTATGTTGGAATAGCCGGGCGACGAGTAAACGATAGCGGTAGAGATAGTCGACATATATGCAAGGTGTCTTTTGTGTACTTGGCATCGAGATGCTGTTGCTTCTCTAGATAAAAACAGCACCTTTGAAAAATTGAAACACTCTAAACTACAGTCCCAATATTTTCTTACCATGCGATTTTTGCTCCTGGGGCAACAAGTGTCCTGGCTTGGTGCCTTCCAAGGCGAAGAACAACTCCCGGCTGCTCGTACGAGCGAATGCTTGGACGGCCCCGGCCTACACACACCTACAGTTTTCCCCATCCGCTGTACGCTCACGGTAGCATAGGCATCGGGCTCCTCGTACGCGCAAACTCTGGAAAACATAATAGATGCTCGTGTTCTCAAATGTTCCGAATGGCCCTGAGCCATACCTCCTGCATGCAACCATAAAAAAACATTCATTTTATGCGATTCGCATGAAAAGAGATATTTTCGTATACGTGTAAATATATGCTGCTGACATGTAAATCAGAGATCAAGGTTTAGACTGAAAAACGTAATGGACTTATTAATTTGGCGATAGGAGTTATTGTGTCGGCTTGTTTTACAATGTTGAAACACTTTGTTTTATTATATTCGTAAACTTCATTCACCATTAAATGTGATTTATTTATAGGAGTTTCTATTTCTGCGAATTTATTTCACTAGAAGTAAATTATGTTTACAATAACTATGTGAAACTATTTTGTCGTGTTAATTCTAAAGGGCGTACATATCTGCAAGTTTTGCTTAAATTGAGTTATTGCTGCCAGTTAGCATAGCAATAGTTGATGTATGTTTATGTATATTAGATAAGAAAGCCAAGAAGATATAACAGTTTATATTTGGGATGTATGTGAAATCGATGCCTAATGTTCGGCGTTGTACCAAAGCCTCCTCTGGAGTTTATGAAATATTTTACGGGTTTGTCACAAATATTTAGATATCTTTTTATTCATATTTAATATTTTACCTAATCCGATATATATGAAATACCGATGGCGTAACCGAAAATACTAAAAGTCATTTATCTCAGAATCACCTTTTCACCAGATACGCCCTTTCGAATTAATCCGGTAGTATTATTGTAATATACATATTATCTTCATAATACCACTTTTCTACAGATTGCAGCTGAAATTTTGGAACAAAAGGCAAGACAAGCAACTACAGATGTAATGCTGTGTATAAGAAGAGTAGCTTCTGCTTTAGAAACAAGAGAAAAAGAATTATTAGGTAAAATCGAAAAAGCTAGGCTGCTTAAGTTTGCTGCTTTAAAAGTAAGGGATGAAGGACTCAGAAACGGTATTTCCCGATTATCCAGAGCTGCTGATAAACTTAGTGAAGCTATGGAATCAAAAACACTTCCTAATAATCCACTAAATTTATTACTTACTAAGGATATGGCTTCAGCTGAGGTATTTATTAATATCAAATGTACTAATATCTAAATCAAGTTATTAATACATAATGAATGGTACTAATGGTTAGATTTCTTATAAATTATAAATCATAATAAATCGAAGATTTTAGAAGAAACAAAAAGATTTTCTTATAATATGCTACTAGGAGATGTGAGATTATTTTGATTTATGTTAATAATGTACTACTTTCTTCCTCCAAGAAATTGTTACCTTCTAAACAACAGTGAAAGTATTTCTGTTTCTTTGTAACATCTTTACTGCGTTATTCTATGTTTTTGACAAACGCACCTGACGTCATCTCGATTCAGTTGTTATTTGTCGGTATCGTACATTTCCCATGATAATACCTATCAAAACAGATTTTTTTCTATTCCAACATACAATAATTCTGGTAAGTAATAATATTTTGTAAACAAACGACATGTACTTGTTCCTCGATACAACAATGAAGTTTGCCGGTATTCATACCCTATAAAATTCCAGTTTATATTTTGTTGTTTATACGGTCTGGGGCACAGTGTAACGGGGTACAGTGAAACACGAATGTGACATCAGTTACTTGCGCAAAAATGGGAAGGTAGATCACATCTTTTATTTTCCGCTGGAACTGGGTCCAGAACTGTTGGAATGGATGATATAGAACTTATATTGACATTTTCTAAAATGGCAAATAAGACGAAACATCATGCACATTCTTATTCATTTCCAAATAATACTTTGAAAAGTGTATAATTTGAGTTAATGATTTTTTTTGTATTTTATTGGTATTTTGAAGGTTTTGTGCAACTGTTGTAGTATGTCCTATTCTATTACATTGTACCCCTAAGGCTATTACTGTTTAACTGTACTCCAAATCTGGGGCACATTGTAACAATTATGTGATCTCAGAAAAGTGTCAAATTGTTTAGCTTTTAGGATAATTGTTAACATCTGCTAATTCTGATTTGAAGGACCCAGACTATTGATTATTTATGTTCAAAAGAAAAGTTGATTTATTATACATTTTATTGTCTACAATCATTATAAACTTTTTTGTTACACTCTACCCCACCTGACCCTAGAAACATATATGGAATGAAGATTTTGAAATTACCATCATGACTTACATTAATACTACTATGTATATTCCTCCTTCTTCTCTCTTTCCCTCTCCCCCCCCCCCCTATTTCTCTTCTTCTCTGTTTTTTAACACGTAAAATATAATTAATCTGGGTAATATGTACATAATGAAATCATGACTCGGCCGGCAGCGATGGATACCACGCGACCGCCAAGCGGCGACCGGGCCAAGCGTTTCTCGCACGTGGGATACAGCAGTTATGCCGATAAGAGAGCCGGACAGATCATATACTGTCACTCTTGAGTACCGTCGTACAGTATTGTCTCCCTGAGGGCTCGCTAGTCGGGACCGGCGATGAGACCTCATCGAGACAAGAGTCTTAATTCCGAGTGGTCGTTTCTCGCTTCTTTCTGGCCGAAGGGGGAGCGAGATGGAAGGCTTTGCGTGCGCGACGGGCGTGCGCGACGGGCGCGGATGCAAAGGACGGAGTATCAGGCGTCCGAAAGACGAAGCGAGACAAAATATCAACGCGTCGTCTGTCTCGTACCGTCCTTGCTCACTTTCTTGTCAGTGGCTCTCGCTCGCTCTCGTTCCATCTTGCTCTTGCCTTCACCGGACAAGAGTGAGACAGAAGTGGTGGGGATAACGAAAATCCCACATCGTGTGCACCATACCGAGCCCATAGGGAGACAATACTGTAAATAAGGCTGGCGGCGTAACCAAAAGGCGATGTTAAAGAAAATCTCGCGTGATGGCAGCGGGACGTGACCGGCGGTACATTTGCTTGGTACACACGGCTCAAACGATTGTGGCCGATCGAGATTCGATTGCATTCGAGCTTACTAGGGCTGGCTTTTTTGTATCGCTAACATTCTACAGTATTTCACGAATATGGTGAGGGCACTGCCAAGCCAGAGGTTCCCGTCTAGAACACTTCCAATTCATGTTGAAACACCACTGTGGCACCATGTGCCTATGATTGTCATAATTTTATAAATCGGTGCGATCGGCTCTGTTCGCGATGCTACATATAGCGCGAATGATACCAAAAATAAATGTCAAATGACTTTTATTGCAATGAACCTCAAATAAACTCATAATAATTTTGACACTATAAAGGATAAACTTGCAATGTCAAAGTAAATAAATCAACGGATTTATAATGGTAAACACAAATATATAAAGCGGGGTGATGGGGTAATAAGGAAAAGAATGGAAAGTCTTGTAGTATTTTATTCGTAGCAGTCTGCATAGATTAAAATCTAAGACGCTCATTATTAGTCGAAATGTGTAGAGCAAAGAATTTTATGTTAACAACGGGAAAATAAACATAACCGAAGCAATGTAAATTAAATTTTCGTAAAACCGCAAGTGAGTGATTTCAAGTCGTTTGAATTTGTGGTTATGGGTTATATTTATTGATTATTGCTCATTGGGTACAATTTTCAACCCCTCGGGGTTATTTGGTTTTTAAAAGATCATATTGTCATCCGAACTACGCACGCCTCCAAAGTTTCAAGAGAATTTGATTGGTGAAATTGGTTTAAATTTGAGTTTGCAGATATGTAGCAGACGCACAAGAAGCAAACAGAGGAATCGAAGCTGAATAAATTCGTTTAAAAAATTCGATTTATTTTCATTTTTGACGATACAAAAAAAGAATATACACATGTTTAGCGTTTTTGGGCCTTTCGTTTGATTAATTTTGTCGTTGTCAATACATTTCTATTCTGATGTACCATCACGTATCTTGCATGAATATGAACCGCTTTGAGGATGAAGACCGTTATCAAAAATAGGGCACTTAATAATTGATAACAAATTATGAAAAAAGTGATGAAATCCCCCCCAATAAACATGACTTATGTATGAAAGAAGCTAATTCCCTTTAATTAACGAAAAAAGTTCACCTGCAAAGATTGTGAAATTAACTTTGCTAATTCCAATTGTATTCTCGTTCCCCGCTCGAACACTGATTCCTCTGTCACTTTTTATAATTGACATTCCTTTATTGGCCACAAATCAATTCAGTGCTCAGACTTTCAGCTTCGGTTTTAAGGAATTAGCGGGCGAGAGGCATGTAGTTGACACAAAAACTTTTATAAGATAGACATCTTCTGTTAAAAGTCGTATGAAGATCCTTTTACCATGGAAGATAATAAAAACTTGATAGAGCCTAATTTAAACGAATCAAAATCGGAAGTAGATTAATTAATACCACATTCAGCAACCTGCACTAGTGTGCACTGATGTTGCGAGGTTTGCCGGTGTGGAGATTCTCTCCGAGAATCTGGTTGCACTGCGCGGTTGTCCTCGAACGGATCGTTCTCCGGGCTCCGATAGTTCGGGTGAAGATGCCGGGAACGGGATTCTCGGGTCGAGCCGAGAGGTAGTAGATCGTTGCCGGTTAAAGAGTTAGAACTCACCGTAGGTTTAACAAAGGTTTATTTGAGCTGACACTTCGACGAGCGATCACGGGTGTGATCGCGTACTGATCTTTTACAATTGACATTACTGATTGATTTGTTGTGGGTTTATATACAATATTTGGGGTGACGGTTTGTGGTCGCGGGGGGAGGACTAATGGTCTCCGCCTGTCGATCTCGGTCTTGCAACGTATGCGGTTTACTTCTGATTGCGCATCTTGATGAGCTTGCTGGTATCCGTTGCATCAGGTGTTATGGGTTATGTATCGTTACATAACACTGAATGCAAACATTTCGCTTCCAATTCGCGAAAATTCGAACCCAGTGCGACCGTCCGAATACACTGTAAGAGAGATGCGGAGAATATGAAACATTTTGTTTTAAGTCGACTTCATAGTTTTATTCTTATACAACGGCCGCTAATTCCTTAAAACCGAAGCTGAAAGTCTGACAAGCAGTAATCTATTAAGTACGTCAAAATTAAAAGATTTCCTCGAAAACTTCCTCGCGTAATTTTGTCTGAATAAACGGAAGTGTTTATTACGCACTTCAGCAGCCTCCTCAGACAGTTGGCCGATTATTAGTAAGTCTTTTTCAATAACTGTTGGACCGTGAATGAGTATCTTGTGAACAGTAGGAGTCATTAGATACCAGGGATATAATTGAATGTATAGTTTTGCGGTATCCATGGTATATAAACTAAACTTTTCTCTATTAACTTTGAAACCACTAGATATTGTCTACAAACTTACTCTGAAGCGGTAGATTAGTTGCGAGTCAATACCTGTGATTTTCACTGCTAACTCCGAATCTACGAAGAATCGTCTGCTGGAATTTCCATCGTTTGTGTTCCCAAACCCAGGTTTAGAAACATCCACAATTAATCCCATTCTTTCTCTGAAGGCTTTTTGTATATTGAGTTTTCGTTCAGTGGCAATTGCTTTGTCGCTCTCAGGTCTCAGTTGCCATTTTTTGACGGGCAACTTACAAGGAAACATATCGAACCCGAAAATTCTGATTTTAATGAAACTCCGTACGATTGTAGAGCATGTCGGAGTATGTAAGAAACGATTTTTTTTCTGCGGAAAAACACTCTGAGGGGGTGAAATCAGCCCCCAAATTTTCAGCCATTTTTCGTTCTTCGAGTATAACTTTGTGACGGTGCGAGGTAGAAGAAAACCGTAAATGGACAAGATGTCCATGCTATTGCTTTGGCGTTTGTCGGTCAGATCGCTCTATCCCACTCGATCTCGATGTGTTTTCTTCACTCTCTTCGTCGCGCAGTGCGACAATATGTGTGCCTACTTCAGCCAATAAACAAAATACGTGTGCCCCGTCTTTAAAATTGGGCCCAAATAGGCGACTCAGGACCAATCATCAACTGCATTGCTCGAGACGACCTGCTAGGGATCTTCTTCGGCCGGGCAATAATACATGCAATGGCGGCGGACACACAACAGGTTTACCCCCCCGCCCCCCCCCCCTAAATATAGTCTTACATCTATCCCGATACTTCGTGGCATATACTGAAGCATTCTATAATATTGGTAACTTGGTGTATGGAGGCACGAGGGGTTTGTTTGATATCTCGGAAACTAAGCCCAAGCGGCGCGACGGTAACATGTATATTGTATAGAGAGAAGTTATTCAGAATCATGGCGCCCCATATCATATTTCGGGGTCATTGAATCGGTGCTGAGGACCCTATTTCCAATAATTACCTGATATTTTTATATTATCTGATACAATCATTAAGATTTTAATACACGAAACATAAACTAAAATTTAATACAAAAGATAAGAAGGTTTTTCATTGCTGAAAGTTTATTACTCTTTCTAAATACTAAATTAATATACTAAACTTATGTAAATTATGTTGAAGCTTTGTTAAACAACATGGTTCAATAAGATAAATATAATTACTATCTTTACAATGGAAGATAAGAATCATTTTTAAAATCAAATGCATTGATTGAACTTGTTTTGCTTTTGAAAATACAGAATAAAAGAAGACTCCGAAGATTTTTAACTCATTATTTTGATTCATTGTAGGTTTTCCAAATTCGTCAAAAACGACAATCTCTTCCGTCACAAGAAGAAAACTGGATCTCTTTTAACGGTTTGGAAGGGACGTTACTTAATGGAATCACAAACCTCGGAGCTGTTGTAGTGAATAACCCAGGTCCCATAGGTGATCGTCGAGCTGTAAGAGGTCGCGGGAACTCGCCTCAAATATTTCTTAGGCAAACAGCTTCGATGATTCCTCTAGTTTCAGTACCACAAGGAAGACCAGTTCCTTCGAATACGTTCCCAGTTACGGTTAGGAGAAATCGCAAGTCAGACTTATCAGTGCAACCATTGAAAATCATCGGGAACGATGGTGATGCCCAAGAGAATCTTTGCCGACCTTGGGGTGTAGCATGCGACAAAGAAGGGCACATAGTAATTGCAGACAGATCAAATAACCGTATACAGATATATCGACAAGATGGCTCTTTCCTCAAAAGGTTCGGTACTCATGGTACCGCACCAGGACAATTCGACCGCCCGGCTGGTGTAGCGGTGGATGCTCGTCGCCGTATAGTTGTAGCTGATAAGGATAACCATCGTATACAGGTAACGAAAATGAATACCGTAACTAGTGTAAAAATTTCTAAACAACTTAATATTTTATGTTCATTGATTATACAGTATTGTCTCGAAAAGAATCTGCGTCTTCTGTCTAAAAAAAAGACGTTTCGCTATCGCCGCTACTTTTTTTTTATAATTGCCACCGCAAGTGAGAGGTTCCAAAGATATTTATTCCAGGGAGTCGAGACCGAAGCAGTAACCGAAATTGAGACCGGTCATACCCGCTCGCGCGACCAGTAACCGCAGCGAAAACGGACAGAAATTCTGACAGTGAGAGGTTGGAAAAGGGAATCTCAGACCGAAGGCCTGACCGGTCTGCCGACTGGTCGGAGTGGTCGGTTGACCGGTCGTGTTAATTTATGGAGAGGTTTCTGTTCTTCTTCATAAATTACGAGTCGGAGCGGTTCGGATGGGTTCAACCTAGCTGAATAAGCCGGGAAGGTATGTATGCTGTTCCTGTCGCTCACACTGTTTGTCACTCTAGTGACGGATTTGTTGAAAGCAGATTGTTGCAGTCATTTGTTACTTTGACACTGTCGGTCCCAAACTATTTGAATAGAAGCAGTTAATATAATTAAATTATTGTTAATATACAAATAACAAGAAAACGATTGAAAATATAATTTTTCTTGCGGTTATTTTAAAAGTATGCCCAAGTGTGGAAAAACAAAAGATACGAATATAATAAATTTGGTAATATTTTATCCAAGTTTTAGATTCCCAACCTTCGAAGAGTTTTGCAAAATAAAAATTTGTTTTGTAATTTACTGTGTTACAAAAATGTTTTTTCAGTTTGAAAAAATATTAATCAAATGGGCCAAACCTATCGCCTCGCTATGCTCGGGCAGTTCTTCACGCGAGGCAAAATCGCGTCTCTCTTTTCAACACCTGCATGAAACACCGCGCAAATACTTTTTTCCTTGGGAGAAAAGTGGAAAATGCGAATACGTCTGAAATTTGTCATTTTGCTCCCGCTTAGCAGGCGTAAAAAACACCCATTTTCATGCAGGTGTTGAAAAAAATATATATTTTATTACATTCGTATCTTCTGTTTTCTTCCACACTTGGGCATACTTTTAAAATGACCACAAGAAAAATTATATTTTCAATCATTTTCTTGTTATTTGTATATTAACAATAATTTATTTACATTAACTACTTCTATTAAAATAATACATAACTAGTGTTTGAAACACAATAATGTCACGGTAGATCAACGCAGTTTGGGACTGACAGTGTTAGAATAACAAATAACTGCAACAATCTGCTTTTAATAAATCCGTCACTAGAGTGACAAACAGTGTGAGCGACAGGAACAGCATACATATCTTCCCGGCTTATTCAGCTAGGTTGAACCGATCCGAACTGCTCCGAACCGATCCGAACCGCTCCGACTCTTAATTTATGGAGAGGAACAGAAACCTCTCCATAAATTAACTCGACCGTATTGCGACCGGTCAAGACTTTTGGTCAACCGAAAGTCTGAGAGAAATTCTCTCTCGAGTTTTGGTCGAGAGAAAACTCCTGACCGCTCGTCGCTCCGTAGTTCGGTTGAGAGAACCGTAAATGTCATATTGGTCGGTCTCACTGACCGCGACCGCGACCGAAACCGAAATTCTATCGGTCTCGACTCCCTGATTTATTCTGTCTTTTTTCGACACACGACACATAGTGGATCGATACGCGAGAAAACGCGCCAGATGGTCGAGGATTCGATTCTATACTTTCGTTTGAAAACTATTATTAATGTTAGATGCCTCAAAGGGAACTAACAACGTTTCGTCGCATTCATGAATGCTCTTTCATAATAAACATTAAAAATGTTCTAATTTTCCGAGTAGCAAAATTAATTCTTCCCTCCGCATCAAATTTCGTTTACATATTAAACCATTTTCGAGCAGCTTAGTTCAGGCATGGAACTAAAGTGAACGCAGCGGCCGTTTTTCGGAGGCAACGCCTCCTTTCTCCCGCCGCGCGTCTGCGCCCCCGCGGCGGGCCAAGGAGCTTCGAGCGCCTCAGACCCGTACCATATGAACCGCGCGTGGCGCATTGGGGCGACACCCGTATCAATAGATTTCCGCATCACCCATGGGGTACTATTATCGATGCGTTTTTTTTTTGGTCAGTGGTATCCCCTGTAGGCCTATTCTACTGTGTCACGCGATAAAAATGGATAAGAAAAACTCGTTTTACTATCAAAATTTTAAATACGTTTGGGAAAACTTCATTTTCGCGCACGTTTAGACGTGCTGGGCATATCTAAAATATCAACGGGGAGGCTGGTCGACGTTGTACGTATTAAAGTTGAAAGCGAGGAATCGCTTAGCCGTGTGCGCTGTTCTGTCTTAATTGCACGCATTTTTGAGAACAAACATTCGCACAAATATGTTGACCCGAACATGGAAAAAATTCGGAGCGCGAAATTCAAAGCGCGAAATGGACGTTATAGAAAGGGATTTAACGAGTTTGCCGTACCATGAGATAGTCAATTGTCATCAACACGTCGGTGAGAAAGCAACGTCTACGGTACAACGATGATTGATATCGATAGTCTGAAGATTAAGGATCGCGAGCGAATAGCGAAGGGAATTGCAAAAACCAGCGATTCCATTCGCCGGAAACATCAGGCTTTGAAGACTGGCAAGATGGAGGAAGGTATCGCGTTGGAGAGATACTTTAAACCTATCGTCGAACCCCTAAAACATATTGCTGAAAATACTGCAGCGACAGAAGCTGACACATCACCGCTGATGAGCACAGACGTTGAAGGCAATGAAACATTAACGCCTAAAACAATCCAGTCGAAAGGGAACACATCGGGCAAGGCAAAGAGGAAACAACATGTGTCGGCGGAATATTCACCCGTAACCTCGATACCAGTTCAATCGAAGCAGAACCGACAAAATGTTAGATCAAACGATTCTCCGGCTCCTCCTACACCAATAAATACATTTGCCAGTGTACAATTGCTCACAACCAATGATGATGGTGACGACGCTTTTGAAACTAGTCCCGATGAGTCGTTTGTAACATCTATTAGACAACAACTTCAAACATCCGAGGAACAAGAAACGTTCCGCAGTCATTTCGGCCCGCTGGGACAAAAATACATGAAAGCAATCGTAAGTAGTGATAAGGATGGAGCAATGGACTATGTGTACGGCGTATACTTTGGCAATAGTAGAACGATGCTTGGGGATAAGGCTTTCGTTATAGACAAGGATGATAATATAATCATAGATGGTGTGAAATACTACAGAGGAACACCCGGCCTTTACGAATTGATTTTTAAGAGAATTCCCGACGATACTGTATACACCGATGCTGATAAGAAAAATAGAAAAGTATACTGCTGGCGACGAATGCCCACAGACGCGGTCATGGTGCTAAAAATCCCATATTGGGCAACAAGGGATGAAAGTACAAACATGTAATTGCACCGCTAATCCCCCGCGCATCAGCTAGTAGAGCAGGGAAAGGTATAACGGTACCGCGAGCCATGGTGGTAAACGATAACAAGATCGATTACGTACACTGGGACGATCCCAACGAGCTGGTGGATCGATTCCGTTTGCTCGAAGCGTCGCGTCAGGCGGGAAACAACTCTCACGATCCCGAAATTCTATCGATTATCGAGGAACTCCGCGAGGTAGGCCTCATTATATAAAACCGCGCGCCGATGATGTGCACAGTATGCATCGAGATGCCAATCAACAAATTTGGGGTATCGCTCGAGAAGAGTGGAGCAGCTAGAATGGACTATTACAAATGGAGCAGTTTGCTTCGAAATTACATGCGAGATAACGCTCTTTGCGTGACCGGTGCAGACTTTGATGCAAAATCACGCAAGATACAACGCGTAGATCAGCCGGTGGCCGACACCGATGCCGTCAGTAAACTATACGTGGAAAAGAACATTAAACTTTTGAGAGAGCAGCAGGAAGAATTAGAGAGGAAGCTGGTCGTGTTTCACACAGATATGCTGACGTTACAAAACAGCGTTCAAAAGATATCACAAGTGTTGAATTCTATCCCACAGCCGGACAATGAAATTCGTAAAGTTAAAGAGGCTATAACCGCTTTTGCTGCGGAGCAGCAACTTGTCCAGAATTTTTTCGGCCCGACGGGAAGCACATAATTCACGTACCCGATAATTATCGCATCATTCGTGTTGTAACGTTCTGTTGCTCGGAGGCAACCGAATGCTAGTAGGTCCTCGAGAATAGAGCGGCTTCCTCTCAAGTATAGGATAGGTGGGGTTCGTTGGTAGAGAGTTAAGGATTAAAATCCAAGCTTTTAACTTAACAATGGCTATTTATTCAGTAACACTTAATTCTATTTAACAATACCAACTTAATAATGACTACAGCTATGATTATGTATTTTATGTTTTTTGGGATTTTTGTATTTTTATATATTATATGAACTAGGTGTATATATATATATATATATATATATATATATATATATATATATATATGTCGCAGTGTAATGCCGCTTCCGTCTCCGGGGCGAGCTATTACTCTTGGCAACGTCTGCTGTAAGAACGGCCGCTTCCGTCTCCGGGGCGAGCTCGTTACTCCTTAGCTATGTCTGCTGCTAGAGCGGCCGCTTCCGTCTCCGGGGCGAGCTCGCTTCTGTTGGCAGAGTCTGAAGTGACTGGCTGTGCTGCGAGCACCTCCTTTTATACCCAAGATTTAGTGTTCTGGCGCATGCGCAGCAAATCGTTATTTCTTAACTTACATTTTACTCATTTATTACATTATGCTTTGTCTTATGCTTTTGCTAACAGTTATATTATGTTATTCCTAATGTTCCTAAGATATTTGTTTCGCTTAATTCCTAAATTATATAAAAATATGTATAAAGGTCTGCGCAATGTTACAAGCGGTACTGTTTTACCTACGGTCGGTAACGCTTGGCTAGCGTCTGCATGAGACGTTACAGTGTCCAAGACACCTCTGCGATCAAACATGCAGCCATTATCGAAATCCAAGAGGTAAGAAAACCATGGCCACAAGAAGCTACAACTTGTTGAGGAATTGCATGCTCCAGCTCGAAGACATTTTCCGCGGAGGCGCGTCATAGTGCATGGATACGATGATTTGTGGCAAGCTGACATTGTAGAAATGCGTCCATACTCGCGATTCAACCAGGGTCACCACTACATACTCACTGCGCTACCAAGTCTACTTGCAGAGTATAACGCACGAAAACATAGAACCATCGGAATGCGTCCTTGCGATGTTACCCCTGCGATCGCCGACAGGCTGCTAGCCACCGTATACAACAACATAAAGATCGCTGCACCAGCGAGATTCAAGTTGGGCGAGTTTGTGCGCGTGAGCAAATTTAAAACCATCTTCGATAAAGGCTATACGCCGAATTGGACAACGGAGGTGTTCAAGATAGCCAAAGTACAGGCAACTAATCCTGCAACGTATCTGCTCGTCGATTCCTGTGGAAAACCCGTTGCTGGAGGATTCTATGAACACGAGCTGCAACGCGTCACCGATCCTGATGTATATCTAGTGGAAAAAGTGTTGCGTAGAAAGGGGGATAAGGTGTACGTCAAGTGGCTGGGGTTTGATAAATCACACAATTCTTGGATAAATAAAAATAATGTATTGTAAAATGATAATACATGGTTCAATAAATACAATGATATATATTTGTATATATACATGAGTGAACAATTTTATTTTTTACACATAAATTCCACCATTTATAATTTCTATACGTGTATGAACAATTTTTATGCAATAATTTCGCTATTTATAATAATTTCTATACATTTGCAAACAATTTCCACACCTTTGCGAACAATTTTATATTATACAATAAATACAATAATTTCTATTTTACAATGAAATTTGGTAATGTCCCAACGGCAGAGAGTCGGTCGAATCGGATACGATATGCCGCTTGTCGTCGTGTGGGCTTAGAGCGATTTTAGATTTCGAAATGGTGTACACTTTATGCAATTTAGACCGTATGCATGATTGCCTGCGAACCATTTCGATCTCCCTTTGCAAACACTGCGCGTAGTCGTCGAAAGTTATCGTTCTAGCTATGACGTTGGTCTTGACGCCTTTCGCCTTTTCGTATCTTTTTTGCCGTCTACGCGAAGTGCATACATTTTCGCTCTAAGACCTACGAATTCGGTCATTATCGCACCGTTATTTTCGTCCTTCATCAGCCCTGGAACCTTCTTATTTACGCGCGGTATATTATATACATTGTCGGTGGGATAATCGCTTGTGTCGAATCTATCGATATTGTGTTTCATGGTCTCGTAGATATCGTCGCATCGAATATGATAAATGAGGCTGTCAGTGTCTGTATATAGAATTTTACATTTTTGCCCATGCTTGGGAGACATGTACTCGTGGTGAAATTCGTACAAACATATTTTTTATATGTCCAGAATGCACATACCCACGTATATCGGTTTGTTGAATTTCACCTCGAGTTTTCGCAATTCAACAGCTATTAAATTTTCCGAAAAAACACTTCTGCTGTGGAAATTCGGTTTCGCGATCATTGCCTCCGCGCCATACCGCCCTTCCCAATGAGTCAAAAGTTTTACGTCCACGTGATTTCGTACATTTTCCATAGTTTTACCGAATACCGCGTTGTTCATCAATTTGTACAAATTTTTTTCAAAATCGTTTGTCGCGCTTGTTCTAAATAGTGTATTTAGTTCGATGTAATCGCAGAGCCAGGGAGATTGAGGGAATTGAAGCACGCGGTGTATTTTTGTAATACGAAGACCATGACGCGTGCACTGCTGCAGGTTACGGTAATGGATGACGTAACGCTGCTTATCGTATACCGTCGCGAGTAACTTGTCCTGCCTGCTGCCAGGTGGTTTGGCACGCGTCGGGCAGAACGGTAGATCGGCATGAGCGTCGTGCAGACGTTGCGGATATTCCAAATCTACCTCGAGAATGTATCCCGTGGGTGAATCGACCGGGATCGAAGACACATCAAAATTTGCAACATCTTCGACCCATTGAAATTTATCGTATGGCAGGGGCTGACACATTGCCCATCCATACAAATTGTTCATATCAAAGCACATCAAGTACGATGACTCTTCCGATGCGTCGTAAGATGTCATGTACTTGTTATTGGCATGTGCATATCTTCCAGAACATTGGCTTAAACCCCCACGTATACCGCGTTCGATAAACATGACCATATCGACATCGGTGAGCAATTCGAATGTGATTTTGGTATGTTTTAGCATTGCATCCCAGGTGACACCAGGTAGAGTATAATAATGCGCTGAATCTAGTCCGTAACTCTTGATACAACTTTCGCGAAAATTTTCAAAAATATCTGCCAATAACAAGACATCTGTTTTCAAATACAAATCGCTGTATTCGCCCAAGGTGCTAATCCCGAAACGCTGCCAGACTGTCTCGGCGTGTGCATAATCGGTCTCGGATACTGTCTCACCCGTTAACGAACTGTAGAATGATTCGCGCGGCGGTAAGCATGGATCCTGCAGCTTGTTCGCGCAATCAAGGTATTGCGTCAATAAATTGAAATCTTCGGCGGATAATGTTTCAAATTTGGATCGTAAAACTTTTAATCGATCTGTGCTAAGAAAATATGCTAATTTGTCGAGACTGGTATTGAGAAATTTGTACGAATCGATGAATCGTAATTTAATATAATTTCGCGAGTCTGATTCAGCCGTATCTTCGACATTTTTTGTGAAAGAAATATACTTTTCTTTCGTTATAGGCAATACATCAACGTGACCTTCGAAAGCGGTAGCAATTTCCGCGATAATGAAATGCGAATCGTAGCCGGATAAATTATGGAAAACTATGGGGATGTAAAACGCATTTTTATAATTTAAATTGCACTCCGAATGTGCTGGGCCTCTAAACTGTCCGGACAGATGGCAATGATCGCGAACTCGTACATCATCTGCCTCGAATGGTTCTTGGCAAATATGACAATGTGTTGCATCGTGAAATGTCGTCCACTGTTCGGTGGTTAAATCATGCATGGGAACATTACTGGTCAAGATGTGTTTGGCGAAGTTTGCAAATTTTTTCAGTTCCTATACGAACCCTGAAACACAATCCGCGTCGCGGCGACATCGATACGTTTATAGCGATGTATCGTACGAGCAATGCATATAATAGGCTATAATATGTACATTGTGTTGCTGGTATCCATGTAATTTATTATTGTCTATATCACCCACTCGATTATCCTCTGTTTTCTCGATGATGCACTCGAAATCGGCGTACACCACGAAGGGAAGTCGCTCCTTCCTGCAGTGGTTACTGAAGCTGAGGAAATTTTTGCCTTCGCTGGGCAGCAGAATGGCACAGTCGTTCATCTGCCCACAGTCCAGCGAATGAAGCTCCAACTTCTCGGTTGAGCTAAAGTAGTGCATACATCTGCAAAAAACACAAAAAATTTTTATTTAATTGTTTCGCGAGACATTTCAATATTTCACAAGTTTTCTATACATACCGATCACAGATGAATTTCTTTCCATCGTGCCTGCTCAGTTGTGCGCTCACCAGCCGGGACAAGTTCTTGATCCACACAAAATACCCTACATCGCCGTGCTCTTGATTCGGCGTGTAGAGCAAGTTTACGTGTCGATCCCTCTTGTTGCTGGTGAGGCGCAGTGGAAAGACTGTTGATCCATTCTCCGCCTCGAAGTTGTACACATTGATGGAGATTTCATTCAACCTCTCAAACTTCCCAATCTGCGCCGGGGACATTGGGAACTCAAAGCCCTGGAGATTTAGCACCAATGTATGGTAGTGCGGGTATGAACTTGGGCGATCGGTATGTCGTTCAGCAGGATGGAGAGCAGCGGCCACTGCCCACGCGAAACATGCATTGTCCTCAGATTGTACGTTAATTGTTGCATTCTTCAGCAATAAATCATGCGGTAACTTGAAGTGGCATCCCGCGCGCAGCGGATTGTACTTATTGACATTGACGGTTAGGTTGAGGATTCTCGTCAATGCTCAGCCGCTGTCACGTTCCTGGAACTCTTCCAGCGATGCCAGGGTGGGTTCGATGACGCATCGCTGGTACCACTCCTGGCCATGTTGTAAAAATGATGGTTCGGGGAATTGTGAGCCACTCGATTCTTGACATTTAAAGAGCTAACCTGACGTGTTTGATGTTTCTTTATGATTGTTTATGTAATATTTGAGCACAATATGAATTTCACTGGGGGTAAATATAATATAAATACAAATTGGCCAAGGGGGTGGGGGGCTAGGGTTGCTAACTCCATGGGGGTCGAAGTTCATGAAAATTTTTCATAAAACAAAGTTTTAGGTGTTGATCTCAAATTGAATTTAGCATCAAAATTTTTTACAAAAACCCACCCCGTCCCCAAAATTTTAAAAATTAAAAATGCATTTTTTTTAGATTTTTCTTTTATTTTATAGTGTGTACGTATCAAATATGGATCAAATACTAAAATTTTGAAAATTTGACCAATCAGGGGTGGGGGTATATTTTTATACTTTCTTAACAGTCTAAATTGGTGAATACTTTTCAAAGACAACATTCCATCTGATGCCTTAAAACTTCGACTGACAAATAATTTTTTTTAAAATCACCCTTTCCTGCGAAAATTTAATGATTCATTTTTACTGTCGGGAAAGTTACACAACTTCGTTGTCAGTTTTTTTTTAAATATCTGATAGATTTTTCATCTGATTCAATTCATTCAGTCACGATGCCGCGTTATTATGCTAAAAATGACGAATCGCTCGATTTGGACAATATTTTGGAGGCAATAAAGCAGGTGAAAATTCATAATGCATCGGTCCGGCAAGCTGCCATCGCACCTAAAATCTCGAGGGCCACTTTGGGTCGGTATATTGCGAAATTTGCTAACATCGACGTTGCTACGGCGAATGAGGATTTCATGAGGAATTTACACGTTGAATCTTCGAAGCCCGGTGCAAAAACAGTGTGTTTTTTCATTTAAAGAAAAGTCGAGATACTGGTCCCTATATAATCATTCCGCTTTTACCATTCAGTTTCCAAAAAAATTCACTTATTTTTAGATTTTTAAGCCAGAGCAAGAAAAGGCGCATGATGAAATACATCCTCAAAGCCAGCGATATCTATTACGGATTCAGTGTGAAGGAGCTGCGAAAACTTGGATACGAATATGCCAAACAGATTGGTATTTCGTATCCGGATGCGTGGTATGCCAATCGTGAGGCGAGCAGCGACTGGCAATTGGGATTTATGAAGCGCCACTCGAATTTGTCTTTGGGTACACCGGAAAAAGTAAGCCTGCAACGTTCCAAGGCTTTTAACAAAGAGAACGTCGATGCTTTCTTCAAAAATTTTTCGTCCGTGCTCAATGCGACTCACTTTGAAGCGCAGCGCATTTTTAATATGGATGAATGTGGATTGCCAACCGTACCGGCAAAAACTATGAAGATCATTTGCCAGAAAGGCAAAGAACGGGTCGGAACGTCAACTTCACAAGAGCGAGGCACAAATGTACCTATGGCATTGTCCGTTAGCGCTACCGGTCAATCTATTCCTCCATTTTTTCTGTTTCCAAGACTAAAAATGAAGGAAGTATTCATGACGCATGCTTCACACGGTGCAGTCGGCATTGCCAACGGTTCGGGGTGGATGACATCGGAAGAGTTTCCCAAATACATGCAACATTTCATCAAACACACTGGCGCGAATGCAGAATCACCTACTCTTTTACTGCTCGACAACCACTCATCACATTTGTCGATCGAATCTCTTGATTTGTCCCTTAAACACGGGATAACAATGGTGTCATTTCCTCCACATTGCACGCACCGAATGCAGCCACTTGATATCACTGTATTCGGCCCATTTAAAACCGCATACGCTATCCAACATGACGCTTGGAAGAAAAACAACATCGGTGTGACATTTGACTTGCATCACGTTCCACTCATTGCTGATAAGTGCCTCGATATTGCCGTCACACCAAAAAATATCAAAGCTGGATTTAAGGCGGCTGGCATTTATCCGTTCGATCCATATGCATTTACTGAAGTAGATTTCATTGCTTCGCAACTGAGTGAAGAGAATTTGGAAGACGATGATGACGATGCCGACAATCAGCGCCGCATTGTTCTTTTCAACGAAGATATTGCCGCGCATGAGGAAGGGACCACATCTGTGCCTTCAACAAGCGCTGGACCATCAACGAGCGCTGGACCATCAACGAGCGCTGGATCTTCGACAAGTGATTCATCTTCAACGGCCTCTGATATTTCGAACAAAAATCTTTTCGACGCATTGCAGGCTGCCCTACCATTAAAAGCTGGCACGCCAGCTAAGAAATCGAATCGTGGCCGTAAACCAATGTCATCTGCTATTTTGACATCGCCAAAAGTTGTGGGTGAGCTTCGTGAGATGGCCGAGAAGAAGCGGAAGAGAGAAGAAAAAAGAGGCAATACACCAGGAGCAAAGAAACGGAAAGTTTGTAGAAAATCCAAGACACCGCAGAGAAAACAACCGCCTCCAACCAATATTGATGAGGAAGAGGACGTTGATTTGTGCATAATTTGTATGAAAAATATGCCGAAAAAGATGAACCGTAAAAACACCATTCATTGCAACGTCTGCGATCGCGCAATCCACTTGGAATGCGCCGGAATGACCGCAAGTTATTGGACTTACAAACATTGCATTTCAGATTAATTGTGGTAATTTTTTACTTTTTTTTTTATTAATTAAATATTATTTTTTCATTTAGAGACATGAATAAACATTTTCTAACAAGCATTGTCATTTTTATTCAATTTATAAAGTAGCTCACGATTCCCCGAGATTTTTCAGATTCAAGAAAATGCAAGTTTTTTGTAATAGTCTGAAAATCATCTAATTTGCAAATATTCGATTCCGTTATTATGACTAAAAGAAAGGTAAATGTTCATACTACAACATCCAGCTTTGAAATTTGAAGAAACACTTGATATTATAGCAGTTTCTTAGCAATAAAAAAAGTACCTCACAATACCCCGACTTCCCCTACTACAGTATGATCGGGTTGGGCGGGTGGTTGAGAGAACCTCTAATACAAAATTTTAGCTTCGGGTATTTGTTAGTTTCTGCGATAATAATAAAAACTTTCAGCATAATACATTGAAATCTGCCTATACAGACGTCACTAAAACAATCATCTTCTTGTCACCGTCTACTGTTTCGACTGTTGCACAGCCGACGGTATTAGCATTGGTTGGGTTTAGGTTGTCGTGCGATAAGGGGGGAAGGGGGTCCGCTTGTGGGCGCGTAAAGCATGGTACCAACCGATATGAGTTTGAGAATATTAAAAATGAGACTGCATTTACAAGCATCGCACGATGAGGTCATGTCAATATCGCTATTGTATCGTCGGCTGTGAAACAGTTGAAACTAAGAAAATACCAAATACCCCAAGCTAAAATTTATATAATAGGTATCCTTTTCCCCTCCCTTCCACCTCCTCAAAATTTCAGTTCATTATGATGGTTGGATCATACCGTAGTATATCCTTGTAATTTTATATCGAATCATATTTTCATTGCCATGTCGTTGAATATTTTACTATAAGTATTTATTAAATTTACGTAGCATAATTTATTCATATTATTACTACCTTTGCAGGTGTTGACGATGGAAGGATTATTTCTTCTAAGTTTTGGCGAGAAGGGATGTCGCTGTGGACAATTTAATTATCCATGGGATGTAGCTGTAAATTCTGAATGCCAAATAGTTGTATCAGATACGAGAAATCATCGAGTCCAATTATTTAGCCCTGAGGGCGTTTTTCTGCGAAAATATGGATACGAGTCAGCTCCGAATATGTGGAAACATTTTGATTCGCCACGTGGAGTGGCATTCAATCCCGGAGGGAATGTTGTTACAACAGATTTTAATAACCATAGGGTGGTAATTATCGACGCTGACTTTATGCACGCTAGAATTTTTGAATGCGAATGTGCAGGTGGTTCGAAACAGTTCCTGAGACCACAGGGTTTAGTAATTGACGATGAGGGCAACATTATTATAGCTGACTCGCGAAATCATAGAATACAAGTATTCGATTCAGCTGGCATATTAAAATGGAGATTTGGTAGCTATGGAAAAGCTGAAGATGAAATGGACAGACCATCGGGTATTGCTTTATGTCCTGATGGCAGAATTGCAGTTGTAGATTTTGGTAATAATCGAGTTCTTCTTATTTAAACAAATTGATTGGATTATGAGAATAAGATTTTATATATGTTAATAATAAGACAATGATGAAAACGCAACATTATAATTTTTCCCGATTTTAGAAATAAGCGTGTGACGCTTATTTCAACGGATCAAGCGTTAGAGGCAATATTTTCCTACTCATTGTATATAGTATGGAAATCCGTATAGGTTTCTTTAGAAATTTCGGGTTTTCTCAATTTGAGTGCCAAGCAATAAGTACAAAATGAACTTTTTGTTCAGAAGTCATATCGTTATGAATGATCCCCACGGAAG
The DNA here is from genome assembly GCA_963932335.1 of Andrena marginata. Lineage (NCBI taxonomy): Eukaryota > Metazoa > Arthropoda > Insecta > Hymenoptera > Andrenidae > Andrena > Andrena marginata. Next base: position 31,254,195 of record OZ010660.1, read on the forward strand.
AAATATTATTTTCGTATTATCGGTTATCTGTAAATTTGTGGGAAACGAAGAGAAGAAAAACTTATTAGTATCATAGCATAGTAGAATAATCGGGGATGATTTCCTCAGTATTAACTATGGTAGTAGATAGCAGTGAATTATAGCAATGAAATAGAGTAAAAACTTTTCCTTAGAAGTTTATTCTATAACGAAGAATCATTAAATTACATTCCACTTATTTTCAACAGTAAGACAGTTGTCCTCCTTGTTAATTATTTTATCAGATGACGATTGCAAATAAGAAAGCAAAATATATTAGACACATCGCATAGCGAATTATATGATTTATGCTCCTACTCAGTTGAAATACTTGTTACACTTGGTAATTTAAAAGTAATGTAATACAAGTAACAAAGTATTTGATATGAAGAAAATAATTATGGTCTTCAAAAAATGAAACCATCTTGTATATTGTACCTACTAAATATTTTGTTCAAAGAATACTATTTATATATTTTTTCAATAGAGAAATAAATAATAAAATCCATTTAATGGCCAAATGCAAACTAAGAATATCATTACTATTTGGTATGTGCATTAACAATGTTCTGCCTCTGCTTGCATAACTTTAATTTAAAATTTTCTGTTATTGCAATAACTACTTACATTATATGAATTTTCTATATATTATTTAAAAATAACAGTATATAATACTATAGTGATCAGCGTCGCAAAAATACTGAACTGTTTGTATAAATAAGTTATTCATATTATTTTCTGTTAAATATGTAAGGAGATTAAAATGCAATTTGTCGAACATACGTATGTATGCATGCATGATCGTTCTAATTAAGAGTTTGTATCTGAATGCGTGTATTTAAGAAGGAATGCGAATAACGTGAGAAGATGTGGACATATTCAACATAATAGATGTAAGCGAAACGGGTATCTACTGTACGAAAAGAAAGGATGCGTATTCATTAAAAAGTATCAATTCGCTCCTAACAGTTTATTAATATAATCCAAGTTGAATGTATTAGAAATATTTTAACATATCACACTTTGGATATATACTTTCAATTTGCATAATTGCATTTTGGTATGACTATGGACAAATTAGCAAAAATTATTGGTGTCATTATTATTTTTACAAAGATGAGTTTTATTATTACTGTCATTGCCGCTTTAGCATTTCTATTATAGCAGATAACATCGTTAATTATTAATATTATGCAAAGGTTGTAAAATGAATACGAATATTTCATCGAATGACATTTACTGTACATAAAATGAGTTTTATACAATATGTAAAAATGTTATGTATCAGTCTAGACTCTAGAGAAATGTAAATATCGCTTTTAATTTAGTTTACTGCCAACGAACTGAAATGAGATATGAGTTACATTCGCAAGATATAAGACTGAATTAAGACTGATTTAACACATTAACAGACCCTTCGTTCCTTGTTTATTTTTATACAGTAAATAAGAGATTAAAACCGAATTGTGTTTGTGCTTCTACTTTAATATTATTGATAAATACCATTGAAAGCTTGTTGAATACACGTAATATAATAAAAATAGTTTTATTTGCCAACTTGTAAGAAATACATAGAATTTTATTAAAGGACTAATATTTATTTTTTTTTAGTAATGGCCTGTTTTTCACGTGACGAGTGACTCGGCCGAGTGAGCCCACTGGGCCGAGCACTCACCCAGTCTGAACGCATATTCTAATACTCGGCCGAGTAAAGGTCCACGCACACATATCCGTTCCGTTTCAGTTCCGTGTCAGTTGCGTGGTCGTAAAAGGTATCGGTTGCTTGTTTTGGAATGGAGCAGCGCACACTTGTCAGTTCCGTGACATTCGATGGTCTCTCCGTACCTGTCAGTTCCGGACCGTGGGAATCAGTGTTAAAAAGTAACGTAGGCGTGCTTTACAATGGAGCAGCGCACACTTGTGCGTGTCAGGACTGTCAGCAGATGTCAGTGTAGAACCTCTATCCGTTCGGTGAAACTAGAATTTGGGTGCCCACGATATTTAGGCATTTGGACTGACGGAGTCCTGAAATCACGGAAAGGTCGACCTTTTTTTATGACCGTGAAAGATTCTCGGGTCGAAGCTCTCGCACCACGCGCTTCAGGGGTCCTAGACCCTAGAGTCATAAAGACAAGGACAGCAATAGGCCACTCAGTAATGAAAATAGGAATTCTATAATTAATATTAGATCTCCATACAAATACCACCAATGGATTGCTGGAGTTTTTGCAATTGAAATTATACCAAACATGATATAATTCTGATCATTATTAATGATTGTAATGAAAAGAGTGTTGTATTTGAGTTTTGTGTGGTAAGATAGAGGGTATGATCGGATGCATGCATGCTGGGTGTTAGGGAAATGGAGCTGGATGTGCGTTTCAACAGGGCGTGCAAACTTTAGAGCGTTTTTCACACGGCGATACATGCATCGCGATACGTACGATTGATGCGTACCGATTTTCAATTGATCATTATAGCTTCCATAGGAACCGTTCACACGTTTGTGGGATACACGAAATCAGTATCACGATACGAGAGTTGTTCTGTGAACGCTTCTATAAACAATGTATAATCGATATCCACCATATACGTGTCATACGTGTATCGCCGTGCAAATGAAATCGTAGACAGCTCGCGACACAAGTATTGCACACATGTATCCCCGTGGGAAATAGCTCTTCAGTTGCAACGTAATTGCGTAATACATATACCTATGTACCTTTTGGTAAGTGGAGGTGGTTGGGAAATTTCAAAATCTATTCCGCTTGTATAAACGTAATATTGCATTTTTTATGTTCAATAAACTTTATGTGCAGTACTTCGCTGACTCTGCGTGACCCCGCCTGCGTCGGGTGTTCGTCAAATTGGAGACGGATCTCTTATCGATTGAGTATATACACGCACTCGAATATAAGAACAAAAGCACGTATTGCGTGCGAGAAAAGTACGATTGGTCCTAACTTAACCAATCACACCTGCATCTTTCCCAAACGGACTTGTGTACCACACGTGGTTCCCAAAATTTCATCAGGCTAATCGGCCAGTGCATTTGGCCAGGGTCGCGGTTTATGACCGTACCTATTGTCATGCGAGTCGGCGGTGAACAACGGTGCGAACGGGTGCGAAGTCACCACGGTACCAAGCACCAACACAGCAATATACGGATTAAGGAGTTACGCCACCATGGAAGTTTTGAAAAATTGATTTGTTTTTTCTTGCATTTTTTCTTATTAGGTAAAGTTTTAAGAATAATTTAAGTCATGGTAGACACAAAAATTCCCCAAAATAGCCAAGTTATAGACTTTAAACGAGGCGCGGATGTCGATATTCCGCAACAGGTAGCGACCACTCTATTTTTCTTCTTTTGCGTTTTTCTGGAAACTACATTTTCAAAGGTGATATATAAAATATCTCAAAAACTATTTGTCCGATTGATTTCAAACTTGGGACGCATATTCTTAATGGTATTATCTACAATGTAGCATATCATTTTTTCATGCGATGACCCATTCGTATATAATACTTAAATGTTTTAAATTCGAATTTGTTACATGAAAAACGAATAATTTTCTTCACCTTGCTCTCATTTGTGCAATAAATTTTTTTCTCAAATCCGTATGCGACTCGGTCCTTTTTAATATTTCTGTACAGTATTTATACAATATATGCACTAATACATGATTTTCACATAAGAAGAAAATAAATAATGTTCAACCACATAGTATCAGTAAAAAAAATCGTCTAAGTAGTTTAGTGCTGTTTCGAGCACTTCAGGGTGGGGTAACTCCTTAACGAAAAGTTCGGCTTTTGTTCGCAGGGAATAATCTCTGAACCCTTAAAGACTACGGAGGTATGTTCTTGATTGCCTTTTGCAAATCTGTCGCAGCTGTCTTCGAAAGTACGGAATTCCCGACCATAAACGATAAATGAATTTCCGCTTCGCTCTTAACGGTTACCTCCCAGAGTATGCATCGTATAGGATAATTAAGGACACATCATAAAGGGAAAATACAGGACAGAATACCTATAAAGGCCCAAAACATAATTAAATTCAGGCAGCATCTGCTTGCCAGTTAATAAAAGAATATACCTTTCCGTCTTTAATGATTCAGAAATTATTAGCTGAGAACAAAAGCCGGACATTTCGTTAATCTCTATATTGCTCTTGTGGTGCTTGGTGCGCATGGTGACCTCGCACCTGTACGCACTGTTGTCCACCGCCGGCTGGCAGGTCGGTAGGTACGGTCATAAACCGCAACCCTGGCCAAATGCTCTGGCCGATAAAATCTGGCTAGTTTTTCTGAAACAACTGGTTGCAGTAGGCCCAAAATATAATGAAACTTTACATCCTTTACAATAACGTATACCTGAGGTTACCGCTCCCTACGCGCATCCCGCCGCAGTGGCTGGAATGAAATGTTGGCGCCTTTTGGGTCTTTTTTGAAGATATCGGAATTAAATTTTGCATAAAAAAATAGGATAAAATTATTCCTTTCTAATGGTGCATAATTTAGTATTTTTTACATTTACTGAAGTGAAACTTCCTTACGCACAGTAGAGTGAATTGGCCTCATGCCGCTGAACGGCGGACGAAACGTTGCAACAGCGTATCGATACTCCCAACCGTAGTGATGGGTGAACAGACGTGTTGTGCTTACTTGACAGCGATGATGCCCGAGTTTCGAAAAGTTTAGGGTGGTCTCTTTCAAATTAACGTCGCAAATAGCTATTTGAAATTTCCCGGCGCGGGGTGAAGAATTTGGGGTCTTTTTCGTATAAATTTTGAACTGTAAAAGATACCGGAATGCAATTTGCTCCGCAAAATGAGGAATAATTATTCCCTCTTAATGATGGATAATTTAAAATACTTTACGTTTACTTAATTTTTATTTCATCAATTTTTTTACCATAATTGTTGTGAAAAGCTTGTGCAAACTGTTTATTTGATACTGTATTTAATGCTCTTTTTAAAAATCATGGTGTTGATAAACAATAGGCTAATTGTGTCTGTATCATTACGTTCTTAAATTGAGAAAGTAAATTTTTATTCAATTATGTGTTAGTTCTGCAAACTTCAGAATCTATTGTTCTGGTTTTCTTTTTTATAATTGTATTCTTAATGCAGTGCATGCCTAGATCGGACGTAACGGGTAACTCATGGGACGTGTCTTTGATTCTAGCGGTGTTTGAATTGTTTTCTACAATTTTTGTATCTGAATGTTTTAACCTTTTACCTACTCAACGCCACGCCTATCCCGGTTTCCGTTAATGTCATTTTTTAGAACAATGCGCCATTATTGTGAATTTTACACGCAGGTGGCGGAAAATCTCTCCGTGCAGCAGTGATGCCAGAACCGTGGATTTTCGCCCACGGACCCTACGACCACTCCACGACCAAGCGTACCCCCTTCTAGCGCCTGTACCGCACCACACAAGCATACCCTTCCCTTCATTCCGTGTGCCATACGCGTTGCCTGGTCGCCGGTCGGCGCTCTTCGGCGAGAATTCGTTTTTCCGAAATCGAAGCGCTAGGTCGCAAGCAAAAAGTTCAGAGTTCAAATTCCGGTGCGTCACAATGAACAGTTACAGAATCGGTGATTTCCACTTCGCCCGCTCCGCTATTACGGTCGGCTTACCACTCGCACCCCGGATTACTGTAATGAGGTTTGAAAACAATATCGACTGGTCTCGTACCCGTCCAAATGATGTCATCTAGAGACGCGGTAGCGTCTCGACGCCAAGTACAGGAAAGAAAGTACACGAAAGAAAAAGACACCCTATATATGGCGACTGTCGCTACTGCTTATCATTTACTCGTCGCCGGGCTAATCCAACCTAACCTGAAACTTATTTCATTAATATCTCATCACGCCTACACTATTTCTTAAATTTAAAGGCATTTTTCTTATGTAAACCGCATATAAGCTTTCGAATGAGACCAATTTCAATAAAATCGGTCCACGCATGATAGAGATATCGTAATATCGTCTCATGGATCTGTCGAAAACGGTAAGATTTCTTCTTCTTCTTCGTCAAGAAATTTTTCGTCAACATAATACGTATATATATTTTTCGTCAAACATAATACGTATACGCGTTACACGCACACCTTCAGCCAAAAGAAATTAGTGTATGTTTCGTTCGTCGACTCTCGGGATTATTCGGCCGGGATCGTCGTCCGTCATTGTATATATATATACACCTATATATGTATACTATTTGGAATTTTATAACCTACCAAGTGTCATTCCATCATAACCTGCAAGTGTCAAATAAGGTAAGTTGTCCAAATTTGAAATGTCACGAGTTTTTACACTAAATAGGCGACTGAATTATTGTCTCAATTAACAAGGTAAGTCGCCAAATTTATTTAATAGATTTCTTATGTAGAGTCGCAGACTTGGAAGTTATCCGGAGAAGGTTCGACAGACAAGCACCTTCTTTCGCATAAGTTTCTAGAAATTTGTACCATGCTTGTACAAAATAATATATTGTAGTAAAAAATTGCATTGAATTTAAATTGCCAGATATTTGTATTTATATACCAGCAATTTATTTAGAGTTTTTAAGTAAAGCTTATATTAATTATTATATTATAGAAATGAAGGGGACGCACAGGACTTCGATAAAAATGTAGGACACGCACAGGCTTGGATAGTATAGTAGAATTGAAGGGGACGCACAGGCTTGGATGGAGAGAAATGAAGGGCCCTCACCCTCCACCCGCCCTTCTGATGGCGAGCCTTGTATGGTCCTGTAATTAGTAGTAAAAACAACAATAAATTTATTAGTATTTAAATTTATATACTTATTTTCAAGCATTCTAAAAACATATACAGTCGGTGTAGAAAGTATATTCGTACAGCGACCAATTTAAAGTAAAACTTTGTATATTCATGTAAATTTTAACGGAAAACAATGATTAATTATCAATCAATATTCTTCGATGTTTGTAGAAAATATTTTGTATAAACAAAATTTTATTCCCTTTAACATTTACAAAGATATTAACAAAAACAGATAAACGCGCAGAAATGGACGCGCAAAAAGTATTCGTACAGTTGAATAAAGAATTAATAAACTATAGAAATATTTAATGTTTTAATAATTTGTGGGATTGCCTTTGGATTTTATTATATTATATTTCATATTATAATTTACTCCACTCTTCTAGCAGAATGGCTTTCAAACTTTCTTTAGATATAATATAATGATTTCGTATTTTTTTGTCCCCTTAATCTCAAAGATGCTAGGTACATGGGATTGATCTGTGGTAATTATGGCGGCGTTTTAAAATATTTTGGTGGGCTATATAATAAAACCCTCTATCGAGTATATTATAATATCAGGCAGAGGATTTTATATAGCCCACCAAAATATTTTAAAACGCCGCCATAATTATCACATATCAATCCCATATAGCATCTATGGAATTAATTGGAAAAAAATTTTGTTTATATAAAATCTACAATTCTACAAACATTAAAGAATATCGATTAATCATTGTTTCCCGTTAAAATTTATTATTACTGACATGGATATGCAAATTTTTACTTTAAATTGGTCGCTGTACGAATTCTTTCTACTCCGACTGTAACTTCTTAATAAAATGTGTATATTTATGCGTTTACCATTGGCCGAGGCCGGGTTCGCTGGTGGTGGTGGCGGTGGCGGTGGCGGTGGTGGTGGTGGTGGCGGTGGCGGTGGTGGTGGTGGTGGTGGTGGTGGTGGCGGCGGTGGTGGTGGTGGTGGCGGCGGTGGTGGTGGTGGTGGTGGTGGTGGCGGCGGTGGTGGTGGTGGCGGTGGCGCTGGCCGAGCCGCGGCCAATGGCGGCTCCGCCATGTTTAACTCGGCCAATTCTGCATCAATGTCTAAATAAATAAATTAATTTCATCATAAAATGACTGGAAAAATAAATTTGAATAAATGTAGGTATATAAATAAATTATTATTATTTACCATCGAGCAAAGCGTCCCTTATATAAGCCTACAAAAATTAATAAACAATTAATTAGCAAAAAAGATCAAGAGTTCATAAAAGCTGCGTATGATAGAAGAAAGTCATACATGTAGCGCAAAGGTATGTATGTAAAAGGTATGTATATATTGTTCCATTGGAAATTGGAAATTAGGAAATATACAAATTTGAAAACTGAAACAGTGTATGATGCAAAATTATAAAAATGACATTACATTACAAAATATATTTCTTCTCGTTACTTCATAAGCCTTTCCATTATTATTATTCCATTATTAATATTGAATATTGCGCAATAATATTGAACGTCTACAGACCGCTTAATAGCGAATATTTTAACAGATCCATTCTCCTGCGACACCAACACCTCACCTACATAAACACCCGGCTGTGTATCCAATCTCCTTCTGTAACCCTCCTGTCTTTCAATATTCTTAACAGGGACAGTTACAAGAGTTTTCATGCGAGGTGGTAAACTAACTGAAACCCCTGTACGAAGAGGTAGTTTAGAGGTAGTCTTTAAATGTTAATATAGCTTGATGCTGCTCCAAAAATGGGATACCCAAAATTCCTATTCCCGAAATCGGAAAGTCATCGCCGACAATCTGAAATTTAACACCAATACCGAAAATTTCAATAATTACTTCACCGAAAGTGTTAAGACCCCCTTGATCGATTCCCCGCGGAGCCCCTTTTGAGTTTAAATGCTGCGACTTGGGTACAGTAGCTTCACGTTGCATACCATTTTTATCTCCATTCCGTTTTTTGAAACAACACGACTCGGTATGCCCTGTCTTTCTACAAAATTTACATCTTAACCTGTTCGGAGCCGACGGATTCTGAAAATTCCTTTCTAACTGAGGACAATTTTTGCGGTAATGACCATCCTGATTACAATTGAAACATTTGAAGCTAACAGTATCGGTAGTGACTACTCTAACGTCGCGAAGTACAGCCGGGGATGGAAGTTACTTAGAAGATTCATTAGTTCCCGGCACTAATCTACTAGCCTGATTAATATTAGCCTCTAACTTATCTATTCGTTTGTCCAGCATTTGAACTCGCACGACTTCATTTCGTAGACCATGTATAAAGGCCCTAACAGTCGCCCGTTCAAATGAACCTAAATTGCCGGCAAGTTCTTCAGCAACAGATTCCGTTCTAACGGCCTCTGTACCTCGCGAAAGGATTTCGGAAACACGTGCTCCGAAAATCCTAATAGTTTCATTCCGTCCCTGACTCATCCCTTTAATTCATCTTGAATGCGGCCAACATCGAAAGTTTGTTCAAAAACTGTTTTTAGCAATTTAATAAATTCCTCTAAAGTATTCGGAGTCATATGATTTGCTATTAATAATTTTGCATGGCCCTCGATTTTATATCTCATTACTGTCAGAAGATTTACACGATCTGTTGGCTTAACTTTTGAATAAATATCCCGACATTAGTTTATAAAGGCATTGGTTTATAATTGACGATGCGGGATTGGAGTGATGGCTATGTGGGGATGTTAGGATATCTCGTAAGTAACATTTTATGAAAATGATACCAGCGTGCATATCATTCGATGATGCTCTAATCAAATCGAATCGCGCGTTTATTTCAGCGCCGCCGCGACGTAGAAATCCACGCAAGAAATGGGGATAGGGATGCGCTCATTCAGCTGCTCGTAAGTATTATTTCGCGCAAATTGTATTGGTATACGTATACCATTCGATGGTGGTTAATCGAGTTATGTGTATATGTTTCAGCATCAAGAATATGATGCACGCGCGGATGGGCGAATATCTAATGAATTACGTTCGCGAATTGCCTGCTGATGGCCTTCTGTCTTCTTACAAATTAACTCCTCGTTTGTCACCTCCGGACGCCCTACTCCTCTAATTTTGGCGTGTTCTTCCGACTCCCTTCTCGGATCCCTTCGCCCAATCAAGACGGTGTTGTCCCTCATAGTTCGTCAGTGGGTTGTCCTTCAGCCATCTGTCCGTCCTTGGCCCTTCCTTCGCGCTTCCCTCCACTCTTGGCTGGTGGTGGGAGGACGCTTTCCAATTACATACTTTACATAGGCTGCGTACAGTACATATATTTCTAACAGGTAGGTAAGCGCAACCCCCAGGGTCAAGACGACGTCGCCGGTGCAAAGTTTATGACTTAATGACTTTCAGCCTCCCTCGAGCTGAGTTTTTACCTTAACAGGACATCGGCAATTATTGAAAGGGAGGACAGAATTTTAAATGGTTTTACGAGACGAGCAGCTGCTCGCTCGACGAAATTTGGCACGCAGATGTGGAAGCAAAAGTTAAGCTATTTATTATCCTCGCCTGGCCTAACTGTAGTTTTGAAAATTGCTGAATGCAACCCCAAGTTCTCGTACGATTTCTGTGTTCAGGTATTAGCTATTAATATTCCACGAGTACGTTTGAAAAACTGGCAAGGAAAACCCTCGAAAAGCACAACGCGCTCTACGTGTTTATGAATCCTGACAATAAACTCCTCCTTGTCCCCCGTTTCAAACTTGCTTAAGACCTTCCAGATGTGCCGTCCGCTTCGAATTTAATTATAATATATCTATCTTTCAGTATAAAAGGATTTTGAATTACGCTTTACATTTAACCTCGATATCTCTATGCCTTATAGCTAACCTCACGCAATTTAATCAGTGGAAACCGCAACACCCCTCTTGCCAACATTTGACGATGACGATTCTTAATTCTTCAGAACATAAAATTCGCCAAATTGGAACTTTTCATTGAAATATCTCAGCTTATAAGGCACGCAGGACTAAAGCGAAGACACTTTTCTTATGTAAATCAAACCCAAGGTATCCACTAAGACCATTCTAAATCTAATCGGAGCAGCCGTTATTGAGATTCGATAATCTCAGGGTTTTTGATAGCGGGTCGCGGCGTAATATACAGGGTGTTCCAAAAATGCTGCGGTTCCTTGAAGGGCGTGACTCAAGGGGTGATTGCAAACAACTTTTTCCTTTACGAAAATGCTCTCCAAGATTTTGTTAACGAGAAATTAACCAAAAACACCGACCAATCAGAGCGCGCGCCTTCCGTCCGAGCTCTCGCGGTAGCGTTAGCTACGCGGTAGGCGACTGCGCTTGTACTACGAACGTACGAACAAGCAAGTCGACATGCATCGAAGAAAACCGCGTTACAGCTTTTTTTAAAGCAGAATCTTAAATAATAATTATTTGAAGCGAGAGGACAAGAAATACGTAAATTTCGTTTTCAAATAACGCATAAACGAAAAGGTAATGTAACAGAAAGTGTACAACAAATGATCGTAATTCCTTATTGAGGTAAAAGTCCGTAGTATAATAACGACCAACGCAACTAAATTTAAAAAATATTATTAGGTGTATGAATAAATTCTTTTCGATAGGATTTACATAATCAGTAAGTACAAAGCTACCGAATTTCTATCGCAGTGGTATTCGTAACCTGCCATAAAAGTGGCAAAAGGTAATTAACAATAATGGAAATTATTTCGATGATAGAGTTATTTTCATATTTTTTAAATCAAACTGTTATTGTACCCTACAATCGGAAAGAATTTATTTCTACACCTAATAATCACCAAGAAATTAAATAAAACTCACCCATTTGGACATTCCTTTCCATCCTTTTCGGAAACCTGTGCCACTGGGTCACTGTACCAATCCTGGTCATCGTTGGACGAAAAGATTTATAATAGGGTAGCGCCCAGTGCTCAGCTGATCGCAGGTACATGCGACACCACCTAAAGTAAAGGGTCGTAACGTAAAGTGCGTTCGGATCAATGTACCGAATATTCACTTCACTGCAGGCTAATAACACTAATCAAGAAGCTGAGTCATCTGCAACAATAATAGCATTAATAATACGAATAAAACATGAGAATAAATAAATACATCGATCGAAATATTTCATATTTTACTCACCTATCGCAAACGAATACTTGGCCATTGTGGTTGCTCAGTTGCTTCGATACGAGCCTCGACATGCACCAGTAGCAGGTTCGCGTGTCTCTCACGTTTATCCTCGGGCAGTCGCAGAGGCATACAGCTTTTGTCGGTCCAGGTGTACACGTTCACCGAAACGTCGTTCATCCTCTCGAACTTCGTCAGCTGATTTAACGTCACGGGAAGAGTCATATCGTCCGTATACAGTACCGTCGAGTAGCGATGGTACGACGAGTCCTTGTGTACGTTCGTAGAAACTGGGTACAAACTTGCGACGATGGACCATAAGAAGCACGCACTGTCTCTGCTCTGTACATTAACCACTGCCTTTTTAAGAATTACCCCGCGTGAAAGTGTTACGTCGCAGCCAGCGCGAAGAGGGTTATGCTTATTAATGGTTATTATGAGATTTAGCACAGCCCTCAGGGTCCATCCACTATCGCGATCCTGGAATTCCTCGATCGCCACTAACGTGGGAGCGACCACGCACTTTGAATACCACTCGCGCACTCTCGATGTCCTGAATAGTACACGATTTCGCGTCCCGAAACTTCTCATGTCTGTATTCTCGTTTAACATAATGTCTGTGTTCAGAATCGTATTCACGGACACACCAGAATGTTCCCTGATAGCGTCTGTCACGCGCGATAGCACCATTCGTCGGGCCCCCTCCAAAAATTGACGCGGATCGATGTAACCCACGTTAATTACAGCGCAAGTCGAAATACGATTCCGAAACGCGGTTTCCATATCCTCCCATACGACCTTAGGTGTCGTCAATCTACCCGAAACCCTGGGCCCTACTTGCGAAAACCGTAACCGCACGAACGTACGTAATGTCTTCGTACACGCGATTAGCGATGCCAGACGCTGCTTCGATGCCATAGATACTCCTTCGCCGCACTGATATTCGACGATGAGTCGCAAGCACGCGTCGCACCGATCCGTCCAGTCCCTGAATTCCGCAACACTGCGTAAAAGCGCTGCATTTGGGATAGAACCTTGAATGTGTTCATGAATACCTCCATGTTTTCTCCTTCTTCTTCTTATTCTTCTCCTTCAATATTCAATTAAAAGGCACGTACGATCAGGCATGAGTGGTTGATGCGACTCTTCCACGTGATGCGGTTCTGATCCGGATATCGAAAACTCAGAGGAAGAATAAGACGTGACATGTGTTGGCACACAACTGGAATCGGATGCTCGTACAAAAATCGCGATAATTCGCGGCACAATAATGTATCCACGGTGATGGTTAATGTTTGGGGTCGCAATACTTCATATACTACGACTGTCCCATTCTTAATGTCGTGTAGCAGTGTTAATGGCGTACACACGACTGTGGTAAAATATTTCATACGTTGTCGATGCACATCCCTATCACTAACGATGCAATATACTGTACATTTAGGTGCAGTACTATATTGCACGATATGGCGTATTAATTGACGTTGCTCTGGTGAGAATCGCATAAATCCAGCTTGAAAGATACTACTCCACGACAACTCGCATAATGAAGGTGCGCTTAACTCATCACGGATTTTATGTCTCTCGATTTCAAGGGTTCGATCGTTCAACTGTGGTATCGTGGATAATAGGTACGCGTTACCATCATCGTCAAAAGATGATGACGCGAGCAATGCGTCTCGCGCATCCAATTCATCGAGTATTCGCGCTATTCTGTTGCGATACTTTAGCTGATGCAACGATTTCGAGTACACGTACACGTTCTCGAAACGCAAACTGTTCGGACTTTCTAGCATACTTAGAAGCGCGTTAGTTTTTCCACATCCGGACTGTCCGCAAATCACGCCTCGTACGCTGTTCGGCAACAACGAACCGTGTATGTTCGATCGACTCGGATCTCTATCATTCTCGAGCATTCTGTTCGCGGTCACGCAAACAACGTCCGACTATTTCGCGAATCGCATATTCGCGCGCACGTCTATGACGAGGGACGACTATTTATCAGTGTCATGTTGGCATAGTGGATAGACGTGTTATCGTTTCGCTCCCGACTCTGGGACTCTTAGACTGTGATAGTAATGTGCACTTGTTCCGATTTTTGTATGTTGAACTGAGTATTTCCGTGTAGCTCGTATGTGCACCGATTGTTAGTGGTTGAGGAGCCAGATACTGGATGTTTTTTATGATTTCGTTAAGTCCGAGGCAAGTGTCGCATCTAGGCTAACAGACTTTTCCGTTAATTGGTATTTACATCGTTTGGGACCGTAGTGTGCGTGTATACGTATACCGCTTGGATCGCAATACAATACACCAGTGGCTGTCAATCTCACTCTACCCTCCAAAGTAGATATAATTTGCATGATGAGTGGCAATAAAAAGGCTATTTGTAAGGAGTGCTTAGTTATAGTCACCAATCCTGTTGTGTGCAATACTTGCGGTATAGCTTCGCACCCAGGAAACAACTGTCTGCAGCGCTGTGCTCATCCATGGAGCACCCGCAGATTATTGGACTGTAAAGATCAGGCAACCACTGCTTCCCCACCATCGCCGACCAACGGTATAAGTAATGAAGACGTCCTTGACAAAATCAAGAACTTGCTTGACGTTAAATTCTCTAAGTTGGAAAACGAGCTACAGGTCTTTAAATCGAATCTGGAGGTTGTAAATAATACATTGGCTGAGATTACGAACAGAGTCTCTAAACTTGAAAACGCCGCAACCAATGGAGATGAAAGTATTATCGAGGAAATAAACGATAGGAATAAGCGTGCCAAAAATCTTATCCTTTTTAACATGGAAGAAGCTGATTTTGCTTCTGACAATAATGACGTGGGATGCATTCTTCGGAAAGTCCTAGCTGTTGAAGCCTCGGATGGTGAAATACATTACACGCTTAAGAGGCTGGGACACAGGAATCCCAATAAACCGCGGCCACTGCGCGTTACATTTAACTCGCCGAATATACCCAGAAAGATTTTGATGAACAGAAAGAAATATGATAGCCCAGTCAGGATTTCTCAGGATTATACCTTTAGGCAACGTAGTCATCTGAATAACTTACGGGATGAATTACGTAGTATGAACGATAATAGTAAAACCATTAGATATGTCAATGGGACACCTAAGATAGTTAACAAGAGTAATGGTCCAAAAAACTCAGAAAGAACCTAACATTATACTATCAGAATGTCCGAGGGTTTTGCACCAAACTTAACGATTTACGCCAATCCATTGCACTTTCCAGTACATCATATGATGTTATATGTTTGGTTGAGACTTGGCTGGATGAGCGTATTTTAAGCAGTGAACTGGGCCTTGAAGAGTACACAATTTTTCTCTGCGACCGGTCAAGGCTCACTAGTATACATAATAGGGGTGGAGGAGTTTTCGTTGCAGTTAAGAGCACATTGCGGAGCTCGAAAATCTCAATAATCTGTAGAAACATCGAACAAATGTTTGTAGCTGTTTACAACGGCAGGAACATCGATGTATTAGGAGCAGTTTACTTACCACCCCAGTCTCCGAACGCACTATATGATGAACATTGCAATGCTATTGTAACGTTCGGTTGTCCCTCGAGAATAGGATAGGTGGGGGTTCGTTGGTAGAGTAAAGGAGTAAAATCCAACTTAAACTTAACAATGACTTTATTAAAACAACACTTGTTCCTAATAACGAGTATAATATTGCTTACGACTACGATTATATATTTTATGTTTTTGTGTTTTTTACGTTTTTTATCTTATATTATATGCTACGTGGCTAAGTATTTATTGCAGAGCACAGCCGCTACCGTTTCCGGAGCGATCTGGTAGACTCTTGGCAATATCTGTAGTAAGAACAGCCGCTACCGGTTCCGGAGCCATCTCGTTCTTTTGACAGAGTTTCGGTTCTATGCTCCAACAGATCTCGCTTTTACCAAGTGCATCAGCCGCTACCGTTTCCAGAGCGATCTCAATGCCTTTGTCAGAGCAAGGTACTATAGTTTTCAAATGAAATAGTCCAAAGAGGTGCACCAGTAACTTTTGTACGCTGGAGATCAGCCGCTACCGTTTCCGGAGCGATCTCAATCCCACTGGTTGAAACTTAAGCTTCCTCTAGGTCTAAACATTCGTCAACTAAAGAGCGTGTTTTTGAATGTAGCCTGACTGAGCGCTCCGCTGCATGCGCCTCCTTTTATACTGGAAAATTGGCGGGCTGGCGCATGCGCAGTGAGTCGATATTCGTTATTTTGCAGTTTTCTCGCTTATTATATAATATTTTGTTTTATGCTTTTGACAGTACTTATATTTAATTATTTCTAACGTTTCTATAATATTTGATTCTCTAATCTCTGCTTAGTTTAATATTAATGTATAAAAGTATGTACAATGGGTATGCGCGGTAACATAGGCTGGTTGCGTGGTAATGTAGTACTGTTCTATTTTATCGACGGTCGGTAACGTCGGGTTTGAGTCCCCGTGGGACGTTACACTATCATGGAAGTTTTGAATCTACATCCGGGCTGTGATGTCTGTATTTGTGGCGACTACAATCTTCCTCATATCGACTGGATCAATCTTTACTCTGCGTTCTGCTTTTCATCGCGGCCTGATGTTTCGTCTAACGAACTATCATCTGCAGATTATATATTACAGAGTTTTAACTATCATAATTGTTATCAGTTGAATACCATATGTAACACCGACGGCAACACTCTTGATCTGTTTTTCTTGTTGAGTATATTACATTTATATTACGCGGGCTGAGTGTGGTGCGCCATCTGTGCGTAGGTCAGGAAGACACTGGCCAAGGTCCGTACGCACGACCAAGGTCCGTACCTCCCAGGGCTTCACCGAAAACATCCCCATGCTGGCCGGAGTCAAGCAAGGTTGTCCGTGTAGTCCAATGACCTTCAACCTGGCAATCGAGCGAGTGATTCGATCCATCGAATCACTACCGATAGGCTATAGGTTGGGGGAGGACTTGCACCGTGCATTCGCCTACGCGGATGACATTGGCCTTGTGGCGGCATCGCCAGCGGAGATGCAGTCCCTCCTCGACGAGATTCAGAGGGCAGCGGCTGCGGCGGGGTTGAAATTCAACCCCAAGAAGTGCGCTACCGTTCACCTTCGGGGGAAGGGTGGCGCACAGAAATCGCAGCCGACCGTCTTCCTTCTCGACGGTGAGGACCTGAAAGCCCTGGGAGAGGGTGAGGCTTACGAGTACCTGGGAATTCCGGTCGGTTCCCGGGTAAGCCAAACCCCTACCGCCACCATCATCCGGATGATGGAAGACGTGAACGCCATCGACTCGTCGCCCCTCGCCCCGTGGCAGAAGATGGACGCCCTTAGGACGTTCATCCTGCCACGGTTGGACTACATTCTGAGGGGCGGCGCGGTTGAAAAAACGCCGCTAAAGACGTTTGACAAGTTTGTCAAGCGTCTGGTCAAGGGCTGGATGAATCTCCCCCAGCGAGCCAGTGCGGAGGTAGTTTACCTCCCCACTTGGCGAGGGGGAGCCGGACTCATTCCCATGGCGGACCTGGCCGACGTGCTCACGATCGCGCATGCCTTCAGGATGCTATCCTGCAAGGACAGCGCGGTCGCTGAGCGGGCCAGGACCTCGCCGCGGAATGCAGTCCGGAGACGAACATCCGTCCAGCCCACACAGGAACAGGTCGTCGTGTTCCTCTCGGGCTCGCTTGAGGGACCCTTCGCATGTGACCTCCAGGGTGACCCTGGCCTGTGGACCCGGGTGCGAATGGCGTCGCGTCGCCAGGTAAAACGCCTACACCTGGCATGGCGGTACGACCCTCTGACCAAGGAGATTCTCCTTGAATGCCGAGGTTCAGAGGGCCGGCGGACCATAATCCCCCCGGGCGCAAATTCTCAGGTGATTCGTCGCCTGAGAATTGCAGTACAAGAGAGCTACTTGTGCTCTCTCCTGGCTAAACCTGATCAAGGCAAGGTTTACCAGGTGTCGTCGCGGTCGGGAGTCAGTAATGCCTTCCTCCGCGACGGCAGGTACGCCCGGTTCGCCGAGTGGCGCTTCATTCACCGCGCGCGCCTCGATGTCCTGCCCCTTAATGGGGCGCGACGCTGGGGCTCGGGCGATAAGCGCTGCAGGCAGTGCGGTTATCCGAGTGAGACTTTACCTCACGTAATCTGTCACTGCCTGCCGCACTCGGCAGCTCTGCAGCTTCGCCATGACGCGGTTATGGCGCGGGTGGCGAAAGCCTGCAGGGCGAAGGGAGCCATCCACCTCAACCGAAGGGTGGAGGGCGTCAACGGCGATCTAGCTGCCCTCAGACCGGATATTGTTATCCGGGATGAGGCAGCGAAACGCATTCACATCATCGATGTCACCGTTGCGTTTGAGAACCAGCGCAAGGCCATGGTGGATGCTCGACGATCGAAGATCATCAAAGCACTACGCGGCGCTGATGCGCCGACTCATTGTCACCGACATAATAAGATGGTCCCGTGACATATACGTCGAGCACGTGTCGAAGATCCGACAGTACCAGGACCCGTTCGACGCTACTGCCGCTACGCCGCACGTGGACCCCCTCGCGGATCGCTCCCCACCTGGGCTACTCCCCGATCAATCCATACTACAATCACCTACTATATAGGATCGGGTGTAAGGGTGGTTCTAGAAGGACAAGGGGGCGCCTCGCATACCACCAGACATTTTCGTTTTTTTCTCTCTCTCTTTTCTCTTTCTCCTTTTTTTTCTCTATGCCTTTTTTTCTCTCTTCTTTCTTGGTTTTCCACTTTTTTTTCACATTATACGTAATGGTCGCTAAAGGCGACCATTTTCCGAGCGGAGATTCACCAGGGCAGTTTCGCCGAGACACGCTCATATTTGTATATGTAGCCTGCGTGCCCCATCACTTGGGAAGACACATGTTTTGTTAAGCCCACTGGCTAAACCAGCCATTGTTCAGGGGGCTTAAACATATATTGAATAAACACTCTTTTATCTGTTCTTATCAGCTTAATATCTGATACACTCCCCATTGGGGAGTCAGAATATTAATCTGATTTTTGGAAACTGACGGAGCGTTGGTGCTTGCTCCACCTCCGTCGCGAGTCAGCCTGGCATTGCAGTGCCGCCAGGATTGGCTCAATTAGCATATTCCAATCATATTCTGACTCCCCGGAACAGCCATAAGCCCGAGAAGCGACTCGTAGTCGTGCGGGAAAAAACTTTCAATTTCCGAGCGGTACGCGTAAAACCGTGAAAAACGCTTCTCCCGCCAAGCGCCGTCCAGGACCAGGACCGGAGCCGACGAGCCCCAGAGGACCAGCTGACCGAGTAAGTCTCTTTCCTTCTTCTGCCTATCGCTGTCCCCCTCTAGGAGTCGTTGCCCGAGTGACGTCGCTCTCTCTGACGTTGCTCGTGTTTACGGCGCCTAGTCCCCCCAGCTGAGTGTCGCGAACGGCTGAGCCCGCTCCCCCGCCGCGCCTCAGGTGGCACCTAGAACCTGTGCTCCTTCTCGCGACCTCTCTCAAAACAATTAACGGTAACCGTTGGTTGTTTTCCGAGAGGTTTAAATTGCACGCGTGGAATTTCGCCGTTCCACGAGTAATATCGCGGTCCGGTGCACCACGGTGCATGCGGGAGGTGCCTCCTTCCATCACCCGTCGGAGAAATCAAAGGAAGAGGTGTAATAATTGACAGTATTGTCGACAAAGGCGTTACGCCTGTCATTTTAAACCGGGACACACACCTCTTCCCGAGATTTCCCTGACTCCGTCTTGCTTCTCTACCGCGGGTAGAATTCTTTCACGCGATTGATCCCCGCTCGGGGATCAATTCGAGCTTTTACTCTATTCTAGTCACTTACTTTATTTTCTTCGACTCTCGCGATAGGGAGGCCTTCCTCTTCGCTTCCGCATCCCTCTCTATCTATCTATAAATATAATATTTATCAATAATGGAGTAATTACCTGTATTCTATGTCGCACAGTGAGGCTGAATCCCAATAAATAGGAAAAAATTCAACAGCATCACATTTTTCGCACTGAAACTGCCGAATATAATTAAGGAAGTTCGTAAAAAAGTATTAATATATAACTCATACGGAAGATTGCCGTTATTTAGAAGAATTAAGTCAATAATTGCCAAAAAACTAGAACAATTTGATAAATATATCTATATACTATGGAAAGTGCAGAAATATTTGCAAACCTGTATCCATGTTATCCTATATACCAAATACTGTTCATAAAGTGCTAATACATTCATACGTAATTATACAATATTTGGGCAACCTTTCAATCGCCTAATTTTGTGACGGGATCCAAGATGCCAGAAATAAAGGTTTTACAAGTGAAGGAAAGATTGTACGCTCAAAATTTTGTCATTGCAATACAAATGAAGATGTTTTAAACTTTTCATCGATTTCTTCAGATCCAGGAATAGTGTTTTATAAAGTAGCTTCATAAGATTCGACATTTTGATTAGAAAAAGTGGCATGTTGAATTTTTTCTCTATTCTTCAGATTGACGCCCACTGCGTTGGGGCAAAAGCGAAATCGGAGCCAAGCGGGAATTCATTCGTTGTTTTCGACCGATAATCCCAAGAACGTTTCGACAACATCTGTTTGCCAGCATTTCTAAAGGGCAGTCAAGAACGTTATGCCGTCTGTAATAATTTTAAGCATTCTTCAGTCTCACAATGGGTTAATCCGTATATTGGTCTCTCGGTGGGTAGTACGTACGATGGCTTCGTACCTGGACGTAGGTACTGCTATTAACCGCCGCGCGGGACAATATGGTTATAAAAACAAATGTGCGAGGTACTCTGGCCGTTCAGCCACAATAATTTTTGGCAACCAGATGCGAGGTTTTCACCCTCGATTTCTTCAAGAGGGAGAAGGTTCCTTCTCCGTCGCCGAATTCACAGGGGGCAAGTCCCCTCTCTTTAAGGAAGGGTGTTCCCAATGTGTGTATCATAATTAAATTACAACAACAATTATTTTCATATTACTTTCTCTTCTTTAAATATTAAAATAGAAAATATAAAATAGTTTGTCACGTCCTGGGTGGTGAGGTTCAGGGAAGTGACCTTGTTTGGGTGGATATCGAAGATTTAGGCACGAAACCCTATTTCGCTGCGCTGAGGGGTAGCGAAGCCTTTGGAACGAAACCCTGTTTCGCTTGCTCTAAGGGTAGCTGGGATTAGGCACGAAACCCTGTTTCGCGACGCTGAGGGGTAGCGAAGCCTTTGGAACGAAACCCTGTTTCGCTTGCTCTAAGGGGTAGCAGGGATTTTGTTTTATAATAAGAAAGATAATTTTTGTGTAAATAAACTTTCATTAGTTAAACAAAACCAACAGCGCATACGCTGTCACGGACGCGTACTGTAGATAAGTATACGGCAGAATACATTGTAGTAGTAGCAGCAGTTTCTCGCGAATATCTCGGAAACGAAGGTCGAGCGGCAGTAACATGTATACGAAAAAGTTGTTCAGTATCATGTCCCCGAAAACATATTCAAAAATAATTGAAATCGGTGAGGAAACACCTGTTCTGCATAACTACCCTTTCGTCCTTTTGTCCGCTCTCGCTCGTTCGCGGATTCCGTCACTCTCGAACAAAGAATTCTAAGAAATTGTGGAGATAGTCGCCGGGCTCCTGAATAACCAGGGATCGGCGGGGCTTGAGGTACCTCTGATGGAGGGGAAAACACCTACAGGAGCGGTGTAGGTGTTTCCCCCTCCATCAGCGGTACGGGGGCCTGCCGATTCCTGCTCGTCAGTCCGTTGCAGACAAGCAAAATTGATTGTGAACGACGGAAATAGTTATTGGAAAACATGCAGAATCTGGAAAATGTAAGTATTATATTGTATACTATTATACAGAGTGACTCTCTGGTTAGAATATTCAAAGGCGATGCCGCCAATAAGCCGCGCCTCGCTGACTTTTGAGGATTTCGACACTCGCGACGAAATTCACTACGGCATATTAAAAAATTCTTTATTCTTCCTCGAATCAATATGTCAGTGATACCAATGAATTCCTGGCGTTCTCCCCATTAAAATCATGTCATGTAAATCGGACTATTTTTAACGAAGTTAGCGTGATACCATTTTCATCGGCACGACATCGATTGACGCCATTTTCGTAATGATCTGACCGACGTGCGTTACGATAAATAGCACGTGTCAATTTTCTTACGAAAACTAGCACGTTTGAACGGTTTGTCACGTCAGTAAAATTTTCATATTTTCACTTTAAACTGACCACGCGCTGAAACGTGATAGTTTCTGCAGTCTGCTGTATAATCCAAAACGTGCTATTCTTCGGGGCCATTTTTCTACTGTTCGTAAGAAAATTGAAACGTGCTATTTTTCGTAAGAAAATTAAAACGTGCTTCTTTTCGTAACGCGCGTCGTGATGAGAAATGCAGAACGTGAAATTCGTCACTTCCACGAAACTCAGCGAGGCGCGGCTTATTCGCGGCATTGTCTTTACGACTCTAGCGAGAGAATCACACTGTACAATCTTACTATTTGCCATAAAATAATACATTCACCATTTTATTTCCAGTTGAAAGATGCTCTCCCGACGCCGCAATCGTCGGTCGCCGGTGAGGAGGCTGAAGAGAGTGTAAGATTCGCATAATAGATGTCGCGTGTAAGGCGGTAAACGGTTACGACGAGTGCGCTCGTCTTGAAGGTGCGACATTAACGGGGGAGGTAGAGCGTGACGGCGTGGGACGTGCGTCTTTGGTCTTCAAGCGTTGAGCGAGCAATCACGTGCGAATTGAGAATTATAGCGAGTGTGCGATATTATGCGAGCAGTGTTAATTTGTTCTAGCGAAAAGGTTATCGAGATTCCGTTAATCTTCCTGTATAATTCTTTTCCGTCTTTGCGAACGCGAGGCATCATAAATTACGAAGTACGGGTCAATTTATGTACTCGTAACACGTGCTCAAACGTATTTCCATCGCCCATTGTTAGAAGGCGTACGGGCTTTCTGCATTCGTTCTACAATTCGGCGGCGTGTCACCTGACGACGTGTGTGTTAATAAAATTCAACCGGAGTGTTCAACCGTAATCATCCTGACAAAATACTTTAATACCTTACAGTATTCCTTCAGAAGTGGGATAAAGTCCCAAGTGCCGGGAACTAATCGGTTTAAAGTTTTCTCCATACCCTGGAGTGAGCGGATCGCGCTATCAGTGAATGTTAATTATAAGCTGTGCGTGAAAATTAAAATTTTTAAGCCATCTTTAAATTCTGTGACTGAAAAACTGGTGCCGGAAGACGCCATCTTTAAATTCGGTGTCTGAAAAACTGTTGCCGGAAGACGCCATCTTTAAATTCGGTGTCTGAAAAACTGTTGCCGGAAGACGCCATCTTTAAATTCGGTGACTGAAAAACTGTTGCCGGAAGTGGCCAGATTCGTAAACGAACGTTCGAGAAGGAAAGGTCGTCATGAACCGTGTGCAACTAGAACAATTGAATATTGAAGGCTTACGTGAGCTAGGTAGACAACACAACCTAGATACTAAAGGTGCGCGAGTGGTATTGTTTGACCGTTTGACCGACCATTTCGAAAGAAATGGATGGCCGGAATCAATAACGATCACAGGCCCGACAAATTTGGATGATCGAACGATGGAAGAAGAAGGTGCTCAGAATCCAAGGAGCATAGGGTCACACCCAGCAAGCCAGGATCCAGCGTCCGGTCACATGGCCACGGCCAATATTCAAGACATAGTGCAGGCAGTTCTACAGGCGTTGGAAGCCA
This sequence comes from Andrena marginata, assembly GCA_963932335.1. Lineage (NCBI taxonomy): Eukaryota > Metazoa > Arthropoda > Insecta > Hymenoptera > Andrenidae > Andrena > Andrena marginata. Next base: position 31,277,862 of record OZ010660.1, read on the forward strand.
ACAATTCGACGCTTCTGCGACGAGAAACGACAAGACAAATTGCGGGACCTTCCCCCACTCCAAGCACGAGTTCACAATCAAATGCTCTTCAAAATTGGAGTCAAATAAAATTCACCGCCAAATTAATACCGACCTCCGCAGGTTCGGAGGAAGACGACGTAAAAACCTGGTTAGAAAGGATAGATAGTATCGGTCAAATACATCAAATCGGTGGAGAAGTACTAGTAATGGCGGCAGTAAATCAATTGAGTGGACGAGCTCTGAACTGGTACAATCGTCAAGAAGTGAGTACAGTAGCCACTTGGGAGGATTTCAAGCGGCAAATACGGGCGTATTTCCAGCGCACGGAGACGGTAACCACAACCCTGGCAAGAGTATGCAGCCGTATTTGGAAGTCCAAATCAGAAAAGTTTGCAGATTATGCTGAGGACAAGTTAAAATTAATGCAACTCCTTAAGCTGACAGAGAGAGAAAAGGTAGAACTATTAGCCGACGGGGTTAAGGATCCCGCGCTGAGAAAATTTGCGCTGAATACCTGGGCGACCAGTATCCCAGAATTCATCGAACACATCCGAAGAATCACCGAGGACAGCGTGGTTCCGGAATCTGAGTCGGAGGCCAAAGAGACTTCGAAATTTTCCTTTACCTTGGCGTGTACATATATAATTTACGAAACAGTTACAATTGTATTGTAGAGGTGGTATCACAGCTTCTACGCATATCTCACTTTCCCGAACCTTTCTATCTGATCCTATCCATTCTATCCATCTCGACCTATCCTTATCTTCTCCTGATGGAAGAAGCCCACCACCTTCTCGTGGTTTCCATCGAGCAATAACACAATTTTCGTAAATAATTAGCAAGCAAATAAGCAGATACGTATAAACCTGATTAACACGAAAAGAGTGTCATTGGCCAAGAGTGGGTTAGTAAAGCTCTTCTGTAGGTATAAATGACATTATTGCGATGGGTACGAGACCAGTCGATATTGTTTTCAAACCTCATTACAATAATCCGGGGTGGGAGTGGTAAGCCGACCATAATAGCGGAGCGGGCGGCTCGCTTACTTGAAACGGAAATCACCGATTTCGTAACTGTGCATTGTGACGTGAATTTTAAAGAGTCCGTCCTAGAAAGGAGCTTATTTTTTAAGTAGCATTTCAAGGAATTATTTCTGTTTATGTACAAAAAAAAGGCAGAAGGCCAACATCGTACATTAGCCAGCTGTGAAAATGCTTTGTAAATTAACAGTTTTGAAGTTTTTGTTCTACTGAAAATATAGAAAGAGAAGTTAGAGAATAATTAATGAAAAAAGTAGAATATTCGCACCGGATTTTGAACCTCGGACTTTCTGTTTGCGACTCAAGCTCTAGGATTTCGGTGAAATGAATTCTTGGCGGAGAGAGCCGGCCAGGCAGCGCGGCACACGGACAGAAGGTAGGGTACGCTTGTAGTGGTGCGGTACAAGTCAGAAGGGGATCGCATCTTTAGCAACAAATCAAGCTTCGAAAATGTTTTATAAATTAACAGTTTTCAAGTTTTTAGTCTTCTGAGAATATAGGAAGAGAAATTAGAGAATAAGTAAAGAAAAAATGTGGAACATCCCCACCGGGATTTGAACTCATGACTTTTTGCTTGCGACACAAGCGCTTCCATGTCGGGAAAACGAATTCTCGCCGGAGAGCGCCGGCCAGGCAGCGCGTATGGCACACGGACGGGTATGCTTGTGTGGTGCGGTACAGGCGCTAGAAGGGGGTACGCTTGGTCCTGGAGTGTTAGTAGGATCCGTGGGCGAAAAACCACGGTTCTGGCATGCCCCGTTTCAAGTGAGCGAGGGGCGCGCTGCACTATTGCGAACGGTTTACAATACCACTCGCACCCCGCATTACTTCAATCAGGACGAAACATAAAATCGACTGGTCCCGTATCCGCCTACATGGTGTCATTTATGCCAGCGAAAGAGTTTCTTTAACTGCTTTTGTTTGAATCGCAGTAGGGATTATACCCAAAAGTCCCTGTTCCATATAATGTTATGGTTCAACGCAAATACAGGGTGTTTTGTCCTCGCCTTAGAGAAACTTAACCCTTGAAATGATCCATGGACAAAATCTCGGGATGCGTCCTTTCAAGAGCGAATGAGGGTCTATAGGTATAACAATAAAGTGCTGTTTACGAATGGCTAAATCACGACCATGAAGCCCTGAGTAAAATAGCAATTACTAAAAACAATTTGAAACCTTTAACAAGCTGGGACTACATTTTTCATGTTAAGAATGGTGTGGTAAACTACGAAGAGTTGCTTTTATTGTAGGATTGGGCGTTCTCGACAGCAGAGGTTTTCCTCCCCCCAGACAGCTCAAGTATCGTCGAATAAAAACCGTTTCAAACATCTTACAATAAACGCACCGTGTACTCTCTTCATAAAAGTGAAATTGGTTCCTGAGTTACAGAAAATTTCTAACTTGGACAGGGATTCTTTTCTACGGGTAATTCCACGGCAACGCGATTACTTTTTGCACTCGATGCCAGGCATTTTTTTTTAAAGATGCAGTCCACATGAAATCATGGGAGGTGCACGGGTTTAGATCACCATTTTGCTGTTTTCGCATTTATTTAAAATGTATCGGCCGTCAAAGTTTGCAATTTTTACATCTTTTCGTGAGCCCGAGCTGTGCTTAAGCATTTATATCTTCGAAACTGATTTATCGCATTGAGTTCATTCTTCTCTTATTGTCATCTAGAAGGATTGGCCCATTTTATTAATATTTTTTTAAATTGAAAAATTATTTTTGTAACATTTTAATTAATATGTAAGTCTGTATTCAAGACTTCGCGGATTAGGGATTCGGAGTTGTAGGTTAGAAAGTGGACACTCGTTGATGCAGAGAAATCACTGTTTAAAAGAATGAACATATTTACAGACTAGCTCAAGGCTAATAACGTATTTACAAAGGGATAATTGATACCCTACCTGAATCAATACAATTGTCCTTAATCCTCCTTAACCACTAGGTTTATAACTGAAGCACGTGTCTTTAACGACCATTCCTTCTAACCTCTCCACGCCGCCTCGCGAGACATTCTCCCTGGCCGTCGGGCCGTCAGAGTCCGGCGACCAAGTTTGGCGCGTAAGTACAAACTTGCAAATAGACAAATTCTTATTTTGTAATTTTGCCTGCAAGATCATATATTTTTAAATTCGAAATAAATATGACTATGTTTGTAGCCTACTGTTTACAAAAATAAGGTTTTTTCTAGAATGGTATGTTCAAAATTAACGTCGCAATGATCCATCGGATGCAGCGGTGCGCCCCGTTTCAGGAAAGCGAGGGGTGCGCTGCACTATTGCGGACGGTTTACAATACCATTCGCACCCGCTATTATTTCAATGAGGACGAAACATAAAATCGACTGGTCCCATATCCGCCGTGGCTTTCTCTGTCGAAGTTCAAACGATGACCAGTTATATGATCCTAAGTGGAGCGTCTACCGGCGGGCTAATTAACCGCGGGCCATGGAGCCGTACTTGTCATAAAACTATCACCCACCTTATTTCCTTCTTACCCTTCCCTTTCCTCCACAACTTTTCAATAACCAATAAGAATCGTTCTGAGTTTACCTATATAATGAGGAAATTCGTGCGACAAGGGCAGAGTCACTTTGGCAACGCTAAAGTGAACACCCAAAATCTCTTTGACACGATCGTGTTGTGTTTGAACATTCAATCGGACTTTTTCAAGCCCAACTTAATTTTAATTATTTTAGAGCTCTGAGTTTAGTGTAATTTCGTTATATTCCATAAGTTTCGTAATTTTTTTAATCGTGATTGCAATATGGCATTTCGTGCTAGAAAGCAATGCCATCCGGTTCGCGCGTATTTTTCGTATATCGAGGAAGATAATACATCGGAATGTATTATCAAAGTCGGTAATCAGATTTACGGGTGTAAGTGTAAGGCATATGTCATTGAAACACCCAAATGAATATTGTGAACTAAGTAGTTTAAAAGTGTGTGAGAAAAGAAGAAGGAGCAACAGTGACACGGTGAACTGCGGCGCAAAAAAAATAAAAAACAAAATGTGTGTGTAGTGCAGTTAAGTGACAGTGACGTACTTGACGCTTGTGTAGAATTAGTAACTGTAAACGCTCGTCCATTTACCTTAATGGAAGACAGTGGTTTTAAGAAGTTATTAAATCCAATCCTCGCAGGATTGGAAAATAAAATTGTTATAAACTCGGAGAACATTAGGTCTGAAATAACGGTGCGGGCACAGTGTATTCGGCGTGATATTCGGGACGAAATTATAGGCCGTTTGGTATGCTTAAAAGTCGACACCGCGTCGCGTCTTGGACGGTCGTTTCTCGGATTGAATATGCAATATATTAAGGACGGTAAGGTAGTGTTGCGAACATTATGCGCTAAAGAGATACTCGGGTCTCACACAGCGGCGAATTTGAAATCAGAAATTAAGCGTGTATTAGCGATGTACGGACTAACTTTGCGTAATGTGTATTCAGTTACAACAGACAATGCGAGTAACATGGTGAAGTGCGTACAACTTATGGCCGAGGAAATTCAAGAGGAACAACCCAGTGAAGTGGAATAGGACTGCGGCGAAGAGGATACCACGGAGAACTTGCCGTTATGGGATTTGGAAGAGGATTTGGAAATAAAAGGTGTGAGAAGCGCTGCGCACACACTGCAACTCGCAGTGTGTGCTGTAATTAAGAATGATCCATACGTAGGGATCATCGAGAAAGTTAGGGAACTTAGCAAACAATTGCGCCTACCCTCAATGTCGGTGACCCTAAAGGCCCTAGGTTTACTAAAACCGCCAATCGACTGCCCGACCCGTTGGAATTCGACCTACGATATGTGTAAGTATGTGTACGACAAGCGAGATGTGTGCCGCAAAATTGCTTCCAATTCCGACGAATTGACCGAAGCGACCTGGAAGCAATTAGAAGAGATTGTAGACGCGTTAGGACCCGCGAAAATTGCGACGAAACAGTTGGAGGAGGAGCAACTCGTAATGGGCGATTTTTTCAGAGCATGGCTGACGTGTAAAATTAGTATTAAGAAGCTCGATACCGTCGCGTCAAAAGCATTGATAGTGAGCATGGAAAACCGCGAGCGTGATTTATTCAAGAATGATGTGTTTCGTGCCGCGATTTTTATGGATCCACGATATAACGTATTATTGAGCGAATCGGATAAAACAGCTGCGAAAGAACAATTAGTGTCATTATTAAAAAGATTGCATGATCTTACAGTAGAGAATGGCGAGAATGTGGCAGCGAGCAGTGTGAATGAGTGCGAGAATGAATGTGACGATATCGAGCAGTTGTTGTTAAAATCTGAAACGGAAATAAATTCATCCCCCGCCCAAACAGCAATAAATATTAACAATATTTTATGTTCATATCTCTCGCGGAAACGTGTTTCCAAAGATACAGATTTATTATTATATTGGGAATCAATGAAAACCGCGGAACCAGTATTATATAAATTAGCGTGTGTAGTTCAGAGTGCGCCTGCTACACAAGTCAGCGTGGAGAGATTGTTTTCCGGTGTAAAGCATGTAGTTTCGAATCTGCGATATAATCTACAAATGCATGTCATCGATGATATAATGGTTGTTAGATGTAATACATTATTTAAGTCGTAATATTATTAATTAGTGTAAGCGTGAGTGGCTGTGTAGTGCAGTGCAGTGCCGTGTAGTGTGGTGCGGTGTAGTGTACTGTAGTCTAGTGCAGGGTAGTGCAGTGCATTATAGTGTAGTGTAGTGAATATAATAACTGCAATCACAACATCAAGGAACAACATCGTCATCGAGGGACTTCGACGCGGGTATCGACTACGGACAGCAGCAATCACCTCCCCATTGGATCGAAACGGAAGAGGAACAGCGGCCTGGCACGTGAAGGATTTCAAGCGACGACCGTGATTTGGGCATTATGGCTTCTTCACCACTCGTCAAAAGATAAGTTTCATGTTTATTAAGTACAATTGAAGTCTTGGATGCAATTAAAGGACTAGCCCTCGAAAATGGGAATAATTATTGACCAAACGCTAAGAAAGATTGGAAAATTAAATGTTGTTAAATTCTACTTTAAAAAATATAGTGTTATAAAGCTCGTCACGACACATATTTTTTCTATTTACAGTTTGTTTATCCAATGATTACTATTCGAGTTAAAAATTATGAAACAAAACTTTTTCATCGCCCAAAATCATTATTTCTTTAAAACATAAATTGCGATAACTTGAATAAATATTAACGGATCGTTATGAGATTTAAAACATAACTTCAAAACTCTAGCGAAGCCTTAAAATGTATGCACAAAACCGTTATGTTAAAACATGTAATAGTATTTAATTAAAAAGTAATACTGGACATAACCCATGTTATTCAACGTTCGCCGTTAAAAAGTATCGAGACAATTTTGAGGTACATATAACTTGCAGCGACAAAGTTTTTCCTTAATATACAAAGAAGATTTTCACCAATTTTCACACTGATTAATAAAGAATTGTAAAAAATATGTCGATATATATAAATCTCGCGCGCCACTAACAGTCAACAGCCGCGTCTAATGCGCTACATAGTAGATTTAGCACTCGCGTTGACTGCTGGTGCCGCGCGAGATTCATATATATCGACATATCTTCTACAATTACTTATTAATCAGTGTGAAAATTGGTGGAAATCATCTTTGTATATTAAGGAAAAACATTGTCGCTGCAAGTTATATGTACCTCAAAATTGCCTCGATACTTTTTAACGGCGTGATTTCGTGATCTCTTTTCTAGGCGACGAAAAAAGTTTGATGCCTCGTATACCTACACTTTTATTCATCTTTTGGTTGTTTAAAATCATGAAGGATGATTTAAAATCTTTACAACTTTCAGAATTATAAGCGTTGTTAACCGTACACATCCTTGTTGCCTTGTCCCAAGGCTAACGGCTTTTCCATTGGGCAGAAAAAAGAGAACCAAACGTTTCTTTAATCCTTACGAGTGTCGCTATCGCCCTTACCACGACCAGAAATTTGAAAAAAAAATATCTACAGAATGGCAGACGGTTAAAGATAAAATACGTTTTCTCCTGCAGTTTTTGTAACTTTCAGGTGCCCAAAAAAAATCGATGTTTAGAAAATAATGACCTGATTTTTGTAGTGGCGGTAGCGACACTCATAAGGATTAAAAAACCTTTGGTTCAATTTTTTCTGTTTTTCTGCTTTAAGGGGACATTCTACTCTCTCGGCCTTATAAAATTCGATTTTTTTTTTGCTGAATTCGGAATAATGCACATTCTACAATATCCTCCAAAAATTTTGGAGCGAAATTCGATGTATTTTCAATGTTATAGGTATTTGTAGCGTCAGCGGCCTGGTTCTTTCCACCACGCCGGTTGAATACTCAAAACTTTAAACGCGTTTTTCTCGAAACAGCATTTTCTTGGTTGGCGGATGTGATAAAAAAAAACTCCATGACCAATTAGTTCAAAATTTTAATATGTTATTCTACCCATTAGTGGTTTTCCCGCTTAGCACAAATAACTTAAGATTTTTTAATATTTTCTCACATTTTATATCTTTTTAAACAGAAAAGAAATGCCCTTTTCGGTACTTTCAACTTCGATCGACCGCCATTTTAATAATTTTGGTCCAAAATTGTTCTTTCGTGGTAAGCGCGATAACCATACTCTTGCGAATTAAAAATATGTTTGGTTTTTTTATTTCTGATGATCCAGTCGTCAGAAATTTCAACCGCCAGCAATTCTGATGCCACCAACGTGACTGCGAAATATTTGTGTAAACAAATGAAATAAACAAACAACAATGATTTTTTCTTGTATTTCAAGAGTGGTAAAATATACCCCCAGAAATTCGAAAACATTAAGTGTTTACTTCATTATAAAAACCATCACCGCAAAGTGGCCGATTTTTCGGCCGAGAGAGTAGAATGTCCCCTTAAAGAGCTTCTCGAGCAAGTCTTCAGAGGAATAGCCGTCGGCAGGATGGGGGTTGTGCCGCGTAGTGGGGGGAGGGGGGTGGCAAGGTTTCCTTGGAGCCTACAGGTAGCAAGGAAACTGCAGCAGTTATCGCAGAACCATCGCAGGGGGCGCACTTTATTTCGCGCTTTATTTCATACATTTCTCATATTTTTTAATTTTATTGTTAGTCTGTAGTTTATTCCTTTTTTTTATCATTATGTTACATAGTTAGTTTTAGTAATTTTATATTATTTTTATAGTGTGTTTCATCGTATTTTATAGTGTCATTTATCGTGTTTTTATATTATTTGTATCGTATTTTTATCGTATTTTTATAGTGTAATTTATCGTGTTTTTGTAGTGTAATTTATCGTGTTTTTATCGTATTTTTAGTGTTTTTTATCGTGTTTTCATAGCTTTTTTGGGGTATGATTCCTGTAGTAAATGTTCTACTGAAAGAAATTGCACAGATAACAGGATATATTTTTCGTATATAATTCGCATAATCCGTTTACGAACAGACCGTGATTTTAGATCCAAGCTATAACACACTCATTACACAGGCGTATCAATTTTTAAAAAAAATACCGAGAATTCACATGATAGATTCATTTCCTCTTAAATATATGCGCTTAATGTGTCTAGGCGTTGTAAAAAAAATTACTACTTAATTTCTAGTATGAGCAGTTCGTGGTCGGTCATCAAATTTTTGGAGGACGGATGCCCCGAAGCGGTGCCGTCATCATGGCTTGACGGCGAAGTCTGCTCGTGGCCAACGGTTGCGCCAAAAATGGTCACCGGTATAATAAAAAAGTGCGAACCAGCATCGCCGAGTTGGCCAAAGCATCAATTTAAATTGCTTGCACGAACCACTTTTGGTAGGTTGAAATTATTATACTAATTAATTTCGAATTATTATATCAAGTAATTACTAATATGTACTTCCAGATACTTACCTCAAAGCGAGGGAAAAAGCAAGATTGGCAGAGGACACTAGTGACCTGCAGTCCGACGAGCCATCGGCCAAGCGTAGGCGCATTCCAAAAAAATTCTGGAGCAGTGAGGAATCCGTCGACGAAATTGAAGATTTAGGTGGGTTAATACAAAGGGGAAATATGCTGTACAAAATTATAATATCTGAAGCCGCTTAATTCTTTTTCTTTGTATGAAGTAGCCCTTTCAAGTAAATATCATTTTCAGACATATCCGCACAAAACAGCGGCTCCTTCAACGAAGAATATTTAGAGGAGCGCTTAGACTTAGACGATGCAGAGGAGCCCTTAGATGTACATATAGAAGAACGATTGGAAGAAAATCATGGAACGGACACTTCCTCGTTCCGGAATACTCCTATCGGTAAATTAATTTTTTTTCTAAAGATATTGCACACGAAAATATTTTTTAACGTCAACAGTTGCAGTGAAAAAATATGAAATGTAATAAATAATTTGCAGAAAATGTAGCAGTGCCCAGCTGCAGCGGCTGCATCGAGAACAGCAAGAAGCTAGAATCTCTCACAGCACAAATCTTTTTACTTCGGGCCCTTATGGTGGACACGCTGCAGGAGGTTAAAAGTTTACGAAAAGACGTAATAACCGGCCGAGCAACAGAGGACCAAGTGACGTCAATTTTTACTAAATATAATATTCAGTTCCCTCTAAGTACGATGGAGGATTTGAGCAAATTTAACGAAATTTTAAATACGGACAGTCAATTTAAAGACGCAGTAAGTATAATACCGTCATTTTTAATATCTGTATTCTGTATGTAGAAAATATGTTTTTGGTGGACGGGCGATATAAGTCGATTTTTGGTCAAAACGGGATAAGTACACTAACATTTTCTACATTACTATCCTTTGCTTATGGTTCCAATAGTATCAGTCAATATTTAGCGTGTTATATTCGCGCCCCCCCCCCCCCCCCATATTACTACTGTCGCCGGTCTACCCTACTCGATTACCCGCCCACCAGAGATGTAGTATCGATTTTTGAGAAAAAAATTGTTGACGGTAATTCTTTGAAACAAAATTATACTTAACTTGTTAATGTTGAATAATTTTCAAATTTTAGGTCAAAGAATTGTCCGAATACGGGGGAAATGGTAATTACCATTTCGTGAAGCGGGTGCTTACGGCGTTGGTGAGCAACGAAGTTGCCATCCTTTTCAGTTGGCTGGGCCGAAAGGGGAAAGCAGACTTTCACCGCTTGAACATTGCAAGGCTTGTAATATGTAACTATCACCCTTGTTCTACTGTTCCTAATATTGATTACAGTAAAATTCAATGTAATGTTCCCTCGAAATTCTTCTTTAAGGTGCAGCAAAAGGGGGGAAAGTGGCTGAAAATGACAGACAAACTGAGCAGTCCATCCAAGGATGGCTCAAAAGAGCTGGGGACAGGACGGGATCAAAAAAATTTTTAAAGTGTGGGATCCCGAAGCCTAGAATTCAAAAAATTCTGAAACTTTATAAATATCTAGGGGATTTCCTCCTGGCTACAACGCAATTTTTGTTTGCTGCCCAAGTTCACTGGAAGCGGGTGAAATTAACCCCTGAAAATTCGGCTATTTTCCGATTTTGTGTTACAACTCGCGAACTGTAAGAGATAGAAAAAAAGTTTCAAGGCAAAAGTTACTTCTTATATGGCGCTTTCGGACTGACGCACTGGGGCCGCTCTTGCTCGATGCCGGTGCTGGTCGTGGCACTGGGCCCGTGCAGCAGCGACTACCGCCTAACGGCGTGTAGCGTAAACCCTAGAAGCGCGAAGTTTGAATCTGACCACACGAATGTAATAGGAAAGACAAGCAAAAGTGAAATTGGCACAAATCCGATGAGTATGAAAATATGTGCAATAAAATTCTTTTAATAATCATTGTACATACATATGTAAAGTCGGCATTTTATTTTTTATTTTTTATTTTATTTTATTTTATTTTCATCTTTCATTTTTCACTGAAAGGAAATGGATCTACGAATAGGAATTTAGCTATTAAATTTGCAATTGGTTTATAGAATGTAACTAATTTCAAACATTTAAAACTCCGGCTACATTCAATTCAAACTTCGCGCCCTCATAGTTCATGGTGAACTGACAGTTAACACAACATGCTAATAGTGGCACCGAAAAAGTTTGCATTCAGTGCGCCCCAGTGCGTCAGTCCGAAAGCGCCATTAATTAGATCTATCATTTGATAAAGAATCTCTCAAGCACGAAACCCTGTTTCGCTTGCTCTAAGGGGTAGCAGGGATTAGGCACGAAACCCTATTTCGCTGCGCTGAGAGGGTAGCGAAGGTTTAGGCACGAAACCGTATTTCGCTGCGCTGAGGGGGTAGCGAAGGCTTTGGCACGAAACCCTGTTTCGCAGCTTTAATCGACCAAGGAAGGTTGGGAAGTAATCGCGCACCCGAGGGACACCCGTTAGGGTATTCGCGGTTTGTTCTTAGGCCCTGATAATTGGCTTAACTACTGCATGGAGAAAGAAACACCCGCATGGTAGTTCTTCAAAATAGACGTAGTAACGGTTATACGGGACTCTGAGTGAAAGAAAAGTTGTAAACACCGATAAGAAATCCCGAGGTTCGCGAAGGAAGAACAGCCGTTGCAAGGCCGGTTCGGATTCCTGGTATTCGGTGGCCAATTGCGAGAATTCAAACGTTTAAGTAAACAGAACCGCTATTTATTGGCAGCGAGTGAATAAGCAATGCACTATTAGCGCAATAGCAGTTTACAATAATGCGTGGACATCAAGCATTGGCACAAAACATTTATATAAGGGTGGTTGCAAATATAAACATAAGATGAATTAGTATTAATGATAACAAGTTAATATTAAGGAATAGAGTTAAGCAATAATATAATTAGGCGGTAATATAAGCAATAGACACAATATAAAGCGATAAACGTAGCAATTAAACGATATATGTTAATAACAAAAGAAAATAATGTAAACCTATAAGCGTAAGCAAATGAAGATGATATAAAGCGATAGGATTAGTAATTACAAAATAATAAGCGCTTACAGTGATATCGAAGGTTTGTGATCCTCTGTGGAGACGTTGCACTGAAGCGAAAATTAATACTTTGATTTTAAGAGATTTTGGAATGATTGACTAGCGTAGCGGATGTTGCCGAACTAGTTGTACTAACTGGACTGTGTCCGCGGTCCAGCGGCGCTGGTATTTATACAAAGCGATGGAATGTTGGTATGTGGGGGGAATTTGCGGTATGCGTGATGATTCATCCTTAAAATATGTGTTATGTAATCGGCGCGTATGGATGACTCATGCGTAAGGTATGTGTCGTTATGGCGTATTTCGGGGCTTTGAAAAGGGAATACTCCACCTGTTGGATGGATTTGGAGGATTTTGATTGGGGAGGTTTGAAATGTGTAGGTTTGAATAGGTTTGTTGTAGAGAGGGATCTCGAGTTAAATGAGTTTCGGCGAGGGACTTGTCTAAGGTTTTGAATGTGGGAAGAGCTCGCGCCTCGAAGGCCAAAGAGGGGAAGGGGATTTCAAATTTGATCATCTGGAGATGGGGACCGCTAAGGTACATCGTCCAGACAACCCAGTGGTTGGGGAAAGGGTTAAGATTTGAGGTTTCATAGGTAGTTGTGGGGTTGTGAGAGAATTTGTATGGAAGATGCTAATTAGGACCGCGCGAAAAATAGTGGGACGTCACATAGATCTAATTAAAAGAAGTAACTTTTGTCTTGAAACTTTTTTTTACCTCTTACAGATTGCGTATTACAAAATAAAATCGAAAAATAGACGAATCTTCAGGGATTAATTTCACCCCCTTAGAGTGAATTTGGGCAACAAAAAAAATTGCGTTGTAATCAGGGGAAATTCCCCACATATTCACAAAGTTTCAGAATTTTTTGAATTTTCGGGTTCGGGATCTTCTCTTCTGAGTGATGATAAAGTGAAAGAAAGGGCTTATACCCTTCCCACTTTTTTTTTTAAAACACTTCAACCTCATTGGAAGTAACAGTTTGAAACCCATGATTGGAGTATTTATTGCTATGTACATTATTCAATTCTGCCAAAGTCGCAATACTTTGTCTTTTCCACCGGACGCGACACGCAAACCATCTGGAGACCAATCCACGGCGTAAACTTCATCCGAATGACCAGGCAGATCCTGGCAAAGCTTCTTCGTCTTCATGCTCCACACTAAAACGACGACGCAGCATTGTTTCTGAATTTAATTGGAAGCACAGTTTCATTACCTTTCAATGTGGAGTCCGCGCTGCCACTAGCCAGCAAACGGGAGTCCGCGCTCCATGCGATTGAGTACACAGCCTGCACGTGACCTCTTAATGATGCTATGTACATTCCTGTACTCGACTCCCACAGTTTTATGGATTTGTCGAACGAGGCAGACGCAATGACGCGACCATTTGGTGAAAATTTTACGTCATTGATGAGTTGTTGATGGCCAGTCATTCTCGCTGGAATATAAATTAAAATGCATGAAGCTGACTTCATCCATTCCATGATATTATTTATATGGCGATAGATAGTACCGATAGATTTCTTTTCCTTTACTGGTTTCCAAAGATATAACGTAAAGTCATCAGAACCGGAAACAAGTATCTCCTCGCCTACAGATTCGTACTGTTTCTTCGCATATTCCACGGAAGTTTCAGTTTCGCTTGCATTCTTTCCAAGATGGAAAGGGCCAGTTCTAAGTACATAATCTACGTTTAAGGCCAACGTGTTCACCCAATGTGCATGACCCTCCAAAGTCCTACATAAGATTCCCTGAATGTATTAAATTTATTTTGATTAAACGTTTAATGGAATAAAAATGTGGTCAGTAGGAATTTTATTTTGCTCACGTCTTCGGCTCTCCAGACTTTAATGGTCCTATCCTGAGATGCAGAGTATATCAAACCACTTCCTCCCCACTTAACGCACGTCACACTTTTGGTGTGACCAGATAGAATGCGAACCACTTGCGCACGTACCGTGTCCCATATTCTCAAGTCGCAATCCTTGGAAGCACTAACCAAATACTGACATTCTGGATTTTTGTGAAAAGGTTCCCAACATAGGGAAGTCACCCACATTTTATGCCCCGACATAGCTTTCCCTGAATGTTTATACAAATGAAATACACATGAAATAAAATTGGAAAGGCAAATTATTGGTTTAACATTGTTATCGTTAATGAACTTTTAACCATCTGTACCTATTTGTTCGCCCGTTTTTGGATTCCATAACAAAATTGTCCCATTTTTACATGCAGATACAAGCTTTCTTCCACATGGAGACCAGGATATGCATAAAACCCAATGTTTATGACCTTCGCATGTAAACTGTGGCGTCTGTGTATAGATATCCCAAAATCTAACTGTAGTATCTCCAGAACCACTAGCTAAACATTGTCCGTCCGGTGAAAATGCAACTGATATTACAGCTTCCTTGTGACCTAAGTTTCATAAAATTACATTTAAGTAACTTATTGGAATTATTGTTATAAAAAATGTTATTATTATTTCTAAAATACCTTCCAATGACCCAGTACATCGTGTAACTGCTCTAACTTTAAAAATAGCTTGTGGTTGATACACGATCTCAAGTACATCCTCGCTAGAGCTGAAGTTTTCACCAATATTTTTTTCTAAACTGTCTATAACTTCTACATCATTTACGTAAAATGCAAACGGTATTGGTTCTTCGTGTTGCAAGAGTGCATTACAAATTGCTTGTAATTTATCGACGGTAATATTTATAGGTAAATCTAGCAAACCACCAGGTAGCACTTCGCCACTGTCTGATTTGAAACGAGACAATAGTCGCTTAACATCAGTTGCCTCCATGGAAGTATCTCCATTATTTTCCTTCAGTTCACTCCCTTCTTCAAATTTCCTTTTACTCATTTTTAGAGATAAAATTGTTAAAAATTGTTATCCTAGTAATCAGTTATATGGATACTATCCAAATGAATTAGATTTTCGTAGGAGAAACATACTCTATATTCCTTCATTTCAGATTTTCTACACATTAACGGAATAAAATAATTCTTTTACACCTACATTCTACGAAGTAAATGCACGTGGTTGCATATGGTGCAACAACACACAGTAAGAACCGCAAGCACTGTCAGAAGCAGTCAGAAGCATGGGCATAATAAATTATCTCGCCTACAGACTGCAGCACAAGTTGTAGAGTGTGTTGCGCGATTTCGTGGGGATTTCTTAAAGACTGGTGGGTCCGTGCCCGTGGAGCGCTGACGCACTCAGCTCGCGAGTTTGCGCGGGAATTTTGATGATGAAGGAAAATAAGTGAGACACTTCTGAATAACCTCTACGTTTAGATTTTAATTATATGTTCGATGTTGACTGCTCTGCTAACAAGTTCGATCCGCCTTCTTACAAATTAACTCGTCGCTTGTCACCTTCGAGCGCCCTACTCCTCTAATTTTGGCGTGTTCTTCCGACTTCCTCCTCGGATCCCTTCGTCCAATCAAGACGGTGTTGTCCCTCAAGCTTCGTCAGTGGGTTGTTCTTCAGCCATCTTTCCGTCCTTGGCCCTTCCTTCGCGCTTTCCTCCACTCTCGGCTGGTGGTGGGAGCACGCTTTCCAATTACATACTTTACATAGGCTGCGTACAGTACATATATTTCTAACAGGTAGGTAAGCGCAACCCCCAGGGTCAAGACGACGTCGCGGGTGCAAAGTTTATGACTTTATGACTTTCAGCCTCCCTCGAGCTGAGTTTTTACCTTAACAGGACATCGGCAATTATTGAAAGGGAGGACAGAGTTTTAAATGGTTTTACGAGACGAGCAACTGCTTGGTCGACGAAATTTGGCACGCAGATGTGCAAGGAAAAGTTAAGCTATTTATTATAATAAATATATCCTCACCTGGCCTAACTGTAGTTTTGAAAATTACTGAATGCAACCCCAAGTTCTCGTACGCTTTCTGAGTTCAGGTATTAGCTATTAATATTCCACGAGTACGTTTGAAAAACTGGCAAGGAAAACCCTCGAAAAGCACAACACGCTCTACGTGTTTATGAGTCTTGACAATAAACTCCTCCTTGTCCCCCGTTTCAAACTTGCTTAAGACCTTCCAGATGTGCCGTTCGTTTCGAATCTAATTATAATATATCTATCTTTCAGTATAAAAGGATTTTGAATTACGCTCTATATCTAACCTCGATATCTCTATGTCTTATAGCTAACTTCACGCAATTTAACCAGCGGAAACCGCAACAAGTGTTACGTATTTCCGCGGGGAGATTCCGATACGAACGCGGGTTGGTGCCCGTGGAGCGCTGACCGCTCTGCTCGTCAGAGTGCGCGGGTGTTATGAATAAAATGAAACTATTTGTTCTGATAAAACTTGTATATATATTCTTAATAATTTTAAGCAATTGCTTTTTAAGTGAGAACAAGACTTGTACATTCAAGCGTCAAAATCATTCTGACTTCTCGGCACTGATATATAACACTGGATGCGGCATCGCCTCCTACAGCGTCTGAAGCCAAAAAGGGGGCAGCCATGTTTGAGAACGAACTACAGTGAGTAAAAAAAGTATTGGCACACTTTTTAAAATCGCATAACTTTTTTAGAATTGGTCCAAACGACGTGAGTTTTTTTAGAAGGTAGAAGGATTATTTTGCTAAGTGACGTGTTTCGTAGTTTTGAAAAAAATGCAATTTGTCGGAATAGCAAAAAAAAAATAGAAAGGACAGTTTTTTCAACTTTTTTTTCTGAGCCTGTAATAAAAATTCAAAAAACCCGTTTGTAAATTTAAGTAAGCTGTATACATGCTGAAAATTTTATCGAAATCGGTTAAAGGTGCTCTGAGTTACGAACGTTTAAAGATCGCAGAATAAGGTCGAAAATCGCGAAATTCCCGAAATCAAGCTACTTCCCAAAATACCTACCCACTGCTGCTAGACTGTATCCATCCTAAGAAAAAATTTGTCCGCGCAGGGATGGTCCTGAGGAGACGCTGATTGGTCCGACTCCCTAGGGAAACCGGCAGGTAAAGTGCTGCGACCAATCGCGTGTGTCAGATCCGTGAGGGCTGCGCAGATCGGTCGCAAAACGGTACGGGCGTCGTTTTTTCTTAGGATGGATTCACTATAGGTAGTGATCGGCAAATGTGTCCACCATTTTGGCCTACAGCAAAGAGTAGGTATAATAAGAGGCGTCACTCCGGGCGGAACCTTTGAAGTCCTTGCTTGACCTTGGCATTTAAATTGGTTGTCTATTCGAGCGGGATATTCAAATCGACTAAATGTACCTTATCGCAGTTGGCTGATTATTGTCGAAGTTTACCGATCATTGCCGAATGGGGTCGAATGGGCATTTAAATTGGTTGTCTACTGATTTCCCTAGCTTTTTCTGTCCTTGTCGAGTGACGCCTCTTATTATATCTCCTCTTTGCCGGAGCTGCGTTCCGCGAGCTCGGCGCATGCACACACGCAGCTCCGGCGTAGTGTGCATGCAAGGTGGGGGAAATTCTCGAGCGCACCCGTCCTCGATCTGGTAACACTGGCATGACTGACGGAGGCGCAGTTCATGCACGCATTACCACCACTCCTGTAGGTGTTTCCCCTTCCATTCACTGCGCTTAATCCCTGTGAACCCTATTTGCGATACCCACTTTTCCAGCATGATTCCCAACGGTGAAGTCGTTTTTCCGTGTGGTGCGCACTGAGTGCTAACTTTTTTGTTTCCAATTGGTTAAAATTCGCACTCAGTGCGCACTAGTGCAGGTTGCCGAATGTACTATTAGATATTAGATATGTTCTAAGCAGCTCTACAATTCATAACTTCTAACTAGCAAAGCATAACCTAACATTTAATGAATCTAACCTATAAATACAAATTGTTTACAGTCATGTTCTTTGCGTTATCTCCGACAGGTAATGAATAATAAAAAATGTCTTCCTTTCATTTACAGAACAATGAGATTGACAATAAAATGTCGTTGATTGCAGAATTAGTTCATAATCTAAGATGCAAATGTACAAGAATTAATTTGTATGGAAACATGTAACATAGAATAATTATACAAGAAAAAAGTGACTGATAATTTCAGAAATTTGTGTAATGATTTGGAAGTTGTTGGGAGTTATGAAAGAACTAATGCCGCCTTTCCATGTATGCGAAAGTTATAAATATTCTCTAATCAAGCCTAAAAATAGAGTAGGGCTTCTTAAACAGCGATCGTTCATGGGATTAGAAACGCGTTAGCAGTAGTTAGCGGTTACAGTAATAAAATGGCGAGCTAACGTATATTGACGTTTATTTTAACATTGTTTTTAGACTGAGTGTAGGAAGATTTTTTCATTTAATAAGCAACGAACAACGGGTGATTCTTTATGCCAAGCATCTTGCCATGAACTCGCTGGATTCAATGATTGAACCTGTTCAAAACATCTCTACATTTGTGGACGTAGATAACAATTGCACTGCTTCTGATAAAACTACCGGGGAACTTTGCGGCGAAACGGAAAGTCTGAAAATTATCGATGAATTCCAAAAATTATACGAGACCCGTATCGAGAATGTCGATCGAGAGCTCGAGAATGAATTTGATCAAGTTTGTGTAAGTTCTTCCATACCCATAATTAGACTTAAATAAGTTAGCTTACTCCTATCCATTCAATGACTTCAAATTATTTGCGAACTTGTTTCATCGGCTTATTATGTTTAATGATTATATTTTGTGCGTTGTAGAGTTTAATGTAATAAATAAAATTATATAAAGTATTAATATGGAATCTGTTGTTACTCCTATATTTCTATTTCTCTTTGGGTAGAATAAATTATTATAAGTATTGTAACATTCGATAATGTTTAAGTTACCCAAAATGTTAATGAGATTTCTTTAAATAATAAGTATCGAATCTTGTAGATGAAATTAGAAATTTCAAGGGAATGGATCAGGAATTTAAGGGAGCAGAATGTTATGTTGGTGAAGACAGTGGAGGATTTGGAGCAAGCTGCTAGTGAGAGAGTTAAATTGTTAGAACAGAAATTAAAGCAGTCTTCAATGATATTGTCTGAAAATATGGTAAACTCCAGTCACACAGAGGAGGTAAGAGATTTTAACTTAAGTAAGAAATTAAGAATAAATGGAATGCAAGAAGTACATGTTGTCGCAGACTATACATACGCTGTCGAATCGTGTCAGCAATCTGGAGAAAGATGATACATGTATGCGGCAAAAACTAGAGTTTCTTCAAAGCGATATTAGAGGACTGATAGAATTGATACGACGTGCTACGCAAGAAAATCATTGGAGTTTAGATGGTATAAAGTTCTTTGAAATCCAGCCTAGTGATATACCCGTACCCAATGAGTGAGTTTTTATTATTAACTAAATGAAATTAAATAGGAAATATAATTAAAGATTTAAATACTTATATGCGCTATTATTTATTGATTGGTTATTATCAATACATTTATTTACATATAGGCTTTCTAAATCTTTTAAGTGACATAAAGATACTGTAAAGTAGTCGCGGCAGCATTACATAAAATAATTTTCTTTTTATATTCTTACAGTTGTACCTGTCGCCAGGTAAATATAAATACAGATGCTGATAAGAGATTCAAAGTTATAATAAAAATTAGTCGTGGTCTTGTGAATAAATCAGATTATTCTTTAAATGAGACTATTTGCACGATACATACTTCGCATTCAACACCTCTTTAATTAAGCTTTTGGTTCCAATATGTATCTAATTAATGTATTCTGTTTATTTCATATTTTACTTTCCTACACTCCCTTTCAGTAAGTTCTTTGTCAAAAATGCACATATTTTTATGCAAAATAAATGGTGGGTATAGAATATGATCAGATGAAAATTGTTGTTTCTCTTATACTTACATTTTCTATAATACGTGTGGCGACAATTTTAAAATTAATTCTACAATTATGAAATTAGGAAGAGACAAATTACAAAAGGATGCAGTCCTTAGAAATGCAAATTGAACAGTTTCAAGAGAACGAAAAAATGATGGTTACGTAAGTAACGGTACAAGAAAACTGCCGGTTTATCATATTTTATGTTAATAACTGATCTTTTTTATCCACCAGCTATCAAAGAGAATTGGAAGACAAATTGGCTAATCTTAATAAGAAACTGGAAACAAAGGAAGATACTATTAAACAATATGTTGGTCAACTTCAAAACTTTAGTAATAATCTTAAGAAACGTGCCAAGTTTGCAAATCAAATTGCAAGCAATTCGTTTACAAGCGATCAACAAACCTTTGACGTAAGTTAGTTATTATTTCTTAATGCGTGTAATGGATCGTTAAAGGATCCGCATCTAAATAATTATATTTGTGTAACATTAATTTATATGGCTTAGTAGAAAAATGATTTAAAAGCGTTACTTCCTACGAAACAAAATAGTAATAGATAATATGGCAATCATGTTGAAATTTTTTAAAAGGACAAATAAACTTCTGTATGTGCGTACAGTAAAGAATTGTCTTTAAAATCCCTGTTAATGTTCAGATTGTCTTAATGGCTGATATTGTGGAAAATATGTTGATTGAGAAAGATCTAGAAACAAAATGCTTGCAACAACGTTTGTGTGTTGCGGAGTCTAATAATCTGGCAACGGTAGCTCGCGATACTAATAGAAATTTAAATAATTTAAAAGTGCAGTTATACGAAAAATGCAAGGCAATACAAGAAATTCAACAACAGATGGTCAATCTCAATAAAGTTTGTGCTATTTACTTGCACCTGTACTATTTAAATTTTCAAATAATCCAAGCATAATTCTGATTGTATCAACTGCCAGGAGTCGCTAGAGAAGCAAGATGCTTTAACAGCAGAGCTGATTGATAAAAGAGAAATAGTAACAGCTCTGCAAAATCAAATAGCTGTATTACAAGAACAGTGTCGCTGCGCAAACATGCAAATTGACTTTAAAGAAGACATCATTAAAGAGATGCGAAAAGAATTGAAGCAGGCAATAGCAAAGGTATAAGTAGTAATTTCTCCATCTGTACTGTTAATCGAACAGTAATATCTTTTCTTTCTAGAGCCTGTATTTCGATCTCTCTTCTTGCATCCATAATTATTATAACAGGCTTGCTATTGGCACGCAGGAAATGGAATCATTCTACAAATTACTAGAGGAAATCGGTGAACCAAAAGTCTTGTTCGCAAAGCACAAAAATTATATGTCCCTCTTACAAAGTTGTATCGAAAGCACCATAAATCATGAAAAAACAACGGAAAGTCTACCCGTGATGAAAAGCAACAATTTAATGATTAAAGCAAAAAATTCGTCCCAGAATACTCAGCGCAACGAAGTTAACGTGTATAAACATTTGCACGGTATCGATAAGAAGATCTTAAAGTATACTACAAAATTACCTTTTCCCAACAGACACAGTAAATCCTTAAGCTGTAAAAATACTTGTGTCTTAAAAAAATCTGACAACTCGAATGATGTTTAAATTGGACACTTTACGATTGATACATTAATCAGAAAGTGAATAATATTTAATTATATCAATTTGTACAATGCACATAGAATATAATAAATATAAATATTACAACCGTTAATGGTAATATGTATATTTCAACATGGTTGCCTATCTATTTGTGCGAAGATAGATACATTACTAGCTGGCACTAAGTTAGTAGTGAAAGTTAAGTCGAAATTAATCTAATCACGTTAAAATTCTCAGCTCCAATAACACGTTCGTTACTTAACATTTAAAATTTAGGAAACACATGCCACGGCAAACGTTGATGCATATACATGTCAAGAGGTTGGTAAAGACAATTCATGTTTCGCGTACTTAGGATCGTTCTTAACTATATTAATATAAATACATACATTGTAACTTCTAGACGCCGATAATATCGTACTTGACTAAGGTAAAATCACTGATGGAACAGGAGAAGGATGACCTTTTCAAATTAAAAGTGGAATTGAAGAGGACTGTAGAGAAATTATGTTGCGAGAAAGATCTGGTTGGTAACTTAACATATTAAGCGTATTGAATTCTCATATATTTCAACGAAACTTGTGCGAAAATGATTTTCATCGAACCGAATAATTTGCAATTTTCTTGTTAAATAATAGGAAAGAAAAAGCAATGTTTATACGTTCGAATTCTTTGGTATTTAATTGAAAAATGTGTATAGTTTCGCACATAATGAAGTTGTTATTGGTAAAAGACTTTATTATTAATAAACATTTTTCAGTTGTCTGTAATATCGCGAAGAAATCGCAAGAAGACTAATGGAATTCAATAAGGAATTCCTGCATTTATAAAAGCAGAAAGCTTAATCAGTTCCAACACCATACGTACATGCTAATATATTCTTTTGATTGTAACCGAATGTAGAGAAATAAAAATTTTGCATTGTTAGTGTGCATATTTCTGTGACAGAGAAATGTTTATTGACATTTCATTTAACTAAGATAATTCTTTTGAATCATTTGTTGAATTTCCATTAGAAAAAAGAATTCCATACTTTTTGCTGAATAATAATATTTTTTACAATTTTTATCATACAGGAATATGTGCTGGTTAAAAATGTCAACTGTATAAAACAAATGTATTCCAAAAAGGGGGAATCAATCGAAATTGTTAAGTCTATTATAGTATGTATAATTTTTTAATGATTTTCTAAACTATATAATTTTAAATTCAAGTAACACTTAAACTTACGCTTTATATATTTCTTTAGTTGAAAATGGAAAATAATAATTCTCTCTGCATAGACAGTGCGAATTTATTCGTAAGTGTAATTTATTATAAATTTTATTATAAATTACAGCATGGGGCTACGTTACGTTAATAAGGAAAATTTATTTTCTTTTAGCCATCCACAGATGCTAATCAGCAATTTAAGTTAATGGACATATTTAGAGCATGTGCTATTGAAGCACAAGCCACTACAGAAGACATCAAAGATGAAATGGGTATTATTGCTTCCACCTTCAAGTCTAGACACGAAAAAGTAAGTATTTATTCTGCAACGTGCATTGATCTTTTACCTATGATTTTCACATTAATAAAATGGAGTACATATTTGCAGTATGTGGACTTGAACAAGGAGGTCATGAATGTACAAAATCATTTAATACAAAATCGGGAGAAACTTGCAGAGGCAATTAATAGGTTGCGTTTACAAGTGAGATTTTAAATTTTTATCAAATTTCGTGTCTTTACTGTATGTACTCATTTTAAATTAACATCTTCTATTTAACATAGGAGGAAGAAAGGCTGAGACATAACGAAACAATCGATTCAAGGAAGATCAATTTGAAGGACATAAAAAATCGACTAAACCATGCTCAGTCTCGATTATCGCTTCGCATTAATGATATGGAAAATAATTTAGAAGTAAAATTTAGTTATTTCCAATTGAATTTGATTGGTGAAGTAAATCACTGACATTTTCATCGGTTGGTAATTATTTCATTGGTACTGAAATTTTAGGAGAATATCGTGTCCAATTATACGGAAATGTGTATTTGTAATGACCTGTTGCGTTCGGCAGTCGAAGAGATAGAACAAACATCGAGCACTCTACAATTATTTCATACTCAAGTAAATCGTTTTAATTTCTTATCCAGCAATGTCACGTCGAAAATGCACAACGAATAGTAATACGGGAATTATTCAAGGGTTGCTGTATCGCATCGGATCTAGGAGATCTTAAGACTCAACTCTGCGACGTTGATTCATCTGTAAAATTATTGCAACAAAAAATAGAAGAAGCAGTTAGTACATACATCGATCGTTAAAAATGCTACTTATAATAATAAGCCAATTGCTACTTTCTCTTTTCTCGTCATTCGTAGCTGTTAGAACATGACATAGTAGAAACAATACTACACCAGAAGGAACAGAGATTAGAAAAGTTAGAGGAAGAAGTGGATACAATCCATTCGAAAATACGAGACATAGCAGAAACATCTGTTTCCTCAAAGGATCCGGTAATTATCTAAGATTACCTTCTATCGTTGTTCAATTAAAATTCCTATTTGCTAAACAATTACATTTACTTTGAATAGATATCCGAGAGTAACATTGCAGAGTCGCATCTATGTAATCAGGTATACATTGATTGTTTGTTTTATATTGATTTTATAGTTCTTACACTTGCTATGTACTTACTACATAAATCGATATCCTATTATTTCGTTGTAGATTTTGAATGAAATACCGCGGATTAAACAAGATTTACACAGATTGAGAAAGCAGCAGGATGAACTAAAGCACAGAATATCGCAAGTAAGAAAACTATTATTGATCGTTTTTTCTTGTACGTAGCAAGTAAATTTATAATGAATTTTGTTCGTTTTAGAAACTACAATATACAGAATGCGATGAGAAAACATGTTTATGGAAGTGCAGAGTGACTGATCTGCAAGATCAAGTGAAGATATTGCAACATGAGGTATTTTTAATATTCTACAATTATATTCTTTGTAAATTTTAACAATGCTTTCTATTATTATTATACGAGTCCCTTATTTTCAGGCAAAGTGTAATCAAGAAGCAAATCAATTTCTAAGAAACAGCATGATGTGTGTGGAAGAGGAACTTCACGTGACACAAGCGAAAGCAGAGAATTATAGACGATCGAATTCCATGGACAACATAGAATTGAAGAAAAAGATTATAGAATTTGAAAACACAGTAATTATTAATTAAACCTATAAATAAATCGTTAACAATTGATCCAAACTTCATATTGTCTGATCTATTCGAATATATTTCAGCTGAAATTGCAGAGAGAAATTGAATGCACACTGCGACAACGATTAAATGATAATGAAGTAGAACTGAAAAAGTCCAAAGAACTGCTGAATTCTTCCGTGAGTTCAACTTGATTATAAAATGATTACATCCCGTAGATGCGTTAAGAACCTTTATAACATTTGTTATGTTTAATTTAAAGCATACTGAACATACCATAGAAGAAACTCTGCTGCGTTGCGGTTGCAATCAATTTAAACACGATACAATGGTAAATGCATAGTAAAAAGAGCTCGGTACAAAGTATGCGTAATTGGGAAATTAGGTGTAATAAAACAATCTCTGTCCGTAGACTGTGGATCAACTATTCAAAACGCTACAAAACACCATGGCGTCTACGAAAACTGGTCTTCAGGGGCTTAAGGAGGAATTAAAGAAATTAGTATGTATGAATCTTCTGCTTTACTGTGATTAAACTTAAGTGTTGTGTTCTGTTCGTTACTTTTGATAGTACATACATTTACAGATTTGTGAAGATCCATCTAATGTTTGTCCGTCTGTGAAATCGCTAATGAGCCTATTGGACAAATTGCAACAATATGAAGACGAATTAGATGGTTGTCCCCCAAAAATTGAGGAACTTCAAAATGCTCTCTATTCCAAAGATAAGCTTGTAAATAATCACTTGTTTATTCATTTCAATTCATGAAAAGTATGTGTACTTAAAAGTAATCATATTCATAGCTAGAAAATAAGGACGAGATCATTAAAATCCAAAAAGATTCGATTGTAATGGTACAAGCTGAATTGAAGGAGCTTCATCAGAAATCGCAGGAAAAGGTACGTTGAAAGTCATTCGATATTCTTATGTTATGAAAGAAAGGTTGCGATCTCAATGTGCACATTTAACTAAAGCTTATAAGGGCCTATGAATAGAATTGTGAAACATTAACCAACCTCCCTTTTGTTTGAGAAAGAAATCATTTTACAATAAATAATGATAATCAGGGCCGTCTTAATAAATGTGAGCGCCGTGTGCTGAAAATTTTTGGCGCCCTAGCCCCCAAGGGTGCAATTTCTTCGCAATTTCTCCGCCAAGGCAAACACGAACATCAGGTATTGAGGTAAAGACAGAACATGATGCGTTTTTTCACTGCCACCTGCGGTTCGGTCTGCGCGGATGCTCCAGATAGAAATTTTTGTCTCAAAATTGAAGAGAAAAAAGCATTTCAACATATTTGATTCTTAAGCGCCCTTGGATCACGGACGCTCCTGGGCTGTAGCCCATTTAGCCCCATTGGTAAAGGCGGCCCTGATGATAATAGAAATAACGTACCGACTTATAATACGACTTATAATATATATTGAAAACTACTATTAAAATAACTTTCACACGGCAGCAGTGGTGGATTTAACGGGGCGGCTGATGGGCAGTTGCCGCCTGGGCCCCTGCCCAGGCGGCCCCCCGGGGCCCATCTCCAAAAAAAATTGTGATTAGGTATACTTGTAAGACTTGGCCCGTGTTTAGTAAACTACCTCTTCATTTCCTCGAAGAAATGGGCCGCTCAGAATGTTTGCCAGCTTTTTGGGGCCTTTTTTTTTAAATCCGCCACTGCACGGCAGATTTAAATAAGAAATTATATTTAGTTCTTTCATTATTCTTTGTACACAAAAAATATCGATATTTTGGTGACATATCATTTATACGCATTTTTCCATCGAAAATGTGATATATTATCAAGATTTAATATCAAGGTATGTGTGATTTAAATATTGAAATCATTTTATCAGCAATATGTAAAATGTAAATTTCTAGATCGATAACCAGGATCACATAATCTCTGGATATGAAAAAGAGAAGAAAGAATTGTTAAGACAGGTGTGTGCTAGTTCTCTATCATTATTAGCTTTTTTGTTCTGTAAGGTTCCCTGTGTCCTGAAATTAAAATTTCTTCTGATGTAACGTGCGGATACGATATGCTCCGTATGGAGTTTCCCTTGTATCAATTGATGGAATGTTTTCTCGTTTTGTAGAATGAACTTCAGATTCAGACTATTGGACATTTACAAAATGCTGTAGTAGAAGCTAAAAAATGTATAGACCAAATGGGACATAGAGCAATGAGTGACGTGAGTGAACAGTGGTCCACAATTTCACCTTCGACGTACAGTCATGGGAATGTGCATGATGTTTAAAACTTGACTTGTAAATATTAAGCGTGTGCAGATACTTCCTCCAGTAGAACAAAGCATTCTCTCGCCTTCTCGCTTTTTTTTTTATTTCTGAAGGAAAACAAGTGTATGATCTCCAGTAGAATTTTGAAGTATTAAATGTATAATAGATTTTTAAATATTTAAAACAATATCAAGTAGTTTAGGGATCTCTATGCTACAGCTTTATGATTCATATACATCACTCTATGTTATAATTTATTATAAGCTTCAATTCATTCCTACGATATTTAAACCTGAAAAATCAAACAAAGTAAGTTTTATATATTATGTATTTGTGTAGTATATTTGTGAATATTTGAAATCCTGTTTCTATAACTGTTATCAATTATTGTTAAAACTGTTGAAATGCTATTATGCTATTTTCCTAAAATAGAAATAAATGAATATGTTATTCTGTACATGAGGAAGCTGTAATCTTTAATAATAGCAATATATGTGATCTGTTGACCTAATAAATGACCAAATGAATAACATGCATGGATTCTGTTTTAAACTAACGTTAAACCAATGGTTCCCTTGTGATTTTAACCACAGCGTCTAGTTTTAATAATAATAAAGTGAATTGTCGGTGAGCGACGATATAGAAAACTGGAGCTTGTGCTCGAAGTGTTAGCTTGGTGTTATTTACTTACAAGAATTCAGTATAAAGAAGCAACCGAATGGCTCATAAATTTGCAGCTACGAGAAAAGTCTGAAACTATTCGTTTACTGTCAGTATGCGTAGAAGAAACTCAAAGTCAATACAACGAATGCTTCGCAGAGGTATGTTAAACATCTTTCCTACACTCGTGTTTATAAATGCAATTGTTAATGAAGAACATATTCTGCATAGGCTGCTAAACAAGACAAAATGCTGGAGTTACAACGTGATGTGCTTCGTGATCTTCAACAGAAAATATCTCGCGTGGAGTGTGATAACAGTTTAACTGTTAGCTTTATCCACGCTACCCATTATTCAATTTTAGAGACTATACAGGTAGAGAAATCTGGAACACTGTATTAAATGATCGCATGAAATTGTGTTGCACGTTTTATGATAATAAAAGAAATATGTTTCTTCACATCAGTGTTTTCATATACTTTTATATTTTCGGCGTAGTGATTAAGATAAATAAAATACTGAAACGCATTGATAATCTATTAATTATTGCAAATATTTTTATTAGGAGCAACTGGAAATTCGTGTAAGCGATATTCAAGCTCTAAAATGCAAGGTACGTTGAAACGTGAAAGACCGTTAAATTACTTTTGTTAACAAAGCATTAATCCTGTTTTGTATAGATTGATACACTGGTCCAAACAAAATCCTATTTGGAAAATAGATATTTGAATATGAAGAAGTTGTGGCAAGAAGCGGAAACAAAATTACAGGGACTGAAGTAACATATTAGTGCAATGTTATAGGAATGCAATACCGCAATAACTTTTCTTTTTAAATAATATTGTCCTATTACTTTTTCTTAGGAAAGCGGCATTGAAATCTGAGCAAAAGATGAGGATTTGTGAGAACAAAGGGCGTCAGTGTACAGTGCAAGCCGAGGATAAAAACTGTACCATGGAGAATATGTTTGACTTTAATGATGTAACGTGTAATGACATAGAACAATTTAAAACTTCCTCGCACGAACATGAGTTACAGTCCGAGATTGATATCTTGTCCAGAGAGAACGAAGATATGAAAAGGCAATTGCAGAAATGCAAATTGGACTTTGATATAATCGACAAAGAACTGAAAATAGAAAGAGAAAATGGCATCGATGTCCAGCAGATTTCATTTGAATTAGAAAAAATCAAAGACACTGAATCTTATCTACGTTATGAAAATGACCAACTGAAATCCGACTTGAAGAAGCAAACACAAACGACAGAAGCTCTATTAGAGAAGCTGAAATTTGTCAAAGAGAATGGCATGAAATTTGACAAATTATTCGCAAAGTTAGAAGATAAACAAACACAGGTAAGTATAAATAGATAGATTAAAGAAATAGTCGGTAAATGATAAAGCCATTGATGATTCGATCGGAATCTTTTTAGATCAACGGTTTGTACAATCAAATTGCGAACAATGAAACTATTATGAAGAGGCAAGCTGAAATTATTGAGGAACTTGAGAAAAAAGTAGATATAAGTAATAAACACATTAAAGGGTATTTATCTGAGTTAAACGATGCAGAAGAAGAGATGTCAATTTTGCACGATCGAATACAATCTTTGAAAACTTTGCTGTCGGAGAAATCAGATAATATGGCTAAATTGCAAGCAGATTATGAAGTATTAAAGGTATCTTTAACATTTAATAATTTAATATTATCTATTATCAAAAAGATTGCTTTATTCAGCTTAAATATTACAGAACGACAACTCCATACTGCGGATGGAAAACAATGCATTTGCGAATAAAACGAAAGAAGATGTTTGCGAATTAAAAAACGTGGTATATGTTTTAACGTCTCTTAACCAGCAGAAAGTCTAATATTGTGAGTTAATCCTAGAGCGATACAAATATGTATTATGTTTGCTTTGTAGTTGAAGAATGTTGAAATGCAATTATGCTTCGCCGAAGATAACTATCGCCAAGTCACAGAAGACTTTCATAAGACACAAGATCAACTGATCAACACGACGAAGCACGAAGCTGATCTACAAGAATATTTCACAAATATGGTAGCAATTATAATAACGTTATTTTATTGAATCGAACAGTATGTGTTTATTTCTTTTTTACTCATTTATTTTAGGAAAAGGATTACTGTTCAAAACTGTCTAATGTGGAGAAGGAGAAGGCAAAGCTTAGAGACTGTATAGATAAGCTCAGAGATGAATTAGAAGAGACTCAAAGAGACTGTGTGTCGAAAACTGGGGAGCATTACAAACTGCAAGACATTTGTAAATCCTACGGAGAGAAGTTAAACATTTTGCAACAACAAGTTAAATAGATTAATTTGATATTAATATCTTAAAACAGAAGTATTCGAACTATGTTATTATGTAATAATTTTTCTATCATTGCTGTATCTTCTAGATTGAAAAGGAACGAGAAAAAGTTGTGAAGCTAGAAGAGTCTAATAACTGCATGGTACAACAGTTGGAGCAATGCATGGAGCAAAATTGTGTTCTTATCAAGGAAAAAGCTATGACAGAACAAAATAATTGTAAAATCCATTTCCAGGTAAACTGCTACTTAATCCGTTATCGATTTTGCTACATTCTTTCAATAGAAACACTTTAAAATCCGAAACACTTTTTATCAGTTGCAAGAAACACACAAATCTTTGCTCGGACTAAGAAAAGAATGTCAACTGAAGAACGAGTCTCTGGCTTGTATATCGGCTGAATTAACAGAAACAGCTATAAGCAGATCAGAACTTTGCAATCAATCGCAATACGTTGTTTCCTGCATTCGTATTTGGATGGACGAGCAACGAGAATATGTGAATAAACTGAGCACAAAATTGAAGTCCCACCAACAGCAATTACTGCAGCTTGGATTTGAGAAAAAGTAAGCATCCTTTCAGCATATTAACTGGCAAGCGTAGGTATTACGTTCTACTGAAAAGCAATTAAAAATTATTTACAGAGCATTTTTAGACGAAACGAAAAGGTTGAGGCGCATTAATCATTTACTTACTCAAAGACTGAAAAGAATGCACAGATGTGGTGGCAAAAGTGTTAAAAATGTTTGCGTAGGATGCCAAATGGCGCCATCGATTACAGCCCAAAACGCTGAAATACTGATTCCCATCGGCTCTAAACATCCATTCTTACAAAAGGTTAGACTAATATTGAAAAATATTTTAGTTTATAGTTTCATAGAATATCTCACTTCTTCCACGCACCTCCACTGATACATTTTATTTTTAGAAATCGAATGTTACGAAGACTGCGCGTCGCATCTCCACATGCGGCAATACCTGGTGGTTCCCCAAAATGAAGTACTTGATAAATGAGTTGCGCAAAAACAATTTAAAACACAACAAGAATTTTTATAACAGGGAGGGCTGTGACAGAGCATTGGAAGAAGCCCGTGATTGCGGCTATCAATCATCTACCAGCAAATGAGGATATCAGATGGTGTTCTTACTGATAAAAATTAAATAATCCTTACTGCCGTTGCGGGTATTTCGCCCTATTACTCTACTTTTCTGTTTGTATCGATGGATCGGTCTCAAAGTACTTTTATCCAGTTTCTTAAACTCAGTTATGTAGGTCCAAAGTAAAATGATAATTTGGATGGCACAAAATCTCCAATAATACGAGATTCTCGATATATATTTCATGGAATGCTTTAAACAGAAGCTTAATCTCATCTACGGCGAATACTTCTAGACTTTCCGGGGGATTCTGAAAATTATATAATAACACAACTTTTACTAATGAAACTTCAATTATTAACGCAATGTATTTCCCATGTTCTTTTATATCGATAAATTATATGTAAAATTGAATTTTGTAAGAGACACAGCAACTGAGAATTCCATCTTATTAGTCCACTAGTGTAAAGAAGACAATAAACAGAAAGTTATTAATGTAGTAAAACGTACTACAGGATTCGCTGTAATGTTGATAAAAAAGTGAAAAGTACGTACGAGCACAGCGTGTAGCAGAATAGTTTCATGAAAGAACTGGTACACATCTTCGGCTTTCCACCATGGATGGGAAAGGAAAAATGAATGCGTTAAATAGACAAGTCCCAAGAGTGCAGAAATGCCTTTCTCGGTGAAAGAATGAAGTCTAAACAAACAAATATATATATATCGCTGTATTGATAAATGAATGTTACAAAATACGAAATCGATAAATAAATTAGAAAGTAGCTTCTTGTACGGTGGAAATTCAAACGAATATTAACACACACGTGCAGGTTTTGTAATCCGAGAGGAATTAAAATTTTATAGGCTACTACTAAATTTTGTTATATCGCAAGCACAAGCTCGTCGTATCGATTGTTAAAGTACGTGGAGCATCTAAACGTTAGAATAAGTATGCGATAGAGTAGTATAATAGTAAATTCTAATAAAAACATGAGTGGTGTGGATCTAGCCAATAAATATAGTTCAATGTATCGTTCTCTTTGAAAATCATTGGAATAGCTGGAAAAACTTTCTCTGGAGATTTGGAGATTCTGTACTGAATGGTCATATTTTACATAAACTATGTGGAGGAAAAGAGGCATGTAACGGAAAGCATGGTCCCCGAAATCAAGAATATTATAAAAGATACGATACGATGAGAAATTACAGATTATAAATGGTAATAAACTATTTTGAAATATTAACATTATATTTAACACAAATATATTAATATAAAATGAATGCAACCTACACAATATACATAGAGCAGTTTAAAGCGAAACAGCAAAGATAACTTTAACCGCAAAAGGGTTATAAAATATTAGAACTTTGATATAGAACTAATTTCTTATGGATTTAAATATTAGAATACCTCGCGAACTTGAAAAACTCCCAAAGTATTTTTACAAGATATTCATTGCTGCTGCCTTTATCCTCGTTCGAGAGTTTACTTTCTGAAAGGGTAAATGTGTTCGTTTCAGAACGCTAACATATCAACCTATTAAATTAATATCTGTGCAGTGGTCTACCAAAAAAGGACAACACCACTTGCTTCTCCTTCTGGTATGTCTTCAAATAATTTACATCTTCCTCTGTAAAATATATCCAAACACACAGGCTCGGAGTTGGCGGTTCGACGTATCGGTGGTAAATAGGATTTTTCGCATAAACCCACGGCCCGCACAAATCGTCGTAATTTACGTTTGAATCGATTCGTATCTCCGAAGTGATTTCCCGAGTAACCACCTTTCGAATACCGAGCTCTCTACGTTCCGACAGGGTGGATGATTTGATATCTATTATCGATCTCGACTGATCCTGATTTCTAATCTCACTGTCAGACTTGTCCGGCATCGTTCAGAGATTCTTTTCCTCTGATAGGTAGTAACAGAACGTAGAACGTTATGCTTACAAAGCGCGCGGTATGTAGGTATCGGTATGTAAAATGTTAATCGTTGCGAGAGAATTCAAATTCGAGGAACGAAAAAAGAGAGGTGGGATCGATGTATCGAACGCAATTGACAAATTAAGTGCGCCAATTTTAAACTTCATGAAAATGTTATATTTCTAGAAGCTTTATAAAAATTGCATAGAAACGCACACATAATAATTGGCGAACCCGAAAAAGTGTAATCTCGCGACGACCGTTCAAAATTATTTCAACAAATGCAGGCACACTGTTACTTTTATCGTAAATCATACTTCAAATTCTGAAGCTTCATTTTGTAAACCTACCAACTTATACAAAATTTCTACGGAGTTATTTTGATGATTTTGGATGAGAGTGAACGGTGATGCGACGAAACCGTTGGTACTTAATATTCACAAGTTTATTTCTTTTTTCTCGTGTAGTTATTTATAATTTATCATGGATTATCGAATAAAATTAATATACAATATATGTTTCGGAGCAAGAATTTGTTATACATGTTTACAAACTAAGAAAGTAAATACATAGGTAATTAATAGCAGCAGGAATGGCCTACTATCTTACAAGACGTTTCGCGTGCCAAAAATTCATCGTACATCGTATAATTTTAAATGTATGTTATTATTACTAGTATTAATGTTATTATTATTCTTTATCAATGTTACCATTAATATTATCATTATTACTTATTACCATTTAACATTACTTATTATACAAATCATATTTATTATATATGATTTATATTATAATCGTATTTATATATATATATATATATATATATATATGTATATGTATATTTATATATATATATAACGAACACCGCCCATTACTACTAGAATTACAAATGGGAGTTTCACCATATCTGTCTCTCTTTCTCTCTCGCTCTCTGTCTCTTTCTCTCTATCTCCATTCTTTTTTCGATAGATCTGATACTCAAAATAGATGATATATCGTCGAATTCAACGTGATGCACACACATTTTATTTTTTAATTAATCACTCGGGCAAAATGTTCGTCCTGTACAGTTCACCTCCCATTCCATTATAGTGGCATTTTCCCATCGTTTTACATTCCACTGAAACTCAATGCGGACACATTCACGGTGTACACATATTTGTTGATTATGGTACATATCTGGAAGCAAAAAGTAGTGTTGTCTCCTACAGTAATCCATTGCGAAAACAGTAATTACTTTTTAATCAATGTATACAGTACACATCGTGCTATAAGAATTTTTCAAAATGACGATTACGCATTACCCTAAATACGCATTTATTTTTTAATAGTAACAATAGAAAAGAATGTATAATACGTGGCGGTTAGTTGGTATGCGTAAATAGTTACCGTAGCATATGATTTGTGGCTGAAATAAAATTGACGATTAGTCTAATGACCTAATATCTCTTTTGTAATGTTTCTTTTAATGGAAAGTTCATATATGTACAAACGCATCTGTTTCACACATGTGAAATGAACTCTATGAAAACTTAATAATTACTTGGTTTTGCTCATAACGAACGATATAATAGTGCGTATTCACTATCACAAGTTTTAACATCGTTAAATTATTAAACACGTAACACATTTCAGTGACCAATATAAATGCAATAATTTAACCGAGTCGTAGGCGATTACAGATTATGTATTAACTTACCTAAACAAAGTAAAAGGCAGATAGAACAAACAAGAGCCAGTGTATGAATTTTAATTCTTAATGTTTTGCCTAACGCAATAAATTATATCACTAAACAAAACTAGTATATAAACTGTAACTACTATGAAAAATAGGGATGCCTAAAAGAATCTCAATGCAATGTGCACTACACATCTAAGTAAACGTGATATTAATAAACAATTGGAATAATAAAAAGAAATGCCAGGCGCGCATGTAAATAAAGAATGGCATTAGTAGAATTTGTATAACACTTGCAAGAATTGTGGTATTAAAATAATGAAAGAAAATGGTCGAAACACTTTTACATTACAGTACTTAGATAAAGGTGTTTCTCGAAGTACTTACAGTTACATTCATTAAATTAATAAACTCAACAATTGAGTAAGAAATTAACATTTCGTTTAATGTCATTATAAGATTTACAGTAACAAGATCGTGAATATATTACAAGGATTTTTTACTCTCTTTCATCTAAATATTCCACTGTATAATCATATTATAAAAATAAGTGTTATGTAAGTATTAATGAAATAAAAATTATAAGAAACGAATGTGATAAGGAAAAGTATACAATATTTGTAAACGTACTACAAGCATCGCTACCTTGTGGCAGAAACTTGCGGAATTCAACACATTAAATATAAAAGAGAGAAGGTATTTCCTTTTAATTGTAGCATGGAATTTTAGTAGTACATACATGATTCTCAGTTCAGTGCGAACAGTAAGTATGATTAAAGTTTTTGCAACAACGTCAGAATTGATAAGATAAAGTTATACAATCGTATTGAAGGTCTACAAATGAAAGAAAAATACGAAACGCTTAGACTGTGCATTATTATTCACTGCAATAGTTAGTCCAAGTTATGCGAAATAAAATAATTCTGCAAGAAAAGCATCTTATGTAAGTAAATTATCCCTTGTTCGAAAAAAGTAGTCCATTATTTAATTTACCAAAACACTCGGAATTGGTACTACGTATCCATCTTAAGATTCTGCAAAAACAACTTTTTAATATATAAATTTCCAACAATTTGCTCTACATATATTTTTACAAATGAAACACACTATCTGTTGATAATATTGCGCATAAAGTTTGCGATATATTCGTTCAGTATATTTTCAAAATTTCGTAAATTCCTGTACAAACACGTTCAGATTTGTAGCAATCATTTACTTTAATTCGTTATTTCGTTTTACGGTGGCAATTATTTAATCTACGAATAATACAACATAAAAGTGAAAAGAAAAGGAAACACTCGTTCAAGATGCTCGCTCGCTTTTTCTATTGCCCTTTTCACTTATTTAATAAATATGAAGATCGAAATAAGTCAGGAATACATGCAATAAAAATATTAAACATAACAAGAAATATACTACAGCAGTACGTACTCCATATATCTCATAATGCTAATACAAAATTTTCCATGAAACACATCCGAATTGCAAACTTTTAGTCTAATATTAAATGTTTTATCATTGCAAAACTATTATCGGTTGCTTCTCCTTCTACATTTTTTGCATTATAAAAATATGTTGACATAATATGTTGCTATACTGAATGTTGGATTCAGAACATATCCGATACATGTATATAGATTGCTTTGTGACTGTTCAATGGGTGTTATGCTTTCCACCATTGTTAACCACGAAACTGACAAGTTTTAACTAATATAAAAATATACCAACATAGTATCTGACACGTACAGATTTGGATAATCACTTGCAACAATTGCCAGTTCCTGCCTTTTGTCCTTCTGTCTCAACTAATCGGCGACCTTGACCACTCGTACTTGCACTTCCTGATTGTTCGTTCTTTGGAAGTTTTTTAGCTGCAATAGATAGACAACACTCTAACACACAGTAACATTCAGATATTTCGGAGATTCGTTCGTCAAGCAAATGCAGCTTTGTATATACATAATTCACGCTTTCTATACAACGCGTAACACAATAACCGATACTGTTTCAAAACCAGATGGTTTCTTTAAATTGCAGACAAAGTATTAATAATACTGCAATTTAAATATGTACATGTTTTAGGAGCATTTGTCTTGGGAATGAAAATTCAACTGACGAAGAATTATCTTACCAATCGCCAGGAATATATCGTTAACATTCATTGCTGTTTTGGCTGAAGTTTCCATGAAAAGAAGGCCATTTTCATCCGCGTATGTTTGAGCTTCATCGAATTCTACAACTCTCTTATTCACAAGGTCTGCTTTATTTCCAGCTAATGCTATAACTATACTTGGACTGGCTTGTCGTTGCAATTCCTTCACCCACGTTTGGGCACGTACAAATGTGTCCTGTAGTTTTTCAAGAAAACAATTATACGGTCAGATTTTCCCCAACGATTTATATGGGAATTGGAAGAAATATCGAAGGAAATGTCATCGACGTATCGGTATTCTCATACATGCCAAACCTAATTGTTTAATTATTTACCTTGAACATTGCATATAATCTTTAGCGCGTGTAAAATGTAACATTTGTAATTATATTAAGTATCGAATCTCGTCTGAGTTTACTTGCCTGGTTTGTTATGTCATATACAACAATGGCTGCCTGTGCGCCCCGATAATACATTGGTGCGAGACTGTGATAACGCTCCTGTCCTGCCGTATCCCAAATCTCAAATTTTACAGTTGTGTCATCCAGGCATACAGTTTGCGTTAGAAATGCAGCTAAAAACGAGTAGTACGATAATGCAACAGTTACAAATACAGAACATAAATACTATTTATAACATTTATTTACTTTTACGTAGTAGGAGTTCTTACCTCCGATTGTACTCTCTTGGTATTCATGGAATTGTCCTTTAACAAACCTTAAAACGAGACTCGATTTCCCAACCGCAGACTCTCCAAGCAGCACCAGTTTAAACTGACAAATCTTTCCTTGTGTCGAACCATTTGGCCTCTGGGCTGTACCCCGATTAGCCATGATCACCTAGACATAAGAAGGACTAGTTAGCTTCAGCTAAAGTGTTAAACTATATCGTTCAACACAGACTTGTATTATTTTCTTACTATTAATTCATTTCACCCTAAACGTCCAAAGACTTGAATACGCACATAATAGAAAACTCTTTTCTTTCTATTTACTCATCCAGAATACATATTTAAATGATTACTAATAATAATTCTAATGATAAGTATTTTTTCTACATCAAAATAACAATTGAAACTACACCGAAACTAAATATTGAAAAAACAATATTAGAAATTTATGCAAACAATACTTAGTTTTTATTTCTCATTCTGTCTGAAACACTCTAAATCGGCAGATAACTGTCTATTTATATTAAAACTCCATGCATAATAGATAAGGTTCTCACTTACATATGTACAGAGCAATGCACAGTTAACTAAATGCTTTAACTTAAAGATAACTTCATACTCATGAGCGAACTTCAAGATATTTCAATTTATGAAACAAAACAGGCTTCTTCGGAACAAGTATCAGGCAAAGATAACGACTCGTGCAAAAAAGTTGACACTTGTTATTCCATTGAAATTATATTTTCTTAATTCTTATAATCCGTGCCCTCTCTATCTTTATGCTCTCTTGCATTCCGGACAAAGTAACACAAAGTGATCTAATAGAAATACTTTGCATCCAACCTATACGTATTCGAATCATAGAATGTTTTACGTCCTACTTGGTCTACGATAGAATCTGTATAGTGGAATAAAGCGCAAGATGTGACATCCGGCTTGACTTAACCGAACCGTAAAAAGTTAACATTCCAGTGAAATGCATTGCACTTGCTGCTCGTTAAAGCAGAAGTTACAAGAGGAGAATAACATAATTGAAAATTAACAACAAGATGCGCATCGCCAGTACACGAGAGACGCAAATAGTCGGCGAATCTCCGAGCAACAGAAGCAGATATCAACTGTCCACGAATGCGTATGCGAAATCTCGTTATCCGCCCTGTCGCAATTAGTCTCTGTAAGTCACTTACGAGGGAAAAAGCCACAGCAGGTAAAAACCAATGGAAAAATAATAGCGTATGCTTTTTAACCCATTAAACCGGGCCTGCTGTTAATTACATTATCCAATTAGTTCGCGTAGCAAGTCTCGGATGAATTGAACAGTCCGGCGTTCAGCTCTGTGATAATGTTCCGGCTGATAAAACTCGGCCCTCTCTCAACGATAGTGTGCGGCCCAATTTAACTACATAGGAACGAACGAGCGAGCGAGAAAATCGGCTAAAACGCAGCGGCGGCTTCGACGGGGATAGGTATCGGGGGACTCGTGTTAACGCACGACTCACGGGTAAGCCAAGAAGATAGAAAGAAACACAAGTCCGTATCGCGCGAGCTCGTCCCGGGTACGGGCTGACAGAAAAAAAAAAAAAAGAAACGTCCGTGAAGAGTGAGAACGAACCGAATGTGAGGGAGAAAAAAAGAAACACGCACACGTATATGCGCATATATGCGTGCACGCTCTCTGTAATCTCACGCGCACGCAGCTCTTGCGGCAAAGCGAAGTTGCATCCAATTTCACGCCCGCGAGAGAAACACTCACCCGAAAAGTTATCTACGTACGTAGCAAATATCTCGTAACCTTCGGTGACATGTCATTATCGAAAAATCACGAGACACCGTTAAAGCGATGCATAGGGACTGCGAGAGAAAGATACCACCGATAAGGATTGCTAGAGTTCTGTGTACGCGAATCTCTCTCTCTCTCTCTCTTCCCCACCCTCCCACTCCCTGTAAAAGTAACGCTATCTCCCTCCCTCCCACTTGCCACTCTCCGATTTAGTTACTCATTCGCAGTGTCTTTCTTTCTATTCACTGGCTCGCACTCGTTCGGTCCTTCTCTCTTTCACGCCCGCTCGTTCGCGTTCTCCTCCCACTCCCACCCGAATGGAGGGAAGAGGGAGACGAGGACAGGCGAATAAAGGGAGTAAACGATGCGCCACGACAGTTACAGGTCCGAGTGCTTGTCACCGCCCGTGAAACGTCAGCAAGATCTGAAACGACGAAACGACGAAACGACAAATCCTTCCCGTGTATCCAGAAACGTTTTGCATCGACCCGAAAGGAAGCCGCGGCTAGCCTGAAAAAATGTCGCGTGCCGTTACGGCAGACGGTGACCCTCCTACTATCGACTCGCTCGTACAATACGTGGTACGCGTGGAAGAAAAAAAAAAGCGAACAATGTAGTCACACAACATACGAGAACATTCTTGCCGTCTCCTCTATCGCGAGGCGACCCCACTGCTTCATAAACATAAGAACTATCGCACACGACAGGGCCGTGATAAGTAACGAGACGTTTAAGAATGCGTTCTCGGTGGCCAGTAAGAGTTAGGGGCCAGGGACCACCTGGCAAGGACGGAAAACACGAATTTAGCGGTGCTTAACCTGCTGCGTGAGGAAGCTCGCCGTCGGATAGAAATGCGGCACTAGCTGTTTAGACGGTCGATGGGCGCCCAACACCGCGCGACGATGATTAATGTCAATTCACTGCCGCGCGTCAGACACGATCACTTGTCTCCAGTAAATCGGCCCACTAACCGAGCATAGATCGTGCAATCTATATAGAATGTGTACATTTATGACAGCTCCGGTTGGTACACACTCGCAGGCACACGACTCCGCGAAGCTCCCTGGACTTCTCGCATTCCCCTTTTTTTCTCCCGTTCGAGGAATAACGTTATCGCCGCTTCTCCGCGAAACAACAGCTGCTCTGAAACGGCACCCCGTCGGCGGATTGTACGATATCGGCGTTTCTATAACTTAACGCGGCCGATGAATTTGATCGCACTAAAATGAGCCGAGACACTGAGGTCCGTATCACGCACACGGTAGGCACGGTCGGGCACGGTGCCGCGCGACAGACACTTTCTTCCCGTTTACAGCATCGGTTGCTGAGGTTCACGCGCACGCAAACATTTATCGCTGATCAACGGATCAGTGAATTACCAGCTATCGTTCGTGAAACCGTGAAGAAACGACGAAGCGACTTCAATCTCGGAAGATCCTTCGAGAGTACCTTTCTTCAATGTCGTTTTCTTTTTCCTTCAGTCGGAAATGATGGTGTGTTTCGATGAGCACGACCGGAGAACGGCGCCACTACCGACCAATAACTTTATCCGTTCCGCGTATACCTTTCTCCCTAACGCAGTTTCACACGATACTATATTATAACTCCGAGTATGTATGTACCATTAAGGTAATGAATTTTCAGGAAAGGTAAAGCAATTTATAAGGTATCATTTTGTAGTATACCTACCGTAACGTTCCTCTTTCGAAAGTAATGTGTGTCGCAGAAACTTTACAGGTTAATATAGTCACTTTTTAATATCTAGTTGCATCTAGTGTGCATGTAGGGGGTGCGTTCCATTTTGCGCTGTTACGTGTTTTAGCGGGGAAATTCTGATCAGAACGCGGGTTGGTGCCCGTGGAGCGCTGACCGCTCTGCTCGTCAAAGTGCGGGTATTTCAAAATAAAACAAGTACACAGAACGACATTTAAGCTTGACTTCAAAGTATATTTAAACTGCTCAGGAAGCTGGTTAGCTACAGAATGACCGTAGCGTTGAAGGAAGAGTTCCGAGCTCGTCGACGAGCTCTAGTCCTCCCATAGATCCTTGTTGTCCAATCAGGACGATGACATCCCTCAAGCTTCGTCAGTGGGTTGTCCTTGGCCATCTCTACGTTCTTGCCCCCTTCCTTCACGCTTCCCACCACTCTCGGCCTCTCCCGACCGGAGTTTTTACCCTTACAGGACATCGGCAATTATTGAAAGGGAGGACAGAATTTTAAGTGGCTTTACTAGACGAGCCGCTGGCCGCTCGACGAATTTTGACACGCAGATGTGAAAGGAAAAGTGAAGCTATTTATTATTGTCGCCTGGTCTAACTGTAATTTAAAGGTATTGAATGCAATCCCAGGCTTTCGTACGCCTTCTGAGTTCGGGCATCAGCTGCTATCATTGTAAAGACACATACCAAAATTATCAAGGGAAAAACCTTCGAGAAACGCAACGCGCTCTACGTATTTATGAATCGTAGCAATAAACTCATCCTCGTCCTCCGTTTCAAATTTCGCTCCTACATACTCCACATATCGATTACATACAATGTCCCAGCTATGTTCAAGCGATAGCGTAATAGCGCATGGGCACTCCCCACATCATTCTGTTTACGATGCGGCGTAAAATGCATATACGACATGTTGCAAATGTACGTATAATATGTCGTTTTTAAGTTCATTTCATACGCGTCATTTATCGCAAATGTCGTAAATAGAAATATTCATTATTTTAAGGTTTCAACAATTAAAATGTTGGAAAAATATAGTTCTTTCTCACTCACTTGTTGGTTGCATACGAATACTATAGAATACTGGGCGCGTTCCGATTCACGCATAATGCAGCATAATGTGCATGAAGTGCATAGGGTACGTGACATATCCTATGCAGTCTATGCGCAGTATGCGTGAATTGAAACACAGCCAGTGGCTTGTTTTATGTCGGTTACGTCGAAAACTACTTAAGAGGCGTCACTCCGGGCGGAACCTTTGAAGTCCTTGCTTGACCTTGGCATTTAAATTGGTTATCTATTCGAGCGGGATATTCAAATCGACTAAATGTACCTTACCGTATTTGCCTGATTATTGTCGAAGTTTACCGATCATTGCTGAATGGGGCCGAATGGGCATTTAAATTGGTTGTCTACTGATTTCCCTAGCTTTTTCTGTCCTTGTCGAGTGACGCCCTTTATTATATCTCCTCTTTGTCTGGGGTATGATCGCCACTTTGCTAACCCCAAAAAAGTATTCAAAAGCGTGGTGTTAATTATTGTTCTGTACTTACTTAGATAATAAATAATAAAAAATGAATCGTGAAAGGTAAAGTAATTAGAAATAAATGTACGATAATAAATAAAATTTATTTAAATTGGAAATTATGTACATAAAATTGATAAATTAGTATCAAATTTCTTTTTAGTAACCTAATTTTTAATTTAAACAAATTATATTTATTATTCTATATTGGGAAACTTAGTGGAGACTAGACTTCAGCCCTCTGATGGTAAGTTGGCAAACTACTGAAAATAGGTCCGGGTTCTACCAAACATTACGAACAATTATTTATTAATCGAAGAAGTCAAAATTTAGTGTTCAAACAAATTTAAAAACACTCGTTTTTCACAATATGTCTATTTAAACACTGATAATCAGTAGTTCAATTTTCTGTCACTAGTTGGCGTATCGAAATTCTTGGTTTCCCAATGCATTTCTTTTACTAACCTTTCAATATCCATTTTTTGTCAGTGTAACTTAATTTAATTTAATTTTTTTTAATCAGAATTATAATTATTAATAAATTGGCGCTTCTTCATAGCCTATACGAAAAATGTTTTATAGGTTAGTTATATTTATTCCAGATATACGACATTTATGACACATTTACGACATTTACGACATTTAAGACACGTGTCGTGTATAAAATAGAAAATTCGAGTCTTTACCCACCACTGCTGGTGCCCACCACTGCTGTTGTCCAGTTTCTATTTAAATTCCCATAATGTGAAAGTTTTACGTGCGATTGTTAGCCACACTGACCATCGCTTCTTCGATTGGCCAATTTTGAAAGTAGGCTGTAGGATTTAGAAATGGTCGGCAAATACCGGTTTTCTGCGAAGTAACATTTGTAATTATCGGTTTCGGGAATGTATTTATACGTGTCGAAAGAACGTACTCGAACAATAAACGGAATGCACTGACGAGAATAATTGATATAATTATATGTATATATTTTTATATTTTTTTGGCATTTTAATTGGAAAGTAATGTTTAAGTCATCAACAATTGTAGTTCGCTAAAAAGAAATTTAGTGCGTCGATTTTAATTCCATACCCCCTTGTCGATGATCAAAATTTCAAAACTATTCGTGAGACGTCAAATAAATAGATACAATGGAGAAATATCTGCACATGAGAACGTTTATATCTGCGGTTTTAGAATACACTAAACATACGAGCGAAACGACAGCGTCAGTTTTACAAAGAAATCTTGGTGTAAGTTTTGGTCGGTTTACCTATGTGTTATAAATATCAAAGGATTTATATCGCATTTTATCAGTTAATTAATAAATGTAGCTAAACTATTGAACACATACTTTCTCTAGTATTGTATAAAACATTTATAACAAATATCAATTGGCCATACTATTTAAAAATATGAGAAGAAAAAGAATAAGGAGTGTGTTTTTACAATAAAAGCTTATGTTTATCGAAAGGTAATAAGCGTATCATTGGATTTGAGCATATTTGACCCTGGGACCAGTATAGCAGCAGAATTTTATGTCAGCCTACACGAACTTATGAATACTTTGGCATCTAGGACCACCTTGATTTGGAGCGCCGTTGACGTTTTACAAAATGCTTGCCGTAATGCTGCCGCTAGACAAGCCTTAATTCATACTTACAAATTTGCTCCCATATTAGCAAGGTTGTTGGAGGTATACATTTGCATTTGTCTGTTTAATCAAGTTAATCTAATAATGAGATTTATAAAGGATAAAAAGCTATTTCAACCTACTTATTCACTTTAGCATGGAATATTAAGATTTTGTTTCTTGAAATTATGAATTAGATTCGGTACATTTCGTAGGCTAATTTAACAAGCGAGAAGAGAATACGGGTACTGAAATTGCTTCAAGAATTGACGTATGGCATAAAAGTATCTTGGCAAGAAGCTCATTTGCCATACTTAATATCGATATTAACGCAATGGGTAACACAGTCCAAAGAGGAAGACATCATTGCACTTTCGCTAGGTGTACTAGTAAATCTCTGTTACAAAAACCTTCCGGCAGTGTATACTTTAATGAGAACAATCGACACAAAGGCATTCGTACGCACGTTGCTAAAGCTACAACACTGCAGTGTTAATACGAGTGTACAGTGTTCTAAACTTTTGATTATATTGGAACACACAAACCCAAATATCTCGGAAAAGTACATCTTAGACTTTGCTTCTCTCACGTTTAGTAGTCTCATTACTGCGATGAGACAAAAGGATGTTTTGTTATCAAGACACATTATAGACTTCTTCGACGATGTGGGACAAAATGAACATTCCCATTCTGTGTTGCTCACATATCCAAAGTGAGTAATTGAATGATGTA
This sequence comes from Andrena marginata, assembly GCA_963932335.1. Classification (NCBI taxonomy): domain Eukaryota; kingdom Metazoa; phylum Arthropoda; class Insecta; order Hymenoptera; family Andrenidae; genus Andrena; species Andrena marginata. Next base: position 31,322,649 of record OZ010660.1, read on the forward strand.
TGCTTTCATTCTATCTTACTTTATATCAAATGTTATTTAATTTCTTCCTTTGTTTCCTTTGTTTTTTCTTAATCAGTTATGGTAGAGATGTAGAAAATGTACTAGCTACATTAGAAGATAATGCAGATCCAGAATGTGTTGCTCTTATGATGGAATTTTTATCATCGCTAGTAAAATTAAAGTTATCCGCTTTGATACACTTATACCCTTTCTGTGTAAAAACAGCTATGACATGGGTTCCAGTGGAACAGGTGTGTTTTCGTTTTATCAAGTCATTCTCTTTACGCGCAGATAAATGATATTCTACGATCAATTAAAATACTTACTTTCCAAACCAGGTGTGCTCCAAAGCATTGGCTTTGATAAGAGTCACGGTGATTGACGCGCGACGTACTAAAACATCCTCCGAGGTACTAGCAGAATTGGACGCATCTGTTTTGATGCTGATTATAAATTCAGAACACAACGAAATTCAAGGGAAGCAAGACCTGAGTTCGGAAACGGAAATCAGATTAGCTGAATTAATGCAGCTGTTCCAGGAGATGGTTAAGACACCTGCGCTCAGAGCAAAAATTATGCAGTCCTTAAATGAACAAACAATACGTGTACTTCTGAATCCTACGTTGGACTCTGAAACATGTAGAGCCGACGATTGGCCAGGAAATTTTATCCAAGTACGTTTTGTTCTTAACGCACGACGAGCGTAACATTCTCAATGATCGTTATTTCACTCTGGAATTTTTCAGAATCCTAACACAAATTTGTGTATTCATGCGTTAGCATTGACAGCTGACTTGGCAGCGCATAATTCGCATTGGTTAACTTTATATTCTGAACTGCTTCGAAAGAAACAAATACAAATGACAATGGCGCATGCATTGTTCACTGGTGACGGAGATGTTAAACAGAAAGTGTTGCAGCTGACTTCAACCGTAGGATTTCCTCAGGAATGGTAAGTTCTACGGTAGTACATCGTAAGTATTTCTCACGCTACGAAAGGGCGTGATTTCAAATTGCTAAACTACACGTATCTTCATTGTTAATAAGGAGAGATCACAGTGGAACTTTTTTCTGATCTCTCCTCATAAGGTTTGTTCATGATAACTCCAGACAAATTCACTGTCGTCGAATGAAAATTCCATCTCATCTTTTTGTCTGACAAGTGTTTCTGCGTTGGCGCTCTGTATGAAGCAATTGGAACCTCTGATATTGGTGCAGAGTACCCCTGGAACGGTAGCGAGCATTGGAAGTAAAGTGGCCACAAATTCAAATAGCGAAATGGCTCCACTTTTTTCCTTCGCGCAAGAAGAACGGCTCGGTACTTTCTTAGCGAAATTGCAAAGAGCTTACGAGTTAAATCAAATTGGTGATATCACCACATCGGCAGTAATGGAATTGTACGAGTACAAAGTATGTTGTTCCTTGCGCTACACGCCATACTATAAATTTAATATTTATTCTATGCTTATTGTTTGCAATATGAAAGTTAGCGGCGATGAGGCATGCAGAACGGGCTATGCAATCCAGTTTAGAGGCAGCAAGTAACCATGGGACCAGTTTGCAGCACCGGCTGGCGCAGGTGGTAGCTGAATCGAGTCGTTTACATCAAATGTTGTTTGACACGCAGCAATGTTTGGAAGGAGTGAAGTCTACGTTAACGGTAAAGCTTGCTGAAGCAGAAGAACAGAGCAAGAAAGCAGTTACTAGTAAAAAACAGGTTAGTGCTTTTTAGTGTACTGAATAGTTGAGAACAGTGAACCTATAACAGTAGAGGTTTGCTTGGAAATTTAAACAATTGCATTTGTAGGAAATCGAAGGACTGAAAAAAATAGTTACAGAAAGGTCTGCTAACATTGATCATTTAAATGTATTGCTTGCGCAATACAAGCATGAGTTGGAAAGTAGTATCAATCGAACCGATGTATTAACTAAGAAGATAAAAGAATTGGAAACCGAATGCGCAAGCGCAGATGCAAAGACTGCGGAGATGGTGACGAAAAATCACGAATTGAGCAAGCTGCTGCACAAAATGCAAGAGCAACTCAATAAAAAAGAACAGGTATGTTTATACTAATTAGAAAGTTATTGTGAAATATGTTAATGAGTTGTTGGTACTTGGACAGGTAATAGAATTCAAAGATTCAGAAATTCAAACGAACCAGAAAGATATATCTGCGCTTCAACAAGAAACACAACAGTTATCACAATTGGTGCATACGTACGAACAGAATATCTCCGAAAAAGAGGAGAGTTTGACAAAGCTGAAATCAGAATTGGTTGAGCTAAGCCGTATGCGAGATATGATCTTTGAACTTACTGCCAAGAAAAAAGAAGATTTAAACACGAGCTAACATTGCAGTTCTAACTGTGTTATGTTTTGTAATACTATTAATTACTTTATTTATACGAGATTAACAAGTTTATTTAATACAGATAGATATAATATGCTCAAATATGTATTTTGTCTTAGGGCGGTATTCGCAGTCGCTACTTATTTTTAAGATGATCCTTAAGAATAAGTAGCGACTGTGATTACCGCCCTTAGACGCCATACTTGTACTGTTGCGCGATCTGGTGGAGTCTTTTTGTCCTAAGTGCAGTTCGCGCCCGTGGAGTGCTGAAGCACTCTGCTTAGGAGGATGCGCGGCAAATACTCGAACATTCAAAGCAATGAAACAGGATTCACTGAAATTTACTTAAAGATTTTAATATAATATGATGCTGACTGGTTTGTTAACAAGTTCGCTCTCAAAATCGATCTTAATACACTCTTTACACCGACGATAGACTCCTCGCAGTGTCTCGATCGACTTCCCGTGGATCGCTACGCGTGCTCCTTTTGTACCCCTTGCTTTTTGCACGTACTGCTACTCCGTATTTCTTACATGCGCGCCTCGGTTGCCAAAGGTCCTTTGGGTCATAAAGGCACGGGGGACCTTATCTCGCAGCCGCCACAGATCGTCCAATCAAGACTGAGATGTTCGCCAAGCTTTGTCGGTGGGTTGTCCCTCAGCTCATCTCCATCCTTTGGGCACGAACTAATTTTATCGTAGGTCTCGCTAATATAAACACGGTCAGTGCTACTGGAAGTAATTTACTGGGGAGATAACAGTTGGGTGGTTCTGAGAAAAGGCCGCCAATATAAACAAAGTCCTATCCCGAGGTAATTTATTCGGGGAGATAACGGCTGTCCGCTTACTGTTTTCGAATTTCACCCAAAATCTCTGCCGCACGTGTCAGTCACCCGGGTAGCTTGTCCTTGACAACCCTACATACTCGCAAGCATACGCAGATGCCCGTTTCAAATCTCGCTCTGCATCGAATCTTAATATCTCGATGCCTTATAGCAGCGAAGTCCAGGTGGGCGGTCAGAGGACGCTAGCATCCATAGCGTCTTCTACGTGCTGCGTGGAAGACGGTGCTCGAAGCCAACGAAGCGGCTGGCATGCTACGGATATGAAAACATCTAGTAGTGTGCTGTTAGGCCCCAAAGGTGAAGTTCCACGGCTCGTGGCTTGGCTCGTCCAGGTTTGGCGAGTGCGAGTCGACGAGCCACGCGCCGTGGAACTTCACCTTAAGGGTACGAGCCTACACACACACACTACTAGAGGTTTCTACATCCGTGGCATGCCCGCCGCTTCATTGCCTTCGAACACCCTCTTCCACGCAGCACGTAGAGGACTGTATGGATGCTAGCGTCCTCGGACCGCCCACCTGAACTTCACTGCCTTATAGCTATTTAACTTCACGCAATTACACACATTTACACCAGCGAATAGCGCAACAGTACATACTTTTACCATTACCAACTTCGTACACACTGTAGTACGGATTCCAAAATTATTAAAACTATTTGGTACCTAGTAATATCATAAAAAAAACATTCTCCCGATGTTTTTCTTATATTTTTAACAGAGCTCATTTAAAAATAAATTACGCTCAATGTACTTGTACGTACATTAAGACACCAGCGAGATTGATTGTATGTTTTATTTTGTAAATATAACTTTTTGTCGTTTATACATTTTTACGAATAACCCACAAAGCACCTATGTACGTATATGATACTTTTAGTACGACTTACACAATTTTATCTTAAGTTATTATACGCGTTATTATATTCTGTTTTGGGGAAATGGATAAGGAACTAAAAAACAATGGACACTGGCATTTACGTAAACAATTATAGTTATTGCTACTTCTCTTTTTCTTTATACATAAAATACACACATCTATATATATATATATATATATATATATATTTCTTTTTGTACAATCACTTATATATGGATTAAACCGTTTTCATAATTAATTCACAATTCAGACGTTATTTGGATTATAATAGTAACACAATTTGCTTAATTTACAATTTACATGCACGAGTGTTCCATTATCCTTATTAAACTGATTTTGCTAAGAGAAATTTTACAGACAATCAATAAATATTAATTATTTTCAAAGGTAAAAAGAGGGAAGCCTTTGCATCTTACATATCAAAACCAACAACAAACGATAATACATTTTCCTTAAATTCTGTTTTATCACGCAAATTATACGCAACAATGAGTTTTTTTTATTTCCAATGCAAAACAACGAAATGTTAAGTTATATTTCATATTCATTGACGATGTTTCGTTTCTCTCTTTAAACTGATAAATCGTTATCCTACGCGAAGAGCAAACGATTTTAATTACCTAAGCAATGATCATTGTTTCAGCATTGCATTTGTAAAAATGTACTGTATTAACATATATAGTAATATCTTAGGGAAGATATATTGTACGTAATTTTCTTACTATATTTTCATATTTGCTATAAAGAAATTTGAATCGCTATTTCTTTTAATATAAATTTATGTACCATATTACAACTTTGTTTCGTACATACAACTATGACGCTCAGGGGACAAACCGTACCTTTTACGAAACGGTATGCAATTCGGATCGCCTTTCGTTCTTTGCCGTGACGAGTGCGAAAGACTGGAAATGAGCGAGTGTTCTCAGTCTCTTGCATTTGCCGCGGCGACTGCCAGACAAGTAATGGGGATAGAAATGTACCCTTAAGCCTTAAGGCAGGGGTGCACAGGGAGCTGTTTTTAGCGACTAGCTGCGAGCAACCCCCCTGGTAAGGTTAGAATCGGTGAGGCGCACAGCAGTAGTATACGTGCATTTGGTATGACTTTACTCAGCCATATGTACTTACGCTACGAGCACGCACGTACTCTACTACAGTTCTCACCGATTCTATCTTAGCAACGGGACACGCGGGTTGCTCGCAGCTAGGCGCTAAAAACGGCTCCCTGTGCACCTCTGCCTTAAGGGATTAGACTACTGTAAAACGGTCTAAAAATCGTATTTTTTCCCCGCTCAAATATTAATTTAAAATCTCTAGAATGACATGCAAAAGGTTTGAAATATAAATATAACTTAGTTTTGGAGATACATAGCCGAAAGCACACTCGAATGTCTGCGCGCCAAATGATACTTTTCAAAACGATGTACATGATTTCTCAATCTGTATTGATATAATTGTGACCAAATTTTGCAGACATCTTTGTTGTTACATTCTCTAAGCATTAACGGATCATTTTTGAAAATTTCTTTTTCTACAGGAATTACAGACGAATCGTCGCGAAAATCGGCATCTATTTCTTCAACGCGCTATTATTTAGCGAATTTTGAAAATAATAAAAAACGGGTTCGTTAATGCTTAGGAATAACATTAGACTTAATAGAAAACTTTGTTTTTTTTTGTTTTAGACAATCTAAATTTGAGTTAGAAGATACACCGTTTAAGAAAGACCACGATGTTCGGAGCCACCTCGTGACATATATCTGTATATATCTTCTTAATTTTTATAATGGTTTTTAATGCTTTACAATATGCCAAAAATAAGTGCTAAACCGCAATTTAATCGGCTGATTAGTTTCTCTAGCATCAGAAGATTACCTAATTTGTCGGTCCGTCACAGTAGTCTACCCCCTTGAGACATTACTCGCAGTCAGGAGGTAGAAGAAGAACGATTCTTTGAGCAGGGACGAAACTAGGTTGTAAGCGTCCGGAGAAAGTATTCTGTGGGACTCCCCTCCCCCCACACATTTTACCCCTTTGTATTGCCCACCTTAGGTGGTTGAGCCCACACTTTACATAAGAAAGACATAATAAACGTGTTTATTAAGTGGTTTCAAACGTATTGAAGGTACCCTAATTTGTTTGCTGTTTGATAACAGATAAATATATTTTGACTATTAGGTTCGTAACATTACATTTCCATAAAATGTGTATCTCCTTTATTCCTAATAACGTAATATATAAATTTAAATAAAGTCATTGATGTTGCTTTTCCAAAATTATGTCTTTCCTCTACAAAGATTTCTCATTTGACGCCCCCACCCCCCGCCGCCCCCCCCAGTTTCGTCGTTGTATTTGGGAATTTATTTCAAAAAGTGTACATGCATATTTGTATGCAAAGACTTCACTTCGACAGGTTGTTATATTACGTTTTGGTGTAAAAGTATTTATTTATTGCAATATTACAACTGATTTCTCGAAATGAGTTTTTTTGATTGTGATGACCACAATTTCTGAAAAACCGCTTTACCAATCTTTCTGAAACTTTGTAGGCTTCTCTAGACATTCAAATCTAGTCTTTAATCGAAACATTTGTTTTTCCAATGCATAGTTTTTATTTTATGGATGAAAAATGAATTTTCTTTCTAGGAAACTCGATCATATCACTTTAACATCCACCATTTTGTCCCTGATTAATGTTTTATAAAACGGAATGATTAAAGACTATATAAACTATTGTACTAACTAAATTTTCTTCGTTTCTTTTATTTCAGGTAACCCAGTTCCGAATAATGTTGATCACCGCAAAACGTATTTCTAAAAACAGCTTTCGGGAAATCAGTTGTAATTTTGCAATAACTAAATACTTTTATACCAAAGCATAATATAATAACCTATTACAATGTCCCTCATCTGAATACCAAAACCTTTGCATAAAAATATGCATGTACTTTCTGAAATAAATTCTCAAAGAATCGTTCTTTTTCTACCTCCTGACTGCGAGTAACCCGTTAATGAAACAGGGGACCCGTTTGTACCACGGGACAACACTGTATTATTGGCTGTCGCCACAGCAAACCGAAATAAAATACATATCCTGCATAAAAAGTATATAGATTGTACGAGAGATAACTTCATCATCTTTCATAGCCATGAAATAAAAATATAACCATTCATTCAGAAATGGTATCTCTTTTCTTGTGCCAATCACTTTTTACAAGACTGCTTTTATATACAGGTAAAACTTACCTTACATATAAACAAGAATAGATATATATATATATATATATATATATATATATATATATATATATATATTCTTCAGTATCTTTCCCACATAATAAATATAAAAAATACTTGCAACAATTTGCACTTCATTGTAGTGAGATTAAGGTAAATTATATTACATCTAAGCTCGAGATGATATTAATTTTGCTTCAATCTAAATAGTCATTAAAAACAAAAAATTTTGATAAAGTATGAAAAATCAAACAACATTCTCAACACTTGTATTGTCATGTGAATAGTTTCATTGGAATGTTATTGATCAAGAGTTCAATACTTGAACCCTTCACTAGCATCTTAATGAATACTGATACATAAAAGTGTTATACCTATAATAAATTTTACTAGACAGAGTCATTTAATTAGTGAGAAATTATCATTGGATTAGATGCTTGAAACTAAGAGAAGAAATTTGTGCCTAATTGACAAAAATTATCAATACCATAAATAATAAACTAAAGTGAACTGAGCGCAACACGGTTCAATGGTACATTATTCTCCGTGTTAAATACTTGGCGTCGAACACAGCTTTGTCATCAACTGCCACCTTTACTCCATGGTTGCTCCTTGGCAGATGCAAAGATCAGGTAAAAGCAATTAGTTGCCATGTTTATTCCCGCTGCCAACCAAAACACCATATGCCAACGCGCCAGTGTTTCCTATAATCATTCGCTTACAGTAAGTTCACGGCGATGCTGATACAGCGATGGTAAGAAAAAATATAAATTTCATTATACTAACGTGTCCTTGAACTAATCTGCCAATAATGTATGGTGCCAGGAATCCGCAAACATTTGCTGCAGCATTTGTAAGCCCATAGAGAGTTCCTGCATATCGTGGTGCTAAAGCGATATGATTCATTTGGTTTCCAGCGTAAACTGCACCCTGCAAGGATCCTAAGCCAGCGAGCATCATCATTACAGTCATACGATCGCATTCAGCCCAGATAGCACCAATAAAACTGAGACTGGGTCCCAAGGAACCCACTGTGTTCCACAACTTGAATGATGCTAACGGAGATAAAATCTGACGGACAAGGAGGGCATCTGCAAAGCTTGAAATACCGAGTCCGACTAACCAAGAACTTAAATAAGGTAGCGCTGAAAGAAATGCATCTTGTTGCACATCGTAATGTAAGATTTTGTCCATATACGTTGGTAATTCTGTTAAAAGTGTATAAAATGCCCATGACTGTCCACATTGTGTTATCGTTATAGCCCACATAGGCAACGACGTAAACACTGATAGCCAAGGAACTCCCGGATCGATATCCTGTGTTCGAAATAAATTCAATTAAATTTTAATCGACGGAAAAGGCTATGTACGATGTAATTTTATGAAACTACATATAAACCTCGTCTTTCTTTTCCACAGTAGCTTCGATATATGTTCTTTCAAGAGGATCGATTTTTGTATGTTGCGCAGGTGTATCAAATACAAAAATCAACCAAAATGCATACCAAACAATGCCAAGCCCTCCGAACAAATAAAATGCAAGAGGCCATCCGCCCCAAAGTTCCAGGGAACATAACCATCCACTCACTGGTAAGGATATAACAGTTCCAAAATTTGCACCTACACGGAAGTAGATACGATGAATGAAATTCATTGTGTATTGAGAAGGAGAAAATAATTACCTGCGTATACTACAGCAGCAAATTTACTTCTCTCCAAAGGCGGCACCCAGTGTGCTAGCATACTATGCATTGCAGGGAACGTAACGCCCTGTTTTTAAGATAACAGGAAGTCGATTAATGAATGCTCTATCGTGTGCTTCTTATTTCTTTTTTTAAGCAACAGGATTTACCTCTGTGAATCCTTCGGCCACTCGTACAGCTAAAAATGGTATCAGTCCTGCATACGCTGCGAAAGGGCTAATTACGGTCAATACAGCAGTCAGTAATACTCCTAATCCATATATTAGTTTCCCGCCAAACTTCTCTGCCATTCTACCACCAGGTACGTTTGTAGTCACATAGCCGACGAAAAAAGCACCCAATATAACACCTTGGGTCTTTTCATCCCAATTAAACTCTCCTGCGCTCTTTAAAATTTTAAGTTTGCTTTTAAATAGATCGTGAAAGAGTTAATTGTTTCATTAGCAGCGGACCTATGGTGTTAGGTGGAATATTAACTATCTAGACAGTGGCCATGCCCAGCACAGTTTAATTTTACTTCTTTAATGAGAATTGGTGCTTTTTGCATGACACGACCATAAACGAATTAAGTGCTAGTTTCACGTGGTAAAGAAGAGGGATTGCTATTAATTTAAAATAGATTAAATTATTTTAGATATAAAGGAATGATAATTTCTTCCTGTGAAGGTTCAAGGGATGCAAGCATGTATTGAGATAAAGGCAAAGGATGTAGGCGTACAATACATATTACATACGCATGCTTACGCATGATAAATGATTAGTTCGCATGAGTAATACGTGATAACAAAGACACAACTAATGTTGACATTTGATCTGCATCGATGTTACATATGTACTACGCGTTATATCATAAATACAATTTGTATAAGAATATTCATTTGAAGATACTTTGCAAGGAAAATATTAACATTAATGTGAATGAGGCTATTAATTATGATATGCTATTATAGAATTTTTAAACAACTCACTGGTATAAATGTCCCATTAATAGGCTTATCGTTGCGACAAACATCATTGGTATCGTTATCATTGGTATGCGGCACTGCCGTTTGATTCACCATTGAAACAATAGCCACAGATAAATTTACTCTCATGGCATACACTAGAGCAAAGCCTAGAAATCCTAAAAAACCTAATGTATGCCTGGCTTTTACGCATGATTTTGTATCAGATAGTATATCCGGCAAAGTAACTGAAAAGAAAATTATACAATTATAGATGGACAATCCTTCTATACTTTACATACAATCTAAAAAAAATGTATGCGTTTTCACATACAGCTTTGGTTGCTTTACAATGTCAATCGTTAGTATATCCTATTTAAACTTGTTCCCTAGATAGTCTATGTTGTAACAATTCTTCCAGTCTTATGTTGTAACGATTCTTTTGATAAGCAAAGTTAATGCTACTATTTCCATTCGACTGTTTACAAATAATGCTCGATATCTTATACATGACCTTTCCAAAATTCTGTAAACACGACCATAATGCTCTAAGAGTTATTTCAGCTTATTCTCTCGATAAGAGTACTTATAGGTTCTATTATGTGGGCTGTTTGCTCGCTAGACTTAAACCAGCGCTGTCCAGTGTACGGGCCCCTCACGTGCCTCCTTTCTCTTCCAACCTTCTTTTCGAACAGCTTCCTTTGTTGTCGAGTAAACTTTGCATAGACAAGGAAGTTCAGACGCCATGCGTGACATCGACGTTCACTGTTACTTTGACTCGGCGGCATATTTGCGCCATGGCAACGGTGGACGATGGTGGGGACGACTTTTGCTACTCAGGAGGCAAGTTGAACAGCGTTGACTTAAACCCTTTGGATTTTTACTCGTGACATTTAAAATTCTTTGTTTACCCAAGGTCTACTGGAAATATTGCGATACTTTGATTGAGAAATGGAGAAGCTTTCCACCAAATTCTAATAACACCCAGAAGTATTGAGAGAATAAGAATATCAATGACGAGATGTTTACGGGCTTGCGTTGAAATGCAAAATAATCAGTTTGCGCATCGTCTGGGAATGTAATCAAATACCAGTTGATAACATAAAGGTCGCAATTTCTTGTATATAAGGTTAAATAGGATATATGTTTATATGAACTTTTCTAATTATTTTCAAATGCTCAAATCACATATTATGGGACACCCTATATAATATATAATAATGTTAGAGCTCTGGAGTCCAATTAAGCAAAAAAAGTAGCTGCTATATTAAAATATTGTTAAAAGAAACTATATTAGGCTCAAATTCAATTGCCCCTGTGAAGCAAATTCCTCAGTTGCGAATCAACAGATACGACTGTTTTTGCATCGTGTAATCAATCAATTGATCTCTACTGGCAAGACAGATAATCCGTGCTTGTAGATTTCCTAGTACTTTACGTGTAAACATTAATTGCATCTCCTCCTTGCCTCGCTCCAAACACTAGAACGCCAACTCCCAAGTTCCTAACATTGACTAAAGTTATCTTGCATTAACCTGGTGCATCCTCCGACAATATATTATACAGTCTCTGGTTCTTTTTCATTTTCTCATCTACCATTATAATTTGACTATATTCATTTTTCAACCGTGTGGTTTGCTACTATAACAGAAAAGCAGCTCTACGAATTGCATATATAATCATAACGTGAATTCTTAAAAGCAATAACAAAAAGTCGAGGGCTTCGAAGGATTTTCTACGAATGAAAGCAACGCATCTGGAGACTGACACGTGTGAGGTGACAGTACCGCGAGGAACTCACGCGGTCACTCTGTCGATCTTTTGTTTCCAAACAGTGGCTTCCTACGTTCACTCGAGATGCACTGGTAAACCCGATTAGGCGTGAAAATATGGAAGATCGAGTGGTGAAACGATCAATAGGCCAAACACCGAGAACAGACCTCTATCCAGGGAATCGTTGATGCACAAAGGCTGGTCGTCCCTCGAGACACTTGGATCCAGCACTTCCATGTTTGCTTGTGCGCTGTTTTATGGGAGCCCGAGAGTTTCACGATGATTCCTTCGCCATCCCATGCATCGAAGTTTACATTCTTGTTTCGCGCGCGCAACTAGCCGAGATCGCCGAGGAATCGCGACGACTTGAATTTTCTTAACAATATGAAGCTTATAGTGGGGTGAACCGTCGTCTGCTGTCATCACCACTGGCGCGAATTCTTACGCGCTCACGTCATACGAACTCATGCGAGTTAGGCGCTTTATTGTATGATTGCATGCACTGATGCCAGATTCGGGACGGGTTCCCTCGAGAATTTCCCCCACCTCGCATGCACACTACGCCGGAGCTGCGTGTCCGTGAGTTCGGCGCTTCGGACAACGTCGGGAAGACGAGAGAGAAAACGAATGTGCGTCTTTCTCTCTCGCTCTTAAAACGCTGTGATCCATGGTGCGGTGCAAGCGACACGCGGTGTGCGCGATCTTCTTGAGTGCCTCGAAATCCACTTTTCACTTTCTGACATATGCATACAGTATTGTCTCCGTATATGCTCGGTTTGGTGCACCCGATACGGGCTTGTCGCTATCTCCACCACTTTTGTCTTACTCTTGTCCGGCGAAGGCGAGAGCACAGCCGACTCTACTACTAGCCGTGCTATACAACGTGGCAACACCGCTCATGTGCGGATCGGGAGCAGTGTTCACGGGAAAGGGCCTGATAGCTATGAGCTACGCTCTGTTGCGCATGCCTTACGATGCGCGATGACGTCAAACCAATCAACGCCAAAATGGTAAACGAAACGGCGCCACCGTCAAGTCAAGCCAAGCGACGTGATTGGCTTTGCTAGCTTGGCTTGACTTGACGGTGGCGCCGTTTCGTTTACCATTTTGGCGTTGATTGGTTTGACGTCATCGCGCACTTTACTAGTTTCCAATTTCATTTAGTTAAACGTCACAGAGTTATTTCTTCTTTGTTGATAGATGATCGCTAATTAGATTAAACAAGTATGAGTATGAAATGGTATATAAACCTGATAAGATAAATTCTAAAAAAGAGACTGAAATTACGGGCGCCTCCCCTCCAAGGCGTTTGCAAGGGGTTGTCGTAGGCGCCGCCGATTCGCCACTTGCAATCTCTAAGGAGGTCGAGGATATTGACATTGACAGTTTTACCGGAAATGAGAATGAAAATTAGTAGCTAGAATTTTTCTTGTAAATAGAGGATGCTTTAACGAGTAAGTAACCTGTTCTCATTATTCAACGATCTCTTAAAACTATTGGGAAAATATATTGAAGTTTTGCCAGTGAATAATTTTATTTTATTTAAAGCTCCCACACATTTCGCGAGCAGCGTGCTTCAGCGCCCCACGGGCACCAACCCGCGTTCTATTCTTAAAATCACCGCGAAAATACGCAAATAAACTCTCCATAATCCCAGAACCAAAATGCAACTGCGGATATGTCCCCTAAACAAAGACGCCTCAGCAAATTCATCAAATTCATTCAGACAAAAGGAATACAAGCACCTTACGATATTAAGGCCTTAGTCTTTAGCAACGACACTGAAATAATAGGCAACATAGCGCAGGCCTTTGCAACCATGAATACACAACTATAAGAGAACGTACAACCAACCAACCAAGCAAATAACAAATAATTAACAAACAAATTTCAGACAGCAAGCAAACTCGAAGGATAAGGAAAGAAGGATCAAATAAAACACCGTGGTATCAGCGAAAGTTAAATCCACTCAAACATTATTATCTATTATCTAACAAGTATCATGGATTACATTATTCAACTGCAAATTTTTTTACAGTTTGAAGGGCTAAGGTATAGCCTGGGTTTCTAATTGTTTATAGTAATTATTTATAATAAATGTATAATTATACGGATAATGTAAGAACTTTGTAATTTGTTCTTTTACTGATAGATTATTTGACTGGATACAAGTATAAGCAAACAATGTATGACACAGAGGACAAGGGACAAGAAGATCCCATCAGATGTATATTTTTTTCAGAGTTTCATCCTATCGTGGGTCCAAAAATTACTTGTCAGGTTAATAATAAAAATTGTATAGATTCTATGCAGTTTTTTTTTAGTTATAACAAAGGTAACCTAATTTAATTCTTTTTCAGGTTCCTGATAATTTTATTTCGAAAGATATTTTTGATACTGTCAGTGTTTATATTATACCAAAGGCACAATTGCAACGCAGCACTATAACAGTGTAGGTTTTGCACTTCAATGACATTAAAAGACAAAGATTGGATTTTCTTCAATTTTATCAACATATTGTATTTTTTTTTATAGAACACTGAAGGATTATAAGATATTGGGATTTCCTGTAAAAATTGATGACAAAAAATATGCAAGAAACGCGTTTTATTTCAATTTATGTTTTGTCTGTGAAGCGGAAGCTCGCACAGTACACTATGAACCTGTTGTTAAGAAGATGTCTGATTTTCTAGTAAGAACTTTTCTCGTCCTGTTAATTAATTTATCAATAATTCCGTTAACTCTAATCTTCTAGATGGCCCTTGAAGTAGAAAATTGTTTCTTGTCTGCGTCAGATGATAAGACAAGGTTAGCAGAGATGCTCCGTCAAGTTATGCAGGACCTGAATTTGCACAAAATGTGTACATTGACAGGTGAGAACTATTTACAAGCAATAATTCCACATAGATATGACAAAGATATGAAACGCAGTATGTTATTAGAGGGGACAATGACGTCCCACTTGAAAGTCATAAAGTTAGCACCCGAGCCGAAACCAGTTCTTGATCATCAGGTACCGATATTCTTGGAAGGTCGTGAAGCATTTCAGAGCGATCAGTGGGACTTGACGACTCAGCAAGTATTGCCTTACATAGATGGATTCAATCATGTTGCACGCATTGCAGCTGAAGCGGACGTTGAGAACAACCTGGTCAAAAGCTGTGTGCAGAATCTTGTGTAAGCGTATAAATATGAAATCTCTGTGGAAATACGTAGCCGCTACAATATTCTTTTCATTTACTTTCAGCTATTATGGTGTCGTAACATTGATTCCAATATTTCAATACAGTAATGTGTACGCTGTGACTTCGAAATTGAAAGAATTAGCAGAAAACATAAAATTACAAGAACGTTGTATAGCATATGCTTCGAAACTTCGTATGTTTTATATATCAAGTGAAAAGATCTAAAAAATCGAGAATACAGTTTACAAAAAGTTAATTTTCTTATAGCCAGACAACCTGCGTACCTTAGAGACATATATAGAATGTATGCAAGTATGACGCATGGCAGCAGCATGAGAGACTTATGTCAACGACTTAATCCACAAAATTTAAGAATCAACGAGAGAAGATTGGTACAATTTGGTCTCATCGAAGGGCTTATTCGACGAGTATACAAGGTTTGCTTGTCAGCGTTTGGATAAAATCTGTGTTGCATTTTAGGAAGAATTCGATTAGCTTTATCTTTGGTTGCAGTATCCAATATATCTGCCAGGATCACCTTGTAACGAAGAAATGAAGAACAACCCGATTTATAAGTATTTCACAGGAGCGTATAGTCTCGACGAAATTTGTTGCAGTACGGGTCAATCGGCGGCGCACATCGAAGATATCGTCGAACGTGATCCAAATGTTATCATGTTATGGAAATAACACGTTTCTTATGTCTTTTACAATTTCCATAAACGCGATGTAACTTTCTGATTCAAGCAGGAATATCTTATGATGCTTCATCGCAGAATACGTTGTGTACGACAAATGGATAATTCCTGGTTGCTAATCTATCGTGTTCATTGTATGTTCTCGATCATTCGTTTCACTTCGTTAATGTACATTTCGGGTACTCTGTTGCTCCTCATTTCGTCGCACTTCTTCTCCATCGCTTCGCGTAATCTTTTCTTACGCATTTCAGTCTCCGTACGAATCGCTAGACCTTCCTCGAACATTCTTTGCCTCGACCGAATGCGTTCCCTTTCCTTTTCATTCACCTGAGGAACATAATAAGTAACAATAAAATACAAGTTATATCATTTATCTAGACACAGGCAGAAGTAATTACCTAGACTAGAGTACAAAAGAGTAAAACAAGTTTAACAAAACCAACAATAAGATTCTTTCTAATGCTATTTTAAGAAACGGTTTATAATCAGAAATAAACTATCGAATTAGAAACGAACCTGTTTCAATATTTCGCTTCTGTGAATCAAAGCTTTTCGTTGTTTCATTTCAAGCTCCTTTTGTTCCCGGCAGAAAGCTTCTTTTTGAACGCGTACAATGTTTTCGAACTCACGTCGCTCCCGATCCAATTCGATTGCCTGCATTATTCGTTTATAATTTATTTGTTTCTCCCTTTCCTCTATGAGAGATTTGTGAGTTTCTGCTCTTTTCAGAGCTTCTTCTTTCTCCTTCTGTCTCCATTCACGTTCTACTTCTTCCTGAATCCGTGCTGCATTCAGTTCATCCATGCGTGCCTGTAACAACGAGAATTGTTATTAAAAATAAAATAAATTTTAAATTAAATTGGGAAAGAACAGAACAGAAAATTGAACAGTTGAATACTTGAAAATCGTGGCTTTGCAGGGTTTGTGACGCTACTTTTGCTTTCCCCTCCTCCTTTTTTAATCTTGCTAATCTTCGTTCTTCTGCTACTTTTTCATCTCTTTCTTGCTTATACCGCTGATACTCTTGGATCCTAAAAATAACTCTTATTAACTTGTCAACTGCTAATTATTAATTAAACGTTCAACGATGAGAGATTTACCTCAGATCAATAATTTTATCCTCCTGTTCTTCCATGGTCTTGAAATGCTTTAATTGTTCGTTTCCTTCAGCAAGTTCTTGTCGAAGCTTTGCATGTTCAGATTCTTTGTTATGCAGTTTCGCAATCTCGTCCTGTTGCCAGGCAATATTGTTTAAATTAATCAACCGACTCTCTTCCTGCTTCCTTTTGAACTCGAGCATTCTGTATTCCTCGTTCTCTTTTATTTGACCTTTCAAACTTTTAGCGAATGTTTGTTTTTTTACTGCTTCCTCTTGTTCTTTTCTGAGTTCATCTTTGATTGCCCATCTTCTTTCATTTTCCATCATATCGTTGAGACGTTCCTCCTCTTCTCCCAATTCCTGTTCCATCAGTTTCTTCTCGGCTATCTGAGAAAAGATTCCAGTTTAACTACTACTCTACTAGTTCCTGTTACTCTAAATAATCTACGCTTATTCTTGCTTGTCTTTATTTCTCTGCATTATTATTCACCTGCGCATCTCGAATGGCACGGCATTTAGTTTCCAGAACAATTCTATTGCACTTTTGAATCTCCTCTTCCTGCTGGAGCTTCATGTTCTGCGCTCTCTCAAGAACGTGATGCAGTCTCCTCTTAGCCTCCTCCTCTATTTCAATCAATTCTGCACATTTCTCACGAGGCTTGTGCATATCTATTTTACGAAATTCTTCTCGTCTCTTTAAACTCTCCTTTATAAGTCTTTCCCTTTCTTCTTTTTCCGCTTTAAAGACTACCTCCTGTTCCTCCTTTGTCATAGGACCACTGCATTCTCGAAACTCCTTATACTCTTCCTTCGTTATAACTTTCAGCGGCTGTTTCTTAATGGGATTTAGTTGCATTCTTGTCCTGTGCCTACCTCCTCTTTCACCCAGCTAGATATCACACGGATAATGAGAAAATGCAAGCAGCATTGAATGTCCGGAACAAATAATATTCAGCTACGATTTAACTAGCGTATAAGAATTTAATTGTCTACGAAAGCTCGTCTAACAAACACATTATGATGAAAGTTGCTGAAGAGAGGAGAGCGAAATGCTAATTGTGTCCAAAATAAATAGCAGCGCTACCTCGTTTCCAGTGCCTGTACAGCAACGTTTCACATGGGTCGATTTACATTGAGTGGTGCGAACACATGCGCTCCGTACCACATTCGAGCAAGCTTGTTCCATGAATTTTGAATTCTTTTGATGCCTCGCATTACCAAGCGATGATCTACAAACAGCATTCCCCTTCGACATATTGTTCTCCACTTTAAGCACCATCGCTCCAAAGTTGTAAAACTATTCTATATACACCAAGACTGAGTTATTCTTGTTCTTTAAGGGAAACTGCACACTTCTATTTGAAAAGAACGCTTACAGTAAAGTGGGCAGCGTTTTTGACAGTTTCTGATAGACCTTTATTGAAAATAGTTTTGGTTATTGTCGCAAATGTCGATAAAAGAAAGATTAAGATGAATTAACCAAATGGAATTGACGCCGATGAGTGACAACTGACACGAAACAGAAGCTGTGTAATTGATTACGAATGGTAACCGGCGATCGCATCGTTTGTTTGTTCAATAATTCGTATCGTAATTCGGGGACACATTCCGATCGGTTCACAAAAAGCTGATCTTTCGTTCGACAACTACACTTTGAAAATCGAAGTAAATAAGTAGATTGTAGAAGAAATACACGAACGTGCCCACGGCTTTAACGAAAACTCTTATAGGGGAAATTGTATTTTGTCTCAGCCAAACAATTTTTCAGAAAGTCAAGTTTTTTTCCTGAAGTAAAGGAAATATTCGTGTTCAATTTGCCGCCGATGTATGTATGTATACAGGTGTCCAGAATAAATAACAACGGGGGAGAAAAAGTCGAGGGGTTGTCGAGAAAATTGCACAAAGGCTTGGGGCAAAATTGCGGCCGCTATTTTGTCTCTTTCTTTCTCTATGGAGAGAATCAAAACAATCTAAAATCATGTTTCGCTACTTTTTAACCAGATGTTTAGGTTCGATAATACAGAAGAAATAAATAAGGGTTCCTGATAGTGAGGCAAATTAACGATACGTATGGAATAGTTGTCTGCTACTGAGTAGTTGTTGAAAATTAGGAAAGGAATTGTCCAGCTAGATGATACAATGGTACGTTACGTCTGGGTTAGGTGCAAAACATATTGGTGTTTGTAATCATTTGCACTGGAATTAACTGTGCTTTAGTATTAATATATGCGTATGTCCTGCGCTCGTAGAAAATTATATATCTAGATGAATATATTATTTTTTGGCACTAATTAAATTACAGCGCAAATGGTTAATGCGTCCCGTGCCACATCGGAAGGGGCCATCCACCCGAAATCGGACACTTTTCAGAGTAAAATTTCGGATTTTGATGAAACTCAGATGTGTTGTAGTCTTTAGTGACGCATAAACGTATCTCAAAGAATTTTTCAAAATTTTAAAAATCGTAGATCTTACAGCTGTTTTTTATAATACCTTTATTTGCTTATGGACATTTTGTCAATTTTTCTGCGACAGAACTGCACGGCAATGTGAAAAGAATTTTGAAATTGTTGTGCATCTAATTTACATTTAGCGGGTGGATGGCCCACGGCTTTTATATCGGATATTTTTCATGTTTCGAGTGAAAGTGGCTGGCTAGTGGATATCGTAGAAATATCGGAATATTCTATCGTCTGTTGCTGCCATTTCGAAGAATTTACGTCTGTGACAAAGTTAGAGGTACTTATTGGAAGTATTTTATGTTATTCTCGGGGTGGCGGAGCACCGTCCAGACCGACGGTGGGGTGATTCACCCCTTTTGTTCGTGTGTGCGTATCGCTGCCGAGTATCCCTGCGACGTCTTTCCTCAGGTGGGAAAGCGCACATGTGACTGCGCGTCACTTATCTGCTAAGTGTTCGTATCGCAAGTGTATACATATATTATAAAATATACCAGCGGCGAATTCTGAGGTCTCGAACTCTACCACGAAGAAGGCCAACCGGCGAACATCGAGCACTTCTGACGGTCGACGAAGGGGACGCGATTATGTATCTTCCATTAGCGGTGGGCCGTCGCGGAAGAAAATTCTTGCTGCCTCTGTCTACTTCCCCGAATGCTCAATTTGCTTCGAACCCTTTGATCGAATAGCAATTTGCACTGTTCATTTTCCTTTCAATTTTGTCGAGTCAACTACATTGTACGAGCAAAGTGAACGTGTAAACGCGATTTTATTTTGACTGGAAATAAATAATAAAAAATTTATACAGTAGCTACGCAAGGCTACAGTATGAGATATAAACGGGGATACGAGCTGTTCACCAATAAATATTAAATACAAACTCCACACAGATGGTTCGGTGTATTATCAGGTACAAAGTTTCGACGGAGAATGTCGTTCTAGACGCAGCGAGTACATAATTGCTCTTCAGTGCGACTATCACTTGGCAAATCGATTTTGTAAGAGAGAACTTTTGCATTTCAGCATCGAACAACGTGCCCGTAGGATGAAAAAGTCGATCGATATCGTACATGAATTTTGCACGCGCGCGTTAAGTTTAGCTCAACTTCTGTATCGGGATACTACTGTTAAAAAAATAGATATATCGCAAGTGTAGTATAGTGTGTGGATAAGGGGCCTATAGTAATGACTGTAAGGGGTGCAGCGCGCACTGCAATATTGTAACAAGGATAGTAAACGCAATACCCGATAACTGTAGCTCTGACTTAAGTTCTTTTTAAGATCCCATCTGTTTGTCAGCTTCCCACTTGTGTTTCCAACTTTTTAAATGTCCACAATAGGTATGCTTGTTCTTGTTCGTCTATCTTACACAGTTTTTCCCAAGAAGGTAGAAGAAAAGAATGGAAAAAGTACCTCTGCTCCACAATTTCTGAGGGAAAATTGTTTTTATTATATTTATTAGTATTCAAGTTGAAATTCAAACTTTTATCCAATAAGCGATACCCACTTCAAAAAAGCTTGAATTATCGGGCAAGCTTGACACAATATTTAAATGTTTGAACGGCTTGCTTGCGTACAAACTACTGGATTTCAATTGAATAACTTGAACAATTCTCGATTTTACTCGTGGAATCAAAAATCATTATTAATTTTTCAACTTATACAGACATAGTAATAAATTATATGCAATCAAATGTAAAACATGCTAAATGATTCTCCTACTATTTACATTAATTATACATACCTATATCACTGTCGTCTTTATAAAATAAGTATTATAACTTCCACGCATAATAAACCCTATGGGTTTATATACATATACTACTTTTTTTTTTATTTTCAAGATATAGCAACGCTTCTGTTCTCAAAATAACTCCCTTCTCTATCGATTCATTTTATTTTCATAAGATCCTTGATTAATTGCTTTTCTAGTAGCTGAAATGGATTTGAGTCAAACCCGTTTGAACTACTTAAAAAAAAGTTTCAGTTAAAAAACTATTGTTTTTCGGAAGTTATGGATACATATCCGAAAGTCTCTCGATTTTAGATGGCTAAACGGTGGGCCTGAAAACAGCTGATGTCGTGTCTGAAATCAAAAACAATAAAAGCTTCTTGTAAAGTATGTCAATGGCTATCGTCCAACGGGGCCGATTTTGAAAATTTTGAAAAATAAAGAAATGGTGAGAGATCAAAGGTAAAGTTACATTTTTCTAAGAGAAACGTCCTCCTTTTTTCTTTATAAATAATAAACGGGGAATCAGAATAAAAAAGAACTCTCGTTGGGCGATGTGGAATCTTATTACGATCCTGCATACAAAATTGGAAGTGAATTGGTTGAACGTAGCGCGAGTTTTTAGGCCCACCGTTTAGCCGTCTAAAATCGAGAGACTTACGGATATGTATGCATAACGTCCAAGAAACAATAGTTTTTTAACTGAAATTCTTTTATTAAGTAGTTCATAAACTATGTAAAGATATTTAAAAAACGAGAAATTCATCAAGCCGTTGACTTGTAAAAAAATCCACAAAATGTACACATTGTCTGAGGGTTCAAACGGGTATACCCCCTTAAAACGTTCAAGCTGATCCAATCAACTCGAGATCGAGTTTTTTCAGGTGTGCTCGAATAATCAAGCTACTTCGATTCAGTACTCGAAAGTACTTAGCTAGGTTCGAACGATTTAACCCGAGTTTGGCTTAACTTGTATTTTCCAACTACTCGGACAGCTCTGCCCTTCTTAATTAAAACATCCTATCTAACATTTTTGAATTTTTCAAGATATGTTGAAATATTTGAAGTTCCCCGTGTCTTTTACCTTTTAGGTAAAGTTTGAAAACCCTACGTGCTTCGTAGAGATTTAGAAATAGTCTAATTTATTCATCCTAACTGCTTTTCAGATCATTTTACTAGTTTATAATGTCCTATGTATTATCTACTAAATTAGATTGTCCTAAGTTTACGTAAGGTGTTAGATTTTAATGATTTTAAATGTGCTGTGCAGGAGGCAAATTCGTCAAAAGTAAACGTTTGTGAAATGGACATCAATAACTTTTTGGATTGGGAAGACTTCACTTCTCAGCAAAAATTAAAAAAAATTTGTCCTAGACCATATCTTCGTGATTTTTTATCTGTTCAATTCGCAAGAGGGGAAAAAATCTTAAAATATAAAAATGATTTTTCTGCTGAATTTAAGGAGTTAAATTTTCTTAATGCAAAAGCAATGAAAACTAAGTTATCAAAACCAAAAGCCAGAGTTGAATATAAAGGAATTCCAGCAGAGAGAAAAGAAAATTTAATTACGAAATTGAAGCCAACCATGCCAGCGAATCGCCTTGCCTTTTGGGAATCATTAAAACGTATCTAATACTAATGACGATGATGATTATTAACTTTAAATAATTATGTTCATGTCTATGTTTAATTTGTTCGTATGTTTAAGTTACATGTATTTGTTTATGTTGGTATGTTCATTTTTAACTACTTAGTTTATGTCAATGGTATTTTTGTTTAAGTCGTACATTTAAAAGTATGAATTAAATACGACTTCAAGTGTTTGCATTATTAAAATATCCTATCTTACTTTATTTACTAAGTTAAAATATCCTATCTGAAACATTTTATTAATTGTCAGGTTAATAATACATTATATGCCGGATCGCTTATGACAAAAAATTATATTCGGCTGCTACGAAATAATGACTACATTTTTAAAATTAAATGACGAAAAACAAGGACGGCACAAAGGAAATTATTAAACTTCAGTTTTCTCGGATGTTTCGAAAACCTAGATAGGACGTTTTAACTAATGAGGGCAGAGCTGTGGTTCGAACCTCCAATGAGCAAGGGCCACGCGCATCTTCAGGGACGATAAAAGATAGTCCACTGAAAGTAATAGGACGACAAAACAGAAAGAGTTTGTCGTCCCTTTCCCTACTTGTCTTTCCCACAAATACTCTGCACCCGAGCTGCGCCAAATGATTGCGTTGTAGACGGCCAATTGCGAAGGGTTTCCCTAATAAGAACTTTCCTCGCGGAGGGAACGCGAGCATAGTCGCGAGATTCCCGGCTTTCCGGCCTCACTTTTCGCGCGGCAACGTCTCGATTCACTGTTCAACGTGTCCTCGGCCAGAACAATTCGCTATCGCGGTTCGGCAACACTTGCATCAAGCCGTTTCGCACAATATACTATTTTATTTCTACCATTCCTCACCGTCCCTTAGTTCTTCCTCCCCCCCCCCCCCCCCACCGCCCCTCTGTTCATTCACTATCCCACTCACCATTTCGTTAAATTTTCCGAGTTCAGAGAAGCATTCGCGCGAAGTGTCGTTACAATACGTGAAATTTCTCGCGAGACATCCGCGGACCACTGTAACCGCACTCGGACGCATCGTTCCGCCAGCAGTTAACAATTTACCCGCCGTGAATGAAAGCAGTGGAATCCAACAGTTGTTGTTGATAGTGGGGGAAGTTCGAGGTCCCGTGCTGGACAAATGAAATATCCTGCGTCGAGGCGGAAGAGGAAGTTTCCGATTATGCGAAATCGTTAATCCTTATCGAAGGGAAGATGAAAGAGCGCGATGACTGGCAATCGAGCGACCCGTCGAAACGACAGAAGGGTAGGTCGCAGAAGTGGAAACCAACGGCGAAATTGTACGCGGAAAGCTGCTGGCCGAAGGTAATGATATCCCGCGACGATAGAATTTGCAAGAGAAGCGAGAAACCTTCAGGGACCACCTGCTTATCCTTTCTTGAAGGATCTACGAGCAAGCTGCAAGGCAAAGAGAAAGATGGCCAGCCAGCCTGCGACGCGGAGCACTTGTACTGCGAGGAGAACGGGACGAATTTCGAGGAGGGACACGGCGTCTGTTTGATCAGTAGCTCCAGCGAGATTTCTGGGGATCTGGAAGAGACTTTCACGGAGAACGGAAAGGGTAAGATCGAGGAACCGGCCGAGGAGAGCGGCCCCGATTGTTCCGCGGTGGAGAGCGTGATTTCTGGCACCGGCCACGGGGAGAGGCCCATCTTCGTCGATCTGACCACCGACGAGAAGAACACGTGGAAGCAGAACATTCTGAAGCGGTTCTGCGACGTGAACAGTTTGGCCAGGGTGAACGAAGAGGAGGATGGCAGCGATAGTTCCCCCACGAACGTTGTATTAGGTATAGAATCACCGCGGAGACCGCAAACTTTCCAATTTTCATTTTAGATTTTAGACTTTCGCGAGCCTGTTAATTAATAACTGGAGACAGTTCATAAGTACCTATGCAAGTCTGTTTTAGAAAGAGAGAGAGAGAGAGGGGGGGGGGGGGAGGAGGGAAAAAGATCTTCTCGTGAAAGTGATAAACGCTATTGTAGTATGTAGCAGTAAATTTCTAATCAGTTTAGGGGATCGTGGAAAACATTCCAATCTCTACTGCTTCTAATTTGTCTCTATGCTTAATACGCTTTCATCGAATATCAGAATTATTGCAGACTGTCCGCGTAGAATATTATTTTATAAAGAACAGATGTTCTGTCGGGCGACTAAAATTTCAATTCCGAAGAACACGGGTAGGCTGTAGTTTTTCCCCGTGAAGATCGATAGCTGAGTATCTCCCCTTAAAACAAGACTGTTTATTAAAAGTTTCGCTTAACCCTCCGCAAAGCAGGTGAATAATAGTAGTGCCCTGAATCACGCGGGAATCATTTTATCCCGAACATTATCCACTTACAAATATATCATTTGAATAAAAACGACACAACCAATTCCAGCTACCCGCTTATGTATATTTTGAACAAGTTTCGAAACCGCTGGGGTTCCTTACACCCCACACGATTCGCAGAAAGTTAAAGCTCAGTGGATGCACCGTGTACTTTACAGAAACCATTACCAACGTTTAATGATTTAAACGCTGATCAAGAATTTTCAATCGTTCGGTATCGAGAATCTTCAGCCGTCGGTTGCTAATTCCTCTTTAACTTCCCCAATGTCAGATACTGCCGAAATTTCAGCCCTTCCATCAGTCGACGCTAATCAGATTCCAATTTCAACGTCACTCAATTGCAGAGCCTCGAATTATGATAGCGGATAGCTCGAGCAAAGTAAGCTGCACCGGGGGCAGCAGTTTAGCAACAGCTCTGCGAGATCACGGACCATATTTAATTCCTGTTCAACCGAACCGTTCTCTGCCGATACGTCCAGCCCCCCTTGTGCCTACGAGATTGTTTCGCAAGGATTGCTCGTCGCTGCTGGTCCCGTCAAACTCCACGAATCTGGACGTTGTCGAAGTGGAGCCAGTGAAACCGATCGGCATCTTATCGGAGGTGATTCGGAAAGAGAAAGATGCAATCGCCGATGGGCAAGCGTGTTCGAAAGGCCCCGCATACTCTACGAGCTCCCTCCACTACGTCGTCCCCAAAATCTCTGGCGTGGGAAGCCTCAGCAGGATGAAGAAGAAGCTTAAAGACGACGCGGAGCCCGAGAAGAGCAACGCCAAGGAAACTAAGAAGAGGAGAAGGTCGCAGGAGGCGGATTCCAGTCAGGCCATGGAGGAATACGTAGAAAGTTCGATTAAGGAGTTTTTGAAAAACTTTTGTGGCTCGAACGAGACTGGGGGCGCGCGGGACTCGTGCACCGATAAGTGCGCTAAGGTTGTGTCCACGACTAATGAAGAAAATGGTGGTAAAGTGGTGCCTCCTCTGAGACTCAAAAAAGTCGTTCGACCAGGTAATCGTGGTAATAAGTGGCAGATTTCTCTAAGTCTTCTTCTTCCTCGCTGCACACTCTTCGTGGCCTTGTTCCAAAGCACCTGCACACTTTCCTTCGTTCCATGTAAATGTACGATCTTTAACTCTCAGCTAATTAGATACCTACTCTGAAATAAATATTTCTGCAACATGCAACATATTCGGAATGCTTTTTCTTTGGACACGCGTATACCACATCACCCGGCTACGAATTTATTTATTTATTTATTGACGAAACGTACAATATTACATTTAACGTAATTGCATAAAAATAACGTAATAGAAGTGGACCGATGAATTATAGGGGAAGTGGGGAAAAACAAGGAATGCCAATTTTTAGTGATTTCAACGTGTTTTGTTGATGGCAACTGAAGCTATAGAATAGGGAACAAAACAACCCATACAGCCCACTCCGTTGCATGAAGGTTGCAGGAAGGTTCCATGTGCGTTGCCGTGCAATGTTCCACAGGGGCGAACATAGGAGGATTCCTGCAACATTCCAGCAATGTTGCTGGAACGTTCCGATGCTGCACCGGAACCTTCCTGCAACTTTCCTGAAACCTTTCTGCAATGGAGTGTGCTGTATGGGAAGGAATGTCTCCAGTCTTTCTACTTGCAATATTTCTGATTAGTGCAAGCTTATCATTACATCCAGGCCCGGCTCGAGCCCAAATTACGCCCTTTATTTATAATACATTTATTTCAGCGTTCCGATGGCCTTGCTCTGAATTTTTATTTCATACCTTAAACCATTTATAGTACAACTTGTAATGTTTCATTTAAACCTTTATTTTATAGAATACCAACAACAGATGTGTAGCGAATACACATGTACCTTGTTTTGATAAATATAGTGGACATTTCTTATATATTGTTCCCATATTCTGCAGTGTTCAACTGGAGAAAAAAAAATAAAATAATGTAAAACAATTATTTGCTTGTTCAGTTTTTTTCTGATGAAAATTGAATTTTCGCGAAATACTCTGGTTACTCCTTGATAATTCTTGTTATTCTATGATATGTTTACTAGTTACTTGTTTATATTATTCTTTAGTGATTATTTTATATTATGTTTACATTATTGCTCTTAAGATATTATATAGGTATGTTTGTGTTATTATTAAGTCATGATTTTAGTTTTGTCGATAGTCGGTAATTTCCTGAAGCATAAAGAAACAATGTTTCTGGTATTTATTTTCAGTTTTTCGCAAACAGTACAATAAGAAACGCAGGCCCAAGGCACACAGAAAAATAAGAATTTAATTACTTCTTATAAAGAAAAATAGAATTGATACCTTTCTCAGTTCTCCATGATATTTGCTAGATTAAGCCTTGTTAAAATGTAATTTCCCCATCACTTACCTGCAGTTTGAATGTTCTATTTATATTGTAAACAGTGGTGGACTGGGTCTGAAAATATTCTTTGCCAGGAGACGAAAGAGGTCCACCCACAACTGTAAGGCTATCATTTAATTTTTATAAGAAACTAGTTGAAATACCCGGTGTTACCTGGGTTAATGCAACTTTTAAAATAAAAGCGACAGTATTATAGACGGCAAAACAAGTGATAGCGTTATTAAAGTTAACGAGAAAAGCAATAGGACTTTTTCATAGTCTATATGTTGTCACCAAGACAACAAATTAATCAGAACCACAACTCTAACCATCGCCACTTATAACGGCTAACGTAGCTCGCCCTTACTAAGAGCTCATCACGCCGGTATCGAAACGCTACGCGAGTCTTCATTTCTTATTAAATAATAGAGTGTAAATGTGAGCGTGGTCAACGAAACCTATACAGTGACCTCCGTTCGGACTTATAGAACATATTTGTAAATTGTACATATATTAATATAGATGAAGTATGCGTCGGTCTCATATAACCCGATTCAGAATTTTTCAGAGATATTTATTATACTTATTCCTAAATATAAAGTATCCTCGAAAAATAATTTTACTAAATTATTTTTATTAAAATAGTAATACCACGTAAATTTCAATTGTATACAGCGGATAATAATAGTGGAACTTCTATCATATTTTCAAGCTAGTAAAAGTGCCTCTGAAAAAGGTCATTATCATTTCTAACATACATATTGTCCGATGCTTACAATTAGAGGCCCACTCAGAGGCGGATACAGAGGGGAGGGGGGGCTCCTTCAAGGGAGAAATACTTATTTTAATTTGCAAAATACTTATTTTAACTTAACAATATGAGGGAAAATATGATAAATTGATTAAAAAAACAGTGTTTCATTTAGGAGGAAAGTATCGGAAAGGTCCCTGGTTCATTTGTCAGACCTACGCCCCCCCGCCCCTCAAGAAAATCTTGGATTCGGCTCTGCGCCTCCCCTCCGCCCTCCCGAAAATCCTAAACCGCCCCTGGGCCCACTTGTCATCAGGCAAGCTTACACACTGGCCAGTCCGGCACTGCTTCTAAAGCACATATAATATATAAACAAGCAAGCGTCCACAATCAGCACGAAGAATAACACAAATAATGTTCTCCTGGAGCAAAAACGCTCACTCACTTCATCACATTAACTTCTACTGACTGATTCTTTTACCGCAACATAAACTACAACACCGACATTATCTGCTAGTTTCTTTTTTAACTAAATTGGGTTTGGCAACTTCGTGTTAGAGACGAATGAAAAAGTATGACGGACTAACAACAAGCAGAATTTGCCCTATTCATATGAACGTATTCTGCCCAATTCGTTAACAAAGAAAAACATCAGGTAATGAAACTGACCAGAAACATATTTTCCCTGGGAACAGAGACCGAACAATGCTGCAACTCCCAGATCACCACAGGGGCCGAGCACGAATTGAATTATCGTATCATCACGGGTACAACACCCAGGCCACCGTCCAGCCCGATTCCTAGCAGCTGGAACGACATGCTCTACGAGAAAGACGCAACCCTGGCGTCTCTAAGAACCGACAGCTACAAGCTCAAGTACCGACGAAACAGACTGAAGCAGAAGCTCTGTGAGCTGCGAGGCAAGGCCCTGAATCTGGCCAAGGAGATGGCGAACGACACCGGCACCCAGCAGAGCACCAGGTTGAGACAAATGATGAACCGCTACGAGAAGCAGATCGAGAACCTGTCCAAGTTGCACAGCAAGCTGTCCGCGGACCTGTCAGTCTCTAACGAGGTGATAGACGTGAACGACGATGAATACCTGTTCGCGAACATGAACGATACAAGCAAAGAATTGGCGAAGAGTGGCTCCCCGGTGTCGTCCCCGGAACCACCGAAACTGTCGCCGCGATCCCCGCTGGATTACGAAAGCGTGCTACCCGAACACGTAAGGGAGAGCCCACCAACGCTACCCAGAGTGTGCCTAACGATTTCGTCTAGCCAGGACTCGATCAACGAGGAGCTCCAGGTGTCCGAGGGAAAGGTTTGGTCAGTGGACGAGCGCCCGATTAAGCCAAGTTCTGAGAGCCCCCCTCAGAGCAGTTCGATGGACGAAGCTTCTCTGAATTTCAAGCAGCCGATGGGAATGGCCGACGAGACGCAAAAGGACGATATGTGCGTCGACGTGGGTGATTCTGACGTGAATGCCAGCACCGGGTCCTCGGACAGCCCTAAAGTCATCGAGCTATTTGAGAGGAATGCAACGACAGAGGAGAAGAAGGACGACGGGATCAAGCTGTTAGAACGATTTTCTTCGAGTCGCCTTATGGGCCAGGAAGTGGAGAAGATTAAGTGCCATGGATATTCCGAGTCCGTGCCAGTTATAAGCTCCGTGACCAGCGGCGTGGAAGCTGCAGCCAGCGTTCGAGCTGGCGAGATGTTCGAGGAGGCCTCCGGCAGGCAAGTTCCATCGTCAGGGGAGCAGCTCCAGCAGGCGAAATCTCACGGGCCTAGACGAGACGACGTCTCGTTTATGAAAGTCAGCAAGGGCAATCGAAGCGCACAGCGGGTTTGTAGAACGAATGATTTTTTGTCATAAAGGAGATTTTCGCGCTGATATATGGGGTGTTTAATGTTCAGGGCTATTGTTTTGTAAAGGGTTCATTACGCGGCTGATTTAACAAAAAAAAGTACTTTCGGTCGAGAACGGAGTCGGAGACGATCTAAAATGCAACTATCGAAAACTTAAATTTGATTGTTCCGTCTTCGAGGCTCGGCCTTCGGAGCTCTTATTAAGCCCCGTCCAGACCAAGCAACAATTGTTTGGACATAAGTTGCTAACACTGTTGTGGCACGTTAACTGGACACGAGTTGACGGCGATACAGCAACATCGTCCGCGTGTCTATCGGCATGACATGTGGCCGAAGGCTACAGAGATGTTGTCAAATCACTGGACACATGTACAGTAGTGCCTCGATAGAAGGATGGGGATTCTGCCTCGCAGAAATGTAATCGCTATCCCCTCCACTTCCTCCGTTGTTGCCGTGGAGATTGACAAGGAAATGTTCGGTTCCCAATCCAAAGATTCTAATTTTAATAAAACTTAGCGTTACTGTAGAGTATTCGAGTATGCAAAGAGCAATTTCTCTTTCCTGCGGAAAATCACTCTGAAGGGGTGAAATCAGCCCTTAAAGTCATCGCGTTTTTCCGTTTTTTAATATAACTGTGTTGTAATTGTTTTTATGCTCTATCACACTACGAAAAGAAAAATAAAGTGATGTTCGGTTCCGAACCGTCACCTTTTTTCAAAACAAATCTGTATCCGACGATTGTTGCCCGGTCTGGACATACGTTTAGATCTCGCCACCCTTAGCGGTGTCTCCCGATCTCGGGCCACCAGATGCCGTAATTGTAAGATGGAACACGCTACATGTAAGCGGAGAACTGTTGCACGTCTCTTGAAGTTTAAATCTGGTTTAGGTCACATCAACTACGAGCCAATTGACCAAATTCGACTCTGTAGCGGCTATCCCGAGACAGGAGCAATTTTCGTAAGTTGAAGAAGAGATTAGTCGCATCTTCTTATAGAGGGTCTTATGCATACTTATGTGGTGTATATATTTACGAGCTGCAGACTGCCACAAACCTATAAAGGAGAAAAGATGTCAAATGACTCCGCGCAGAGAAGTAATAGTCACTCGATTACCGAACAGTTCCCTACTCTTGGTAACTGGGTAGCACGAATGTCGAAGAAGCAAACTGCAAAAACTAAATCCAAGCTGCAAAGCATGGGGAATGTTCCATTTGTGCCAGCGGAAACTGCTTCTCGTGTAAGTGGATTTTTACGCGGAATTAATTGTCGCATTAGCAAGAGGCAGTTTAAGAGGGATTTAGAACTCTCTGACGCGAATTTAAGATGTTATAAAGCACGACAAAGGATTTTTTTCGTCAACATTTGTTTTTTTGACAATATACAGGATGTCCCACTTATGGTGAACATCAAAATTATTTCCGATGTTATTGAAGGTGTGAAAAAATACCCAAGGGTGGAGGTGTGAGGAGGGTTGCTTGATTTAGAGAGGTCTATCTGATGATAATAAAACATGATACTCCCAAGGTTATCGACATTTTTGTTTTACGTAAAGATGCACGTCCTTCAATCAAATCTCTATTAGTAATTTTTTCATACCATCAATAGCAGTGAAAATAATTTAGATATTCATTATATGGGACACAAAATTGCATGCCTTTAAAACCCATCTCTCATCTACAGATTTTTAATAATTTCAAAATTACACGCACAGTCAACACTGTAGTCTATACGGGGAAATCCTCTAAAACTATATTTCTTATCAAATTATGATATTTCTGCATAATGCGCCTTTAAAATTTTCTTTAAACTGCCACGATTTTTTACTGTTTTGTATTCCTATTTACACTTAGACTAGAGTGTAGAAAAAGTAATGGTCATAGTGTAGGTTCACCCATAAAACACATGAGCATTACGTTTTTTTATATACTATACAATACATTAAATTGTATATATGCTCCAACAGATTCCTGTACCTGAAATGCAGAAAATAATCGTTCCCAACACGACTAATAATATGGCGAACACAACAGTCAAACCTGGAACAGATAGGTGGCAATACTACCACCAACAACAGCAACGCCAACAACTGCTACAACAAGTTGCTGCATCTGTGAGTCTCCCGCAACCAGTCCCAACAGTTCCACCTCTGCGTCCTGGCCTCTACCCGCCTATTTCTATGAGTCAGTTCTATCCCAACAACTACACTGTGAGTAACACTGATTCCTACTTCAATACAGTATAATATATTCCCTAAAATATCTACTTACACCCATTCATTTGTACAAGTTCACTATTCATATAACGACTTCAATTTCAGATTGATCCCTGCAACGCGACTGCCCTAAGTTATTATTCAGCTATCTGTCCTTACGGTAGCTATCCATACTACTCTCGACTGCACCCAGGCTCCCTACCAGGCTATCATTTCCCAATGCAAGAAAGTCTACGACCGCTGCAACACATAGATAAGCGTTTTCCCCCAGTGCAAGAACACATGATGAAATATCCTGCCCCGTCCACAAGCAACCTGCAACACACAAGTAACCTAGATTACGATCGCTTACGAGGAAACTCAACCGGTAACAACGTCGGTGTAACGACCTGCTTACCATCGCTTTTCCTACCTCCACCGTCGCTATCCTCGTCCCCGCAGACTTTGCCACGGGCACCTCTTACTGGATATCCGACAAATGGTCAATTTTCCAGAAACAGAATGATTCCAGACGTGGTGGCTGCCGCGGCAGCTGCCGCCGTTGTTGCGGCAGCTTCGTTCGACAGACAACGCGGGGACGCATTGGCGTGCAACAGAGTCGACGCCACCGGTATGATAAACGTCATCGACAGAGACGCTCATGTGCCAGATCCTAGTAAGGCTGTGATTAATCGGAATGTTACTAATCAGACGCAAAATAGCAATTTTAGCGAAGAGAGCCACGAGGAGAGGGCAAGGTATCAGCAGGTGCAGAATTTTCTTTTCGATCGGTTGGCTTTTGTCAAGACTGCGGACAATTTCGTCCAGGCAAGCTCGGTAGCAGGCAATGATACCCATTCGGCGATGACGCCCACCGCCTCTACGACACCCTATAGGATGTCGTTGACTCCTACGCAGCACACGTCTTTGTCAAAAAATACATCCTCAGACGAACTTAGAAATTGCGAGACACCACACCTGGGTAAGGTGAATCGCAGTCCGAACAGCCTGTATAATCTCGCGTGCTCGAACTGCGGTGCCACCGGACCGAAATTCAAATGCCTTGGTTGCGAAATGGTTGTCTACTGCGATGAACGATGCCAAGAAAAGCATTGGAACGTTCACGTGCAGTGGTGCCCAAAGAAAATGCCGAAATTGAAGAAAGTCACTTGAAGTCGATCGATGTGGATTGGAACACGTTAAGCGAGAATACCATCATAGTAGCAGCATGTAAGAGAATGTGATACTTACAAGGAGAGGTTCCCAGGTGTTCATCTCCGATTGCTTTGAATTTTGAATATGTTTGAGTGGACGGAAAAATAAGAAATGCGTGTCTTTTTATTTCGGCTCGTTTGCATGTTTAGGGAGTAAAACCACCCCGCAAAGTTCATAAGAAGAGTTGGTGCCCGCCTCCGATTGCTTTGAATTTTGGATATGTTTTAGAGGATCGAAAAAAATGAAATACATCTTTTTATTTTGGCCCATTTGTATGTTTAGGGGGTAAATACACCCCCCCCCCCCAAATTATAAGATTTTCAGGTGTTTGTCGCCGATTGCTTTAGGTTTTGGACATGTTTTAGAGGACCGAAAAATAAGAAATGCATTATTTCTATTTTAACGCCAATTAAATTTATAACAAGTTTTACGCAACATAATTGTGTACCCCGTATGAATTTTGAGGGTAGTTTCACCCCCTAAATATGAAAACGGGCCGCTATATAAAACACCAGATATCTTATTTTTCGGTCCTCTAAAACATATCCAAAATTCAAAGCAATTGGAGGCGGACACCTGGGAACCACTCCTTGTTAGATATTGAAGATTTTTATGGAATATGAATGATTCTGTTTAACGTTCTTGGCTTAGAGATATGTTTTATCATCCTGTACACTGAATGTACCTAAATATGAGTGGATTAAGTTACAATACCAAAGTAGACTACATATCACATTGTGTGCTTTATAAAAAACTATTAATCAATATTTACTGAATAATAGTATAAGGTGTAATAGAATTATACGGGACGAGTCATTTAAAACATGACTCCTGAATAATTTGCCTATTTTTGGTCATAGGAAAAGATGCTTTAGACAAATATTGCTTGATTCTAAGAGAGACGTAATCTAATGTCTTATCCGTTTCATATAATGCATTATGTAAGTTTCAATAAATTTATGAAGTTGCACTTCGGTCACTATTAATACCAAAGACAAACAGTGCATAATTCATGAACGCAGATAAATGTAAAGTGTACAACGTGACTGTATGCACAAAAATGTTTACTCTGTTGAAGTAAACCATTTTTTCGTAATTGACCTTTGACCAGATGTCTTTGTACGTGTCTTAAAATTCTCTATTCAAAGATACGGATAGAACCATATCATTCCATTTAAAAGTACTATGTTAGCCTGCATGTTTCCTTTATGCCCGCACATATGAAGAAACTATCATCACCAGATTATGCCATGTGTCTGAAGTATTTTTTTTTCCATTATCAAAATTAAAAGAGTTATTCAGGTGGTCTGCTTTAGACACTCCGCCCTATACACGTACAACATATTGGCTTTATTAGTTTCTAAATTACCGCTTATTAAATACATGTGAAATATTTGTCCAGCAAAAACTTTTATTCCATGTGCCAATGTAATGTATGCTAAATTATCATTGACCTCTTGCTGAAATTGCAGTGGACTGAATTTGTAATTCAAAATTAACGTGCAATTATTTTTATCACACCATTTGGCTACCTCATTGCTATATTTAGAAATTCAAACAGAAAAGGAAGGCTAGCAGAAATTTTATGCTGTGAAAGTAAGAGCTGTGCCTGTCGATTTTATGGCACTTACGTCAGTATAGTTAATCATATTTTTTATAAAAATTTTTACTCATAGATCTTTTTATTTAAAGAGCATATCTTTTAAAAAGATACATTTTTATAAAAATACTAGCTCATCCGTTACCCGGTTTCACCCGGGAATTTTTTATCATGTTTGAAAAACAAAAAAGCCTAAACAAAAAAATATATAGCCTGTAATCTAATCTAGGACGTATGTAATGTATATTGAAAACTTTATTGAAATCCGTTCAGCTGTTTCGGCGTGAAAGAAGGACAAACAAACAGACAACGTTTCACTTTTATATATTTGTAAAGATAAGGATATAACACTATTTCCTGTAAACAGTTTCAAAAGTAATATAACAGGATTTATATAGTAGTAATAAAAGATGTGCATTTATGTATCACAAAATCTGGTAATGCAATCTCCTCTGGTAAGATGGTTAAAGGTATGCGTACCAACAGGTGCATCAAAACCGTGCTATATGTTCATATCGTAAGATTATATACTACACCTATACACCGTTTTAAATGTATAAAATTACAAACAAAAAAAGATTTAACAGAACATTGTATGAATGTCTGAGATTCAGTAAATGCATAATAAGGAATTTCTTTTAATCAATTGAATTCCTGTGACGAATTTCTTTTAATCAGTCGAATATAAAAACAATTACTCCGTAATAAGATATATAAGATTATCAGACCTTGCTTTTTAATGCGCGTACTTTTGCTTTGTTTGTGATCTTGTTTAAAGGGACATGAGCCTCTTCGTAATAAGGGCTTGTTTTATCCGCAACGCTTTTCATCCATGCAGCTATACGAGGCCTGCCTTCGTGTGGATCATAGCCAGCTATTCCTGTTATCAGAACCCGAATTCTTTTTTTTATAATTTATAATTATTAAAACTACGAATTAGCAAAGACTATGCTTGTCAGTACACCCATATTCGTGTAGTAGTTTATGCGATTACTTACGGACTTGTTCCACCTCACATGAGCCGAGAATATCAGCAATGCTGATTTCCAAACCAGTTAAAAACGGTTTGTCTTTCAACCAGACATTCTCTAAAAGATCGAGACTTTCTTCCATGCGCATCTCATACCGCTTTATTTTATCAGGGTCCGCCGGTCGACCAGTTATGATTGGGGCTAAATACTAAGATAATAGTACAGTATATTAAGTCCAATTGTATATTTAAACAGAAAGGAGTCTATGTAGAATCGTTATGTTTGAACTCCTTGAAAATGGACTTTTGTATCATGTTGCAAGTAATTCATAGACAGAATTTCTTTGGTGGGAGAAGTACATTTATGCGTAATCATGCAAAACAGGTGTTCACTCACTGATTTCAATGATTTTTGGATATGTTGTCAGGGACACGATTCTGAATAACTTTTTCCTATACATGTTACCACCACTCGACTTTCGTTTCCAAGATATTCGCGAAAAACTGCTACTACCGTTACAATGTATTCTGCCGCATACCTAGCTACAGTACACGTCCATGACGACGTATGCGCCAGCATGAGACAGAATAAATGATGAAGCTGACCTTTGTTTCCAAGATATTTGCGAAACACTTCTTTTGACTTATTCCGACGCAACGCATTCCACTTTCCAACTTGTCCCGGGTATTAATATTGGACGGAGCTAGATTAGTGCAAGGGGCGCATAAAGCATGGTAAGGAACCGATGTGAGTTGGGGTATTGATGGGAGTCCCCACACTCCCAGCAGGCGCTCTCGAAGGTACCCTCTTCCTTGCAAAACAATTATGTTTTAGAACCAGAGTCATCCTAATATCCGGCGGTGCCAGCACCGCCGTACACAGACAGAGTGTTGACGGGCATCCACAAGTTTCTGGTTCAAATCTATAAACTCACATCGGTTCCCTACCATGCATTATACGCCCAGGAGCGAGCGCGCGTGCCCCGTGCCAATCTAGCCCCAACCAATACTAATATCCAGGACAAGTTGGAAAGTGGAATGCATTGCGTCGGAATAAATCAACAGACGTTTTTCGCAAATATCTCGGAAACGAAGGTCGAGCGGCAATAACATGTACAGGAAAAAGTTGTTCAGAATCGTGTCCCCCCACAACATATCCAAAAATCATTTAAATCGGTTAGGAAACATCTGTTCTGCATAATTACACTTTTATCTGTACAGAATACACTATAACTACACGTTTTCCCACCTTTAGCTGAAAATACATGGCACAATGAATCCTGGTATTAAGATGTTGCCATTCTAGGTATTCGTCCACTTTCACTTGAGCTTTTGAATCCTTTGGATACCAGTGATCAGCCACATTAAATTCTCTACAGATATATCTCAAAATTGCAACACTAAAATTTCATCTGGATTATTAATTGAAAATTACAGTTTTCACAAAAGAGCTTTCCCACTTTGAATTTCAATTATAAGTTTTACCTCTATTTACAGATATAGGGTTCATTGTTTCATGCAAGTTGTAAAATAACTATTGTACATACCTTTCGATCACCTTAAACCCATTATGTTCTATAGCAGGAACTTTTTGAAACGGATGAATCAATTGATATTCTGGAGTGCGATGCTGCATTTTCCCCACATTTACCAGCTTACTTTCAAACGGTAGGCCGCATACTTTGAAGAATATATACAGAGCTCTACATGGCTGTGATAATAAATCATAGTACAGCTTCAAGCTCATTGCATTCGGTAATGCGTTTAATGTTGGAAAGTGAAAATAATTTGAGGAATGTCGCAAAGTCAATGAAAAAAAATGTATTTAGTGGTAAATAAATGAATGTCTGAAAATAAAGTAGAATTTAAAACATAATTCATTAGAGACGTGGAAACAAAGTCTGCTTTCAATATAGAAAGTTGAATTTTTAATATACATTACTTGACCTTAAATAACTGCAACTTATAGATACTCGAAAACTAATATAACGCTATTTAGTACAGTGTGTTCTCACCTCGGCTGTTACGTGTTCAGCAATCAGCGGCGACCAGCCACGTCTGATCGCTCTGAAGTCTGAATTCCACTGAATTCCAACCAACTGTCCGCACTGTTCCCAGATTGAAATTAAATGGGTATCTCGCGATGATAACGATTTATCTACCCAGGATCGAAGAAATTGCGGTCGGTAAAAGATGACGGGATTTATCTTTGGCGTGCAATCGGCGGCAACGTTTGTACGTGGATCGAAGTGACAAATGAGGCGTGCCGGGAAAAACGCGAAATTGCTGAAAGAAGTCGTCAGAGATCAAACGTGCGGAGCGGTGTAACTGAAAGAAGCAGTCGAAGACGGCACCCGGGACGGAAAAATGGCCGACTGCGAGAAGGAGGAGGCTCACAATCTCGTAAGTTATTTGTTTTTGCTTAATATTTATCTAATCACTCACGCGACCTCGTCGTTTCGCGGTGCCGCGATGATAGTGTACCTTATCTATCATTCAACTAATCAACTTACCCTCACTATACCAACTACTTTACAGTTATGATTTTATTTCTTGTCGTGGTCCAGCTTTTATTTACAAGCACACGAGCTTAGGGCTCTGTTCCATAAAGATGAGAATAACTTGATCATTGTTTCGGGAATGTCTAGTCAAGGCAGGGCCTGTATTAATCGTTTGGTTGCATCATGTAGGGTACCGAAACAGAAAGGACTTGGCTATCTGTAGGGCCACTAGTATTATGGAGCACTGCTCTTCGTGGGATAGGATATTTATTAATTTCGATATATGATATCTAAGCGTTTGTATATGTCCCTTGATATTGAGGTTATATGTACTTGAAATCTATGTATTACATCGGAAGATACGTGAAATATTTTCTGCCGCCGGATCTGAAGATTATTTTAAATCCTTGATACCGTGCTCGTTGGAATTTTCAGCAAATGGAATTTGAGTGGGTGCTCCACGAAGAAGTTCATTCTTCGTTATCCCAGTTGAGGAATATTTTAATGGTACGTTAGAAATACATATATTTTTTGATTTAGTAATAAAGAACGAAAGATACTATTGCTTTCTACATTATACCGTAGGAATGTGCACAAAGATTTCCATTGGCGCTATTTGGTAACGATCAGCATAATAAAACGGACAGATTTGTATTCGCTGCTCCGCACGACCAAGTGAAATGTGTCGCTGTTTTAACCGGCAATAGTATTACAAGTGCTGTGAGTAGTAACTACTTACTCAATATGAAACCACACAATTAACTAACCAGTAAGCTTTTATAGGAAGTGAACTTTAAAGTTCAACGTCAGCAGAACATTAACATGAGAACAAGCATACAGAACGAACACCCTTGGAAGTTACAGCAAATACAAGATGCTGCCAATCACTTACAGCAAGCTATTGCTCATATAGACAATGTCGATCGTCATTATCCGTTTAAAACATCCGACGAAGTCATGCATGTATTAGGAAACATACTAGGTTGCCTTCAGCGCAGTCGAACGAGTTTAATTGTCCCTAGGAAGAAAACCATCGACGATCTTATTAAGAGCCGTAATATGGTACCCATATATGTTTTACACGTCGATATTAAATTTCCACAAATGTACTTGGATAAAAGAGTATATGTTTTTATTGCAGAAATCTTTGAACCCAAATCTTCCGGAGAATTTGGCTATTAGCTTCTACATTCAGAGTTATAAATTGGTTCTGGCTGTGTACCAATTAGAGAATGCACATGGCAGCGTAAAATATGAAACACAACAAGCGGAGTGCAGTGTGCCCTGGTTAAACGATGCTCTAGTATTGCTCACCATAGCGTTACAACTCTGTCAGCGGCTAAAGGACAAGGTCAGTTGAATCACTATCATTCAGAATTTCCTCGTCTCACTTCAAATACTTTTCAGATCTGCGTTTTTTCTCAGTACAAAGATTTTACAGTGGGTTCTTGTGTTCCTTCTACGGTCGGTTGGTAATTCAAGCACGTGTAAATAATTCTCAATTAAAGAAGGGCACTGCATAAATGCAACGCAGTGTGCCACATGTAGTATAGTTAATGCTCTGGTAGCATTTTGTACGATGGCTTTCATTTTTAAAAATCAAACTTGATACCCAATATTTTAAGATATTTATAGAGTTTTTAAAAACAATTCTTTAAATAGTGTACATATGTTTTGTTATATATCAGATTCAGCGTGTCACGATTCGCAGAACACATTGAATATTCAGCTAAATTTTGCGTGACACAAGGAGTTCTTGTATATCGGTACGATAAGCCCGTTAAGGTCCCAGAAGTATTTTCTCAATAATTATGTGTCTACTTCTGTGTTATACTTCGTTTAGTACTAATTCGTAGTAGTTCCATTCGAAGATCTTCAATCTAGCAATTAAGAATAGTCATATATATCGTTACCCGAAAGAACTAATGGAATAGATAAGTAGTATATTTAAACCGTACTTCCTGTGATCATTCGGAATATTACAGCAATTTCTATTTCTAAAATAGTCTATGCGAGTTTAAGTTTTTACTTTTAATTAAATAATTAACGTAAATACGTAATCTATTGTTATTTTAATCGTCTTAATCAATTATTTATTTTAGTCACCAAAGAAAAGAACATTTACGTAAATGTTGACATCTATTGTTGTGGTATGACGTTCCTTTCATCATATGATATGTACATTTTTAAACACAGGTGTCTCAATTATGTTATTATTAAACGTATTATGTCAGTCACAGACTAGCCATTAGTGTATGTAATTGTTATCGATGTTGACGGAGATGCTGTGTGTAGACAGCAATTGGTAGTAATTTAACTACAATTGTGTTGGATACTTAGAATTGCCTTGAAATAACAATGCTAGGAACATGCAGTTTTTAGCATTGATAATAGTCAATTTCTTGCATCGAGTTGGATGGAAGGTTCTTGCAAGGAAAATACAATTGAATTTATAGAATTCCTAAGTCATCGATCAAAGAGCAATAGTAGTATATACTGTTTAACAACTATTTAGATAGATTTGCAATTTGCACCATTCAGCTGTTGTAATGAAATTTTGCAAAAAATTTACATCCTTAAATGTGTTGAAAGGCTAGCTTAATTTTTATGAGAAAAGAAACGTAATAACTTTCCATGCAGTTCAGCAACAATTAATAGGTACTTTCAAAATTGTTATTCTTGAAATGTAACGTTCTTAATTGGCCTCTCTTTCACTTTAGTAATTGAAACTGAAACACGTTTGGAGAAGTGTTATATACCTGAAAAAAGAAATGAGCATTGAACTGAGTATATCCATCTGTTTGTTTTTAATTACTTATGTGTTTGGAATGTTATGATTTACAAGTGCTGTGGTTTAGGGTATTAAATGTGTGCGATTCCATTTTATGCGCTGTATCTCTCTTGCACTTTTATTATTGTACCATGTACTTATGCATTACCTTTTATCGATACCCCTTTACAAATTACGCTTTATTTATAGGTAGTTACTTGTTATTTAAAATACCTTGCCCGAAATACGATGCTGTACTTAAATGGTTATCGTTAAAACGATTTAATGAAATGTACTATTTATCTTGTTCAGTTTTCGTTCTTTAAACGTGAAATTAATTCTAAACGTAAAGTTCATATCGAGAATAATATGCATCCTAATTAATCCAATTTATAACTTCTAAATATACAAGTAAACGACACGTTTTAATCATTTGCTTATCAACATGTTGTATTTAAAATTTAAAAGAGAAAGTAATGATATGCTTTATAACTGATTTCAAGCATGTTGTATTTAGAAATAGTGAAAATTACGATATTAAACGTTTTACTATACATACTTCTTGTCGCGAATTATTACCTACGTATTTATATTTATATATAATCAGCAATATCTACACATTTTCAAACGTTCACGAGAATTTTTGCGGAGCAAAAATGAATAATCGACGAAATATTAGGATAGATTAAATGTAGTAAAATCTCTTTAAGGCGATAATAAAAATGTTTGTACAGATATTATGTTACAGTTAGTACTTCTTTTAAAATAAATAAGTACTAGTACCTTTTTCCTGTGTATATAACGATCGTGAACGTATAAATATTATTTAAAAAAATTAGATATTGAAATATAAATACCATTTAGATAACAGATAATATTTTATAATGGCACACATTGAGTGATTACACTATAATGAAATAAAAAAAAGTGAAGTTGAGTAATCTATTTGTGACATTTTACTTAAGACAAGGAGCACTAATTTATATTAGTAACAGAGAAGATTTCTTAGGTTCAAATAGATTTCATGAGTCGGTCTAGGAATTAAAATTATTAAATGACAATAAAATGTAAATGTGTTTCTCTACATCGTCGTTATATGTATCACATTAATATGTACAAAAATAAATGCTTTGTAATGCTTAGAAATTTTCAATTCATTATTCATTTTCAGGATTAAATAAAATATCTTACTCTCTCCTTTTTGTCCAAATTCTAATAATCTTAAAAAGTGATTACTCTTTCATCGTTTAGATTTCAGGTATTACCAACCCAAGTTTTTCCTGTTTCACATACATATACAATATACATATACAATATACATATTACAGCGATCTTTACATTAACGGAAAGACTGGCCCCGAAATTAGGGGCTCCTCGCCCGGCGCCCAGAATCGTAAAGAGGTTCGAGCGGCTCTTTGTGCACCTCTGGCCTAAAGCGACGAAACCGGCGCGGCGGGGAAAACTAAAATGTTCATGTTTTGATAAATGTTTATGAAAGTATTGCCAATGGATTGTTGGGGGTTTCCTGATGGAAATGAATCCAAACACGAGGCAATTCGGTCAATTTTTAACGAACGTAATTATTCTGTATCTTAGGCCAGTCACTAAAAGCAAACAGTAGGTATAATAAGAGGCGTCACTCGACAAGGACAAAAATAATCTAGGGAAACAGTGATTTCTAGTGAGACAACCAATTTAAATGCCCATTCGGCAATGATCGGTAAACTTCGGCAATAATCAGCCAATTGTGGTAAGGTACATTTAGTCGATTTGAATATCCCGCTCGAATGTACAACCAATTTAAATGCCAAGGTCAAGCAAGGACTTCAAAGGTTCCGCCCGGAGTGACGCCTCTTATTATACCTACTCTTTGGTATGGGTATTGATGATTTGAGAATACTTTGCCTGGCCACGCCAAGTATTTGACTTCCAGGCCGCGGACGTCTAGGCAAATATCTAGATGTTACATTTTATCTTCATATTATTTAAAATGCCGCGATATGAGTAACGGAATGTATGAATACAGCATTTTAGCTGTGTATATGTAGTTGTGTCATCTTAAGCGCAGTTGGAAAGCACCTTTATGTACTTGCAGCTCATTTTAATTTCATATATTTTTTTATATTGTATATTTTCTTCTATTTTTTTTATGTGATTTATTCGTATTAAAATATTTATTTGTATAAAAATATATCTGCTTGATATTATTTAATACATTTTTTCATTGTACTATTGTGATTTTTTCTTTGTATAAATAGTCATTGTGATAATTGGCGCAATTGTTGTATATCATTATTTTTGTAGAGTCTAGAACATTATTTTTGTAGAGTTTACTTTTTAACACGGGCTTTTATAGGATGCTTCTACTCTATCTTATCCTCTTTGATCATGAGTAAGATACAAAACCTAAATAGAAGAAAGATAGAATGCTGAATGTGCGAAAGCAAGAAGAAAATGAGCAATAGTGAAAAAGAGGGATAACGTATGTAAACACATCATGATTATAAAAAGAGAGGAAGGGAGTGTACATAATAAGATTCAGCACGGTTAAATCAACACACAAACTGTACAGTGACCATTCCAAGTGCAAAAGGCGGAATAATACTTAACCTACTTCATTACAGTATTGGTATGTAGTTTAGTGTACTTTATATTGACTTTACGTGCTAAAATATTTTTAATTCTTTTATGCGGGTCTAACTTATTGACTCTACTATCTGAACATGGTGTATGTTTCTTATCATTTTTACAATTGGATGCATTTGAAATCGATGACGTTATTCGCCCAGTGTGACATTTACATTGTTATTCTTTTCTGTCTATAATTTTAAATTGTTCGCTTGTATTTTGCGACCACCAGAAACATTATAAAACACGTCTAAATGGTACTTGTCGAACTTTGGGTTCTTTACGATAATATATTTCCAATATAAAATTTCTCCTATTAATACTATAGAAGCTAATAAATAGCCAACTATAATGGCAATAAAGGCACCTTGCAGCTTATAAAGATTGACTAATGCCTTTTCAGATTCCGTTTCCTGTCGTATCTCCATAATTTTTGACCATTCCATCACATCGCTCAACCACTTTTTGACTAATCCAATTTCTATTAGACGTTGTACCTGAAAACATTTAATGTGTAAGAAACATCATTATTAAACAATTTCATAGTAATTTATAATGAAAGCGAAAGGTACCAAAGTATCAACGCGTGGTTTTAGCGGTGAATTTTTCTCCATACCGAGGGCTATCGGCATATTTATGGCGCACTCTTCCATGATGTGCAAATTATGTTTCACCGACGGATCCTCTTTCGTTTTGTCCTCTCTTTGTTCCTTCTCAAGTATCTGTCTCTTCACGCGGGCATATTGAAGCAAATATGAATTCTCGTAGTAACAGAAAGATCCATTCGCTACTTTCTCAATGGCTTCACCTTCATTCACAATCAATTGAAATTTGTAACCAATTTCTTGACTGGTCCGATCCGATGATGTAAGAAAGAACTGTTTGCTCTCTTTGTCCCATCCTCCGACATCTATAGAACTTTTGGCTAATTGTGTCAGTGCGTCGATAGTAACTCTGTGTTCGAGTTATGATATAAATAAGTCGATTAATTTACTCTTGACTATATAACGAATGCCATAGCAAAAGTATAAGCACACTTCAATAAAATCTTGACTTTCACCTGGCCACTGGATTTGCAAGCGTGGCAGTCATGCTAGCTCGATAAGCAACTGCAAC
This sequence comes from Andrena marginata, assembly GCA_963932335.1. Taxonomy (NCBI): domain Eukaryota; kingdom Metazoa; phylum Arthropoda; class Insecta; order Hymenoptera; family Andrenidae; genus Andrena; species Andrena marginata. The sequence goes on from OZ010660.1 coordinate 31,367,499, forward strand.
CAGAATGCTATAAATCCACCACCACCCAATAAATACTCGTACTGCCCAAGGGTTAGGTAAGCTAGGTAGTGAAACTTGGAACAACATGCTATAAGTACATAATATACTATTTTGTATCCCTGTAAACAAATATAGTCCCTTCATTTCCTTCTTCATGGACGTAGTTAGCATATGCATTTTACTCTTGTACAAGCTTATGTGCTTTTTATAAAATTCCGATAAGAAGTAAAATGCAATGCCTCCCAGAATCAATGTAAGGAGAAGTGCAATCCAGGTATAAAGTCTGTAAACCAAAATATGTACGTTTTTTTCCATGTTTTCTTTACACTTCATTCTATTTGCACATACTTAAACGGAAGTATTAGAAGTTTCCATGAATTTATCGTCAAAGACTCTGGTGTCAGGAAAGTGAGGCATTCTGTATTGTATGGGATAGTTAAATCAAAATAATTCAGGTGCTGTAATGTATAATGTAAATCGCCCAGATAAAATGCAGCCTTCCCTTGCATGGCTTCGCTTATAAGACCTGTGTAGGTTTGATTGTCGCCTTCAGTGCCCCATTTCTCAGAAGCAATGTTGTGTGGCATATAATACTTTGGTTTGAAGTTCATTGCTTCTGATATCGTCTGTATTAGCTAAAAAGTATGATTGGTAAAAATAAAGGGCACCAAGCAGTTTGTACAGTACGTACTTCAAATTCTATCCCCAGAGCATCTGTATTATTACTTGGCCTCTTGTTATAATAAGCTCTCGACTTCTCAGTTACAGCTGGAATATGCTCAAAAACAGCAATTCTGAAATTTATATTAATGCCCCCTTAATCTAACACAGTCGAAATATTTTCATTCATTTACCTTATATCTAACTTAGCTTTACTACTCGACTTCGTCCTAAATTTAGATTCTGATTTTATGAAAGAAAACAAATTTTTTGTGGAAATAGTTTTGGATTAGCTAGGCATAATGAGCTGGGACACATTTCGTCACCCCATAGTTTAGCGTTAGAAAGTTTTTAGGCGACAGACAAACACACAAACCTATAGAAGCTTTCTGCTTTATATATTAAGATACTAACCGTAAATGTTTCTTTTGTAGATCTGTGGTTTTATCCGTAAAGTGATTCATATTGTAGCGTAATTTGCCTTGGTACCATGTATTTATGTACTTGGTTTTTGTAAACGATTTTCTGTGAGCAGGGAAATACACGGTATCCAACTCAATTTTTTCTTTAGGTATTTTGTCACCAGAACGATGCATATACGCATTGTATCGACGTATGAAAACTACATTAATTATTCTATTCCACAAGTAGCGCAAATTCGGTTGAAACAGTCGATGGTCGTATAAAAGTAAGAACAATCCACGAGTATCAATTAGATGTTCCCTAGAACCAAGGCATAAGAAATTGATTTCATTTTTTGCAAGAGACGTTGCGCGTAACAGGTTTCCCCGGTTTAATGTGTGCTGGTCGGGATCGATCAGTCGTAATAAACCGGAATAGGTGAAGTAGTGAATAAAATAGACATCAGCAAGAGACTCATCGACTTAGAAGTGATAAGGCGTGCATGGGGCCCGAATCATACTGAAAATTATAATTTACATATTTTTTATTAGATCTTCATGGAACTGTTGTCCATACATTGGCGAGATTCTCCCGATGAAAACGAGTTCGCACACGGCATAATTCGGACTTTCCGAATCCACATTGCAGTGTGTAAATTATACAAAGTGTCTCAAAATTGCGGACTTCCCGGAACAGACAATATCCTGAGGCAAAAAGACATCGGAAAGTCCTTTATCGTTTTGGGATCCGAGGCTTCGTTCTCGAGATATTAATAGTTAATTATTAGCGGTACAAGTTTACAGCCGAGTCAGCTGAGCGCGCGGTAGCGTTCGGTCGCACGCATACGGGCGCGTGTAATCCTGCAGATATACTTAGGTTCACACAATCAGTAGAGCCGACAGCGCTGGTTCAAGTCATGAAATGATCCAGCGCGGTTTTGACTTTAAAGTTTGCGCCTCGGAATTTGGACCGCTAATATTTAATTGTTATATAATATCTCGAGAACGAAGCCTCGGATCTCAAAACGGTAAGGACTTTTCGATTTCTTTCTGCAAGGGGATATTGCATATTCCGGAAAGTCCGCAAGTTTGGGACACCCTGTACTTTACGTGCAGCCGGCACTACGCTGTTTGGTCTTATTTTGCTTTGGGAAAATGTCACCAATCCATCGGTCTTATATTTTCGTGAAAATGTACGAAAACTATAAACATATTAATTTTTAGTAGTGAATTTCTCATTCGGTTCATCGATTTTACTGCTCCCGGTCGCCGATGTAGGAGTGGTGGGAATGATCACGTATATTAAGCTGGCGTAGCCATTTGAAAAGGCCAACGCAAAATTAACACGATATTTTTTTTACTATTTATTTGCTAATTATTTGCCAAAGAATTAATTTTCGAGAAACAATAGGGCCCTTTACACGGGCGATCCGGCACGGGGTCCGGCACGCGGTTCGGCGCGAGATCCGGCGCGCGTTCCGCAAAAGTAAGTGAAACAGGATCGCGGCGGTCCTTCACGCAGGCCAGGAGGTCGTAGCCGTCACTACTTAGAGACAGCGAGTTCGGGCCCCCATTTCTACGTCGACTCCGCATGCTTTTTACACGATCCACCGCAGTGGTGTATTGTGTACTACCTGTTCGATGTATATCATCGATCTGCGAAACGATCGGCAAGACACGATCGCGATATACGTTCGCGAAAAGTATCTCAAATTCCTCGATATACCTGGCTTATAGAGGGTATCATAAATGCTGTTACTGTAGGGTACACTGAAACATCTGTTTTTAGGAAGCTACATTTGGTTGACCTGAAGGTGCTATAAATTCTGGAAATGGTTTATGACTCAGTTATAACGACTGTAAAATGTTACAAGGGTACATTAAAAAATGTCCAAATGTTTCCCCGACAAATGAAATTGCAGTTAACACATTCCCTGTTGTGACGATCATGATTATTACTAGTAATGGTAATAATTACCATGTCATTGCTTGTTTTAATATAAAAACTATTATTGATAGACGATAAATACACTTAAGATAAATGATGAAGGGATGTAATGTGCAAGATGTTTTGAAGAAAGGGGGTATGTTATCCGTATATATAGCCGGATGTATGTTATCTAGTAATCCCTTCAACGAATCTCTCCTCCTATTTTTACTGAGGATTTGAATATATGTATATTAACGGTATTTAATCTACCTTTCTGTATATTGCAAGAATTCAGAAGTTAAAAAACCGTTGGCAACCAGTATAACGTACGCACTGCAGCCAACTGCCTTACTGTCGGCTAAAATCGTTCGAATTCGTCTCCTCGGCCGTGAAAATTGTTCGTTCTGTCGCACTGCGATCTACGATAACATAAATACGCATGGAAAAATCTACTAATAAATTGACATCTCGTATCTCACCTCATATTTTGATATAATCGTAGACCCTTGGACACGCGTGATATCTACCAGTGTTCGGTATACAGAATCGGTAATAAAGACTATACACTTGGTTCGCTGCAAGATTTCTTCCATGATATTTTCTACGGCGGATTTCAAATTTTCCTCGTTTCCCTCGCATTGATAGTCTTTATAAAATCCACTATACAGTTTCAAACATAAATAATTTATCTTCGTTCGAATACAATTTAATATAAATCATTATCTATCTCATCGTTAATTTTATACATATACAGGGTCGTCCACTTACAAGGGAACACCGCGAACCCAGACTTACCGATTGGAATGCAACTTTGTGGGTTTTTAGAGTGACTCAAAACAAGAACAACGGTGTGTTTCATTTGTGCTCTATCGCCCTTTAAGGGGGTGAAAACTAACCTCAAAGTCAAATTGGCATTTCCACTTTTTCGCGTATAACTCTCAAAGTACAACAGACAGGAAAAAATGTTTCAAACCAAAGTTTAATGGTGCAATAAGCGCTACAAAATAACGTTAACAAAATTTTTGAAAAAGTTTTTTCTTAAAAAAAATTTTACCTCGCGTTATTTTTAACAATTTTTCCATTTACATAATAACTAAAAATATAGGGTGTTTTTTAATGAATTCAACCGTGTATATGAATTGTATAATACACTATCGGCTTATGGAGTTACACGATGGCAAGTACACGGTGCGAACGATTGCACGCTCACAACACATAGTAAGTTGCATTCAAAAAAGTAAAAAAATTACGCCAAGTACATGAAAATCAAATAACTCACAAAAAATAGAACATAATAATATAAATCACAAAAAAATAGAAGAAAATATACAACAAATAAATCACAAAAATAGAAGATAATAATATCACAAAAAATAGAAAAATATACAATACAAAAAAAGATGTGAAATCAAAATGAGCTGCCAGTACATACAGGTGCTTTCCAACTGCGCTTAAGATGACACAACTACATACACACAGCTAAAATGCTGTGTTCATACATTCTATTACTCATATCGGGGGCATTTTATTTATCCCATCAAAAAGAATCCCATTTAAAAACATTGTCGTAAATTAATTAATAGCTTTACAAAGTTAATGATATACAAAAATTGCGCCAATTATAACAATGGCTATTTATACAAAGAAAAAAATGTATTACATAATATTAAGCAGATATATTTTTATGCAAATAAATATTTTAATACGAATAAATATTTTATTCAAAATACTTGGCGCTGCGATCTAAAATACATAAACATATACATATACATACGAGTATTAGAAACGCTGTCAGATGTATTCTACATATATTTAATTCGAATAGCATACGTAGCATATGCTTATACACACATTCACGAACGTACGCACACGAAAGAAAAAAAAAGATTATTGCAATTTATACATATTTATTCAGTTTAGCAATACCAATTCGTTTGTACCACGAAAAGTTTAGAATCTAAACGTCAATCATCAAACGTCATCTATCACGTCAAAGTAATAAGAGGCCAGGAAGGAAAATTGTCGGTCGGTGTTTTTTCTAGTGGACAACGGGGTTTTTAGCCACTAACATTGTAACCTTCCACACAAAACTTTCCCTCGCCATATTTTCTGTTGAAAACATATTGACCGACAACTTTTTTCTGTTGATTCTTATTATTTTTGGAGTGGTTGGTAGTGTAAAAGGAAATAAGTAGAAGAATCAGAATCAGAAGTACTTTCTTTACGAAAACTAATAGTCTATTAAATACCGAAATTTAAAGGTATCAATATTTTTCCACCGATACCCGATTAGTATCGATACGTCTATTTCGATCCAAGTAACGAGTACAAGTATTCGATACCATGGTATTATCGATTCAATCCTACCCGGAGCATGTGTATGATAAAACTACACTCCATTCCATATAAGACCGGACCTACGCCCCTACCGATTTGCAAGCGATCTGCACAGCTCTCACGGATCTGACACACGCGATTGGTCATAGCACTTTCCCTGCCGGGTTCCTTCCAATCAACAGTACATCCCTGCGCGGAACGAGTCCGCTCTAGAGTGGAATGCAGTGTATGCAGTTATTTTGGCCTGCACACTGCACAGACAAACCGGAGCGTGTGTAGCAATGTTCAGTTGTCGTGATGCTGACCAGATAGAAAACGTGTCAGGATTTATAATCTATACACTCTAATCAAAGTTGATTGGATCGATACCGATACTATTGATGATAGTCAATCAGTTCGATACCGAAGTACACTTAGTACAATTAGTGATCGGACCGATACCAAATAAATACTGCCCGGATTGATACCAGCCCGGAAATTATGATGCGGTATCGAGTATTACCTTTATACACATTTGATACTTCTATGAATGTATCGATATCCGTTTGATACCGCCATAAGGGTATCGATACCCGTTTGATACTTCACGAAAACATCGATATGTACTCGTTTGATACCTCACGAAAGTATCGATACCTATCTGATACCTCTATGAAGGGATAGATACCCATTTGATCCGAAAGTATTGTGAAAATTGCAATATCCCTTTCGTATCTTCCGAAATTTTAAATATTTATTTAACATTTCACCGAAACGTTTATGTTTATCTGATATTTAAAACAGTTAAAATAATAACGGCAATAATATTAGATTAAAGTGCATACTTATTTTCCTCTCTAAACGACATCAAATGGGTATCGATGCTTTCGTAGAAGTATCGAAAGGGTATCAGAATTTTCATAGAAGTATCAAATGTGTATCGATACTTTCGAATCCAACGGGTATCGATCCCTTCATAGGGGTATCAAACGGATATCGGTACTTTCATGAGATATCAAGCGGGTATTGATTCGGTGTAAGCACTTTTCGATTTCATACCGATTCAAGAAGTATCAGTATCGGAAATTGATACCAAGTAGGTATCAAAAATTTCATTACCCAGGTATTTGTACCTACGGTACAAATAGAGTATCATTAATAGTATCGGTATCGATCAAATCACTTAACACAGTAGGAAATATTGATACATATTGAAATTTTAAGTATATTTGGTATCAATTATCGATACCGATTCTTTTTCAATCGATACCAAACCAATACTATACTGAATCAAACTCCCTTTGATACTTCACGAAGGTATCTATACGATACCCGTTTGACACCTAACGAAAGTATCGATATGACACCATTTAACGTTTCGAACACTTTTCTAGCTAATAATAAGTCTAATATGACTAAAACGTCGCCTGCGCACTGCACAGGTTTACCGGAGCGTGTGTAGCGGGCTTTAAAGAAAAGCCTGGCAACTCTGGTCCTGCCTTACAAAACACGCACACTACCGCAGCTAGTGGTCGTAAGGTGAGGGAATTGCTCATGGCGTTGCTCTTGGCTTTGCTCGTGAGCAGCGTTGTCAGAAGAAATTCCCTCTGAAGGAAATACTACGACGTCACATTACCCCAACTACCACGTTACACCTATCACGTACCCTCACTTGCACCATGTGACTTGAGTTGCGTTCTCCATTACCATCTGCTTTTTCCCCTTTCCCCCTCTCTTTTCCCACGAACCTGGTAACGTTGCTCGTCAGCAATGGAGAACGCCCTTGTCCGCCACAGCCCAGTTGAGCAGGCCTGTCATAGGTTTTCATACATTCAGCTCTATACTAAGTGGAGTGTGAACTCCTATCCGAAGAAGTACATACATAGAGGCGACAGCAGTTCGAGGGCAATGGAAGATAAGTGGCGAACCTACTATTACTGCATAGTAGGGCTGTAGATTCCCGGGAGATCGGGTACCCGTGAGATACCCGGGAAGAGAAAAATTTATCGGGTAGGCGCTACTCGGGTAAACTACCCGAGATACTCGAGACACCTGAGATGTCGCAGAGTGCCGTTCCATAATTGATGGATGCCTCACTGAGCGTCATAGCCTTCGGGTCGAAGGCTTGGACCCCCGGGGAGACAGGAATACCCATTAAGAATTGAAAAATCTCCAATTCTGCATTTCTCATCAGATTTATGCGAAAACGACGCCAATCGATTTCTTATGTTTCTCCAATGAAAATAACACCAATAATGACATCATTCTTACCATGATGAAAGAAATTACATAAAAAAATGATTTGCATAATTTCAAATTGGCTTCGTTAGAAATAGTCCAATTTACATGAAATTTGGTATGATTTTCATCGGAAAAACATAAGGAATCCATCTATAGGAATCACTTCTATATCGATGCGATAAAGAGTTAAGAATTATTTTATTTCTGAATCAGGTATGAATCCTCGGCCGACCGCAGCGAATCGAGATCGGCGCCCCGGAGTTGAGGGTAAAATATTCATTACAGTATATTAAGAAATTCTTTATTGTTCATTGTATCGATACGAAAGTGACATTAATAGATTCCTGGCGTTCTCCCGATTAAAATTATACTAAATTTCATGCAAATCGGATTACTTTTACACAAGGAATACAAACTCCATAAAATTCGGTCAGGCACCACGGAAGGTTGACCTCGCCACGGAGTGCCAGGCGGCATCTTTCTGGCACGCGTCGCTCCAGAATCACTTTGTAAGTTTTCGGACGTCCCGAGTATCTTGGGTAGTTTACTTGGGTAGCGCCTACCCGGGAAATTTCCTCTTCCCGGGCCTCTCACGGGTACCCGGATGCACAACTGTACAGTATGTATTCAGCTGTAGAAGTACAGTATTGCCTCCCTGAGGGCTCGCTGCTCGGGACCGGCGTCGAGCCCACATCGTGAGCGGAGCCCTAATTCCGAGTTTCGTTTCTCACCTCTTTCTGGCCGAAGGGGGAGGGGCGGGCGAGATGGAACGCTTTGTGTGCGCGATGGGCACGAGCGCTCAGATGGAATCGAGACTGTTCGACGTATGCGCGCGACGGTCAAATAGCCAGGCACGGCACGAGTCTTTTTTACGCCCTAGGCGAGATTGCCAAATTCCGCCATATATTATAATACATTTAATTGAGCTTCTTCATGTCCTTACTCTTAATTTTTACTCTTAGTTTAAAACCGTTGTAGTATAATTTGTAGTATTTAATTTAAAAATTTATTTTCAACAATGCCAACAATGAAAAGACCATTTTGCGCTTCTTATCAGCTTTACGCCCCAGTAGCTGCCTAATTTTGCAGATTAAAGTCATAAATAATCTCAAATAAAAATGTATTATAATAAAGGGCTCAATTGAACAAATTCGCCTAGGGCGCAAAAAAGACTTGAGCCGGGTCTGCGTCAAGATTTTGCGAAGCGGTTCCCGTGCTCACCGTCAGCGCTCGCGACCATTGCGCACGTCCGTCGCGCAAGCAAAGGACGGAGTGTCAGACGTCCGAAAGACGGAGCGAGACCAAACATCAACGCGTCGTCTGTCTCGTACCGTCCGCGCTCGCTTCCAGTGTCTTTCACTCGCTCTCGTTTCATCTCGCTTTCGCCGAACCAGAGTGAAATAGAAGTGGTGGGGAAAAGCCCATATCGTGTACACCAAACCGAGCCCACAGGGAGACAATACTGTATTCAGGAAACGAATGCCATTCTCCGGCATGCATTTTGTGGTGGTTGGAGCGATATCTGTTTGGCCGAAAGCAAAGCCTATAGGTACAAGGGGGAATCGTGAAGAAATGGCAATGCAGAAATTGTAACGTAATACTTTGAGTGGCGCAAGGTTTTGAACAATGCTCCTTTATGTCACTCGGGCCTTTCTCAGCGATCGCATTTGCTGGAACAATGTTGTACAAAAAAAACTACGAACCTGATTTGTTTTCAAAGCAAACATTCAGGAACCCTCAGAGAATAGTTTCGATGCTCTCCAGAAAATGTCGACACCAGAATACACTAAAATCATGCACAAGATGTGCATAATTCCCTCGGCGTAATAATACGCCAACGCCACTCAAAGTGTTAAACACATGAAACTGTTTTAACCGGTGATTATTAGCATTACATACTTTTTACCGACCACGAGGATGATTTGCAGAAGGAAAACGAGGAGCATTGTCGTTTGAACTGGAATGCAACATAAAATCGAAACAATAGACGGGTTATATACCGATTCATTTACCCTTTGGCTGTACGATCAAGATAATCGAATATTCTCGAATGTACTTTGCCTGGAAATTAAGTTACATAAGTAATGCAATCGATAATGGGAATGCAAGTTAGGGAGCTCATCAGTGTCAGTTTCATGGAAAAGGTCATGGGTTGAATTTATTTTTATTTCGGACGTAAAACACAAGGGCGGATCCAGAGAGGGGCGATAGGGGCAATCGCCCCCCCCCCCCCTCCAATAGTAATAAAATAGAAAAATATTATAACATTGTGTACTATTCTGTATAAATAATTAATGTGAATTTAATTATTTAGGCTATAGTATCATAGAGACATTAAAATATAAATTACAAGCAAATTTATAAATCTTGTAAAAGAAGGTTAAAAAATGTACTTATGTACTTTTACATATTTCGCTCCCTCCAAGAAAGGCTCCTGAATCCGCCACTATTCAAAATTGCCCCAACTTTTTTAAATTAAAATATTTTATGATATTACACGGAAAGGACGGCAGGAGCTTTTTAGCCTAGGGGCGCAAAGTTTCAAAATTCGTCCTTGATTTTATGGCGGTCATCGAAGAACAATACAAGTTCAAAATATAATTTCAAGTTGAAAGATAATCGATATTCCCAATAGTCAACGTTCAATATCTATTGATCGTTAAGGCGTTAACAAATTATACATAAAAGGGCCCACCCATAACTGTAAGGCAGTCATTTAATTTTGATAAAATATAACATATGCGTCGGCCTCACATAACCCGAATCATAATTGTTTTTTCAGAGTTATTTATTATATTCTTAAATATAATGTATCCTCCAAAAATGATTTTATTAAAATAGTAATACAACGTCAATTTTAGTTCTATTATATTTTTAAGTTACTAAAAGGTCATTAACATTTTTAAGATATTGTCTGATGTTTAAAGTTGCCCACTTGCCATAGGGCAAGGTGATACCCTGACCAGTCCGCCACTGCAGATTATCTTATTACGGGACTGTTTTACCAGTGGCGGATTCAGGAGCCTTTCTTGGAAGCGACGAAATATGTAAAAGTACATAAGTACATTTTTTTAACCTTCTTTTACAAGATTTAAAATTTGCGTGTAATTTATATTTTAATATCTCTATCTGATACTATAGCCTAAATAATAAAATTCACATTAATTATTTATACAGAATAGTACAAAATGAGCATAATAGTTTTCCATTTTATTACTCTTGGGAGGGGGGGGGGGGGCGATCACACCCCCTCTTGATCCGCCCTTGATTTTGAAATTAATTTAATATCGCTACTCACGTACTTAGAGCATATACTATGGAGGTCTCATTGAAAGCTTGAAACTGTCGCCAACATGGTGCGAGAGAGAAAGACATGTGCGAGCGAGAGAAGTATATGTCCTATTCGACCGTAATGCTCAAGCGCCGATATCGTGCGGGAGAGAAAGACAGGCGATTGAGAATCTATACTTCTCTCTCTCTCTCTCGCACCAGTTCACACGTCTTTCTTTCTCGCACGATATCGGCGCATGCGCATTAAGGTCAAAAAGGACATATACTTCTCTCGCTCGCACCAGTTCGCATGCCTTTTTCTCTTGCGTGATGTTGCCGACAGTTTCGAGGCAGTCACTCTAAAGCAATGATACCTCCATGTATATATACTCTAAGCTCACGTATGAGTGATTGCTAATTTTCTATGCGTGAGGGTTGTTTCAAGCCTCTGTGTTTTAAGGTCACCCTTCACTTTCGGTGTTAGGGAAAATCTTAGAGCATATATACATGGAGGTATCATTGCCTTAGAGTGACTGCCTCGAAACTGTCGGCAACATCACGTGAGAGAGATTGAGAGAAGTAGATGTCCTATTCGACCGTAATGCGCAAGCGCCGATATCGTGCGACAGAGAAACACATCTTGCGAGTGAGAGAAGTATATGTCCTAATCGTATCGTACCAAAAATGAACCTGAATTTATCACATACTTGTGTGCACGACATACTTTAATTAATTTAATTTATTAAATATTATATATATTTACTTACGAGTAATAGGAAGCCGATTTATCTCGGTTACCACACAACAAGCAATATCGGCATGGCATTTATTAATTTCAACTCGATACATATAACCGTTTTTTAAAAGGTACGTACGAGCGTAAATAACGATATTCATAGTAACCGCGGATGGTTGCCAACGATATCGGTGCATGCGCATTACGGTCGATTAGGACATATACTTCTCTCTCTCGCACCATGTTGGCGACAGTTTCGCGCTTTCAATGAGACCTCCATGTCTATATGCTCTAAGGGGAAAATAGATAGCCATTTTATTTTGGAACGGTAATGCTATTATTATGGATGAAAAAATAAAGAATTACAGGCAAAAACATTTTGCTATCTTTTTCAATTTCTTTCACCCAAATTTTTGCCGCCCTAGGCTGCAGCCTACGTAGCTTATATACACATTCGTCCCTGCATAAAATGTATATTAAATACTACTTCACAAAATGATATTGTTCACATCATAAATATTTACCCAGTGTTATGAACGTAAAAGATTTAATCTTATCAGAACTATGATAGGGTAAATCAACCAGTGAATGACTGAAGTGTTGAATTTATGGATCTTTGAGTTTAATACTTAAATATATTTATGTATAACAACAAAAAATTTTTTCAACAATATCAATAAATAATCTCACTATTTATTGCCATGAAAGATTGGGCTAACATAATGATCTAAGGATCCTCTGTTTTATGAAAGAACTGGTTAATTAGATAGAAAAGAATTTGACCGCGGAATATTTCCAAAATTGATACGAAGATCACACTTCGAACTTATCGGCGAGTGATTAAGTAATGAATTTGTTAAGTCACGCTTCGTTATCGGAGCATTATACATGCGCGAATGGACCTTCATTAAAGTCTGTCGATGACAGCATATATATCACGTAGAACACTTTGTAGTCCATATTGTAATCGTATTCGGTAACCGCGAAATACGCCCGTCGTGCACCAAGGTGAAGTATTTGATTAAAAGGCATTCTTTTGTAAAAAATAACAACATCAATCTAATACTTCGTCGGGCTTTTAGCGATAAGTTTTACTTAATAAAATGCATGAGTATTAGCCGATTTTTAAAATACCTTTGTGCTAAACTACACGTGATTGTGTTATTTGATTGTGCAGCTGCTTCACATCAATGAATACAATAAAGATAAAGAATATGATTCCTGACTTGCCGAAAGGTCCCCTGGAAACTTATAGAAACCGCGCGACATTTGACTGGAAGTTGCTGAAATACAATTTAGAAGGAGAGGATTTTATCAATTTTCAGGTAAATAAGATAAGAAATAATTAATTCTATTATAATGTCAAGCTATTAATTTATTTTACAACACTTTAAATGTTGGCTGCACAAGGCAGATACTATTTCTGATTTCATGTTTTTTTATCGCTTCAGAAAACCTTGTGGGAATTTATAGAGAAGACACCAATATTTCAAAATCGTACCCGCCATTCGTTAGACGAGCAACGAAAGCTTTGTACTCTTCAACTTAAATCGCTAATTGATCATAATGTTGCAGTAAGTGCTACGAGTTACAATTATGGATGAAGAGAATAAACAGCTTTTATTCGTATAATTCATTTATAATTTCCATGTAGCATCCGTTAAGCCATACACATTGGTTTAATATACTGTATCAGTACGATGCTTCAATACCAGTGAAACTAGGTATAACACAAGGCTTGGTGCCATCTGCAATCATGGCTATGGGCTCAAAAGATCAGTATGACATTTTGGACAAGATTCAGTCTGGAGAAGTAAGCACATAAGTACTGTGAGCTGAACATTTTTCGAATACAAGTGTTTCAGAATTCTATTCTATTTGTTGAGACCTTAACCGTTGCTTGAATTTAAAACGACAGTTCTAAATACCGTACGTTTTAAATAAACAATGTATAATATTATTTCCTCCAGAATGTGAGCTGTTTCGCATTAACAGAGATGTCTCATGGAACAAATGCAAAAGGCATGAGAACCACAGCAACGTACGATGTGAAAACAAAGAGCTTCGTCTTACATTCTCCCGACTTTGAATCCGCGAAATGTTGGGCCGGTGGTTTAGGTGAATATCGAGCTGAAAATGTATTTCACGGAGCACAGAGCAAAGCTTCTAGGTGACCAGCAAAAGGCTTATTCTTTCAGGAAAAACTGCAACTCATTCAATTGTATTTGCCCAATTGATCACACCGGATCAAAAGAATCATGGTCTTCACAATTTCATTGTACCCATCCGTGACCCAGCTACTCATATGCCTTGGCCAGGTGTGATCGTTGGCGATATGGGTGAAAAAATTGGAATAAATGGAGTGGACAATGGGTTTGTGATGTTCGATAATTATCATATCCCTCGAAAATGTTTGTTGAATCGAACAGCAAACGTTACAGAAGACGGAAATTACGTGTCATCTGTGAAAAATGCAAGCAAAAGATTCGGTAAGAATTTAGAGAAACTATCGACTACTCGCGTTGCAATCTAACTGGTAAAATTCACGGTAAACTTGATGCAGGTGTATCGCTGGGCGCGTTGTCTAAGGGTCGTGTCTCAATTACATCAATATGCGCAAACTTTGCATCCGTTGCAATGGTTATTGCTATACGATATTGCGCTGTGAGGAAGCAATTTGGACCGACAGATTCAGAGGAATGGCCAGTTATAGAATATCAAGCACAGGTATTTATATGAGTTAAATGAAAATCCCTTAACTGAGATTGCTGCACAATTTAAATTTACCATGAACATATAGCAATGGCGATTATTTCCTCACTTGGCAGCAACCTACGCGCTAAAAATATTTTCAGTTGCGATTGTACGTAACATGTATGAGTTTCAAATCAAACTTATGAGTGTACAAAGCCCAGAAACACTCGAAACTGAAGGTATGGAAATGCATGCATTGTCGTGTGCAGCCAAGCCACTATGTTCATGGACTAGCAGAGATATCCTTCAGGATTGCAGAGAATCTTGCGGAGGACACGGTTACCTAAAAAGTATATAAACCATGGAGCAGTTGCATGTGAAGCATATCGTGCTTTGTTTAAATATCTCTTTACATTTTTACTTCTTATTAGTGTCGCGTTTGGGTGACTTAAGAGCTGAAAATGATGCAAATTGTACATACGAGGGTGAAAATAATGTACTAATTCAGCAAGCGAGCAATTGGTTGCTAAACCAGTGGTCGAACATGATCAATGGGAAGCCTGTCAGTTCCCCTTTTCGAACAGCAGATTTCATACAAGATGCTAATAATATCTTACTACTAAAGTTTTCTTGCGCAACGAGTCATGAAACATTGGAACCAGAAAGTATGGAAGTGATTTTATAATTTAATCTCATTTAGACCACTGTTCACAGATTCTCTATATTTATAATTGTATAACGTACTTCCTGCAGATTTACTTCTATCGTTTAAGTGGTTAATATGCTACTACGTAAAGAAAACGTATGATTGGGCACAAGACTTAAAACGCGATGGTTGCAATAACTTCGACGTTAGAAATAACACACAAGTATTCCACGCACAGACTTTATCTTCTCTGTATGCACAGGTACTGTTTTATTCTTAGTTTTGGGAGCTGCGTGTTATAGTTTATCTCATTGGCATTTTCTTATAGCATACTGTACTGAAATACTTCATAGAATACGTACAAGATTCTTCGTTAAGATCCCAAGAAAGCGATGTGCTAAGAAAGTTGTGTTCGCTTTATGGAGCAGTTGGTTTAGAAAAGAGATTGGGAGACTTGTACGCTGGCGGTTATGCATCACCTAATAGTAACATGGATAATTTATTGCGAAAAGGCATTATAATGTTGTGTAAAGACTTAGTTCCGGAGGCTGTAGCCTTGGTTGATGTCTTGGCTCCACCGGATTTCGTTGTAAATTCACCACTAGGAATGGCTGATGGCGAGGTACGTAAATATCGATTGTATTTTATTTTTTCCTAACTTTTTCTAATTTAATTTCATACACAGGTATATAAACACATTAAAGAATGGATTTTCAAAGACAAGGAGAATTTTGAACGACCGTCATGGTGGAAAATCATAGTACAATCGAAACTGTGATATGTGCATACTCGTAATTGTTTTACAATATTTTTACTATTTTTATAGAATTCGGTATTAAATATCGAGACAATAAAGAATTTGTTACTATACATTCGCATAAAATCTTACATTTTCTGCTCATAATAGCTTTAAGCTTTAAGAAAGTAAGTATCAAAGAAATACTAACGTTATAATTATAGCTCCGTATGCTTCTTAACCATACTTAAAGACTTGTCAGCGTCTGCGAACCATTCATTGTAAACCATATGTGGTTCAAGCATCCAAAACTTATGAAACGATATAGGTTCTTGCGATGCAAGATAACCAATAGCATAGTCTGCGGGACGTGCCTATAATAAACATACAGAACCAGATATCTATTGAATTCATTGCAGTCAAAGTAAATATATCTATAGGTAATAGGTAGGACTTGAAGAGTAGCAAAGAGTATAATACTTTTTTTTAATAAACATTACATACTTGATGGAACAATGGTGAGTGTACAGGTTGCACTCCAATTCTTGCTAAACATATACCAAATAGGTACATATCATCTGGGTGTGTGGGCGATGGACAGACGCACCTATCTGACTGTATCATTTCATGAACCAAAGGTGCAGACACAGCAATTCCAGCTCCACCTGTTAAGTACTCGTATCCGTAAACATTATCCCACGATCGATAACCATATCGTTCCCCAATTGCGAGTGAAGCCTTCGGATTATAGCATGTTAGTAATCGTAATAAACGTGCTACACTGATGTCAAGAAAATTACATTGCATTAATAATCATATTACTCAAAATGTATATTATGTATTATAGAAAAAGGATACTTTACCTGAAAATTGTATCGTCATCACTGATTATTAGCCAATTTAAAGCTTTTTTCTTTAGTATTTTGTCTGCCTTCACTAGAATATTATAAGTCTTTGCACAGTGTCCGTGCGTTGTGTTTGGTACAATAAAAGCATCAGACAAGTACTTATCTATATTGGAAAGAGGTATATTACTTAAACATTAATCAATGTATGAATAGCATTATTTGATCAGACGTTCGTGATCATATAGTGGAATCGAGCGTACCAGCTGAGTCGCTGAAGTAGCCAATATTGCTGGTGTACTTAGCCCATGTCTTCTTGATCACAGGAATTCTTGTAGTGTGATACTTTGCACAAGTTTTCACAGCAAAATATACATTTTCAGAAGATACAGGAGAACTCTTCATTTATAACATCGGTATATAATAAAATGGTACGCACAATGTAATAAATTATATCGTATTTCATATGATACGTGAATAAAAATTGACTTACACATGGATGGAAAACTTTTGGATATGTGGCACATTCAGGACTGGAGACGATACATAATTCAGGTACATGCGTCAATCGTACACCTCTCTCAACTTTTAGAACAAAGGACGCAAATTCATATGACGCATCGATTGAAAAATCATCTTCAGGAGTTTTACCTTCGATAATCTTCTGTATTAAACTGTACTAACAAAGGAAAGCATAGTTTACGTACGTTATTCACATACAATAGAATTATAAAATGTTTTCAAGTGATATATTCCAGAGCGTAGTACACTAGGCGGCGCCTAGTAGGCGCCAAATCGGTTTCCCTGCGGAAATTTGGCAACGTTGCATGTCACTAGAACCACTGAGTTATACCCAGTGGCAGTGGTGGGTAAAGACACGAATTTTCTATTTTATACACGACACGTGTCTTAAATGTCGTAAATGTGTCATAAATGTCGTATATCTGGAATAAACATAACTAACGTATAGGCCGGTATTTATAAACGTGTCTTAAGATTAAGCAAATGCTTAAGCATGAGGCGTCCTCTACTAACCTAGTAACATAGTAAAGGATGCCGAATGCTTAAGCATTTGCTTAATCTTAAGACACGTTTATGAATACCGGCCATAAAACATTTTTCGTATAGGCTATGAAGAAGTGTCAATTTATTAATAATTATAATTCTGAATAGGTGAAGGGTAAAGTAATTGGAAATAAATGTGCGATAATAAATAAAATTTATTTACATTGAAAATTATGTAAATAAAAATATCTGTTTCAGAAAAAATTAAATTGATAAATCAGTATCAAATTTCTTTTTATTAACATAATTTTTAATTTAAACAAATTATATTTATTATTCTAGATTGGGAAACTTGGTGGAGACTTCGCCGAGATTTCAGCCCTCTGGTGGTAAGTTGGCAATCTATTGAAAATAGGTCTGGATTAGACCAAACATTACGAACAATTATTAATCGAAGAAGTCAAAATTTAGTGTTCAAACAAATTTAAAAACTCTCGTTTTTCACAACATGTTTATTTAAACAGATAATCATATGGCCTTCATCGGATTTCGATCGACTCTCAGTAGTTCAATTTTCTGTCCATAGTTGGCGTATCGAAATTCTTGGTTTCCCAATGCATTTATTTTACTAACCTTTCAATATCCATTTTTCGTCAATGTAACTTAATTTAATTTATTTTTTTTCATCAGAATTATAATTATTAATAAATTGCCACTTCTTCATAAACTATACGAAAAATGTATTATAGGATAGTTGTTTTTATTTCAGATATACGACATTTACGATATATTTACGTCATTTGCGACGTTTACGACATTTACGACATTTAAGACACATGTCGTGTATAAAATAGAAAATTCGTGTCTTTACCCACCACTGCCCACCACTACCTACCACTGATTATACCTAGAGACATGCAACGTTGCCAAATTTCTGATAGAAGCCGATTCTGATGCCTAGTGTACCTACCTTTCCAGCAATGTTGATGTCATCGCAAAGCCTGATGCTACGTGTGGATACTTCAATCTTTTATTATGTTCTGCGAAATGGTGTATGATAGTTGGTTCATGATCGTAGAGCGCATGACCGATCCAGACATTCTGCAATGATTAATCCATGTAATAAATATCCACAGGATCAGCAAACTTGTATATTGTGACGACCTACTTTGCCCTCCTTGAATTTAAAAAGAATACCCAACAGCTTACTTAATCTAATAACAGTACTTTCCAGACAGAAGAAAAACCATTTTGAAGCTGGATACATATCCGATAAATGTATCAGTAGTGGTGTTATTGTCCATGATCCATTAATGTTCAACTCGTGAGATAGAACAATTTCAGGGGGCTCCTAATATAATGGATCATTATAAACGTTCTAAAAATTAAATTCAGCACAGATGTAGATCATATGTTACACATACTTTATCGAGGATGTCGGCTTGTCCAATGATATCTTTCCGCAAAACATTAGCATGAGCTGAATGATAGCCTTCTTTTTGACTTAATACCACAATGACTACATCATGGGGATCTGTACAGAAATAATTTTCTTGGATGCATCCCACAGGCTAAGTAATAACTATTATAAGTAATAGTACTTACTTAAAGTATTTGTATCAGCTTTATCCAGACACAATACAAAAAGTATAATATACACAGTGTTTATGACAGACATTACTCTTGAAATAACTATAAATGACTTTATGTAAAGCTAAACTAATAGTTGATATAAAAGAATGTGTAACAATTAATAGTATCTCATTGGAAATACCTACAAAACAAGATGTTCACTACATTTAAACTTTAAATCTTCAAACCCGGCATTACAGACACCAACAACACCAGGGTGTTGACACTCAAGGTATTATTTTGTTATCTTGTCAGCGCCATCTAAACGGGCTGGGGTAAAACTAAATTAGTAGGAGGGAAATTTGAAACGTGGGTTCAGTACTTTCCGCTTAGAGCGAATTCGCCAGAAATGAGCATACTGGCAGATCACTCTTAATCAGAGGTGAGGAAACAGGCATGTGTCAGTTATGTGGAACATAAGTCTAATCCGAAGATTACCGGAGGTGAAGAAATCGGCCGTAAAACATATCCAAAATTCAAAGCAATCGGAGGCAGACACCTGGGAACCTCTCCTTGTAAGTGGAAAGTACTGAACCCACGTTTCAAATTTCCCTCCTATTAATTTAGTTTTACCCCAGCCCGTTTAGATGGCGCTGACATGATAACAAAATAATACATTGAGTGTCAACACCCTGATATGCTCTATATGTTCTAAGGTTTGCAGACGCTTGTCAACGCTATATTGTGGAGATAAACAGTTTTATGATTTTGTATTATTTGATTGAATTTCAAAGTCACAGTATGAATGAGTCAGGTAAAACAAATATTTAATACACCTGCATTAGTATAATATCAAAAATGATCATTCTTTTAAAACTATACAGTAGTGGGCAAAAAAGTTACCACTTTTTTGATCCACTCTATCTCTATTACCTTTTAACATCAACTCGAAACAACAGCATGTGTCCAATATACATATTCTTATAGAGAATTAAAAGCTGTATAAAACCTAGTTATTTTTGAATTTCTTTATCTAACAAACAACTCTACATAACATTGAACAACACACTTTTAAAGTCGACAAACAAGTTTCCACTTTTGAGAAGTAATAAAAGTCTAATATTTTGTGGGGCGCTTATGTGTTTAGAACAGTCTAAAAGTAACCAAAAGTGGTAACTTCTTTGTGGGCCCTAAAAATGTGCTGACTCCTTCGATGCCGTATAAAACTTTTGTTTTATACAGCTTTCAATTCTCCATTAGAATATGTATATTAAATACATACCATGGTGCCAAGTTGATGTTAAAAAATGACAAAAACGAAACAAATTGAAAAAATAATAACATTTTTGTCCGCTACTTTAAGTATTTCCTTTATTATGGATATGCTGAATATGTTCATTAGTTTCTTCCTTTAATACATATTCATTTTATATTTTTTAGAATGCATTGTTATATTTTAAATCAATTAATAATGAATATTTTATGAATAGGCAAGAGAGTTTTTAGAAGACAGGCATTCCGGGATGCATGGCTCGAGGATCCTGACTTTGCATCATGGCTTCAGAAATGTGAAGATCCATACAAAGCTAGTTGTACAGCTTGCAAGAGAAGTTTCATAGCTGGGAAAAGTGAGCTTCTAAAGCATAAAAAAACACTAACCCACACAATAAGAATGCGTAAACGAAGAGGAGAAGAAGAAGAGGAAGAAGAAGAAGAAGGTATAGTAAAGGATTCACTAACCACTTTTGAGAGAAATGTTAGGAAAGCAGAACTGAGTTTTTGTATGGAGACTGTAGAACGCAGCGGAAGTTGTTTGATTCATTTGGTCACTCTGAGATGACCCAAGTGGCATTGCCTGATTCAAACTTTGGAAAAGACGTGTGTCTCAAGAGAACTAAGATCTCTGCTATAATTAGAATGTGATAAATAAATTTATAGTTTTGGAAAGTACAGAGATATTAAATAATAAATTATTTTCAATCTTAATAGACAAAAGCACCAATATTTCCAAAACCAAAAGTTTACATATGCATTTTAGCTAGATACATAAATGATTGTAATGGCGCACCCAGAATTTTATTTTGGAGCGGCCGAGACAGACTATGTGCGACTCGTTGATATTTGTCTCGCTCTGTCTTTCAGGCGCTTGATACAACACCGCTCCTTTTCCATTGTTTCCCTTTTTGTTTGGGGGGGGGGGGGCAGGGTCCCCTTGCCCCCACTGCGTGGTCCACTGAATGATTGGCAAATATAGATGTATTTAACAAAACTAAAAGATATATGGAACATATATCTTTTATATGTCATCATTATACGTCATTTTATATGAAATTTAAAAATAGTAAAATATGCAATGCACCGAACAACAACACACCCGAAGAACAGATAAAAGCAGCAAAGATATATGCAGAAAAATTTGCTCCACCGTTAACAGCAAATTACATACATATTAATAACAATGTAATGGAACTACCATCAATATGGGAGCAAAAAGTCTCAATAGAAGAAATTAAAGCAATAATTAAAACCTTAAAACTACACATGGCACCAGGAGCTGACAACATCACAAATGAAATATTAAGAAGCCTTCCAGATAATATAATAAGCAGTCTTAAGGACATCATATCACAAATTATCAAGCAAGGAGAGATACCAACAGACTGGAAAGTATATGACACCACCCTAATACCAAAATAAAAGAAGGACAGTTATAGACCAACCCTATAAAAAAACTTCAAAAAAGTAAAAAAATACGCCCAGTACATGATAAAATCGAGGACGGAATGGAGTAAGTCACAAAAAAAAATACAAGAAAATATATATTGTAAAAAAAGGTGTGAAATCAAATTGAGCTGCAAGTACATAAAGTTGCTTTCCCGCAGTGTACAAAGGCGACACTGTGTAACACAATAAAAGACAAAAAAAGATGTCCGCGGCCTGGAAGTCAAATACTTGGCGTGGCCAGGCAAGGTATTCTCACAGCATCAATACCCATACCTCCCCCTCGCAGGCTTTCAGATAATTTGTCCATTTAAAACTCGGGCAATATGAATACACTTTCATTATTTTGCCTTTTTAAATAATTCTTATTCAGCGACACCTTGACCTTGCCTGGCCACGCCAAGTATTTGACTTCCAGGCTGCGGACATCATTTTTTGTCTTTTATTGTGTTACACAGTGTCGCCTTTGTACGCTGCGGGAAAACACCTTTATGTACTTGCAGCTCAATTTGATTTCACACCATTTTTTACAATGTATATTTTCTTCTATTTTTTTTGTGACTTACTCCATTCTGTCCTCGATTTTATCATGTACTTGGCGTATTTTTTTACTTTTTTGAAGTTTTTTTTATAGGAATCTCACTTCTTTTTCCAAAGTATGTATGTATTATATATACATAAAATCATCAGTTTAGTTACAAATAAAAAACAGTTTGATGATATACAAATATGTCGCAATTCAAATTTCGGCAACTTACCTTGTGTTTGAGACTGCATTTTGCTTGCAATTCAATGGTACAACGATACATATTTGTAAAAACACGTGGCATCTCAAATTTTAAAAACTTACCTTATTTAACACTCGCAGGTTATAACCTGACTGTAAGCTGTCAAAATTTGGAGTAGATTGCATAGTGAAGATAGCGATTGACGAACGAAACATGTATTAGTTCGTTTCGGCTGAAGGTGGGCGTGTAACACGTATATATGAAGATAGCGATTGACGAACGAAACATGTATTAGTTCGTTTTGGCTGAAGGTGTGCGTGTAACGCGTATATACGTATTATGTTGACGAAAATTTTGATTGGAGAATCAGAAGAAGAAGAAAAAAAAATCTTACCGTTTTCGACAGATCCATGAGACGATATTACGATATCTCTGTCATGCGTGGACCGATTTTATTGAAATTGGTCTTATTCGAAAGCTTATATGCGGTTTACATCATAAAAATGCCTTTAAATTTAGAAAATATTGCAGGCGTGATGAGATAATTAATGAAATAAGTTTCAGGTTAGGTTGGCGTGTACTTGGCGTCGAGACGCTACCGCGTCTCTAGATATCATTAGCCTCAAATATCTTAAAACTAACAGAAAAATAATTAAAAATAGACTTGAACATTATAATGAAAATTCCCTCATATTACCAAATATACAATTTGGTTTTAGGAAAAAATAAATCATGCCAAGACAGCCTTAACTTGTTCACCACAGATATTTATCTAGCATACCTCAAAAGGGAATCCTTTGGATCGCTATTTATTGATGTAGAAGGTGCCTTTGATAATGATAACCCATCAATATTAATCAACGAACAAAATAAACTGAAAATACCACCCAACATAGTTAAATTCATACAAAATAAAATAACAGAAAGAACAGTTCATTTTTACTTAAATGGAACATACATAGATACGAGACATGTAGAAAAGGCCTCCCTCAAGGATCTATATTAAGCCCACTACTATTCAACATATACCTACATAAAATATTAATCCACATAGGAGCAACTGCTCTATCCTTCAGTTCGCAGATAACATAGTAACTTATTGCAGAAATGCAGACAAACTCATAATAAAAAGGAATCTAATATATTCAATAAACATCCTCAAGAAACGACTTAATTCAATAAATTTAAACATATCTGCGGAAAAAACGAAAATAGTGATATTTTCCAAGAAAAGAAAATCCCAAGAATTTAACATTGACATAGAAGGGAAAACAATTTCACTAACTAAAGAAGCAAAATTCCTGGGACTAATGATGGATAACAAATTAAATTGGTTATCGCACATTAAATACCTTAAAGGAAAAGTTATTAAAGCGACAACAATATTAAAATGGCTATCGGGAGTATACTTTGGGGGGGGGGGGGCACGCCCAGAAACTCTATTGCTAATATATAAAGCAACTATAAGAACAAGGATAGAATGTTGTCTACCACAATACATAAATGTAGGATTGTCGGGGTTTCGCCAAAGGAACAATCAAACACACCAGTGCAATAAGAATAATTAAGAATGTAATGATAGAATAAAAGAACAAAGAAATACAGAATATAATAACGTGACTTCGTTCTTAGCACGCTCTCAACGACTATCGAAGATCAACTCGACCGCGCAACACCGCCACCATTCGGCCATCTTCGCCGAACTTCGTTCTCCGCCTATCTCCGTCTTTCGCGCGAGAGTGTATCGGGTTCCGGCCGCTACTAGGGTACGTGTCCCTATTACGGTGCCCTGACGCCGACTTGCTCACGAAGGAATTAATTACTGACTTCTCTTACTTTAACTTTATTTGGTGAAAATTTATATTGGTTTTTTGAACCTTTCTCTTTATTAAGGCAATTTTTTCGTGTTAAAAATGTTAATTTTTCATATTGTTTTAATTGAAATAAAAAAATATGTTTTTGTCCCAATTACGGTGCCCTGAAAAGTGCGTTGTCCGTATTACGGTGTCCTGTTTTGAATAACGTTCCCGCGGTTAGGTTATGTCTTCGAATTTTGAATTGTTCAAAACATTTTTTTGTCTACGAGAGGTGTTTGTATGTAATTTAATATTACCTTTTCATTACAAAACAAAATATGCGAATATAAAGCTTGTTCTTATAACTAAAGCTAGCATTGAATGTGTTAATTACTTTTATGAAACGTCACTTAAAAATAATTGTATAATATTAAAGAAAGTCATAGAAAATTGATAGGAAAGTAAATTACATAATTTTAATTAAATCTTTTATTTTATTTAACATGCATGAATTCAAAAGGGATGGAATTTGATGGATCTCGCTCTCCAGTACAGGTGTCATTAAATAAAGCCACTGAAAATTGATTGAACAGTAAATTACATCATTTTTATTGAATTTTTTTATTTTACTTAACATTTAAAAATTCTAAAGGGAGGGTCTTGTATGGGTATTCGCTCCCAGGTGCAGGTGCCTTGCTATTTGTTGCACGTCTCCTTTGTTTTGTTGTTTGAGTTTCTTTCTTGACAACAGTCTTCGCAGCTCTTATTAATTTTTTCAGTTCCTTCTTCTTTTCTATCTCTTGCTTCTTCTCTTCTTTTTCTCTATACCACCTTAGGCCCTCTTCCGATGTCAAGACTCATGGCAATCTCGTTTCTTTCGGTCGTTTATTTTTTTGCGGAAGTATCTTCTTTGGGCCAAAATATGAAGTCCTTAAATTGGAAAGGTATTTTAGCATTTTCGTTACCTTCTTTGCAATGTGAAGGCAAACCAGTATTTCCTATTGCACTACAGTGCTGAATATCTTCCAATACTTTAGGTTTATCTGTACATATTGTTGCGCCGGGGTGATTCCATCACCGGCCACCCCGACGCAAAGGAAGTATAGAATGACAAACACGAGTGCACGACACAACTATATTTGGATATACAGAGTAATACGGTACAACCCGCACGTCCGAACGCAATGGCGTTCGGTACAAGACAATTTTTGGCGTCGTCCTGATAGTCTTCTCGAAGGGGGTCGATCCTTTTCTGTTTTCCGCTGCGAGCACCAGCAGGCTATGCACGGACCTATACCCGGTGCTCGCAACAATATCTTTCTTTCATTGCTGATACTAGTGGTACAAATTTTATCTGTTTCTTTGGTATTTGTATTAAAAGTATTCAGCACCTTGTTTAAATGCAATTGTTACGTATGTGGAATTTTCCCATACGCCGCTCTCAACCGTGTTTCGAGCTAGCGTCTGCGAAGGGAAAACGCCCTAAAAGACTTTTTGTTTATCACACACCACTAAGGGGGTCATGATCTCGAGCATCTGGATCACGACCATGGGAACGGGAGTGACACAACGACGACCCCGAAGGATTTCCTTATATGGAAATTCCTAACGCATCCCCACTCATTTTTTGGACTATATAAACCCTTTGGTTTCATCCCTCGTCGGTTAAAAGCTATAGAGTCACGCGTAGAGTCACGTCGTGTCACACTCGTACAGAGTTGGTTATATTCAGTAGGATCGGGCTAAAGTCTCTGTCAGAATCATAGTTAACCTCATAGGATCCGCGAGTCCGGTTTATATTCTATTTGGCACTTTGAAATAGCCACTCGTACCCCCCGCATCGCCAGTGCGTCAACACCGTGCAACTAGTGGTAACTTACACACTTTATTTATGTAATTAATCGCGACACTTACATTTGTACAATAACTAATTATTGAATATACGAATGGTGTTCACGTGTAAATCGAGTAGATTCGTTAAACCCATCTCTTACCCAGCGATCCTTATAATATTAGTAGCACTCACCCACTGATACAACTTTACCGCTCGAGTTGTATCAAATATTAATTAAGAGTTACGAGGCATTACTAACATTTCCCGCGACTCCTTGATTTCGCATCAGGTTCGTTCGCAACCTTTCATCCACAACAAGGAATCTTCTCCAACCCAGTGCCTCCCCGATTTTGCATCGGGTTCGTCCACGAAACGTCACCCTCCTACGGCTCCCTGATTTCGCATCAGGTTCGTCCGTATCCTACAGCTCCCTGATTTCGCATCAGGTTCGTCTGTAAATCTACCAACTTCCGAACAGCTCCCTGATTTCGCACCAGGTTCGTCTGTGAATAATCCAACCTCCTAACAGCTCCCTGGTTTCGCACCAGGTTCGTCTGTGAACTTCATCCTAGTGACTCCCCGATTTCGCATCGGGTTCGTTCACGACGTCAATAATCCTAGCGGCTCCCGGATTTCGCATCAGGTTCGTCCGCGCCCCTAACTAACAAACTCATAAATCATATTCCTTGGGAAATACCCTCCTCGCCGGCCTCTTGCGTTGCCGCAGCCCAGGCTCGTAACAGCACTGGTGACAGCGGTGGGATGCTACTGCATTAGAATCGCCGTAAATTTTGGGTTTTTAAATACGTTAAAATCACTCGTAATTTATTATCGACGATATACTAGTTTTCTCTAGTCAAGTCACTTAGTAATTAAAATGGCAACCGCACAGGCGAACGTCTCTTCTAACGATATTATGAACCTGACAGTTTCAATTGCAAACTCAATGTCGCTTTTGACGCAACGGACATGTATACAGAATATTACTATGTCAATTCCAACCTTCGACGGTGAAAATCCACCCTTGACGCGCTTTGCACAAAATGTGGGAGACGGGTTAACTTTGATTCCTGAGGGTACGGAAGCTGAGTATCTTGCAATAATACTAACGAAACTGATCGGCCCAGCACGCAGGTGCACGTTAGAACATAAATTCGAGTCTGTTAAGAAATTAGTTCAACATTTAAAAAAGAGATTCGCGCCGGGAAGAAGTTTGTCGTATTTTCAAGTCGAAATCGCGAAACTAAGCATTCGCGAAGGAGAAAGTCTGCGAAAGTACGTCGACAGGACTAGCGATCTCGTTTATTGTGCGCGCGGAGCTATTCGGGAAAGGTATCTGGATCACGCTGAAGATTTCGTCAAAGAAATGGAAAAGGACGTTAAAGAAAACTTCATCGATGGTTTACCAGATCGAATTTCCTGGAAAGTGTCGGCTCAGATTCAAGACATTAAAACACTTGAACAAGCTTACGACGCCGTGCTACAGATAGATAGAAAATTAAGGAATCGGCGACAGTCGCCCCGTAAAGAATCACCCTCCAGGTGGTCTCGCTGAGATCATTACGCCGAAGATTCTCGCCACCACGACCGTGAAGTGTTGTACCCACTTTCTCCGAGTAGATACGACCAGAATAGGGATCGGTCTCTTAGAACATTTGGTTTTGAAGAGGAACGAGAAGGACGGACACGCACGACGGCGTGGTCTGAAACCCGTCGATATCCTTAATCACATACCGGTCATTCCGTAACACTCTCGCCACCTCATACGGGCCTTTATACATGGGTAAAAGTTTTGTAGAATCGCCGACATTACTAAAATTTCTAATCATTACTCTATCGCCAACCTGATACTCTTCCGCCGGCTTATGTTTCTTATCATAGTATTTTTTATTTGCTTCAAAACTTTTCTTAATTTTCTCCGCAGCCTGATCCCGTTTCCCTACCAAATCTCTAGTCTCTGTAACTTCATCCGCAGCTTCCAACGCATCCTTGAGACTGTCCACCACCTGACCCCGTTGATGCACCCCATAGAATAACATACTCGGAGTCTCTCCCGTTGACTTGTTTACTGTATTGTTACACGCATATTCCACATCGCTCAACGTTTCATGCCAACAAACATTACGCTCATCCGCTAGTTTTGCAATCATAGGTATGATTGTCCTATTAAATCTTTCCACCTGACCATTTGCTTGTGGTGAAGCAGTGGCTACCTTAATATGACGCACGCCTCGATTGTTAGCAAAATTTTGAAAGTCTTGCGCCGTAAAACAACTTCCCCGATCAGAAATAATTTGGAGGGGCCTACTAAAAGTGGCAAAGTAGTTGTTTAAACATTTGATCACTTCCGCAGTATTTGTGGTTTTCGTCGCGTACAATTTCACAAATTTCGTAAACCCGTCCACTACTAAAAAAATATATCGCTTACTGACAGCCTGCTTCTTGGTCATCGGTCCCAAGTGGTCTATATGTATCGTACTAAATGGTTTGTTATCCTTCGGAATCTCGTGTAGCATGCCTTCCTCTTTTCCCGATTTTGGACAGAACGCAATACATTTAAGGCAACTTTTAATGTGATTTTTGGTTTTTTCCCTCATTTTCGGAAACCAATAACTGTTCAACACATTTTCTATGGTCTTATCCAATCCTACGTGTCCCATCTCGTTATGATACTGCTGTAGGATACTCGGTTCTAACGCGGCAGGAACATAAAATAATGCACGATCTCTAAGCTTACGATAAATGAGACCGTTTGCCATTTCAAAAAATTTGTCTTCCGAGTTCTCTAACTTTTCACGAACCTTAACTATTTCAGGGTCATTATCCTGACACAACGCGAGGTTTCTATCAAATGAATTACCATGTATGACGAGAATCTGCCGACTGAGAGCATCTACATGACCCATTCTACAGCCTGGTCTATGTTCTAATACATAATCATAGTTTTGCAACTCCAAAACCCAACGAGCAATTCGCGGGTTGGTATCCTTCATATTTAAAGTTAGGCTAAGAGCCTGACAATCAGTAACAATCTTGAACTGTATCCCAACGAGATACGTTCGAAAACGACGTAACGTGTAAATAATTGCTAATGTCTCCAGCTCGAAACTGTGATATTTGGCCTCCGTCTCCGTTGTTCTTTTCGAAAAATAAAAAACCGGATGGAACTTCTGATCAGTCTTCTTTTGCATCAAAATCGCACCAAACCCCATCGCGCTCGCATCGCAGTGCAATTCGGTCGTATCCCTCGGACAGTAAACACACAAGATAGGAGCACGCACTAAACAGTCCTTCAGACTATCAAACGCACGCGCTTCCTCCGGGCCAAATTTAAAATCTGTTGTTTTTCTGGTAAGGTCGTACAATGGTTTTGCGATCAATGAAAAACCCTCGATGAACTTCCGAAAATATGAGCATAATCCCAGAAAACTCTGTACATTCCGAACGTTTCGCGGGATTGGAAAATCCTTAACGCTACTTATTCCCCGCTCTGTAGGCCGAATGCCCTCACCGGTTACTACATATCCTAAATACTCTAATTCTGTCTGCAAAAATCTACATATATCCAAACGCAACTCGAGCCTATTCGCGACGCACAAACGGAAAACCTTTTCCAACACCCGTAAGTGATGATCTAAAGTGACAGTCGCAATGAGAAAGTCGTCCAGGTATACAGATACATCCCCCGCGGCTATCAGGTCTCTAAACACCTGCGTAATAAACCTTTGGAATATCAAAGGCTCGCCCTTCAGGCCAAAAGCCATCTTCAGGCACTCGTATTGTCCCAATGGCGTAACAAACGACATATACTTAATCGAATCTTCGTGCATTTTGATATGAAAAAATCCGTCCTTCGTCTTTGCAAGCAGTTGGCAACGAAGAGCAAATTGACAAGGTCGTTAGTGCCGCACGCCTGTTGAATTCAAGTAGATGACAGCTAAATAGCAACCAGGTGAAGCGTTGGATATCACCGCCCTGGACAAGATAGTTGGTGCTGTCAATTCTGTAGCAGCAGAGGCGTGTGCACGGTGCACCAAACAGCACCAGGTGACATCATCGTAGGACGTCACCGCCCTTCAACGATATAGGTGGAAGCATCAGTTATCTGGACTGCCAGTATCGCCAATCTTCCGTACAAGTTCACCTTCCCGTAAGTCGTTCTTCATTTCTTTGATTTGCGTAGACATCAAACCAACATGGAAGAATTAAAGTCACTCATCGCCAGTCGCGGTCATACCAAGGCAGCTCTGACTCGTTTTAAGCATTTCTATGACACATTTGGTAGTGACACAGATGTTGATGTGTTAGAAAAGCGTTTGCATATGAACGCTCCGTTGTACGACAAGTTTGATCAAATTCAAATTCAAATTGAGGCGTTAGTTTCCGGAACTGATCAGGAAGCTACTCACGCTGCTGATCGCGACACTTTTGAAACGATATATTTCGAAATCATGACAACGGTCGAGAAACATATATCACGCATTCGCATGCCACAAGGGCATCAGAAGCTTACATCTCCGGGCGTTTCATCCATGCCTTTGATCACAGACACACAAGAATTGCCGCGACTCCAAACCATAAATTTACCAAAATTTGACGGTGATTATAGTCGGTGATTGAAATTTCGCGAAACGTTCGAATCGCTCATAGTAGGAAACGCAAAGCTTACTGATATTCAGCGCTCCATTATTTAAACTCGGCTTTAAAGGGTCCAGCAGCACGTGTGGTACAAACTCTGGGTGTTTCTAATGCAAATTGCAGTGCGGCATGGGCTGCATTGAAAGAACGATTTGAAGATCCCAAGGCGTTGATTCACCACCACGTAACGTCATTTTTACGAATAACATCCATTCAAAAGCAATCGGGTTCCGAGCTTCGTGAATTCATAGATAATGCACGTAACCACATTCGCGCTTTGGGTGCATTAGGCGAATCAGTTGACTTTTGGGATACATTAATCATTTTAATTTTATCAGAAAAATTGGATTCAGTAACTTTTAAAGAATGGGAAGAAGAATATATCAAATCTTCGAGTGCAGTGACATTTCGTGATTTCACAAAATTCTTAGAGCAACAAGCGAAACTTCTTGAACGAACAGCTTCGAAATCATTAGGTACTGTAAAGAAGTCTTCGCCTAAACAAGGTGATAATAGCAAGCCATTTAATAAATTTCAATCACATGTAGCAAGTCATGTGGCAAGCACGACAAATCAGTGCGTACTTTGCAACGGAGAACACATGTTACAATATTGTTCCCAGTTGAAGGCAATGTCTCACGCGGATAGGCACGAGACTGTTAAGAAGCTACGATGTTGTTTTAACTGTCTCTTACTCGGGCATAGCATCAAGGCTTGTACGCGTGGAAACTGTCGAAAATGTGGTAAAAAACATCACACTCTCTTACATATCGAAAATGTGATTGCGAACGATGCAGACTCTGCGCAACCTTCAACCAGCGCTGTACCACGTGACGCTCCTTCCGAATCTTACGTATCTAACACCACTAGCTTATCATCTAATTATACCGTTTTATCAACGGCAGTAGTACTTCTCGAAGACAGTCAGGGCAACGTACATGAATGTCGAGCGTTATTAGATGTAGGATCACAAGCCCATTTTATCACAAAATCATTTTGTGAAGATTTCGGAATTACTCACACTCCTGTTAACGCAAATGTCATTGGATTAGGCAGGTCGGGTAATAGCATCCATTCAAGGGCGAGAGTAACAATGAAGTCTAGGTGCAATAGTTTCCGGGCAGATTTGTCGTGTTTTGTTATAAAAGACATTACAGACGATATGCCGAACGTACCTCTTGATCGGATGAGCATCCCTATACCTGCGGGCACTACACTCGCTGACCCAGACTTTGCGAAGCCTGGTCGAGTTGACCTGCTAATCGGCGCCGCCCTTTTTTGGCAATTGCTTTGTGTCGGTCAACAAAGGATTGGTTCCAGTGATTTAGTGTGGCATAAAACTCGACTTGGTTGGATATTAGGAGGACAGTTAAGCGAGAATTTGGAGAATAAGACCAAGGATTCTAACGTTTGTCATGCAGTGTCGAACGAAGGTTTACAACATGCGATTTCACAATTTTGGGAAATTGAAAACCACAGTTCGACGCATCAACACATTTCAAAGATCGACGATTGCGAACGGCATTTTAGTGACACGACAACACGTGACGCACAAGGACGTTACGTAGTTAGCATTCCCTTTAACGATAGAATTGCCGAACTCGGTGAATCGAAGAGTCAAGCTGAAAGCCGATTACTTAGTATAGAACGTAAACTATCTCGAAACCTGACTTTACGATTGCAATATGTGCACTTTAGTAATTAACTTACCACTCTAGTATTGCAATATGTGCACTTTAGTAATTAACTTACCACTCTAGTAATTAACTATGAGCATCAAAGATTGTTGCATGCAGGTTCTCAGAACACGCTCGCGTCATTGCGCACTCGATTTTGGATTTTATCGGGAAAAAACACAGTAAAGAGGATTTTGCACCAATGCGTTAAATGCTTTAGAGTGAAGCCGACTGGCATGAATTATATTATGGGTAACCTGTCTGCTTCACGGGTGACACCTGCTCGACCCTTTAGTACCTGCGGAGTGGATTACGCTGGTCCGGTGTTATTAAAGGAAAGGGGACGTAGTCGCGTAACGCACAAGGCGTATTTTTGTATTTTTGTGTGTTTTGTGACAAAGGCTGTTCATATTGAGCTTGCCACGGACCTGTCCACCGATGCATTCTTGAATTGCTTGTATCGTTTTATAGCGTGGAGAGGGCGTATTCAACATATCTACTCTGACAAGGAGACAAACTTTATAGGTGCGAAAAACGAACTAAATGAGTTGAGCAATTTATTAAGCAGTAAATTGCATGGAGAACAAGTAGAGAATACACTATCGCGAGAAAAGATTCAATGGCATTTCATACCACCACGCTCACCACACTTTGGGGGTCTCTGTGAGAGCGCGGTAAAATCTATTAAACATCACTTAAAGCGAGTCATAGGTGAGCAACGAATGACGTTTGAGGAGCTTTATACAATGTTGGCGCAAATTGAAGCGTGTTTGAATTCCCGTCCTCTTCATCCTCTTTCTTGTGATCCTAATGATCTTACCCCTCTCACGCCGGGACATTTTTTGATTGGCGATGCTCTGACAGCAGCACCGCAACTCGATCTACTCGATTGTAAACAGAATCGGCTTAATCGGTATCAGCTTATTCAGCAGACTGTTCAACATTTCTGGAAGCGATGGCACGTCGAGTATTTGCATGAACTGCAGCAACGCAGTAAATGGAAGTCATCGACGGCGGCCGTCCTCCAGGTTGGCACTCTTGTTATCATTCGAGAAGACAACACCCCTCCTCTACAGTGGCACCTGGGTAGAATTTTGGAGCTACACCCTGGTTCCGACAACGTAGTTCGAGTGGCAACCATTAAGGTGGCTGATGGAGTCATCAAACGACCAGTCACCAGAATTTGTGTGTTACCACAAGCGGGGAAGACCAATCCATAAAGACTTTACCATCTTCGTTGTATACTATTTTTTTTCTCTTTGACTTTCTTTGTATATCGGTTACAATATTAACTACCGGTGTATTTTGTATTACTCATATTCGACATAAGTTACTCTTAAGTTATTATTATTGGCGTTGTTGTGTTATATCATTTGATCATTATCATTATATCTTATAAGTTTGCGAGATATTTGCGAAAAACTGCCGCTACTGCTACAATGTATTCTGCCGTAAACCTTACACGTTCGTGCAGCATATGCGCCAGCATGGGACAAAACTAATGACGAACCTTTGTTTTCGAGATATTTGCGAAAAACTTCTATTGATTTATTCCCACGCAACAGACACAGCGACCAACCACCTAAGTAATAATACCGATAGTTTTGGCAAATATCTCGGCAACGAAGGTCGAGCGGCGGTAACATGTATAGGAAAAAGTTGCTTAGAATCATGTCCCCGAGAACATATCAAAAAATCATTGAAATCGGTGCTGAAACACCTTTTCTGCATAATTACCCAAATGAGAATCGCTCATAAGGGAATTGATTCGTAACTTACGCTTATTTTCTTCCATGAGTTCCATGACTGGATAATAATTCATTAAACCGATAAGATTTTTCAAACGGCAAAACTCTGGTGACGAAGGAATCGATTAGACTAACGTCGTAATTCAAAATGTTAAATTATTGATAACAAAAATTAAGTTATTAATAATTAATACTCACCTGGTTAATATCAAGAGACACGGTAGTGTCTCGCGCCAAGTATATATATGGATATATATGCGCAGCGCAAGACACGGAGTGGCTCTATTACGCAACGACTCGCTATCAAGAACCCTGAGATTTCCGAATCTCAATAACGGCTGATCCAATTAGATTTTGAATGGTCTTAATGGATAGCTTGGGTTTGATTTACATGAGAAAAGTGTCTTCGTTTTGTTCCTACGGGCCTTATGAACTGAGATATTTCGATGTAAAGTTGCAATTTGCTGAATTTTATGTTCTTAAAATTCAGCATCGTCATAGTCATCGTCCTACACTTCTGGGCAAGAGGGGAGTATGAAAGGGTGAGGAAATGTCTCTCAGGCACGTTGTTCATTGGATGCGGGCATCGGCCAATCGCGTAACAAATTGTTGTCACGTGACAGCTAGGCAGAGATATTATAACCTACCAAGTGCTAAGTGTCAAATAAATTGTTGTCACGTGACAGCTAGGCAGAGATATTATAACCTACCAAGTGCTAAGTGTCAAATAAAGTAAATTGTCGGAATTTGAAATGTCACGAGTTTTTAAATTAATAGGAGACTGAATTATTGTCTCAATTAACAAGGTAAGTCGCCAAAATTTTTCAAATAGACTTCTTATGTAGAGTCGCAGACTTGGAAGTTGTCCGGAGATGGTTCGATTGAGAAGCATCTCCTTTCGCACAAGTTTCTGGAAATTTGTACCATGCATGTACAAAATAATATATATATTGTAGTAAAAAATTGCACTGTATTTAAATTGCCAGATATTTGTATTTGTATATCAGCAATTTAGAGTTTTTATGTAAAGCTTATTATATTATATTATATTATAGAAATGAAGGGGACGCACAGGACTTCGATAAAAATGAAGGGGATGCACAGGCTTGGATAATAGAATTGAAGGGGACGCACAGGTTTGGATGGATAGAAATGAAGGGAATGCACAGGCTTGGAGGTTGTCCAGAGAAGATTAGATAGATAGACAGAGCATCTTGTGTCGCACAAGTTTCTGGAAATATGTCAAATAAGGTAAATCGACAAAATTTGTCTAAAGACATAGCATTAAGAATTATTAAGAAAATAGATTATGGTGGACTGCTTGCAATGTAAAGCAAGTCGCATTAGTGAAGAAAGTACGCTGAAAACACATCTCCCTTGATGCTTTTCAATCTTTTGTGAATATATAATTAAAATGTGGCTTTATATATTTACAGATAATCAAAGCAGAAGATGATGCAGTGTGATCTACGTCAGACTATGAACGCACAATTATTTCAACAGCTGAAAGTGAAAGTAACCCTGCCGCATTAGGAAATGAAATAACCACATTATGATTTATATATGTAAAGAAGAAGGAATGACTAGTAGTTGGATTGAAGCTGATGACGTGCAAATTAAAAAAAGGCAATGGCCCAAAGGTGCTAAAGATATTTATATTTTGTTCTTACAAAAAAAGGATAATAAATAAATAAGCCAACAAAAATTACCACGCTATGGAACATCAGGATAGCGCACAGCACGGTTTCACGCACAAGAAAACTACAAAATGTGTGAAATCCTCACAAAATTACCTTTTTACAAAAGGTACAAAAAAGAGCGCCAAGTATATATATACCATCAAAAAGACTCCCATTTAAAAACATTGTCGTAAATTAATACCCATCAAAAAGAATCCCATTTAAAAACATTGTCGTAAATTAATACCATCAAAAAGAATCCCATTTAAAAACATTGTCGTAAATTAATATAAATTTATTAATGTACTATATTTAACTTTACAAAAATAATGATATACAACAATTGCGCCAATTATCACAATGGCTATTTATACAAAGAAAAAATCACAATGGTACAATGGAAAAATTTATTAAATAATATTAAGCAGATGTATTTTTATACAAATAAATATTTTAATACGAATAAATATTTTATTCAAAATACTTGGCGCTGCGCCACGAATTGGTGTTGCTAAACTGAATAAATATGTATAAATTGCATTAATCTTTTTCTCTCTTTTTTTTCTGCGTTTCTAGTATGTATATGTACATTATGTATTTTAGATTGTAAGGGAGTTATTGTAAATTATTAATACTAAGGCAATTAAATGCGGACACAGACGACTACGGTTCTGATGTCAGATCCTGCTGCCCAGATCTGGCTATCAGGGTTATCATTTTTTCGGTTTCGCAGCGCCAAGTATTTTGAATAAAATATTTATTCGTATTAAAATATTTATTTGTATAAAAATACATCTGCTTAATATTATTTAATAAATTTTTCCATTGTACCATTGTGATTTTTTCTTTGTATAAATAGCCATTGTGATAATTGGCGCAATTGTTGTATATCATTATTTTTGTAAAGTTAAATATAGTACATTAATAAATTTATATTAATTTACGCCAGCGACTCCGGCAACAAAGTTGCCGGCGATAATCGCCCAGTCTATACGAGCCTTAAGAATTGATTGTTCCATGGCGTTTTTTAAAGCATTGCCCTGATTAATGGTTTCTCCGACTCCGATATATTCATCATCAGAATCTGTTTCCATACAAGAATTTGGATATATTCTAGACAATATTTTTCCAGACAACTTAATAATATTGAGTTCCGAAGCTAGTGGAAATACACTAGATGTTTTTGTTGAAATGCTTTGCGGATTTTGCAAATATAGCAATAGAGTTACCAATTCAACTTATCTTCTTTCTTGAATTCGTACTTCTAAAGCATTTAATAATTTGATACTAATTTCCGTTTTTAAATTTTTTAGTTCATTTAACAGAAATCCAAATATGCCTTCACTTGTTAATAAATTGGCATCTCGCCGCCCTAATGCCTCAGCTGCTAGACGTACTGGTCCCAACAATTTAAGAAGTTCCACGATTTTAGGATATTCAGCTTCATTCCACATATGAGAAGCATCAATATCCTTCAAAGTTAAAACAACACATTCTTTTAATGTTATAAATCTTTCAATCGTGGCCTCTAAACTATTCCAACTCGTTTGACAGTCAAGAATCAGGCTCAATTCCTTTCCTTTTTCTTGTTTAACATAATTTTGAAAAATGCTATCTCTTACGGGAGATTTTCTAAAAAATTTGCAAATTTTTCTAATTTGGGAAATTGATTGTTTGTAATTGTCAGACAACATAGGGAATTCACAGTCGTTATCTAGATCAAGATAATTAAAAAAATCGTCGGCAAAGTCACATCTTCACACTCTACGTCATCTTTCGATTCCTCACTTGTAACATATACATCGGTTTTAGC
Organism: Andrena marginata; assembly: GCA_963932335.1. NCBI lineage: Eukaryota > Metazoa > Arthropoda > Insecta > Hymenoptera > Andrenidae > Andrena > Andrena marginata. The sequence goes on from OZ010660.1 coordinate 31,405,184, forward strand.
AATTTCTTTATTTTTATATAACACATCCGTAACTGCTAAGTGTATGGCGCGTGAATAGCAGAGTTGATTAATTATGAGTGATAAATGGCCAAATTTTTTCATAACAGCAGCCCCATCATTTGTCGCTACAACTATGTCTGCTGCAAGATCCCAGTTAAAAATGTGTAGCCTCTGAGAAACTAATTCTAATATCTTCTTAGCATCGCAGGAACCAGCAATTGGAACTAAGCCCAAATTAAAATCTTCCACAAAATGGTGTACGTTAATATTCAAATATCTGCGATTTCGTTTGCTAGTCCACACATCTAAAGTCATAGAAAATTTTTTCCCATTCTTTTTAATACAATCCAATTCATTTATAATTTCAAGTTTGGCATTGTCATAAAACGTATAAATAAGATCCATTACTCGAGAGTTGTTTTTTGGTAACGAATATCCCCGTTGTTGTAAGGACTCTCGTATGAACGAGCTTGTTGTAATGCTATTAAGGCTGTTATATATATATTATTACATATATATATTATATATATACTATTATATATATGCGATATGCTGCGATGTTAAGATTGAAAAATGTTATGGAAAAATTGGTAGCTTTAGAATAAAATGTGGCAGTGGGGGAAGCAATTGTACCGCTATTTAAGTCGGCTCTCGAACGCTATTCTATCAATCGCTCAGTAGCCTCAGTAGCCACTTCGATGGACGAGAGTTATTTTGTTCCAATCATGCGGGATGGTGGCATAGCTCCATGTGGGGAGAATATATATTCTGACTAGTAAGGTTTATTTTCACATATTCTGAAATTTTTTTTATGTTTATTCCTGATACGAGCGGACATTTTCATACCTTTGATTGTTCTCTTAGTCAGCGCCGAGGATCACGTATCATGGTTAGAAGATACACATTAACATCCGGAGTAGCAAATATTTGGAAATTGGAATCAACGTAGGACCTATGGCCGATGTAGAATTTTTTCTCGGTGACAATCATATTACCTCATCATATCATATCATCTCATATTACCATGGCATACGTGGAATGTGCTATTCGACAACTGTACAATCATCGAAGAACGTGCACAATTGCCTGAATTAGAATCACAATCGATGCGGATTGATGACTTAACGGTGGAATTTTGTAGGATCTTGGATTCTCAGATTGTAAAGATGGCATACTGTGATAGGTCACTGTATTTCAGTCTGAATACTGTATCATTTTTGTGTAATCTTGAGCCATGTGTAAGCTATGTGTATCCGCGATTGTATCAGACTGCAGAAGATGTGAGGACAATATTTAAAATTTTTGTTAACGTGTTGCAACAGAGCGATGTTGCCTGCGAAACATTAGATATGCGTCGTGCTGCTTAAATCATACTTGGCAGCGAATATTCTAATATTCCTCCTCTAGGAGGATTATCTTGTAAATTGCGAACTGTTAGCATACTCCATCAATGATATTGTAGCTGAAACTCGTAGGAAAAAAAAGTTAAATTATATTTATATTATTATTATTATTGTTTGTAACAATATATATATTTCTTAAACGTATATTATTTCTCCATTTATTTACCCGTCTTCCTCCTCCTCTCGCCACATAATTTTAAGATTCAACGTTTCAAAAATTATTATTTCTCTGCGTTGGGAAAAAAATATTCTGCCGACGCTGCATAATTCTATTTCGTTCGAGCGTTCTTCGCGCTGCCAAATCACATCATCCCACACGGCTGCTCCAGAGGATTCAAATCACACACGATCGCGCGATATGCTGCAACGTTAAATCGGAACGCTTTGAAAATTGTTAGCTTTAGAATGCATGCGATTGTTCCACTATGTAGTGTTGTCTCTTTCCCTCCCTCCCCGAATTTAGCTTTTAAAGTAATGCTCTCTCTTTCCCTCGAATGTGTGGTTTGTAATACGTCGATCTTTCCCGGCATCGTCCGAAACAATTTCTGCTGCATATTGGTATGGAAAAATATTTTCGGGGGCGCCCCCTCCCTCGGTTAGGTCTGAAAAAATTTTTGGGGTGGGCCAAGGTCTGAAAGAAATTTTTCGGGGGTCATTCCCTCCCTCTGAAAAATTTCCTGCGGTGGGTTGGGTCTGGAGAGGTCTCGGCGGCGGCGCTCGGCCCGAACTTGATCCCCTCCATGATTATGGCTTCCCCCACTCCGCGGATCGTGCGCGCGCAACCTGTCTTCCTTCCACTCATCCGCTCTCCCCGCGCCCACAGAGTTCTCCGCACCGCAAGTTTCCGCGCGCCGTCACTTCCCCCCGCCCTCGCGCTCCCCCTCAGAGGACCTTAGAACTACTACTCTCCTTAGCCCTACTACTACTGGGTGTGTGTGTGCGCGTGCCTTATTATTGCTATATGTAAAACTTGGAAAGACTATTGCTTTTGCGTCTTAACCGGCCGTGACGTAAACCAGAACGAAGCTGGCGGCTCCTGCCCCTTTTTTTTTAAAGTATGCGTTTATTCAATACCAAGGGTTTGTCAACAATGAGTAATGTAATACTTTCCTTAACGCATAAAGGAACTTACAAGATTTAAGAAACTTATGGACTATAGACCTATCTCTAGGTACGCTTAGATACTTTGTGCGATGAATAGAGAGAGAGAGAGAGAGAGCACTTTTACACATGTGCTATAATGACTGCGATATGTAATTAATGCTTTTAACAATAAACATTATAACTTATAGGTAAGAACGTGATTTTTTTGCAGTATAGAAAAGGTATAAAAAAACTATACTAATGTGTCAAATTTGTAGAGTTTTTATTATATACGGGGGAGGGGGGGAGGTGAACGATCACAGCCGGACATTGGACCGGTGTCTACTAAACAGTATCAGGTACTTTATTTTGCACGTAGCTGGACGACAGCTAAAGCTTTCCAATTTGAGATATAAGCCGCCAAAACTTCGTCGCTTTTATTTCAAACACATTCATGCAAACATATTTAACATCCATACAATAGGCGGCTCCTGCCCTAAACACACGGGGACTAGGAGGAAGTAACTTGGAACTTGTATATATACGAACGAGAGTGGACGATAGGACTTGTGAGAAGAGTAGACCTCTAGCGGCGCTGACGGAGACTGATCGGTGCGACCCATGGTGGAGCCCGGGACTTCACAGTCTAGAAAAAAATCTGACTACTCCACCCGATGCAGCAGACATTTTTCCTTCGGAAATCATCAACAAAAGTGATAAGTTACGTTTCGTTTTCAATACCAGAGCGAAATAGTTTGGCAAAACGTACGGTGCTGACAGTGGTAGTCGCGCGCGTTTAAGCGATTCTGTCCCTGAGCGGCAAAAGATATACCCGCCGCTGTTGTCTTCTATTACTTAAAAACTCTAAATAAATTGCTGGTATATAAATACAAATATCTGGCAATTTAAATTCAATGCAATTTTTTACTACAATATATTATTTTGTACAAGCATGGTACAAATTTCTAGAAACTTATGCGGAAGAAGGTGCTTCTCTGTCGAACCTTCTCCGGATAACTTCCAAGTCTGCGACTCTACATAAGAAATCTATTAAATAAATTTGGCGACTTACCTTGTTAATTGAGACAATAATTCAGTCGCCTATTTAGTGTAAAAACTCGTGACATTTCAAATTTGGACAACTTACCTTATTTGACACTTGCAGGTTATGATGGAATGACACTTGGTAGGTTATAAAATTCAAAATAGTATACATAGGTATATATATATATATATATATATATATATATATATATATATATATATACACAATGACGGACGACGATCCCGGCCGAATAATCCCGAGAGTCGACGAACGAAACATACACTAGTTTCTTTTGGCTGAAGGTGTGCGTGTAACGCGTATACGTATTATGTTTGACGAAAAATATATATACGTATTATGTTGACGAAAAATTTCTTGACGAAGGAGAAGAAGAAGAAATCTTACCGTTTTCGACAGATCCATGAGACGATATTACGATATCTCTATCATGCGTGGACCGATTTTATTGAAATTGGTCTCATTCGAAAGCTTATATGCGGTTTACATGAGAAAAATGCCTTTAAATTTAAGAAATAGTGTAGGCGTGATGAGATATTAATGAAATAAGTTTCAGGTTAGGTTGGATTAGCCCGGCGACGAGTAAATGATAAGCAGTAGCGACAGGCGCCATATATAGGGTGTCTTTTTCTTTCCTGTACTTTCTTTCCTGTACTTGGCGTCGAGACGCTACCGCGTCTCTAGATTGGAAACAAAACGTGACTTATCAGTGTTGTTGATGTTTTCCGGTGGAAAAATGTTTGCTGTATCGCGTGGATTATTCAGATTTTCTTCTAGAGCCCTAATTTTTAAAATAAATTGAAAGATATCTGCGAAAATTGGTGCATTTCGGGTGTACTTTCCCTTTAATCTGTTATTTATAATTATATGAACAAACAATTTAGATGAAAGTTATACTGTTCGACAACGTAAATATAATGTCAATGAAAAAAGTATTTTTGATGGTTAATTTTTTAGATTTCAAGGTCATGATGTTTTTTTAAGTGATCTCATACTTTGATTCTATATTATTACAGAACGTAAAAAGGCAAATTTAATAATATATACAAATATATATTAACGATATACTACAACGGTGAAAAACGAGTCACAAAAATAAAAAAAAAATCAAATGCGATGAGGCACGGTTTCCTATTCTCCAATCGATTTAAAATTTGGCACACATATTTTCTCTCAATGGCACAATCCTGAGGGGTGTCCTCGTTAAAAGTCGCTAAATTATGTTTCGACAAGTGTAATTAAAGTCCACCCTAATGTACACTGAGTAAAAATTAATCTTGACAAGCCCGCACTCACACAGTGACAGAGGCACGACGATTCTGAGATTTATTTTCACCCAGTGTGTTGTAGCTATGCTTACGTCGGATAGCGGCCATTGAAAGGTGGGCACTATATGACCGACTTCTAAAAGGAGGAGGTTATAGATTCGACCTTTTTTTTGTCCCCGCATAACTCCTCAGCATATGGACCGATTTTGATGATCTTTTTTTATTCAAAAGAGGGCGATGCCCTTGTGGTCCCATCCTACACTGAATCAATATTCACCCAATATTTTTCCAGTTCTGGATAATAATAATTATTGTCACCTAGTTATTATTACTTTATGTACGTACGCGCATATCTTCTCCGCATGTTGTATCAATATATATAAAACTAACAAGTTAAAACTAAAAAATTTAAAAAAAATTCAAACCGGCTTAAAAAAAAATTGCACTGTAAAGTAAAAAAATAATGTTTTCCCTTATTTAATCTACGACTCTCATCTTTTAAGTCAGTGCCTCATTATTTGCACTGTGTAAATCTGGCGCCGACTTAAAAAATATGAGAGTCGTAGATTCAATAAGGGAAAAATTATTTTTTACTTTTTAGTGCAATCTTATTTTTTTGAAGTTGGTTTTAATTATTTTATTACCTCAGCGCTCTCCAGCGTAGGGCCCCCTCATGCGCCTGCTTCCTCTTCCAATCTTTATCTGTAATGACGTGTGTCACCATGTGTCACTAATACACACGTCATATGGGGTGTCCGACTCTCTCGACGACGGTGACGCTGATCTGTCATGGTCGCCTCTTTAGCATCACGCGGTATCCCTGACAACGGGGACGGGAGTGAAAGAACCCTGAGTGTACGCGTATACGACCATGGAGAGCCCTGATTTACCTCGTCGCCCGGCCCCCAATGGCTTCCCTCCCGCAGTGGTAATTATCCCCTATGGACCTGAAGGACGAAGCATAGTTACCGGGGGTTGAAACAAAAAACGAAAGGGGAATCACCTATTTCAGCTGTATTGGTAGGAGCCACTAGTGGTGTCATCTACATATGTGATACCGCGGTAAATTATTGTAAAACTGTACGCTTGAATTACACACTTTTTACATTAAGAGGGTGAAAGTTATAGCTTACATATACGAAATGTAAGACATAGTGTGAATAAAAACATAATATATTTAGTTCCCAGTCGTTTACTTGAAGTGTTGGGTTTGTTTTCAGAAATATAATGGTATCGCAATTTTATATAGTACGTACTGTAGTAGTAGTAGTAGTATATATTTATTGTTCCCCGTAGGGTTACAAGAACTTCCGGTCCCTCCTGCTCTTTTTACCTTTTTACCCCTTTCCAATTACTTTCTCTATTTACATTTTTACATTTCTTATATTACTTATGTTTTACCTTATTAATGCGTCATTACTAACCTATAACATATATTATCTTTTACCTTTTTTCTTATTACATTTTTTACATTCCTTTTCTTATTACATTTTTTACATTCCTTTTCTTTTTTACATTTTTACATGTTTTACATTTTTATATTTTACAATTTTTACAATTTTGCCGTTTCCGCCTTCTCTCCCCTCGCTGGCCCTATATTCACACCTTTTCTTATGCTTTTCCTATGCCTCTCCACATCTCTTTCGCTTTCCTCACTTCCTCTCTCGCTTTCGCTCGCCCTTTGTGTACCCTCTCTCGTCTTTGCACACTTTTATTCGCCTTTGTTCGCTCTCGCTCGCCTCTGTTCGCTTTTACTCGCCTTCGCTCGCCCTCTCTCGCCTCCCCCGCTCCTCATCGCTTGCCGTCGCTCGCCCTCTCTCGCTCTCGTCTTTTTCCGTATCTCTATCCTTAATTCTACCTTTCCTACTCATTTATTACTAATTCGACCATTCGTTCTCGTCCTTCCGTTTCCGCATCCTCTTTCCTCCTTTCACTCTCTCTTCCTCTCCCGTCCCTCTACGACCCCTCTCCTTCTCCTTTCCTTTCCACTACCATTTTCTTTCCCATCTCTTTCATTCATCTCCTGTCACTCTCTTCATGTTCCTTCCTCCTCTACCCCCTGCCCCCCTCTGATCTCCTCCAGCTTCCTTATCCAGCTCTCCCCCTCCCCTTCTTCGCCTAGTATCCTCCTTACATTTTCTTGCCAGCTACCTTCTCCTTCCCCTCTGCACCTTTCCCATACATGCTCCCATGTCTCTTCTTCACTTCCACATACTCTGCACATTCTCTCCTCTTCACACTCCCAGTATCTCGCCTCAGCCATTCCATTCCCCAGTCTGTACTTCGCAATTCTTCTCCACCTTTTTTCATCCCAGCCCTTGTCCAGATACTTAGGTAATCCCTCTCCCCTCACCCACTTATACCATTTATTAAACCTTGATTTCCCTATCCTTTCCCATGTCTGTTTCTCTTGTTTCTCTCTATCCCTTCGCTCCACTTCTTCATATCCTTCCCTTCCTTCTTTCCTTAACTCCCTCGCTTCCTCCATTTCTAACCCTAGTTCCTTGAAATATCCCCTCCTTTCCTCTTCCCACTCTGACAACTTCCCACTTCTACATTCCCTCTTTTTCACTTCCTCTCAGCATTTCCTCGCCCACCCACTTCCTCCTCCTTCTTCTAGTCTTATTTCGAAATTCCACGCCCTTCTTCCCGCTGTTGTCCTCATCTTTACCCTCTCTACTTCTTTCTTTACCATGTACCCTGGTGTCCTCCACTCCACTCCTAGTACCCACCTTATATATTTATCTTGCAGTGCCTCTATTACCTTTCTTTCCCTCCATCCCCATATTTCCACCCCGTAGCTCGCCACCGTCCATACCAATGCGTCAAACAGCCGTAATCTTCTTCTGACGTCCTTCACCCACTTCCTTTCCCCGATTCCCCACACCTGTCTCATCGCAACTGCCGCTTTTCTTGTTCTGTCCTGCGCTCCATTCCTTCCTATCTCATACCCCAGGTACGTATATTTGCTCACCTCTTCTATTTCCTTTCCTTTCCACTTCCAGCAAACCTTCTTTTTTCTTCTTCCTCCCTTCGATAGCCTCATTATCTTGGTTTTCTCTACATTCAGCACTAGCTTCTTCCTATCTAAGTATCTCTCCAGCCTTTTTATCATTCCCAGCATCTCCCCTTCCTCTTCCGCTAGCAGCACTATATCGTCAGCGTACGCTAACGACCTTATTTTTTCGTTCCCTACCTTTATTCCTCCCCATCCTCCTCTTTCCAAATCTTCCTCCATATCCGCCGTTAACAGATTGAACAAATACGAGCTCAGTGGGCATCCTTGTCTTACTCCTCTCACTGTCCAAAAACAATCTCCCACTTCCTCGTCCACCCTCACCCTACTTCTTGTTTCCTTGTATATTTCCTCTATTCTCATCCTTATACCTTCACTTACTCCTCTCTCCTCCATGGCCTTCCACAATACCCCTCTATCCACCGTGTCGAATGCGGCGTTTAGGTCTACGAACAGCGCCACTATCTTTCATTTCTTCTTCGCTATTCCTCTGTTTATTATGAAATTCAGGACATACACGTTGTCCAACGTCCCTCTTCCCCTCCTGAATCCTGTCTGATTTTCTGGGATCATTTGCCCTGCTTCAATTTCCCTTTCCAATCTTTCCGCGATTATCGACACATATACTTTATACATTGTGTCCATTATGGTCACCCCTCTATACTCCTCCACTCTATTCCCCTCTCCCTTTTTAATTATTGGCACTATTAGCCCTTCATTCCATTCCTCCGGCCATCCCTCTCCTCTCCATATCCTACCTATCACTTTCCATAACCACTCCTGCACTTGCAACCCTCCGTACTTCCATACTTCGTTCGGCACTTCGTCATGCCCCATCGCTTTTCCGTTTTTCAATTTCCCTACTATTTTTACCACCTCTTCCAGTTTTATCATCTCCTCTGTCTCTATTTCCTGCTTTTTCTCATTCACCGCCACCACTCTTCCTTCTACTCCCCCCAGTGTCCTCAAAAAATATTCCTTCCACTCTTCCATTTCTATCTCCTCGTTCACCCTCTTTCTTCTTTTCCTCCCTCTATTCACCACCTCCCATACCTCTCGCTCATTTTTCGCCTGCTCTGCCTCTTTTACATACTTCTCTGCTTCTTCTTTTTTCTTCTCTTCGCGTTTTCTTTGATACTTTCTCTTTTCCTCTTTGTACTCCGCTGCCTCACCTCCACACCTTCGCCATCTCCTCAGCGCTAATCTTGTGCTTCTCTTTGCCTCCGCACATTCTTCGTCCCACCATCCTCTCCATTTTCTCTTCTCTTCTCCGCCACTCGCCTTAAGTGCTGCCCTTATTTTGTTCCTTCCCTCTGTAATCTCCTCTTCTACTCCTGGGTTCTTACCCTCGTCTCTCCTCACCCCTATCCCTGCCACCGCCTCCCTGAATTTCTCCTTACCGGTGTCGTTCCACACACCTCTCTCTCGACTTTTCCTTCCTCCTTCACCCATCCTCCTTCTTTCTGCCTTGTCCTTCAATGTTATTATCAGTGGGTGCTGATCCGAGTCAACCTCCTCTCCTATCCTCAGACCTTCCAGCCTGTCCCCAATTCCTACTTCTCCAATCACATAGTCTATCACCGTCTCACTTCTTGGCCCTACGTATGTGTACTCTCCCCTTTCATCTCCTTTCGTTATTCCATTTAATATTCCCCATCCCTGCTCCTCGAGCCATCTTATTAGTTTTTTCCCTTCCGCATTTTCCACCTCATCCTTCGACTCGCTTCTCTCTTCTTCCCCTCCTTCCATTTCCCAGCCTCCTCTCCTACCCGTCCTTGCCTTCCAATCCCCCCCTATTAGCGTTTCCCACTCCTGTTTCCCGTTTTCGGTCCATTCCTTTAACTTTTCTAGTTTTTCCTCCATGTCCCCGTTTACGTACACTGCTATTATCTTCCACTTCATGTTGTCTATTTTAATGTTTACTTCCATCACACCTTCTCCCCCTTCTTTTATACCCCCTGTCATCCCTTCCACTAGTTCCTTTCTTACTCCTGCTACTATTCCCCCCTTGGCTCTCCCTTTGTTTCTTTCTCTCTTTGCCACTTGCATTTTCCACTTGTCTTTTCCTTCCTTCCTTTTATCCCCCCTTTCTCCCTCTCTCTTCCTGTCCTTCCCCCTTTTTCTCTATCTGTTCTACCTCTTCCCTGCTTCTACTTTTCTCCCTTCCATCTTCATCCCTTAGCACCTCGTTCTTTTCATCCCATTTCCACCATTGCTCTTCTATCCTTATCCTGCCATACCTTACTAGTACTCTTTTTCCCTTCCTTCTCTGTTCCCTCGCAATGTTTTCGATTTCCCACTTCATTTTCCTTTCTTTCCATGTTAAATCGTCCTCTATTCTCTCTTTTCTACCTGCTAGTTTCTTTTTTGCTTCCATCACCTTTCTTTTTGTCTCCTTATCTTTCACTCTTACTATCACCATCCCTTCCACCTTCCCTATTCTTTTTACTGATTCTATCTTCTCTTGCACTCCTATGCTTTCGAATAGTTTCTCCACCTCCTCCTTTACCTTCTCTCCGCTTCCTTGTATCCCTTTCACTAACATATTATTCCTCCTCTCCTCTCTCTCCTTTTCCTCCCATCTCCACTCTAGTTCTTTTACCTTCTCTTCTATCTCCTCTCCTTTTTTTCCTTTCCCTTCTTTCATTTCTAATTCCAGTTTTTCGATTCTTTCATTTATCCCTCTCTCCCTATTTCCTCCTTCCTTCTCTACTTCTTCTACTCTTTCCTTCAATTTCTCTATTTCCTTTCTCGTCTCCCTCCTTTCCTCTTCCCATACCTCGTCTCTCTTTCTCAACTCTTCCTTTAATTCTTTTATTTCCTTTTTCAGTCTTTCTTCTTGCTTTCTCGCTACCTCCCTCACCTCCTCCCTCCCCTCTGCTATCTCACTCCTCATACTCTTCAATATTTCCATCATCTCTTCTTTTCCTTCTTCCTCTTCTTTCCCTCCTTTCCCCTGCCCTTGTGGTGAACTTGCCACTACCTTACTTTTCCTGAAAGCCTCCTCTATCTCCATATCCTTTTCCACCCTCCCCCTTTTTTACGAAAATATTCTTCTATTCTTCCCGAACTGTAACTTCTCTCCCTCTGTATTTTTTCCACCTTTTTCTTCATCCCTATTCCCATCTCCTCCTCTTCCCCCCTTTCGTCTCCCATTTTTACTCCTTATTGTCCTTCCTACTTCCTTCTTGTGCCTAGGTATGTCCCTTGCTATCCTTTTATATTTTCGTTATCTGCATGTACGTTTCTTTCCTTATCCGCTCTTCTCTCCCTACCTTACCGACTTTCTTTCCTCAACTCCTGCGCCGCCGCCTGCTATACCCTAACCTCCAAATTTTTCGCCTTCAATCCGCCTTCACCTTTTCCGCCTACTATCCTGTTGTGCACAATTCTTTCATCGCGCTCCACTACCTGTCTCAACACTCTCCCTTTCACTCCTACCCCTTCTTTGTTTTTATTTTCTTTATTTCACTTATTTCGCCCTAACCTCCAAATTCTTTTATCCGTCGAATCTCCTTCTCCTTCCCTTCACCCACGCTTTCCTGCGCTCTACACTTTCCTCCTACTCCACTGTGCGCCTCCACACTTTCACCTTCTCTCTTACACTTTTTCCTCACTTCTTTCTACAACTTCTAATTTCCTATGCTTCTTCCACACGCTCTCTCGCATTCACACCGGAAACGGAAGTCCTAGTACGTACTGTATGTACATACAATACTTTTAACAATATGTATGCGATGGTTGTACCCGTCCTTCAGGTCCACGACTGCCCCAACAGTATTTTCATCTAATGTTCATGATAATGAAATAGGGAGTAAGTTTATTTATCAGTAGTTGTCAAATTTGATTGTAAAAGGTATAGCTATTGTTACAATTAATTTAATACTAAATTTCAGATGCAAGACAGATGGTTCAAAACATGAGTGAATGTAATGTTGAGAATTATGTAGAAAGGAATGATAATAACGAAGGAACAATAATTTTATTAGAAAGTAATGCATCAACTTCAAGAGGTATGTGCTCTTATGTAATTCAATTAATCAAATTCAATAAATTATACTTTTAGACCTTTAAATATGTTATATCTTTGTTACAGATTCTATAACTGATATGAACGAAAGTATAATCAAAAGGCGGAAATGTATAGAAACCGAAGAAGAGTTGAAAATATTAAGAATGAAAAGTATTATACAACGGGAGCAACAATTGGCATTAGTAAAACTGCATCACGAAGAGAGAATGGCTGTGATAAAGGAAGAGCATTTAAAAAAAATTAACCAATTAGAAATTAGAGCTACTTTAGCAAAAGTGGAATTGGCCGAATTACTATTAAAAAAAGAAAAAGCTCGTATGTCAAATTATAATAGTTGATTTATAATGAATAATATATTTTACTAATATTTCAAATGAAACGTTGTATGTTTGTTCCTCAATTGCAACCCAACCAATAAATCGATGTAGGTAATATGAAGTTAAACACCTCTCATAGTGGAGACACCATTTAATTTTTTTTATACATACCTAATTGATATACTTGATATATTTAGCAAAATTTATGTGTGAATAAACTGGTCGGTATTAATTCTGCTTCCCACATATCCAATAACTGTATATAAACACTGGTGTCAATTGTCTTCCGATAAATACTGAATTAGTAAATATGTAATAGTAATTTCTTTATTCCCCTAGAGGTTACAATCTCCCATACAACCCTCTTCTTAACATTTTACACTTACATCTACCTTATCCTAACTTAAAACTAACTTAACCTATTTCCTTACAGCTAGTTGCTATTACTATTCCCGCTCGCTCGCTCGCTCTCTTCCCTACTCTATCCCCGCCTTCGCACGCACGCACACGCAGTGATGTCAGAATCGTGCGACGCGGGACCCAGTGATGCCAGAACGAGGACGGGTGCGCTCGAGAATTTCCCCCACCTCGCATGCACACTACGCCGGAGCTGCGTGTGTGCATGCGCCGAGCTCGCGGACACGCAGCTCCGGCGTAGTGTGCTTGCGAGGTGGGGGAAATTCTCGAGCGCACCCGTCCTCGATCTGGTAACACTGGCGGGACCAAACGCTTACCCCCACTATGACCTACCGTCGTCTCCCACTATGCCCTACCGGCGTCTCCCACTTTCTTCCCACCGCACTGCACACAAGCATATTTTTACTCCTGTCTGTGTAAGCTGCCTGTTGGGCTGCCGATCACATGGACAGGGGTAGGGATATACTTGTGTGCAGTGCGATTGGGAGAAAGTGGGGGAAGACGGTAGGCCATAATGGGAGACGACGGTAGGTCATAGTGGGGGTAAGCGTTTGGTCCCGCGGCTCACGATTCTAGCATCACTGCGCACACGTCCCCTCCTCCGTCTCAAGGACCTCCGCTTCCACACGCCTCCCCTTCCACTCATAATCCTCCTTTCACACCTCCGCCCCCCCCCCCCCATATACCGCTCTCCTTTCCTCCAGTCTCGTCATCCACTCCTCCCCGTCCCCCTCATTCCCCAACACCTCCATCCCCAACATCACCGCCTCTTGCCACCCCATTTCAACTGCCCACCCTGTACACACCTCCCACACATGCTCCTACGACTCCTCGCCCTGCCCGTACATTCTACATCTCCTTTTCTCCTCCTCCTCCCAGTCTCTCCCCTCCTTCATCTCATTCCCTAGCCTAAATATGTATTTATTCTCATATTTACATCTACAGAATCAGAGTGGAAAATTTGAAAGAATTTTGTGATGTAGATGTTCAATATAAAAAATTACGGTAAATGTTTGCATTAGGGGGGGATTCTCCGATTTCAATGACCTTGACATATGTTGTCAAGGTAATCATTCTGAATAACATTTCCCTCTAAACTTTTTGGCGCTCGGCTTTGGTTTACGAGATATTTACAAAAAAGTTGGCATAATTTACATTGAAATTTGCCTATACAGACGACTGTTTCACAGCCGACGATATTAGTATTGTTTGGCTTGCCTGAGGGGGGGGGGGGGCTTGCGGGCGCATAAAGTCAGATGTCAACATTCCGATGTAAACAACTAGAAATGAAACAGTACAGATGAAAATAATAGCGATTAAATGAATGTCTCTAATTATTAATTATGTTGTCAACATTACCCTCTAAACTTTTTGGCGGTTCCCCTTACAAAGAAAGTTTGGCAACCCGGAAATTCAGAAAATTATGAAACTCGGTGTCCAAGTAGAGTAATTCATCCGTAACGCATCCCTATTTTTTGTTGGTACCATAATGCAGTTTTTGGGGGTGAAATCACCCCTTGAAAAAAATGCAGAATTTTCTTTTCCGTGGAATATCTCGGGAAGGGTGAGAGATATCGAAAAGAAGTTTAAACAAAAATTGCATCCTTTTTTTATATCTACAAATCGCGGAAAAATAATTTTCGAAAAATCCATATTTTTCAAGTTACCTCCACCACCAACCCTTAAAATTAAGTTTTTGTATTTTTTAAATATACGCTGAAATACCTCTTGATAATCTCTTTTCATACATATAAATAGTGTTACGTTTTGTGCTTGACATAACAGTATTTTAATGTACAACAAGAGTAATAGAACATTAACAAGAACAGTAGTAACGAAATACAGTCTCTAGTGCAATGTAAGTATCGATGTGTCTGCTTGTAATGGCGGCTGACTCTCGAATGACAGCTTGACAGTCGATCGATCGGATCGCCTTCTTCTCGCTGTCCTCTTGTCCCGCTCGCGAGCACCAGTGAGCCTTGGATTTCCATCCAAGGGGTGTTCGCAACAATAGTATATGTGTTATATTGTTTATGTAAACAAATAAAACCACTATTACCGAATTTGAAGTCCATTTTAGCAGTTGCCATTAATAAAATGGTTTCTTAAACCCATACTTAAATTATTAGTTATATAAAGTTTAGACAGCTTTCAATTATTTAAGCAAGGCAGTAGGTACCTACAATTGTATCCAAGGTAAAACTCATTAAAACTAATCAATGACGTGCATGAATCATTATAATACTTCACTTGAAGTAATGCATGTACGAATGTGCTGATATCATAATGATTAATCGTAGAAAGCTATTTTGGAAACCACGCGATAAATAAATAATGTTCGAAGATTTACAAATACTTTGCATCATTTTCATTGTAAAGATCGGATTTCTTATACGCCTTCGGCCGCAGCGGTCCCACTAGTGCAATGGAGAAGTATGCATCTGTTTCTCCCTTGCGCTAGTGGAACCGCCGCTGGTCATTGCGGCCGGACGAACGCATATAGGAAATCCGACCTAACCTGATAATACCTTTGTGTCACATCCACTTTTCTGTAAACATGTTTATGCACTCGCGTTTTTTGTTTGATATAAATATTCTCGAGGATGCATCTTACGGCAGTTACATTTATGTCAGCAGTCCGTTACCATTCAATTGAAAAAAAGTTAGCGATCATTGCTTGCAAGGCTTTTCTTTAAAATGAAGTCGATTAATGTTGCTAACGTACCGTAAACTGGGGTGAATTTGCCCGTCCGGGGTGACATTGCCCACTTTTCGGAAAGACTTTATTTTATTGTAAAGTAATTAGAACATATCGTGTTTTTTAATCGATAGCAATAATTTCTCCAAGGTCTAACGAAAAAAAAATTAGCGAATTCAATCATATGGTAATTTTTCAGTCAGAGTAAAAAAGTGGGCAATGTCACCCCGGCGGGTAAAGTCACCCCAGTTTACGGTAATAAACATGTTAGCCAATACGTTTAAAATTGCGAGTATAACGCAGACACCTACGAACTCGGTAGAAATGGAAGTGCACAACGAAATTCGTGACATTATAAAAAAATTTAAAAACATACATTCCCTACCATTAATTGAACATGATTATGTGCTCGATTTTGCCGGTCCATCCGAACCACATGGTGCACAAGTTATAGAGTACATTATGCCTGCAGAAGAAGAAGAAGACAGTTTTGACCCTGCAGAATGTACTGTTGATGATGAAGGTGGAAAAGTTGACTTAAGTTATAAGAGAAAAGCAGTAACGTTTTGGAAAAGTGGAAAAAAGTCACGTCGATCGCTTATCAGTGTACAGAAAAATTATCGCATGGTTAAATCTTTGCAGCAGCTATGCAGGTGGGAGGCGAGTGTAGAGAGAGGTGGAACAAATGCAGATAAATTTTCATTTATTGCAGAATATGTTCTGCAAAAGTTTGAAGAAGCTTGTGACAGAAGATCTATTATTCATGACATGAATTTAAGATTGTACCCCAATTTGTGGCAAGTAAATGGTGGATTTGGAACTATAAGACTGCGCATAGAATTGTGTCCCGCAAGATAACGACATTCAGGACGCAATTTACGTTTGAAGATATTGACAATATCAAAAATATCGCAGAATCGTTTGTTTCTCGCGTAAAGTCTAACATCCCAGCTGTCGGAGTTGAAGAAATTTATAATGCAGACGAGAGTGGCTTCAACCTTGAAATACATTCTGGGCGAACATTGGCGAAATTAGGAGTGAAAAGGGTAGAAGCGACGATTCAATCGGTATCTGCTACAACACATAGCTACACTATAATGCCTATTATATCAGCAAGCGGACATCTTCTTTCACCACTACACATAGTTTTGAAGGAATCTACAGGAACACTTGGTCCGATAGTGCAAAGAACTCTATTCCGTCAGGTTAATATTTACATCGGAGCTTCAAAGTCAGGAACCCTAGTAGCACAAAATATTGGTTAAATATTTTTTCCAAATATTAAAAAAATATTTTTTTAGCCACACTTTTTAATATGAAAAAAATGTTGATTTCAAATATTATATACACATACTGAAAATGTGAAATAAAGGTTTAGAAAATAAAATATTCGGAAAAAATGTTTTCTTTCTACCATTCAATAAATATTTACTTTATATTTGAAAAAGAATGTTTTTTTCATAATATAAAATGAATATTTCCCGAACATTCGGAAAAAATGTTTTGTTTCAAACAGTAAATAAATATTTACTTTATATTTGAAAAACGAATTTTTTTTTCATAATATAAAATGAATATTTCCAGCATAGTTGGAAAATATATTTGCTTCTTAATCTAAAATAAATATTGTATGTATGTTTAAATATCAAAAAGATATTGAACCTCTTTTTAATATTGGATGTATGTGCATTCAATATTTTGTGCTACTAGGGAAAACTCACGTCTGAACATTTTAAAACTTGGTTTACCGAAGTGTATCTACCGAATACTGGCCGTAGAAGCATGCTCCTACTCGACTCGTGGACGGGACACTGCCCAAATGAATTACAGCAGTTGGTTCCACAAGACAAGGAAGTAACTTTTTCAATGATTCAAAAAAAAAACGACGGGCATCGTTCAGCCTTTAGATGTGTTTGGATTCCGGATTTGGAAAAATTTCGTGCGGACATTTTCGGATAATGTGATTCTCAAAAAGAGAGATGTCAATTTGCACTTACGTAATGAAATAATTAAATTGCAGTCCATCACCCACAACCAGTTTTCTTCGCCTAGATTCAAAAACCTTTTTCAATATGCTTGGTTTAAAAGCGGATATCTAGAAACGCATCCCAGCGAATTTCAAAATCCTGTAGATTTCTGTTACTTCAGGAATGAAAAGCTTATACCCAAATGTAGTATTTGTGGGGAGTCGGTTTTTATGCAATGTGCATGGTGTGGCGAGTATGTTTGTTTCAATCATTTCTATGAAGAATATCATTATTGTACCAATTACAAGGCATAATTTTCAATGTATCTATCGTCTTCTATTAGTATAATTCTTCGAATGTATAATCAAACAATACAACATGTACAAAAAGGGACTGTGAATGTTTAAATATTACTTTATGCGGCCACTTCATTAATGAAAACTACAATAATGTTATAATTAAATTTAATATTAACTGTAATATCATATATATATATATATATATATATATATATATATATATATATATATATATATGTTATAAGTGGGATGTAAAAGTAAAATTGATTTACAATCATTTAAACTTCATATACGTTCGACAAGGTTATCGGCATCAATGCGATTCTGCGTCATTTCAATAACATATATATTTTGCAAAGTCATTGTAAATCTTCACGCATTATTTATTGTTCGTGTGGTTTCCAAAATAGCCTAATAAAATTACACTTCAACTAATGCATGTATGAATGTGCGGTTATCATACTGATTCATGCACGTCACTGATTAGTTTTAATGAGTATTACTTTTGCTGCAGTTTTAGGTACGAACTGCCTTGCTTAAATAATTGAAAACTTTCTGAACTTTACATAAATAATAATCTAAATATGGTTTTAAGAGACCATATTATTAATGGAAACTGCCAAAATGGACTTCAAATTCGGTAATAGAGGCTTTATTCGTTTGCAAAAAAAATATAACACATAAATTACTTATATGTATGAAAAGAGATTATCCAGAGGTATTTCAGCTTATATTTAAAAAATACAAAAACTTAATTTTAAGGGTTGGTGGTGGAGGTAACTTGAAAAATATGGATTTTTCGAAAATTATTTTTCCGCGATTTGTAGATATAAAAAAAGGATGCAATTTTTGTTTAAACTTCTTTTCGATATCTCTCACCCTTCCCGAGATATTCCACGGAAAAGAAAATTCTGCATTTTTTTCAAGGGGTGATTTCACCCCCAAAAATTGCATTATGGCACCAACAAAAAATAGTGTTGCGTTACGGATGAACTAATCTACTTGCACACCGAGTATCATAATTTTCTGAATTTCCGGGTTGCCAAACTTCCCTTGTTCGTTTCAGAGATATTAAGACGGTATTAGTATTGGTTGGGGCTAGTCTTAGCGACCAGTGATGGGTCGGTATTTTACGCCGCGTCGTAAATGCATTTACGACGCGTCGCAAATGTATGTATAATATGTCGTTTTTAAGCCCATTTTATACATGTCATTTGTCGCAAATGTCGTAAATAGAAATATTCATTATTTTAAGGTTTCAACAATTAAAGTGTTGGAGAAATATAGTTATTTCTGACTCACTTGTTGGTTGCATGCGAATACTATAGAATACTGTACAATACGTCGGTTACGTCGAAAACTATGATAATCGCCACTTTCCTAACCCCAAAAAAGTATTTAAAAGCGTGGTGTTAATTATTGTTTTGTACTTGTATAGATAATAAAGAATAAAAAGTAAATCGTGAAAGGTAAAGTAATTAGAAATAAATGTACAATAATCATATGGACTTCGCCGGATTTTGATCCACTCTCAGTAGTTCAATTTTCTGTCCATAGTTGGCGCATCGAAATTCTTGGTTTCCCAATGCATTTCTTTTACTAACCTTTCTATATCCATTTTTCGTCAATGTAACTTAATTTAATTTAATTTTTTTCATCAGAATTATAATTATTAATAAATTGGCACTTCTTCATAAACTATACGAAAAATGTATTATAGGATAGTTGTTTTTATTTCAGATATACGACATTTACGACACATTTACGTCATTTGCGACGTTTACGACATTTACGACATTTAAGACACATGTCGTGTATAAAATGGAAAATTCGTGTCTTTACCCACCACTGGTAGCGACTATGAATACCGGCCTAAGGAGCAGAGTGCTTAGCGCCCCACGGGCACCAACCCGCACTAGAAGCTGAAAATTCTCTAAGAATCACGCAACACTAGTAATACTAGTGCCAACATTCTAAGGGAAAACAGTTATACAAAAGTAATTATACGATAACTTCATCATTGTCCATCGTCAACTTACCATACTGTCAACGAAACGTCGAAAATGTGGAAAAAGCGTACGGATGGTGATAAAATTTTGTCGTGTTTATTATAACGATTAAATCATGCAATCATGTGGCCGATTAAGCTCGAAATGATGACCCGCGACGAATGCAGAAAATGTTTACGATGTTTGGGTAAGGTTATGTTTCGAATAATTGTTTTCTCACCACGGTAACATTCAACTTTTTACAGCCCACAAACTAATTATACACGTTGAAAATGTATCTGAAATTTTAAAACATGCGTTAAATATCATAGTGCGCGAGATTTCCGTCATTGAGAAATAGAAAATGGAAACCCGAAGGACGGCATTCGATTATCGTTATTTGTAAACGTAATTAATATTTATCAGTATTGTATGAAAATGTATCTTTTTGTTATTAAAGCTGACTAGAATACCATAAACCGCTTTCTTATTTTTAATGATATTTTCGTTCTTACTCATATACGTTTTGTCGAAAATGTTTCATTCTGCGGGTATATAAAAGCAATTACATTGCGCGTTTTACAGCATTCTATCTAGGCCGGCAAATGAAATTTTTTGGGCATTGTAAAATTTTCTTTGCTTCTGAACTCTCAATTAAATTTCTGTAAACATATGACAGCTCTTGGAGCTGTAGAAAACGAATAAATAGTACCATTGGCTAAAATATGAATACAAATCCTTCATTAAACTTTGGTATAATACGAATAAAAAGAATAAAAAAAATTATACTTTGGGAAAATGAGCGACAGTTGCTCTCACGCCTAATATTTTATTTCTGTTGATACAACGAAAATTGCCTAAGAGAAATGATAATAATAAAATATTAAAATAATACGTTGTTTGCACAGCCATGATAATTTATCATATTCTTAGAAAGAATTATGATGTGTAATTGTATAAAATTTCATTGAGTATTCCAAGTATTATGTATTATTTTTATATTTTGTGCAGGCTGAGTCACAGGAGACAGAATATGTGAATTCCTTTCTTTCATTTGAAGATACAAAGAAATGCATGTAACAATGTTTAGATGCTTTAAAGGGGCAAACTTGGTACACAGAATTCTTTTGTATACAAAATCATTTCTTTTTTCCGAGTTAGTAGGCTCGTCAACGTTTTTTTAATCCTTATCCATTGCATACTACAATTGACGTACCACAATATGACCTTAAACTGACTGTGAATTTGGAATTAAACAAAATAATCTTTGAAGTATAAAGTTTGTTTTCTTGAGTTTCCAGATTTCATCAATAATATAATGTTTACCATCATGGATAAACATATGAAACGTCATTTGGAAGGAATACTTATTGTTGGATGTCTAAAGTAATCAATTTATTGGTAAATATTTTGCGACATGTTGCTCGGCGGGAGCTATAATCGATATAAGTTTCCTTCCTTCCAAGTATTCCTTTTAACTGATGAGTAATATCGATAAACATACATTTAGTTGTTTACTTACATTGCGAAATATTCTATCCGTGGTGGAATTTGATAACTCGGAAGAAAATGATCTTGAAAGAAACAAACTTCTGTTCATCATGTTCGTGCCTTCAGAGGTTCTAGGTATTGTTATATTTACATTTTTTTATATCCTTAAATTCAGGAGAGCTTTTCATATGCTCTGTTTCCCATGACTCTTCCTGTCTCATTTACACAGTGAATACGGTTCTTGTTTAATATAGAATTAGACGCTTACGGAAGTATGGTGTCCGTCTTACGCGCTCAAGGCCCCCTCACCAGCGAGAAACAAAAGTTATTGCAAGAACTGGCTAAAGTTTTACATATTTCTAACGAAAGGCACCGCGCTGAGGTACGAAGAGCCGTTAACGATGAAAAGCTAGCGACAATAGCTGAGCAGTAAGTGCTAGTATACAGAATAAATTAAGGCTAATAAAATAAACTTGTTTAAAGTAAAACAGTTCTTTCGTATCGTTCGGATATTAATGAATCGTTTTGACGTAGATTAAACGGTCCAAACACTGGCACAGATTGGACTATCGAAGGTCGCCGGGCTATTCCACTTTTGCCAAGATTGAAGGCACGATCTGCTTTCACAACATTAGCGAATAGCTTGTCCCTCGTGACAGCAGTGGCGAACAAAAGGAATCTTCCTGTTTATGAAAAAACAGAGGATGCAAAAGGTTTTAAGGAAAACTATTATCTATTTTGGTAAATGTGTGGTTTTAGTCTATGTAAAATAGTGTATGGCAGTAGAACTGTAAGTTAAGGAAATCAAACGGTTCAGCATTTCTTGGCATATTATTTAGAAAAAACAGAGATTTCATTACTCGTATGTTTGTTTCAATAGATATTAGATGCGAATCTCCGGTGAAGTTAAAAGTGCAAGAAAATTTACATAGCAATAATGAACTCTCACCCAATGAAGATACGCTTAGCGATGAAAGTCTTTCGAACGAGGTAACACTTATACATTGCGAAAATATTTTCTAATCCTATTTCAGTTACTTTATTCAACGCAATACATTTTAGGGCACTAAATTGGATAAAAACAAGGATACAAATAGTCAAAGCAATAATTGTGATGCGAGTGAAAAGTGTGTTGTGTCCGGGAAACGTAAAGCTTCGTCTCCACTCCCAGGCCCACATCCGAACAAAGTACTTTTTATAAATGAACATGATTTACATGCCTTTTACTTAGCAGAAAGCTAATGCCATATTATGCAGGTTCTAGTAGTGTCTGCGAACTCAATAGGAGGACTAAATCACGGTGAAAAAGGATCGCTTGATAATACAATTCATTTATCGAGGCTGACGACGAATTCATTACAGCCCCAAAATGTTACAATAATACCACTTAATATTAATTGCGAAGAAAGCAGTTCAGGTTGCTATACTTTTAATCTTAATACATTTTTTATATACTTTATGAACGGGTACTAAAACGTTCCAATTATGTTAAACTCACGATCAGATGCCAAGGAATCGAGAGTACGAGAAAATGCTAATAATCATTCGGTAGTTCCGTCTGGTAATTTTGCGAATGCTGTGATCCCAATGGGTACAACGACAAGTATTACAAAAACAAAGGGAAAAGTAATTGCAACCCAGAATAAATCTAGTGCGAAAATTGGGGCAACGGTTCTAATGTCCAGCAATGTGTCGCCTGTGTCAGGAAATAACTTACAACCTGATACACACGTACTAGACACATCGACACAAGATAGCTTAAGTAAGAAAGAGCAGAATACAGTTTTTTCTAATACTTGCGAATATATCTGCTAATTAGTTACACTTTCCACGTTATTGTAGATTCTAAAATTTCATCTACACCCTATAGTTTAGAAATGGTATCGAACTCTGAGAATTCAAATTCAACACTTAGCAGCGGTAAGCGTGTTGTACCTGCGATACATTCTAGTGTAAAACCTCCAGTAACGAAAACCTTTACTTCAAGTAAATGTCACTATTGCTTAATTAAAAATTCATGCGGAACATATCCAGAATTCGCTCTCACTTTCCAATTGTTCATAGATAATTCACATCGACTAATGACTGTATGTCCTGGTACAACTGTATCGAATGGACCAGGACCACCTCCAGCTAAGCAAACGACAGCATTAACTTGTAAAAAATTACCTACGACGCTCAATAGTCAAACCACTGCCAAAATGGTATGTTTTTGAATGAAACAGACTATCGACACGAATTATTTGACATTTCTTACATTTCAGGGTTGTACGCTAAATTCAAATAAAACTGTAAATATATCTCATCCTAATACAAAGCTAGGATCTAAAACAAATGTGATTGTTATACAAAAGGGTCAAACCAAGGGTGTGACGCTTTCTCATGCAGGCAAGGTACATACATGTTTCATCTATGGAATAATAATCACTGTGTTTCGTGTTTCGAATTTAAGATGCAGGTAATTTTGCACGTTTTAGGAAGTGTTAGGGAAAGTGATAATGGGTGGAAAGAATTTGTGTGTTACGAGTCAACATAATGCATCTATCAATGTTCTGCCACGTCATATTACATTAAACAATGGAGATCAAGCTGTAACCATGTTATCAACAACAAATTCATCTCATACAGAATCTGTAACATCCAATATAAAGGTAATGATTTGGAATATATTCAATCACTTTTATTAATCCTCCGGCGGGGGCGCCGCGGTCTTTTATGCCGCATTTTTATGTGTTTAGAGATTTCATTTATATTCTCTGTTGTATGGCAGTGTCCATCGAGATATGCTTGGCTGACTATTATAAGAAACATATAACACCAAAATCGTGGCTATTGAAGTACTGTATTAGATGTAACTGAATTTTTCAAGTGGAAGGTACTAAATCTCGGTATTCTGTTGCGCATCGCGTCTGGTCATTTCATGTAGAAAACTCTTAGAACTAAGCTGTATTTTGTAGCGATGAATCTTTCATCGTGCTCCATGGTCAGTTACATTGCAAATCATTTTCAGTTCGGTCGATTTCCTATATTTATTTACCGCCCCTCGGTGCCGGTGCCCCAAAGCTTGCCGCCGATCAATTATTTAGTTTAGAAGCGCACTATACAGATCTGTCTTGATCTAAGATAAGAATTCGTGACCGAGCATCATCTTAGTCGGAGAGTCTTTGCGGCTTCCCTTTATTCTGGTATCGCATAGATTGGGACAGCCCGCGAATGAGTGAGAGGGACCGAAATGGCGGCAAATCATAACAGACGTTCGGCGCTACAGAGTGACACGAAGGCGACGAAATACAATATCTTGTCTCACTTTATCACTGCTTCTCTGCCGGCACCGTAAGTCAATATCAACGTTGCCGGGGAATGGGTTCCTGCAAACTATTCGTAGTGGAGGTGGAACACCTACTACTATTGGTTTTTTTTTCTAGTATTTATTTTGTTTATTTTGTACGAATTACTTCAAACTTTACTGTTCTTGTCATTTATGCAATAAATGTTGCTATTATTGAACTATATTGGTGTCTTTCTGTTTGCGGCATAAAGGGCCACAGCGCGCCCGCTCATGAGATTCGACAAAGCGCGCCCGCCGGAGGGTTAATCTTTTTAGTGTAGTCATACTTAGATTGTGTAACATAATTGGATATTAAATAATCATCAAGCGGGTTCTTTTCATTTTTCAGTCTGGTAACACCATTATGTTCAATCTTCGACAAGACGTTTTGGAGAAAAATAAAGCTTTGTCTCATCTTCTCGAGTCGTCTAATGTCCTTACCTCAGAATCTAAGACTGTGATACAAAATATGCATGCTCATCTTTCGAAGGAACCAAGTAACAGTGATTTACATGTACAGGATAAAGAGATAGCTGTAACAACCGATGCTGTAATCGCTGCTGTTAAAGATGAGACACACAGGTCAGTTTGAAATCATCCAAAGTGACGTTACAAAATTGTTACATTAAAAAATGCATGTAATGTCGGCAACTAATCTCATGTAATTACTTTGAAAAACTTTTGTAAATTGTTCATTGTAAATTAATAACGTATTTTATGTACAAGATATTTCGAGAATGGAAATATATCCAAGAAACGTATGTTTCTTGAATTAGAATTAAATGTTGCCTGTAAATTGAAATATTTCTTTCATCGGTAGTGGAAAAGTGAAATGAGAGACATTTTGTTTTTCACTAAAGGAATCTTTAATTTTTTAACTTTTTCATGTCTTACGAAACATCTTGTATATATTTTTATTGCAAATGCTACCGATGAATTAATATTTCTCTCTTGTAAGAAAGGCAGAAACAAATTTTTCGTACGGAAATCTTTCTTTAACAAATTCCATAAATCATGAAATTTTAAAGAAGAAGCGAAGAAACACTCTTGAGCTAATCTGTGAGTACATATGGTGCATTTGAATTTAACGAAATTCTATCTAACAGTTTTATAGTGACATTTATTTTAATAATATATATTCTACTGCTTAAATTCTTTCCAATCATTAAGGGGGTTTGCACCTTGTTGGGCCGAAAAATAGGTAATTCTTTGTGATTTTTTTTTCTAGAAAAACGGTTCGACAAATTAATTTAAGGTTTGGCAGACTGTATTATTGTATCTGGAACTATTCTGAATTTTTGTGTGACAGTGAAAAAAAAACATGGCAGATACAAAAAGAGCGTTGAAAAATAATCGGGTGGTCCTGGCGTTGACGAAAAGTACTGTAAGGTTTATTCGAAGCACAAAAAAGAAAAGAGATTCTTAATCTATATGAATGTGGCTATCAGTGGTAGTAGATTTATTGTCGTATCTGTTACCGCTCCCTTTTTATTTAAAGAAGTTTTCCCGATTTTGGGACAAAGCCTGTTTTATACTCAAATCAGAACGCTTCACCTTCTTCAAAAGGCTGCCATTTTAACATTTTTTTATTTTTCTTAATGCATCTACTACCACCGATAGCCACATTCATATAGATTAAGAATCTCTTTTCCTTTTTATGTTTCAGATAACCCTTACAGTACTTTTCGTCAACGCTAGCACCACCCGATTATTTTTCAACGCCCTCTTTGTATCTACCTTTTTTTCACTGTCCCACCAAAATTCAGAACAATAGTTCAAAATACAGTGAAACAACCTGCCAAACTTGAAATTAATTTGTCTAACCGTTTTTGTACAAAAAAATTCACAAAGAATTACCTATTTTTCGGCCCAACAAGGCGCAAACCCCCCTTAAGATTTCTATACATTGTCTCATAGATATTTTTTTTACAAGTTTTGTAATTTTTATTTTATTTTATGCGAATAAGAGTAGGGTAATAAAAGGATGGGTCCGTAACGAAGATGAAAAAATAGATTTTGCGAACTGTTAATACCCAGTGGAGAATCGTACTGAAATTGATAATTGCTATAATTCATAATGAAAACATTAGACATACTGACTTAGACAGGAAAAAATTGGATGTATTCCACGACACACATAATACAATATATGCCTATGTATTTAATCTTAAAAAGATTTTAGTTCTTTCAAAACGAATTAATGGTTTTCTTCTTTGTTAAATCAGTCCTTTATGAAAGAAACCTTAAATCATTGTGAAAGATTGTGCAATAATCTGTTGGAAAATGTATAACTCAGTATGACTGATTAATTTACATCTGGCATGTGCCAAATTTTTAATGACCCATAATTCGCTTTATGGAACAAACATATTGATATTAGGAATATTACAAATTTTTTAATATAACGTATAAGTAGAGGATATGTACAATGATATATTGAAATTCACCTGAACGTGTTTACTCAATGTTGAATTTACAAAAATGGTGATCTCAAAACTGACCCCTTCGGCATCGTACAAATATTAATAAACTGTATATTTTTTCAAAGGACTACTATTAGAAAAATTCATTTATACTTAGCATAATACCTTCTACATATTTTAAAATATACTAGGTACGCTACTTTTACATTTGTTAATGCAAGTTCTTATTCAAATAAGGATCATTACATTTTTTACAAAATACTGCCTACTTACGTATATTGTCAAGTGTAGTTAAGAATATATAGGATTGTTAGGTTCTATATTTTGTATCGTTGCAACTGAATAGAGCACGCAACAGAGTATTGTACATATAGTGTTTATGGTGATATGCGAAAAGATCTATTTCTCTGATACTGACATTTACTTTCGTTTCATATTACCGAAGATTGTGTAAATATGCATGAGGTAACCGAGACTTTCTACAAGCCAGATAGAGTAATGAGTAACATTTATAGGCGCAATATTACTTTAGATTATTTCTTGCCAATGTTGGAATAGTCATATTTACTCTATTTGACTAGATTGTTAAGTTAATCTGATGTACATAAACCGAAAACTTTTGTAGTTATAAATATGTACATACACTCTTGTTTAGCCGAAAGCAAGAAAATTACCTTGTTTTTCTATGGAAAATGCATAAATTTAAAGGAAAAATAATGACAGTCTTCTGAATGATAGACTGCCTGTACGAATCGCTCAAAAGATAGCAGTAAATTATTTATGTAACTTTATCACCTCAGCTATTCCATTGCTAATAATAACCGAAATGAAGTGATGAGTATTATTCAATGTGGCATAGAAATTAAAATATTTTTGCTCCATTACTACTAAAACTTTCAATGGAATAGCTGAAATATGAAAGATACATTTATAAAAGGCATCATTTATTTCATTGTCTGTAAATAATTACTCGATACAGTTAAATCTACTGAATGGAAAATGTTGCAGTTAACATTAGAATTTGTTGTCATATACATGTATAATTATGTTACTGCCAATTATTATAACTGTTTTATAAAGTCAAATTTTGATACTTCTTTTCCATCTGTTCAAATTTTTCTAGGTATTCTTTATGTATTAATGAAAAGAAGATATTACAATTACAAAAGAGACCTTTATTAATACCAAATACCGTAGTATAATATATTAAAAAATATTAATAAGGACGAGGAGGCGGTCCACCCCGCATCATGCCAGGAGGTGGACCTCTCATTCCCGGTGGTCCCATTGGCGGGCCTCCGCGTCCCATGGGTGGCATTCCCGGTGGCATACCTGTAATCAAATAAAAGAGGAGTTTCAACTGTCTCAGAAATAATAATACAAAATGAAGAGAGGATAACGCAAAATTTGTAAACAATTACCCATCATTCCTGGTGGTGGACCCATCATTCCAGGTGGGGGACCTCCAACTGGCATACGCGGAGGACCGCCAGGGTGCATCTGTGGTGGCGCAGAAACTTGACCCCTACCGCCTGGTGTCATTATCTGCTGTGACGGGCCACCAACACCTCTGACGGGTCCTTGTAGTCCAGCAGGTACGCCGGTGACATTCGCCGGCATTCCACGACCAGCGGCACGGCCCATACCAGGTCCTGGAGCGGCTCCAGGAATAGGTACTCTGGGTAACCCTTCTTCTGGAGGTGGAGGGCCTTCTACAGTTAAAGAAACAATGTTCTCTCCCCTTAATAACACAAAGCCCAGTACACGTTTGTCCTCTCTTTCTGGCTGCTTCGTATTCTTTGGCTTGATCTTACGAAATTCTTCGCAATCTCCAAGTATAAGATTCATATGCTTATCGAAAGCTTTGAATGTGCCTATGAATGTTCTTGAATCTTGCAGGATGATTCTTATTCTGTAATTGATATGCTGCAGCATCTTATTGTTCTTTCCGATCGTCTGAAAAGAAAATAAGTACAATTTATTTCATTCTGATTTGATCAACTTTACTTTAATTTATTGTAAAGAAAAGTACAGTTTAAAAATTGAAAACACTTAAGGAACAAAATATTAATAACTTTTTCGTTTAAATTACAAGGTTATGACAACAATATACTTTGCATGCATGAATATTATATACACGCTATTGCATTTCATTTACCATTTTGATTGCTTTTCTTTCAACACGTAAACATCAAAAACAAATTATTGTTTTGTAATTGCTTTGTGAATTAATCACAAGCTTAAAAGTATAATCGTTTGCCGGTTGCGGTGAATTAAACGCTACAGTTGGCTAACATAACCTCTCTACAAAAATAGATGGCACTGCTGTAGGCTTCCATAGTAAAAACAAAATTTATCATATATAGTGGGTGCGTTCAGCGGGCTCAACCTTTGGCTCGCTTTCACACGGCGATACCTTGGGTCTGTTCCGTTTCACGCATAGCCAAAGAGTAGGTATAATAAGAGGCGTCACTCCGGGCGGAACCTTTGAAGTCCTTGCTTGACCTTGGCATTTAAATTGGTTGTACATTCGAGCGGGATATTCAAATCGACTAAATGTACCTTACCACAATTGGCTGATTATTGCCGAAGTTTACCGATCATTGCCGAATGGGGCCGAATGGGCATTTAAATTGGTTGTCTCACTAGAAATCACTGTTTCCCTAGATTATTTCTGTCCTTGTCGAGTGACGCCTCTTATTATACCTACTCTTTGGCATAGCGTTGAATAGCGTTGCACAGGGTGCACACGGGTGCACAGCAGTGGTGGGCAGTGGTGGGCAGTGGTGGGTAAAGACACGAATTTTCCATTTTATACACGACATGTGTCTTAAATGTCGTAAATGTCGTAGACGTCGCAAATGACGTAAATGTGTCGTAAATGTCGTATATCTGAAATAAAAACAACTATCCTATAATACATTTTTCGTATAGTTTATGAAGAAGTGCCAATTTATTAATAATTATAATTCTGATGAAAAAAATTAAATTAAATTAAGTTACATTGACGAAAAATGGATATAGAAAGGTTAGTAAAAGAAATGCATTGGGAAACCAAGAATTTCGATACGCCAACTATGGACAGAAAATTGAACTACTGAGAGTGGATCAAAATCCGGCGAAGTCCATATGATTATTGTACATTTATTTCTAATTACTTTACCTTTCACGATTTACTTTTTATTATTTATTATCTATACAAGTACAAAACAATAATTAACACCACGCTTTTAAATACTTTTTTGGGGTTAGGAAAGTGGCGATTATCATAGGTTGTGTTCCGATTCACGCATACAGCGCATGAAATTGATGGCATCTTATTGGTGGCATCGTACGATTTCCTAGAATTTCTCGCACTTGCCACCAATACGATGCCACTTCCGGTGCAGCGAGCGTTCAGTGACTACTTCTCCTCTGATTTTCTGCGATTGCTGCACGCCAGTGATGGGTCGGTATTTTACGCCGCGTCGTAAATGCATTTACGACGCGTCGCAAATGTATGTATAATATGTCGTTTTTAAGCCCATTTTATACATGTCATTTGTCGCAAATGTCGTAAATAGAAATATTCATTATTTTAAGGTTTCAACAATTAAAGTGTTGGAGAAATATAGTTATTTCTGACTCACTTGTTGGTTGCATGCGAATACTATAGAATACTGTACAATACGTCGGTTACGTCGAAAACTATGATAATCGCCACTTTCCTAACCCCAAAAAAGTATTTAAAAGCTTGGTGTTAATTATTGTTTTGTACTTGTATAGATAATAAATAATAAAAAGTAAATCGTGAAAGGTAAAGTAATTAGAAATAAATGTACAATAATCATATGGACTTCGCCGGATTTTGATCCACTCTCAGTAGTTCAATTTTCTGTCCATAGTTGGCGCATCGAAATTCTTAGTTTCCCAATGCATTTCTTTTACTAACCTTTCTATATCCATTTTTCGTCAATGTAACTTAATTTAATTGAATTTTTTCATCAGAATTATAATTATTAATAAATTGGTACTTCTTCATAAACTATACGAAAAATGTATTATAGGATAGTTGTTTTTATTTCAGATATACGACATTTACGACACATTTACGTCATTTGCGACGTTTACGACATTTACGACATTTAAGACATTTAAGACACATGTCGTGTATAAAATGGAAAATTCGTGTCTTTACCCACCACTGCTGCACGCTCACTGCACCGGAAGTGGCATCGTATTGGCGGCAAGTGAGAGAAATTCTAGGGAATCATACGATGCCATCAATAAGATGCCATCAATTTCATGCGCAGTATGCGTGAATCGGAACACAACCATAGTTTTCGACGTAACCGACGTATTCTATAGTGGTTGTGTTCCGATTCACGCATTATGCGCATAGACCGCAGCGTCTGCGCTGCGCGCATAAACCGCGTTCCGTTTCCAGCAGCGCATGAACCGCAGTAACGACACGGAACGGGTTTCGATGCGTCTGATACTCGTGAGGTTACGCGGGAATGTTCAAACTTACTTACAAATAGCTATGCAGTTGGATGGATTACGGTTAATTTAATTCGAGACTTTTGGACGGTGGAAGAAGCACGCTTCCTAACTACATCGGTTACTTCGTCCTAAGGATCGGGGACCGACTCCTAACGAAATTTGATGGCTTTATTGCTGGATTTTCTCAACCCGAGTTTTTCTATTCTTATCGAACAGCGATAATTATTGAAAGCGAAGAACATATTTTATGAGTTTTACAGGACGAATTGCTGCTTACCCAGCGTAATTTGGTAAACAGATGTGTAAAGGAAAAATGAAGTTATTTATTATCCGCGTCCGGGGTAAATTCAAGGTTTTGAAGGCTATTGAATAGAACCGCAGGCTCTTGTACGTCTTCTGGTTTAGAGTATAGCTGTAAAGTTAGCATTATAAGAGCACGTTCGAAAAAGTTAGCAGTAAAAGCCTTTAAGAAATAAAAATGCGCGCTACGTATTTGCTTCCTTCCTCATCTTTCGGTTCAACCCTGCCTAAAACCTTCTAGGGATGTGTTGTTCGCTTCGAAATTGAGTCCGTTACGTTGGTTGCAATTCATACAGCGAGTGCAGAGATTGCAGTACCAATTTCGTAGAATTCCCTAGAATCCTTCAACTTCTAGCTCATAATGCGTGCAGCAAGTGCAGAAAATAAAAACATGGGCAGTCAATGCGCATATTACGCGCATGCGTATTGTCGCTGCACGTGTGCTTCTGTATTCCTTTTTTTTATACCTATGAATTGATAGTTTGAAGTGTTTAGTTTTTATTAGTATGACCGAGAAAGCATAAATTTACGTTGTAACAAAGTTGGAAGATTTTTTTATAGTATCTTTATCTTTGTGCTAATTAGCTTTATACTCTGTACACTAAAGGAGTCTCCGGTTAAAATAATAATAATAATAATAATAATAATAATAATATTTTCTGTCACTTCGAGGAGCGGGTTACGAAGTTGTGGAGTGTAATTATTCGTGATTAAAAAATCAAAGTATCCATTCATAACGTCATTTTCTGAGTACATTTCATCGAAATAGTAAGTTTTAGCTTAATTTGTATATGTTTACCAATTTCGTGCGCTTCTACAATTACTACTATCAATTACATTCTAATTGATTTTAGCTTCAATTTTCAGGTTTACAGATCTATGCGCTTCATAAGGTTATAGCTGGACAAAATAAGTCTACACAACTCGTTAAACAGAGTAATTGTGTATTTGTTAAAATTGTAAGGACACATGCCCTAAATAAACACCCTACAAAGAAATAAGCAAATGTTTGTAAATCACCATTTCTCGTCCTAATGGAAATTTTGATTTCCTAACCACGCATAATTACGTTTCTCGATTTCATAGAGATACCGTTCCCGCGTACAATAATATTTTGGATGAATGTTAAGTTATAAAAAATTGACAAATGTAGCGTAAAAGAACTAAATATCCAATAAACATTTATTGTCATGTAGCATATATGTAGGTTATCTTTTCTGTCACTTCGAGTAGCGTGATCACAAATGAGGTATTAAGAATCCTACCAGACAATATAATAAGCAGACTTAAGGACGTCATATCGCAAATTATCGAGCAAGGAGAGATACCAACAGACTGGAAAGTATATAACACCGCGCTGGTACCAAACAAAAGAAGGACATTTATAGACCAATATCATTAGCCTCAAATATCTTAAAACTAACAGAAAAAATAATTAAAAATAGACTTGAACATTATATTGAAAATGATCTCATATTACCAAATATACAATTTGGTTTTAGGAAAAATAAATCATGCTAAGACAGCCTCAACTTGTTCACCACAGATATTTATCTAACATACCTCAAAAGGGAATCCTTTGGAGCGCTATTTATTGATGTAGAAGGTGCCTTTGATAATGTTAACCCATCAATATTAATCAACGAACTAAATAAACTGAAAATACCACCCAACATAGTTAAATTCATACAAAATACAATAACAGAAAGAACAGTTCATTTTTACTTAAATGGAACATACATAGATACGAGAACATGTAGAAAAGGCCTCCCTCAAGGATCTATCTTAAGCCCACTACTATTCAACATATACCTATATAAAATATTAAACCACATAGGAGACAACTGCTCCATCCTTCAGTTCACAGATGACATAGTAATTTATTGCAGAAATGCAGCCAACTCATAATAAAAAGGAATCTAATAGATTCAATAAAAATCCTCAAGAAATGACTTAATTCAATAAATTTAAACATATCTGCGGAAAAAACGAAATTAGTGATATTTTCCAGGAAAAGAAAACTTATTGCTTCAATACTGCAGATATTTGTGTGCAATTGTATGAATGGTATAAAATGCCACCATCCCTTCATAAAATTCTTATTCATGGAAGCGACATTATCAAATCACTTGATTTATCATTTAAAAGGTTATCAGAAGAGCCGCAAGAAGGAAATGATAAAATTTTTCTTAAAGCCCGAGCTAAACATAGCAGAATGTGCAACAGGCAAATAACTAACAAAGATATTTTACATTATCTCTTAATCTCATCAGATCCCCCAATTATTTCTCTCAGACTGAAAGAAAATAAAATAGCTCTTAATATTATAAATATTATAAATATTACATTATAAATAAAATCAAAACTAATATAATTGAAATATAATTTAAAAATATTAGATTTAAATCAGCTATACTTACAGTTTATTGAGAACATAAATTGTAAGAACATAAATTTTCAATTGTAAATTTGAAATAAATTTTTTATTTTATAGCTAATATTAAATTTACAGGAAATTAATTTTAATAACTTTGATCTCCAAAGTTTACATTTTTATGTTATGTTATGCTAAATAATGTTTTTTATAGATTAGACCAACAGATACAGGTTTTACTGCAACACTGCGTTATTGCTGAGTCCTTTACGAGTATTTTAAAAAAAAAAATTATTGAAATCGGACAAGATTTACGCTGTCGAGCGATCTTTGTCTAAAATCGCACACTGTGCGCCGTTGACTACCACTGTCAGCACCGCGCGTTTTGCCAAACTATTTCGTTTCTGTATTGCAAACAAAACCTTAATTTCGGAAATAAATCGAAAGATATCTGCAAAAATGGGTGTATTTCGGGTGTCCTTTTCTCTTTGATCGTTGTTTAAACATATTTCAATGTTCATAATGCAAAATAACTTATATCGTTGTATTCGGGAGGGTTGATAGAATAATTCGACGCAACGAGCAACCGAATAACTATTACCGTTTCGGCATGAAAGATGTTCAAAATTGAAAATTTGCATTTTTTTTCAAAATCGAAATTCTCGAAAACTGAGGGTGATGGCGACAAACGGTTTGCGGATTCGTTTTCAGCGCACGAAAGTCTATAAAAAACATATTTTACGTTTAGTTAATTTTTCTTTTATCAATTTTTCAACCATAATTGTTGCGAAAAGCTTTAGCAAACTTTTATTTGATACTGTATTTAATACTCTTTTTAAAATTTCTGGTGTTGATAAACAATAGGTTAGTTCTTTCTGTGTCAGTACTTTCATAAATTGAGAAATTAATTTTTTATTCAATTATGTGTTAGTTCTGCAGACTTCAGAATCTATTGTTCTGGTTTTCTTTTTTATAATTTTATCCTTAATGCAGTGCATGCATAGATCGGATGTAAGGGGTAACTATAATGGGACGAGTATTTGATTGTAGCGGTGTTTGAATTTTTTACTCAACGCCACGCCTATACCGGCTTCCGTTAATATCATTTTTTGGAACGATGCGCCATTATTGTGGCTTTTACACCACTTTTACACTCAGGTGGCGAAAAATCTCTTCGTACAGGGGTATAGCGCTGCGGTCAACCCTATCGTAGCTAAAATTTTTGAAATTGAGACGGGTACGAGACCAGTCAACATTGTTTTCACACTTTAATTTGAAAGTGACCATCCCGAAATTCTCGAAGCTCCGGGCATCAGAGCTGTCCAGCGATCGCTGGCAGCTTTCCGAACGCCGGGCTGGTGCATGGTGTAGTGGAATGCGTCCGTGAGGCGCTGTTGCCATTTTACCTATTAGCGCAGCGCGGGTTGCAAGATAAAATGCTGACTCTGTATACTATAATATGTACAGTGAAATAAAATTGATACATTTCCCCAAATAAGACTTCTCTTCCCTTTAAATTTTAAAATTGATTTCCTGTTTTTCGAGGAAATACAATTCCCATTATCAACTTGTTTTATCTTTTATTTATATACTTATACCGTACTTATCGAAAAGTACGGAAAAAATATTTCTTCCACGAATTATGTATTTGGTTGATTAGATATCAATTAAGGGAATTAAGATTATTTCAAGAAAATAACATTTAATTCATAGTGGTTTACTTGTAGGCGTATTAATATCACAATAGCCTTATTTGTATCTATGGGGCAGCAAAGAATTATTTGTGACGATAACAACTAAGTTAAAATTCAGGGTTAATGTTTCTATGTTTTTACGAGTTCTAAGTAGGTACCGAGTTTTGGCGGCAATTGAATGATGTACATTTGTGATAGCAATATCATGCATAACTTCAAAACTCGCATCTATTATAATGTTGATATAATAATGGGAAATCTGCCACCTGCAACATTTCGATTCTATTCGAATAAGAATACTATCACGAGGAAAACACGGATTCGTCGGTCAAACAAATTTTTATTCTTTTTATAAAGAAATATAAACACTAAGTATACGTTCTTTATATTTTCTTTGACTAAATTCTTAACGCCTTACATACTAAAGATTTTAAAAATACGATCGCAGCTATGTTCAATTTCTTCACATCCTCCCACTCCTTCCAGTCCTTTTGCTGTCTGTTACATACACTGCATAGTGCATGCACACTTTCCATTTACCCGCCCTTCAAATTTATGTTTGAGAGTAAAAAATTACTTTTCCCACAAAGAGAACAATCCCTTGGTTGTCATTGAATTTTGTATTTTTTAAGAGAGTAAAGGTATAATATATATACAAAGGAGAATAAACAAACATCTGATGTTAAATGCCAACGCGGCAAAATCACCGATTAGGTACGATTCAAGAATGCGACAACACTTTTTTGCACAAACTATTGATTATAAAAAAAAAGATGCTTCGTTCAACTATATCTTAGAAAACTATGTTAACTCGGTTATGAGAAGACTGAGCAATTTAGAATTCTTGATTAAAGCTGTTGCATTAAAATTAGGATCTTAATGAAAAATCTTAAAATCACGGTTAGTATAATTTTACAACTATAATCATTTATATTTCAACTCCAAATAGAAATGAAAGGAGCTCTACAAAAATGATTGATATCTCATGGATTGATTCCTTTTCGTTATGTTGTATGTGCCACGGACGACGACTCTATACACGGAAATTCCCGTGGGTGACGTATAAAGTCGTCTGTAGGCTTTTCCTCGTCTCAGTCGGCGAACGCCAACGTACCGTCATCTATTAATTCGTTTAAGATAGGTATGAACCGCTTCATACTGACTCGTGGAAAAAGTTATTCTTGAGCGGGGCAAACAAATCAAAACTATCATAATAAATATTACGGGAAAATCGGGATTAATACATCTGTACTCTGTACTAATTAATTAAAAGAGGATAAGATGCACTTCGTCGCGACGTTGGTCATCGCGGTGCTCTTTATCGCTTGTGTTGTCGACTCCAGTGTCACGTCCGATAAAGGTAAGACTGAACTATCACCAAAATTCAATAAAAGTAAGGGGTGGAGCATCGGAAACTCGATTTAAGGATTTCAGATTTTTGGCGCTCAAATTAGTCTGGGCGCCTCCATTTGAAAGTTCAAGAGTCTCTAAATATACGATATCCAATCGTTTCTACAGGATTTAGATTAGAAGATTTTTGGAGCTTCATATTGAATTTTAGGATTTCAAGAATTTAATAAAGCTGCGCCCTTCGTGAGGGATCAGAACTTCTACTTTTGGGAAGAGGATTTCTTAAATTTAAATTTTGAAATTTTGTAAGTTAGTCTTGGTCCTCTGCAGTCACATTTTTATAGCATTAAAACAAGATTTATTAATGAATAATTTTAAAATTTTTAGGTAGATCTAACTTTTGTAAAGCTTCTAAACTAGGAACTGAAGAACATGAATTACATTTGGATTCTCAATTTTAGATCTTAGGATCTTTTATTACTCTCTAATATCTTAGCTTTAGATTTGAAGATCCTGGGGGATTTCGCATTCTAGGAAATCCCCAATTTTGAAATTCGAAGATTTCCACACAAACATTCTAAATTTGTAATCCAGAAAAACCGAAAACAATCATTTGCCTCTAAAATGCAATTTACTTTAATGAAGTGTCAATTCAGTTTGTAGAACAAACTTTTCTCGACTCTAGATCAAATTGTAAGACGCGTCGAGTGAAATTTATGATGTTCCTCTAAATTTGCCCAATCGTGAAAGAGCGATGCCAAGAAATTGTATTGATATAGCGTCGAAACCTATACAGCACACAACATTGCAGGAATGTTTCAAGAATCTTACGGTGAAAGATTTGGAATATTGCACGAAATATTCCCCAGACTTTGCAGGAGTATTCCTATGCCAGACCCTGCGCAATATTGCAGGAAATGTTCCTGCAACGTTTCGGATAGTGGGCTCAAAAATAGAAATAACGGTGTAGACATATGTGCTCTGTGAGGGACGCGGCGACTCGACGTGTGCAGAATTGTATAGTATATATATCCTTGAAATTTTGGGAAATACCCAAAATTTGGAAGAAAATCTTCTCACATCACAATAATTGCCTCTCTGAAGCAAACATTTTTTTTCATAAACTTTTTCTCGTGTCATTAAAAACAACGGAATTATTTTAGGTTTAAATGGTAGGTGGCATTGCAGGTATATTGCACGACAATGTATGCGCAATATTACACGGCAATGCGTGCGCAATATTACACGACAATGTATGCGCAATATTGCAGGACTATTGCACGAACGTTGCCACTGCTATATTACAGTAATATTGCAATGCAACGTTGCTGCAATAAAGTGTGCTGTAGGGGAAGTGATGTAAATTCCATGGCGCGAGCGCGTTGCATCGCGTTCCCATAACGTGTTTACAGTATTGCAAACCAGTCCCCATGCAAGTGGACAAGAAACCCGGTAAACGGCGTGCTCTGAACGATGAATCGTTTCCGTGTGCCGTTTAACTCGAAACGACTATTTTCGTATTTACCAATTGTAATAAGGAGAATTCACAGTGTAAATTAATTGAGTTTGAAATTATTATTAAAAAGGAGATTACCTAACGCTGTGCCAATGGAGCATTATACAGAGGTGTCCCAATGTGCATTACATATGAGGGGCTGAGAATCATAGTCGTATAAATCCAAATTTTGATAATTTGAGTTAATAACAGTTTTGAAGTCTTAAAGGTTCCATCTGTTTACTTTCATAGTGAATTAAGTTATAACTTCATTCTTAACTGAGAAATAGAAACATATCTCGTTAGCACTCAACTAACAAGAGCAGAGCGTTTTGAAATATACTGTCATAAGTCACTCGCGCTGTATTCCGCGTAAAGTAATATTTTGCGTTTTCTATTATAAAAAAAACTCTACATACGTATTGCAGTTGTGGGAACACACCTAAACTACCATTATAAATATGTATATATTTAAAAAGAAGTTTCATACAATTTCGGAAGGAATTATACACTATTATGTTTATAAGCATTTAATAACATTACTAAGTAGTTAAAATGATACGTACTCTCTCGAATAATATGTACTATAATATGTTTCCCCCCTTCGTTATTCCGTCGAAATGGACCGCGATCTTCTATTTCATTGGACCTCCTAATACCCTCATAAGGAGGATCGATCAAAGCATTTTGATAAAATTGTACAAAAGAAGCCCTACAATGGACCACGCGCAGTAAATTATTTAAAATACTTCTTTTACCTGTTATAACACATGCAAACGATCGACTGTGAAATATCGTTTCGCGATAACAAAGATTTGCAGCGCTACAAAAAGTCTATAAAAGGTATTCAAAAGTTATGAAACAAGTCGAAGCATACCAATTCTATGCGAGAAAAGAAGTCGAAAAGTCTGTTACCACTTTGCAATGTGGCTTTGTTTGCAAGGTATAGGACATTGTAGTCGGAAAGTTTGAATTTCAGTGAGAAACACGAGCGAATACGCGGCGAAAGTACTTTGTACCGGTTAACTGGAAGCTGTTTCATTGATTGTGAGGCATTTAAAATAAAAACATACTTGTCCTGACAATGGTTCATTTGCCAAACCTACACGCTACTTTTACTTTCGCGATTTTAAGCATTCTTATCGTGCTATCACACTGAACGTCCTTTCGATCGTAGTGGAACAAATTTTCTTATTCAATGTAAATTCACATAAGAAAAGAAGAGACTGAAACCAGCATATAAGCGAATCATAACGTTTGATTTCCCGTTTTTCGCTCGTAAAACGAATTTTACTTCACTATCTCGTGGTTGAAACTTTCTTGTTATTAGAACAGATTCTTCGTGATAGCTCCTCCCGCTCTCGCTGCCGAAACAATACTGACATTACCGACCGCTCGAAGCTGGGAGTGAATAATTAAGAATTGCGAAAGAGTCGATAGGTAGCGGGAGATTCGGGCCTGAGGTTTCGGTTATCAGGTTATCTGTTTAAAAGATTTACATCTCCCCCTACAACACACTTTGTTGCAGGAATGTTTCAGTTATGTTGCGGTGCAACATATGGAACATTGCACGGAATGTTCCCGAAACATTACAAGTAAATTGGTACGTCCGCCCCTGCGCAACATTGTAGGAGATATTTCTGCAACATTCTTACGGAATTTTACAGCAATGGTCATGCAACGTTTCCAAGATTTTTCAGCAATGGTCACGCAACGTTTCCAAGATTTCACAGCAATGGTTACGCATTGTTTCGGAGATTTTACACAGCAAAAATAAAAATAACGGTATATACCGTGTCTGTGGAGGACGCGACGACATGAATTTGTGCAAAATCGTAGTAGTATAACGCCCGTGTGTCTTCTTCTCATAGAAAATTCTTTTACCCCACTGCCCATTTCGTTCCTGTATTGACAACAAAACGTGAATTATGATTGCTGTTGATGTTTTCCGGAGGAAAAATGTCTGCCGCATCGCGTGGAGCCATCAGATTTTTTCCTAGACCTTTAGTTTTTTAAATAAATTGAAAGATATCTGAAAAATTGGTGCATTTCAGGTGTCCTTTTAGCTTTGATCGTTGTTTAAACATATTTATACGTTTATAATGCCACAATGACTTATATCGTTGTATTCGGGATAGTTCATAGAATAATTTGGCGGAACATCCAATTGAGTAACTATTACTGTTTGAACTTAAAATGTGCAAAGTTGACAATTTTCATTTGCTTCAAAATCGAATTTCTCAAAAACTGAGGTCGATGGCGATGAAACGGTTCGCGGATTTGTATTCAGCGCACAAAAATCTATAAGAAACGGGTATTGAATGTTACAAGTCCAAACGGCTGTTGAACAGAGAACTCTCGGCAAAAAAATATGTCGCTTTGAATAGTCACTTGTTTACTCATTGTTAAATTTGAATCAATACGCCATCTTCTTCTAACTCATAACTGATAATTTACAACAATGCTATCTATGTATCACATGATACACTATTTACTTCACATGAATTTCTTTTAACTTTTCGCGTGACGGATCGGCGAAAAATAGTGTCGAACACTATATCAAAACTCTTGAATACACTAGACGCGATATATATATATATATAATTACTATATACATTATACTAATAGAATATAAAAGCTGTTAACATTATTTTGCACTTTCGGCTTCGCAAAGCGTATTGTTGAAAGGGGGGGGGGGGCCTGAATCACACTGATATGCTAACTTAAAAAACTAATCCTTACGAACTAAGAACTTATCGACGTGCGTTACGAAAAGTAGCATATTTAATTTGTCTTACGAAGACTATATAGTACTCGGCTCATTTTGACCATGAAGAACAAAATGTTTCGATTTTGTTTTCGAAAAGTAATATGTTTCATTCATCGCCACAAAGAATAGCATGTTATGCTCTTTCGCGACGAAAGGTGGCACGTTTCGGTACTTTGCTGCGAAAAATAGCGCCGTTTGCTTTTAATTGCGAAAAATATCACGTTTCATAGATTGCCTAGGATTCTATGCAAAAATAAAAAGATGAAGGTTTTTAGGGGAAAGAAACGTTTTTCTAAAAGAGTTGGCCGAGGCATATTACAACTGTTCCACCACTTAGAATACTACGAGTCGTTATTATTATATACTCGTAATTATTTCATTTATTTAGCCAAATTCGTTTAAGGGGACTGGACAGTCGAAAAATCGATTTTTTTTTTATTGCATTTTCCGAATGTACTATTCTTCTGAATAAAATGCCCCTTGGTTTATAATAAAATTTGCAAAATTGTAGATTTGGCAGCTACAAACGTCAAGCGGCAACCTATTGGGAAACTTAGTGGAGGCGTGGCTTAGATTTCAGCGCCGTGGTGGTAAGTTGGCAAACTATTGAAAGTAGGCCCGGATCCCACCAAACATTCCGAATTATTTATTAAACGAATAAGTAAAAATTTAGTGTTCAAAAACACTTAAAAACACTCGTTTTTAACAACATGTCTATTTAAACCCTGATAATCATAATAATGGCTTAGTGCACCACGTATTGCGTGTCCACTTTTAGCTTTTTTGAGAAAAACAGGTTCAAACATTCAATGGTACTTTATAATTAAATAAATACTTTTTGCGTTATTGTATTATCATATATATGTAATACAGGTATCACTGAAAATATGTAATTACTAATTACTAATTAGTAGTATAAGTCAGAATCTGCAAAATTATAATAATAATTCAATAATAATACTTTGAAGATGGACATGCTATATGTAACCAACTACAAAGGAAGGCATACTGTACTGAATGATATTGTATAAAAATGAATAAAAGGAATTATAACTGGAAATAATATTTAAACCAATATTATATTTATTTTGAAAGTAACAGGAATAAAAAAGTAATTATTCGTTTTCATTTTCGTAGTTTTCATTTTTGTCAATGTCCATGGGGATTGGAATTACATCACGTTGCGATTTTGCTGATGGTATGCTATTGATAAAT
Organism: Andrena marginata; assembly: GCA_963932335.1. Classification (NCBI taxonomy): domain Eukaryota; kingdom Metazoa; phylum Arthropoda; class Insecta; order Hymenoptera; family Andrenidae; genus Andrena; species Andrena marginata. Next base: position 31,447,658 of record OZ010660.1, read on the forward strand.
TCCTTGTAGTATTCAGGAATAAGTCCGTTGTTTAAAAGATACAGAAGATCTTTTTTCTTCGCGATAGATATAGGAAGACTTTTTTGAATTTTTTTATTTATTGTCACATTTTTCCAAGAATATTTTCGTCCTCTGGCATGAACACACAACATTTTTGCACCCAGTATAATTGATTCAGGGACATACAATAGGGACAAACAAAAATATTATTTTTCACACATTTATAAAAAAGATAAAAATGTGATTTTTATACAGCATAAAGAAACAGTCAAGAACTATTTGCTGCATATAAAAACTCAAATTTCATAAAAAGTGGACATACAATATGTGTGCACTAAGCCATCGCTATGGACTTCGAGGGATTTGGACCTACTCTGAGAGGTTCAATTTTCTGTCCCTAGTTGGCGTATCGAAATTCTTGGTTTCCCATATTGGTTGCCTTTGCCCAGAAACTTTAAACGCGCTTTTCTCGAATCTTTTTTTATCTTGGTTTTTTCCTGATTGCAAACGAATGGTTCAGATCGACTTGAAAAAAATACAGGATGTGTAAAACATGTGCCATTCCAGGTAGAATCTCCAATATGGTCTGTAAAATTTCGAGATTTTCATAAAAAAATTAAAAAATCACCGTATTTTAGTAGCGCACAAACAAGAACGAATTTTTTCCGAAAAATCGCCGTTTTTCAGCCACCAATCGCATAATTTTGATTTAATTATTGTTTTTATAGGTTCCACTAGAAACTATGAGTCCAAAAAATAAGAATCTCACCTTTAAAATCGCTTTACGTTACATTTTAAGACCTATATTAAGGCATAACCACAGAAAACGTTCAAAAGTTTACCAGTCTGCAGCGCCATTTTTAAAGCACATATATTTCATACCAGTTACTTTTCAATCTGTATGGTAGTCATAATCATTGGGTAAAAGGATACATCTGGATTTGCTTTCAACTTTTTTACAAATAAATAAAGGTCAGTCTCTTTCTCACGAAGAACGACTGCCTAATCCCCTTAAATAAGCAAATATATTTTCATCAATTTACTACGTACTGCTGTATTTACAATCATCATCTTCGCTATTAGACATTGGAAACTAGCCACTTTCTTTCACACTAAATGAGCAACAAACATGAGCGATAATACAGGCAACTGGCATTCACAGGAGATCAACGTCGACTATGAACTGTTTTGAAACTGAAATATTCTACTCTTCGGAAAACAAATGAAACGTGCTACTTTTCGCTGCACTGTTTGAAATGTGCTACTGCTCGTGGTGAAATGCGAATCGTGCTTCTTCTCGTGATAAATTGAAATGTGCTACTCTTTGTAAGTCAAGAAATGTGCTACTTTTCGTAACGCATGTCGTTATGATCTAGATCAGGACTCTTCAAGGTCGCTCCCGCGGGAGCTTAGGGTTCTCCTACCCTCGTCCGCGTTGTCGGGGATACCGCGCGACGCTAACCATGAAGACGTTTGCCCCTGTGATGCCAGATCGGGGACGGGTTCCCTCGAGAATTTCCCCCACCTCGCGCACACTACGCCGGAGCTGCGTGTCCCTGAGTTGTATTCCGAAGCGCCGAGCTCACGGACACACTGCTCCGGCGTAATGTGCGCGAGGTGGGGGAAATTCTCGAGGGGAACCCGTTCCCGATCTGGCATCACAGGTTTGACCGGCTATCATGTGGTGGAAGCTTGCCTAGCGTCGCGCGGTCTTCTTGACAACGGAAGGCACACTGCGCGAAAGAAAGATTGGAAGGAGAAGCGGGCGTGTGAGGGGCCCCTACGCTGGAGAGCCCTGATATAGATATGTACAATGGGTCGGCAGTAGACCTTTAACTCTAAGATATCACAGATTACTGCGAGGGTTGTAACAGCATAAGCGACTGTACGCGACTGTCACAGCCATGCGTTACATTTGAACACCACTTAGCCTGCGCTGCTGTAGCTCAGTGATGTGTATACATCTAGGCGATAGTCATCAGTACTTATCAAAGTTTAGTTTATGGAAATCTAGGCGATCTCGTTCTGGTAAAGCGGGAGAAAACTTAAAGTTACTATTGTTTGTATAAAATTTCTCATGAACAAGCGCTATTTTTTTATTCGTCTTATTACGCTACCAGTGGTAGAGAATGGGGACATTATTTTCGTTTTGTATTAAACCAAGCTGGACACAGTAAATGAAAGTCTGTGGAGCGACATAACCAGTTGCTAGCTGGCGCTTAGATGTTCCATCGGATTGCGTGGACGATGATCGTATTATTACATTGGCTATGTTAGGGAGTCTGCTGAAGTAGTCGCGAGACACCCTAATGATAAAGGAACCAATTCTCGGTATCTCTGCCTTCTCATAAATGGTTGCGTTTCTAATATAATGCCACCAGTCCGAATATTGGGAACGGTATAACCCGAGGCAGGATCTAAGGCACTTGCGCACAAGGCATCTCAGCTTCTCCATTAGCGTGGTTATCATTTCACCATACTGGAGCTGCGTATGATGGGCCGCACCAGCAACATGTATAAGATAACACTGGCTTTCTTAGTAAGCAGTTTATTAAAAAAAAAGACGGCAGTTAGCCATGAATGCTAAACGAGCTTTCTCGACTTGCGCATGAACGTGCTATTGCCTCGCAAAAAGTCATCGATTTACGCCTTAGGTCGGAGCCAGATATATTGGCCGTTGAGTTTCGTTAGGGGTATTACTCCCACCATACAGTTTGCCTACCTCGGTGCTACTTTTCTCAACGTTTTCTGATTCGCTCTCATTCCATCTCGTTCTCGCCTTCGCAGAACAAGAGTGAGTCAGAAGTGGCGGGGATAGCACCAAGCTCCTGACGTATAGGCCAAACCGACTTCATAGCGTAGAAACACCAGAATAGGTGTGCGTTAGCTCCGAAAAAATTCTGAAGCTTTATTGGTCAGAATATTGATTCTTTCTCGACAGCTTCATTTTGTATTGGTCTATGCATTTCTTCGTAACGCACACAACTATTACGCTAAGAATAAATAACAGCCACACGGCTACGTGATTTTAATTTGCCACGGACAAGCTCCACTCTATTGCTTGCAGTATAGATAATGACGTTGCCAGCAAACGCCAGAGCCGAAGATACTCCCGTATTCAGGTCAAATAATTTTGTAAGGTCGTTTATAAAAATATTAAAATGTATTGGGGAATTGACCGTGGCCTGCTGCAATCCCTCCGTGATCCTAAATATCTCAGATGACGAGTTACGGCTGTCCACGAACACTTTACCGTCGCAGCTACAATCGCTGATTGAGAAGATTGCTTACGTATTCGAACTTATACTTCTACCGTACAAAACTTTAAACTTAAATTATTCAAAAACGAAGGCTCGTTTTAACAAACCCCATTACATCTCCCTAATCGTGGAGCCGGATATCGCGCAACAAATTCATTTCGACGCTTGATACTATATTAAATTGATTCATATTTTGTTATGAAATATCCTGCAAAGTACAAGAAAATATTATTTTAGTACCTTTTTAATACAATCGTTCAACATAATTTTTTTGATATATTTTTTTATTTTCTAGTTTTTAGTCTTTGTGGATTTACATTTCATAGCTCAGACAACTTTACAAATATATTTTATTGCTGTATGCAGTTTAACAGTTTGGTTAAACGTTATAGTGCTAATTAAGTAATTGTATTAATTACTTATATCACATATTGTCCATGTTCGCATATATTCCCTCGGAGGTTGCCTGTGGAATGTACGACTGTATTCTGTGCGTCGACATTTCAGGAACGCTCCACGTAGGTTGCAAGTGCAAATATGTAAGTCCATATTCTGTGATTGACGTTGCAGGAACGCTCCGCGTAGGTTGCGAGTACAACGTAAGATCATAAGGTAAATGTCCCAATACCTGGACACGTACCAGTACTTGGACACTAGTCCAAATAATACTGATTATTACATTTAATATATACTTTATCCATAAAAGAACTATTTTATTCAATTACTCATATATTTAATAAAATATATTCATATACATATTTCTTTTAGTAAACTTGTAACACTCGGAATAAAAATAAATTTTCTTGAACTCTCCAGTTTACACCATTTTAGTATTGCTCTTGTCTGATTTGCTAAACAGTCTCTGTTTTTTTTTAAGTGAATATTATTAATAATTTTTAGTATATTGGTACAACTAATACAGTTTTAGAAAAATGGTACCTTGTAGTATTATTTTTTGATTGGGAGATTAAAATTAAAGTTCGTGTTAGTTTTTTATTCGTGTGTCTATCTACTGGTACAGTGAAATCCCGAAACGACCCTAAACCTGACCATGTCTACAAACTGTGAAATAAGTACGCGTTATTGTTGACACAATAATAAAATAATTATTTAACACTTTAACAATAATTTGCACCCTGCAAAAACTTTGTATTCTTCGTATCTTGTTTTAATGATAATATTTAATTCATGTGTAAAATTCGTGTGTTACACACGAATACACATAACCTTAAAAATTAATCATTCAATAATAGATTCTTTTTACCTAAGTTTGTTTACTGATTTGAATAAATTACTTATACACAAGAAATGTACCAAAAGAAAAAACTATTGTGTGTTTTTTTTATTTAATTTCCCTAGAAAACATCCAAACTTCATCATATGTCCAGTACAATCGGGACACAATAGTTAAGGTGTCCAGGTATTGGGCCATTGTGAGGACTATGAATTTTCAATATTTTACAAAATTATGCAATCCTATAATATGTTTTTTTTAATGATAAAGTACACACGATGCCCCATGTAATTGCAAAATCGTTTTTATACAAATCGATTTGTATAACAGAAAAATTCTCAAATGTGTGTCCGCCGTACCTTAGATGTCCAGGTATTGGGACATTTACCTTAATCTGTGGTCGACGTTGCAGGAACGCCCCACGTAGGTTGTACCGCAGTATGTGCGCAATATTTCGCGAGTATTGTATGCCCAATATTCCCGAAACATTGCACAAACGTAGCCATTGCAGTATTGCATGACAATGTGTGCGCAATATTCCTGAAACATTTCACAAACGTGCTCATTGCAATATTCCACGGCAATGTTTCCACAATGTTGCAGTAAAATTGTAATGCAACCAGCAAGCAAACTGCAACATTGCAATGTGCAGCAACGGTTCTGGAACGTTCCTGCAACAAACTGTGCTGTAGGGGTCTCTGTGGATAAGACAAGTGTCATGGGGTTGACTGAGTATAAATACAGCGGTACCTATTATCAAATCGTTTACCGTAAGGAGTAGAGCTTACAAGGGAACAGCGCGAACTCGAACTCACCGATTGGAACGCAACTTTGTAGGTTTATAGAGTGATTCAAGACAAGAACAGTGGTGTGTTTCATTTGGGCTCTATCGCCCTTTAAGTGGGTGAAAACTAATCTCAAAGTGAAATAGGCGCTTCCACTTTTTCGCGTATAACTCCCAAACTACAACAGACAGAAAAAAAATGTTTCAAACAAAAGTTTAATGGTCAAATGAGCACTATAAACTTGCGTTAACATAATTTGGAGAAAAACTATTTTTCGTTGAGGTATTTCTTATTTAAACTCTTTTCAAAATTTTGTTAACACAAGTTTGTAAGGCTTATTGCACAATTAAACTTTTGTTTGAAACATTTTTTTCTGTCTGTTACTTTAAGAGTTATACGCGAAAAAGTGGAAGTGCCAATTTGACTTTGAGGTTTGTTTTCACCCCCTTAAAGGGCGATAGGACCGAAATGAAACACACCGTTGTTCTTGGCTTGAGTCACTCTAGAATCCCACAAAGTTGCGTTCCAATCGGTGTGTCCGGGTTCGCGGCGTTCCCTTGTTAGTAACAATAACGACCAGAAAGGCATGTAATGCGATATTTAGGTTTCATCCTATCACATATCTCGTAGATTTGCACCAGTGGCTTGTTTTCCCACTCTTATGAATTACTAGCTTAAAGTACCTGGCGTTGCTCGGGTAAAACTTTGATTGTCACACAGTGTCAAGGGGGTGAAATAAGGGGGAAGGGGTGGGATGTCCAGATTTCATGATAACCTATATTTTCTGCAGGGTTCTGGAGAGTAATTATGCAAAATTTGGTCCAGATCGGTTAAAAAAATCGGAATAAAAAGTATCCTATATCACATATAGTAGGTATACAAAATTTCAGAAAGGCGCGCTGCGTAGTTGCAACGTTATTGAGTAACAAACATCCGAACATCCAAACATACTTTTGCATTTATTATATTAGTAGGATTTTATTCTGAAACTTACCTGCCTGTCAAATGTTTCAACAGCGCGCGCTGAAAGTAAATCTTGAAAAGGAATGCCTATATTGCAAAATGATGAAGAATTCTTTCATCCCTTTTGGCACACCGAATTTACTTGTTTCAGACTTTACCATAATATTGAGACACCCTGTATATCACAGATAGCAAGGGAAAACAGTACGTACATACTTATATGGTCAGACGCGTTTGTCGAACCCATATGACTGGAACTGTTTCTCTCTGCGACTACTCTTGCCGGCATTGTGTATTCTGAAAATTGTTTCGAGCTACAATTACCTAGATCGATGAGAACTTTACGAATCCGTAAGATTCAGTAATTTCATTAAAGAACATTTATTTGCGATGCGAGAAGAGAATGCAGTCTTATTTATCGTACAGTACAAATGGCCCCCTTATACCATAAGTTTAGTAAGAAAATTATAGGATTCGGTGAGTTTCGTGATTTCATCTCGGTTTAAGTTGCGAACTATGTTCATCCAGTATTTCTTGAAATAAGAGCACAACTGTTAACTTATGTCCTTCATTCGTCTTCTTTATGTATTCTTTTACAGAACTAACGATTAGTCTTCAAGAAGCATGGCGGAATAAGGACTTCGCGATCGCCTTTTCAAAAACGAAATCGAGGAAGAAACCACCGGAGACCACGGTTGAAACACTTTTGGCAGTAAAATGGACTGCGCGAACGAAAATTGTGCTGATGCTCGACAGACGATCCAAACGAGGTGATTTAATTCCTGTTTATACGTGTACTAACGCGTGTAATATTGCGATGAGAGAAATCAGGCGACAGGTAGACGTGAGAAATCGAGAATTACAACATCACAATTACAAAAGCAATACAGTCTCAGATAGCACACGGCGTCTTAAAGACGTTTATTTTACGTCTGTTTTAGGTCTGAACGACTGAATGTTCTGATTGGTAACAACGGCGTCTTTAAGACGTCTTAAAGTCGTTCCGTTTAGTCAGAAATGGACGTCTGCATATTCTGTTCTGCTCTTCTGAAAGATTTTTTCCGAAAAAAAATCGGTATGATAAAGACTACTTAGATATTGATACGAGGAATCATCGTGCCATTTCAATCAAATCGGTTTCGCAATTTTTGAAACACCATTGGCACCGATTTGAAAAACCTAGTTTCGAGAAAACAGCGTTTAAAGTTTAAGGTACAGGTTAAAGTGAGATAATTTCTTTTTTTTTGAATTTGCAGAAAATCGTCAATTTTGGCCCCCTAGAATTGATCTTTCTTTGGTATAACTTCTACGAATTCTTTATCGGAAAATTCGATTTCTTCGACCATTCCAGGTTCACGTAACCGCGGGTCGTAAACGTTTCATAGCGCTAAAACGTAGTCAATGTTTGCGAGTGATTCAGGGGTAAACTATTAATCCGATTAGTTTAATTCTTTTTGCGTTTTGTAGGTATATGTTTATATACCTGTGGTTATATACCTCAGGAATGAGAATTGGAAATTTTTTAAAAATGTTTTTTTCTCGAAATTCATTAACTTCATTATGTTTACACACATATCATGGGCGTCCGCAGGAGAGGCAAAAGAGGCACTTCAGCCCCCTGGCTTTGGAGAAAAAATCGCTTATTTTTCAAAACTGATCTTTATTACGTTTTATACTAAAAAAGAGAATAGGTATTTTTAAATTTCAGTTTTAAATTTGTAATTAAATTGGCACTATAAAATGGGTTATAAAAAGGAAGAGGGGTACATTTTTCTTTACCATCCCATAGTGCCCCCCCCCCCCTTGGAAAAAAGTCTGCGGACACACCTGACATATTCTACATAAGATTCGTTATCCGGTGAACTTATTCAATTAAATTGAACCATTATTTAATTACAAGCAAAAACATACGACTTTTATAGCGAAATAACGACCCTTTTCTTCGAAGTGTTACCATTACCGCAATTTTTTTTCCGAAAAAATGGCGACCTCATCGGATAATTACGATCCCAAAAATTGATTCAGACCGCTCGTACGAGATGAATCGTGCCCACCATTTGGGGCGGCGGAAGTAAACGTGTTCTACGCCACTGCACGCAGACGCCACATTTTTAAACACTTTCCTATTCTCAGACCTGTTTTATAATTTATAAACATGTAACTATACAACACAAAAACAAAACGGAACCTGAGCACGGAAAGGGCATGAAACTCGCTCGTGGACTTAGCAGTAAAAATAACAATAAATTAGATTTTGGAGAAAATAACGACAGTTGACCACCTTTAAAAATTGCAAATTTTCCATTTTTTAAAAATTCTACTAGTCTCTCCACGAGCCAGAAGTATATTCTTCAAAATAAAAAAAGTTTCAGTCGAATCGGATAATAACTTTTTGAGATACAGGTTCCACCGATTTTAAGAACACTGTTTGGAGAAAAACCCGATTAAGTTTTACGTGAGCCCCGAGTAGCCGGGTGCTACCAATGCATTTGACGCTATTCAAATGCTTATAACTTCGGGAATTTTACGAATTTCAAAGCATCCCTTTAAACACGTATTCTTAACGGGTTTGACAGTCGAATAATAAAATAAAATAAAATAAAATCGATTTTTAGATCGGACCCTGCCCTTAAGGAGGTAGAGGAATCTGTAAATTAAGGACGCACACAAGCCGTAAACTGGAAAATGATATTGTTTGTTTATAATATGCGTATAAAGTAATACTCGACACACAATTTTGACCATCGTATGATGAAAAATATTAAAATTTTAATGGGGACTATTCTTTCACCCGTGAAAATCATTTAAAACAATGAACCGAAACATTTTTTATAGTCGAGAACGGTAGATTAATAGTACCTACATATAAACTCTACTTCCGGCGACAAATTCATTGTCTTTCTTAAATAACTATTAAACGGAATTGAAAATGTGAAAAGCCGCCGGTTGAAGAATGGGGAATGTTATGAACAATATTTGTAGCGAATATGAAGTTAATCGATTAAGCCGTTTCACAGTCATATTCCGCGGCTTCGAGGATTCTTTCATTAATATCACACGATTTACAATACTCGGATTTAATGGATTCAATGAGTAGGTACCTTGAACAAATGACACTGCAGGATTTTCGCATCGCGACGTACGCCAAGCGTTTCAACTAGAGCTGTTAATTCCCGGGAGATCGGGTACCCGGGTACCCATGAGATACCCGGGAAGAAACAAATTTCCCAGGTAGGTGCTGCCCGGCTAAACTACCCGAGATACTCGAGACATCCGAGATCTCACTGCTTAATGTTATTCCAACCCAAAGCCATAAAATTCGGTGAGGTACCGCAGGGGGTTGATGTCGCCACGGGGTGCCAGACGGCATCTCTCTGACAGGCGTCGCTCAAGAATCACCCTCTGTACTCTGTACAGTGCCTATCCGAGATATAGTGACTTAGGTGCGAAGTCCCTCAGCGGGGTCTTACCCGACACCCTGCTGGGTACTGGCCGCTAAACGTGCCCCCCTACTACCTCTTGCAGGACTGTATTTAGAGAAGACCAGGCCTTAGGGCCTTAGGGCCCCAGTTTTGCCCTGGCGTTCTCTAAATAGAGTCCTGCAAGAGGTAGTAGGAGGGCATAATTAGCGGCCAGTATCCAGCAGGGTGTCGGGTAAGACCCCGCTGAGGGACTTCACACCTAAGTCACTATATCTCGGATAGGCACTATAAGTACTCGGGTATCTCGAGTAAGTATCTCGGGTAGTTTTCTCCGGTAGCGCCTACCCGGGGATTTTTCTCATCCCGGGTATCTCACGGGTACCCGGTCCACAGCTATAGCTCTAGTTTCAACCACCGTCCGCACAGGATTAAACGTACCCTTCGACACCTGCAGGGCCCACGTTTAGCTGCAGACAGCCAGGACAAGTGATAGAAGGAATTTCTTTCAGTGATCCTCGAGAGCCACGGGGAAGATGGCCGTGGAACTGTGGAACACATCCACGTGGATCTCCGGACCGTTGATTCAACGTCAAGAAATATAATCGCCTCGATTCACCAGTGTCAACCTGGTGCCCAGATGGATGTCTATATCGACTGCATTTACCAAGGCTCGATACCTCTGAAGAGAACCTTCCCCGAACTTGCCAAAAATGAGAATTCTCACGTAGAAGTGGTAAGTACCTAATTCTGAATTTTAAATGATGAAAGTAATGATCACGGTGTTTAAAAACGAGTCTACATATGCGTCTGAATCGATTGATTAAAAACTCTAGACCCTGCTAATTTGCAATTAGATACTATGCATATACTACGTGCTCCTACGTTGGGGGTATTATTATACAGTGACGTGGAAGTCTGTTCATATAAGCTCAGGAGAATAACTAATTGCTTTCGTTCTGTTATCGGTGTCGTCTTAAGTTTTCATCTACTCTAATACTGAAGGTAAAAGTTCCCACATAATCTTCCCTAGCGAATGTAATGGTCTCTCGAGAAGAAATTTGCGAATCACTGTATCAAGAAGTATCATTCCCAATAAATGCTTTATAAATTCTCCAAAAATATGTATAACACAGATTTAAAAAAAAGTAACAAGAATCACATGAGCTCCAGAGCATTGAAATTCTAATTCGAAATACTAAATATCCCGAAGCAATAACGAATAATTATTTTTCGAAGAATTCGGTAATCATTTTCCCGATGGCGAAAGAATATTCAAAAGGAAGGGATATGCTACAGAGGCAAGGAAGATTCTTCAGTACTATTTGTAAGCTAGAGGAAATGTGTAATGTCTAATTCAAGTGGAATTTAATTCAATTGAATTAACATAGAAAATTGTTTCCTTCCTTTTCGAAAAATTTCTATTTGTACGTACAGGAAAAAAAAAACGTTTGCTTTTTTCCGCGGCTTCTGGGAGTTTCACAGTTCTGTTACGGGCTCCTACCTAATGACGTTAGAGATTGTAGGATGACGCGATTCCAAATATGGTCGGACCAAGGCCTGGTGCCTTTATTACAGTTAAGCAACTGGTAACTAGCGTAACACGCGATTAAACCGTTGAATCGATTTCGATCCGCATGGAATTAATCTTTATTGAATGTTGACGGCCCACTTTCTTGTCCTTGTAATAGAGATGCTGGAAAAATGGAATAAACTTCGACGAGTTACGGCTTACAACGCAAAAAACTCTTTAAAACGTGTTGAAAGTTGTAGTTTTGGGTATCTATCACTCTATCCTGATAGCCAATGGACCAAAATATCTAACCATACAAACAAATATGTCATCTTCATGTTAATTAAAAAAAATTCATATTCTAACGGGAAACGTATACTTATATAACATCCCTTGTTTCATTATAAATGAAGATTTTAAGACTTATAACTTATGTTTTATTTTACATAAACGCATACGATTGCTTGATGTTTATGAAATCTACATGTACAAATGGTACCTACTGTTTTAATACCGATTGCGCTTCTTTCTGAAAGTCTTGCTCTATAAATGACATTAATGATGAAATATTAGTCAGAGTTGCAACGACTATTCCATTTATCATATACCTAGTGAAATACAGGATATCCTTAACATTATTTTATTAAGTAATTTTAGTATTTTCGTGTGATACGTTATTATTCCATTGTCTTATTTCCATACTCTATTGTGTTTTATAATGTTCGAAGCTAATCAATTCGTTGTTTATGTGATATTACATACTTATTAGAACATAATTAACATATATATGTAGGTATACTATATTGGTTTTTGTGTACCAAATGTTTTTACGGAATTTATTGCTATTTTATTTGTTATAGATGTTTTAATTTTATTAATGTTCCTGCCCATATAACACTTAGCTATTAACAAGTAATATAAAAAAAAGTATTAAAAAATTATGAGAAATGTCAAGGTTATTCAATTCGAATACCCATGTATTCAATTCGAATACTAATTCGAATGTTATTATTCGAATATTTGGGTATTCTATGTTTAAGTATTCGAATATCCAAATATTCGAATTATAACATTCGAATACTCAAATATTCGAAGTTTATTCGTAGCATTCGAATACTTGTAAAATAATCGAATATTAAATTATTCGAATAGTCCCATCCCTATTCTCAAAGAATGGCCTCGTAAACTCTCACCGATGTATCCTGAGTTTTTAATATTCTGTGCCGTTTTATCAACACTTTCAATAGCTTCGGAGTACACCACGCATTTTATGTAACTCCCAGGTGAAGGATCTGAACCGATCCTTGGGCAAGTGGACGTACCTATACTACATACTTAAGGAATTTACTGAATAGATTTTGTTGAAAAGAAAACCTCATATGAGAAAAACTTGGTTCTATGTTTTCGATTTATTTTTGCACGAGGAGTCACATCCTGTATTACGGAGACTGTATACATAAAAAAACACACATGGTGGGTCGGTAAATACACAATAAAATGCAAATTGAAGCTATAGTGTTTTATAGATTTTTACAATACTTTCGTTGTGGATAGAGATATGGCGGAGATCTGAAGGTCAATCTTCTTTTATTAAACGGAATCACGTTTTATTTATGACAGAACTCAATATAGTGGTGAATTTTGGAGAAACAATATCAGCGTGTCTATACCATGGATTTTTTCCTATAGTTTAGAAGGGCAAAGATATATCAGGTGGACAGAGTCACAGCCTTATCCTGTACACATATCGCCATCGCCATTATTATATTCAAAATAATAAAAGAATTAAGTACACGAAGTAACCGTTGTCTTATAAAATGAAATTCTCTATTTGGGGGGGGGGGGGGGTGCAACAAAATTCGATATCCAGTATTTATTTATACCATAATTTCTATTCGAACAAAGAAGTTGTTTATAATGTAACCGATTTTGAAGCAGCTGTATCTTCAGTTTAGGGAAAGGAGAAACCAAGTGAAGGTGTATCCATCGTCGCCCATCATCGACGTGCTGAAACAGGAAAACTGTCCCAGCAATCTGATCGACATGAACACTCTGCCGAATGTCCCCAAAAATAAGAAGTCCCATGAATCGAATTCAGCACCAAATGACTTCGAAAACTCTGAAAATACTGCTGAATCGACCGAGTTCGAGAATCATTTCGACGACCTTTATAACTCCGACAGATCCGAGATTTCCGATCAATACAACGACGAGTTTGAAGGATTTCGTAAATTGGACCAAGATCGTGGTTCAACTCGGTTGGCTCAATCGAATCGGCATGGTAAACGTTTTTCCAAAGATAGCCGTGGGGAACGTCGTTCTAGCAGCGACCTCGATGCGGAACGATCAGATTTGCCCAGCCGCATGAAACGTTTTCATCAATGGACACGATCCCAATTAGGAGAATTGGATTTATTGAATGAACCGACCGTGAACTATGTAAGGGTTCCGAGAAGGGGGGACATAGGAGTCCAAGTTATAGATGACAGGGGAGGTAATCAAAATGAATCATTCTCAATTTGAAACACCGTGTTTCAGTAACTGATAGATATAATTCTAATTTTGTTAGCCTGTCTCAACGATGGCCAGATGATTAAAACTCTGAACGAGCTGATCACCGCTACTAACAAGGTCTGGAGGGATGTAGAATTGAATGTGAGTACCAATATCGTTTATTATTTATTGGAGGGCACGTCACGGATTAATTTTATCAGTATCTTTGAATTTCAGAGGCTGGAAACGCAGAAGTTACGACATCTGGTCGAAAACCATGTACACTGGCGCCCAAATTCCGGTGAGTGAAGTTCCGCTGTATTGAATGAGAAAAAAACAAAAAAATTCTCAGTCCCCGCGTCGTGAGAACTTCTCTGTTACCCCTTCTTGCATTCTCTTCCACGCACCCTTTCGCACTGCTCCCAATTCTTTTTGCCCCAGTAACTTTCTAGAAGCGAATTATTTGATCACGGGGCAAAAATAGTCTTGCGTTGCAATAAATGCGTTCATCGAAAAATGGAACGATGCTGTGACTCATGCACACCGTTGCAGATGTCTCCTCTACCAGGTAGGACGAATCGTCTTCGCGATTATCCTTCGCTTCGACAACCGAGAAGACTAATATTCGACTCCTACGAGGCTGTTAGCTATGGTGCAGACTATAAGACAGAGACTAAACGCTATGAATCGTTGTAGAATCAGCTTCTTAAAGCAGATATAGTTTACACGGCTAGGGTATCCCCCCCCCCTCCCTCTACATCACCTCCATTCTTCGTTAAGGGGGGAGCCCTATTTAGGACGGCTAGGAATGAGGTAATCCTTGTAAATTTTTTTCTACCAAACTGTTAAGCGGATCTTTTCCAAACTTTCAGGGTATTTTAGTTCACATTCAAAGAATAAAAAGTAATTTTTACGTTGCAAAGTGTTCGGTAGAAATGAAGATATATGAACACGTTCGTTAGGACTCGCGCGCCGGAGTTACAAATTGGCGGGTGTGATGGTGGCCCCATTTCTGCCCAGAAATAAAAAACCAAGGATTTTCTTATTTCTAGTATAATTACCTTGTCGATGAACCTAAGATATTGATAAATAAATTGAACTGAACAACTATTTTTCCATAAATAGTACGATATATCTTGGGGCAAAATCGTAACTTTTTCTTTGAAGTCCCACCAACTTGCCAACTTTTAACTTTTTTTTCGTTTTTTACGTTCATCGACAATGTAATTATACTAGAAATAAGAAAATCCTTGTTTTTTTTTTTATTTCAGGGAAGAAATAGGGCCACCATTACACCCGCCAATTTGCAACTCCGTATATGTACTCTGTGTCATATATCTCCATTTCTACCGAACACTTTATAACTTAAAAATTAATTTTTATTGTTTGAATGTGAACTAAAATAGCCTGAAAGTTTAGGAAAGATCCGCTCAAGAGTTTTTTAGAAAAAAAATTCCCAAGAATCACCTTATTCCGAACGTCCTGAATAGGGCTCCCCCCTTAACAAAACCCAATGGCCAGGTCTTTCCCTTGGAAATAGCTCTATTCTTGACAACTCTTGACGCTGGATAATTCCACAGATCCAACGGGTGTAGATCATCCGTTGCCTACTTGCCAGCACAATTCACCCTGCCACCCGGGCGCTGACTGTCGCGACACAGCACGCGGCCCACAATGCGGTCCATGCCCGCGTGGTTACACCGGTGACGGATATCGTTGTATGAAAGTGGTCGTGGATTGCACCAGCAAGCCGTGCTTTCACGGAGTCATTTGTTACGACTATCCGGGCAGTTACAGGTACACTTCATTACTTTCATCTCTTCGTGTACGTGCGAGCTATAACGGATGAATAAGTCGTTCGACAACGCTTGGCGCGCTGAAGAACTTGACGAAGAACATTGTTGAGTTTGATGTCATTTTGGACAAAAGGATCCACAGTTTTATGAAAACTTTCTGTTTGAAGAGATCGAAGGTTACCACTTTTAATCTGGGCATTAGCCGGTAATACTCTGAAACATGGATCTGAGGAATTGTAATTCTGATACCCGAAAACACTGGTGACTGGATTAGGGATGAAGATAGTAGTTCGCTTGAACGTTGGGAGTAGAGAAGGCCAGGGATGATAAAGTATAGCTTTTGGTTACCACGAGGAACAAATGTTAAGGATCTGTGTAATTCTGTAATGCGTAGGTAGAGACTTGTTCGATTGCTTGCATCTTCAAGAATATTATGTACCACCTAATATGTTTCAACATCATTATGTTCCTTTTACACAATATACAAATTGTTCGTGGTTGGTATCAAAATCATGAACTTTAGGTTCATGTCTGAGGACATTTCTACATGGTTGAATGAGACTGACAAGGGGACCCCATAGCTGTAGCCCCGGGGATTTTAATGAAATTTTGGGAGATTAATCTGGAAATCATCTGGATGAACTTGTGCAAAATATTTTATGCCAATGAGCAATGTTTATAAACAATCGATATGTGCCTCTTAAAAAATTACAGTATTTATGAAACAAAGCAGTATGAAACTTAATTATTCAAAATAAGAGTTGAAAGAAAGGGAAAAAAGTAAATTAGGATGACAGGATTTGATCCGTGCCGTTTGGTTGGGAAGTAAGCGCTATGCGCACTCACCCACCTCACTTTCTTAAAATATGTTTTAAGTAAACTGCTTTTAAGTGGCACATATCGATTGTTTATAAACAATGCTCATTGGTATAAAATATTTTGCACAAGGTCATCCAGATGATCTCCAGATTCATCTCCTAAAATTTCATTAAAATCCCCAGGGGTACAGCTGTGGGGTCCCCTTGTGAGAGTAGTATGATTCAATTCGTCTGATACCAGTTTTCAACAACTAGAAATCATTTACAGCACACTCATTTCGTTCTAAATGTCATGTTGCTCCTTGAAAGATTCTATCTTCTTAAGGCTGCCGTCTCGGCGGGCCTTGAATGTGTGCGTACGCTCACACAAGATAGGAAAAGCGTGTATGTATACGCGTGTAGTAAACAAACAGTTTCAACCAACTTACGTCGCGGAATCGGCAAGAAGGAAGCTTTTACGGGTACAGTTGCCTCCAGTGGACATACGTGCAGACGGGTCTGGTGCGTTCGAACCAGAGATGGGGAAAAAATGATTTGAAATAAAAATTTCGTGCACAAATTTTTATTTGAAATAATTTTTTCCTCATCTCTGGTTTGAACGCTAATAAGCACCATACGTTAAAATAATAATGAATTTATGACTCGAAAAGTGACAAAATGAGGCTTCAAGGCTTCTCCGTTGGTGGCGCTAGTGTACTCGTGCCTCATTCCAGTGTTGCCAACCCTATGGATTTTCCCGTAGATCTACGGATTTTTTACTTTACGGATATACGGATTGTAAACTGAAATCTACGGTTTTTTACTGTTTAATTTGACTCATTGATTTTACGATCCAAACCGCCAATTTACTGCGGGTTCCTAAATTCCAATTCACTACAAGAGCTTTTCATCACATTCAATCGCTGGAATTCAAGCTATTATTTTCTAGTTCTACTACCCTGTATTTTGAACGAGTACAATAGGAATTAGCAAAGTTGATTTCAGAATCTTTGAATGTGAACTTTTTTAATTCCTTTTCGTGAATCGGGACGAAAGTCTAGCGAAAACGACTTTCGAGGAAACATTAATATTGGAAAAAGCTGTTGTACTGAAGTGGCATTAGTAAAAGTCGATTTCACAACTTTTGCACGTGAACTATTTTCGTAACTTGTGAATTTTTGTTGTGACAATAATTTTTTGAGGATGTTAGGGGAGGGTCGAAATATAAAATTTCCAGGAAGGATTTGGGAAAGGGCGGTTTCCATAAGCAAGGGAATTAGCTTCTTTCATACATGTAATAATTAACACTTATAAAGAAAATCCGTAGATCAACGGATTTTTAAAAGGAAGATCTACGGAATTCTACGGAAAGTTGAACTCTTCTCTACGAACTTTCAAAAATCTGAGTTGGCAACACTGCCTCATTCTGTCACTTTTCGAGTCATAAATTCATTATTATTTCAACGTACGGTGGTTATTAGCGTTCAAACGCACCAGACCCGTCTGCACGAATGTCTACTGGAGGTAACTATACCCGTAAAAGCGTCCTTGCCGATTCCACGACGTAAGTTGGTTGAAACTGTTTGTTTACTACACGCGTATACGTACACGCTTTTCCTAGCTTGTGTGAGGATACACATACATTCAAGGCCTGCTGAAACGGCAGCCTTAATGGAGCTACCTGCACACCATGGTTGACAGAATAAATTCCCTCCAAAAGGAATGATCATTTATCTTTTATTCTTTGCGAAATTTCTGTCCACTAGTTGCTATTCCTTGATTTTTGTGCACCCGTTAAATTCTTTTTGCCACAAATAAGGAGCAACGAAATTTTCTAGGTGTGGGAATTGTCCTGCCGGTTACATCGGTGATGGAAAACATTGCGAGCGGCGCAAAGATGCTTGCGAGGCCAATCCTTGCTTTCCAGAAGTACAGTGCGATTCAGTACTTTACCCACCATATTACAGGTAGCAACGTAAAACCCTGTATATTCAGATGCCCAACCTCCGTCATTCATTTCCTGGATTCTCAAGCTAACTTCTTTGCGAATTCCAAATTCCTTTGTTTTCATGGGAGTAAATTTTAGATGCGGTTCTTGTCCGAATGGCTACACAGGCAACGGTTCCACATGCCTTGACATAGACGAATGTGAACTGGCACATCCTTGCTATCCTGGAGTGCGATGCAAAAATATTTGCCCTGGATACAGCTGCGAAGCCTGTCCACCAGGATACATTGGCTCTATGATAGAGGGAATTGGTGTGGAGGATGCTAGAATTCGTAAGCAAATTTGCAAAGACATAAACGAGTGCGAAAACAACAACGGAGGTTGTAAGCCGCACGTGGAATGCATCAACACTTTAGTAAGCAACTAACCATTCATTTACTACGAGTAAGGTCTTTTCCATTCGATAAGCTCAGTTCGAAGCACAGTGTGCATTGTGCAAGCCGAATGAAACGTAGACGTAAGTCATGGAATATATTCACAGCCTGGAAGAGGTACACTCAATGTATTTTGAAGAACATTTAACCAAGTCTCTTACTTGATGTTATTCTGTGCATCTCTTTCCCCCAAGATTTTAAGGGTTTCAGATATACATATCATTTCATGCGATATTACACATCAATCCAGAATTAATGAGAGGAGACGATTTAAAATGAGAATTCAGTCCTTTCAATTTAAAACGATCATGCCAAAGGTTGAGCTGTTGTTGGTATTCTTAGATTCATCCTCAATTATCTTTCGAATGATTCCGTTCTATTAAAGCATTGAGAGAAAGAAATAATATGTATCTACCTATATTATTCTTACATATTGATAAGAAATAGTTGAACCCATAGTAATTAAAACATGATCCATAAAAGTGACGTCATTAGACATCCTGCTGAAAAATTGTATTCACTGTTTGTTTCAGGGTTCGCATACATGCGGTTCTTGCTGGAAATGGTACATAGGTAACCAAACGGTCGGCTGCCACCTTGCTCACAACATTTGTCCAGATTTGATGACAATTTGTGATGTGAATGCCGATTGTCTCGTCGATGCGCATCAATACACGTGCAGGGTAATTATCAGACAGTGAAAGCAGCGGAATAGTCTTCTCAATTAAAGAACTACTAATACTACTATTCCTAGTGTGGTGTTGGATGGGCTGGAAATGGATTTGTCTGTGGCATAGACAAAGACAGCGATGGGATTCCTGATAAAGCTCTTCCGTGTAAGGACCGACGGTGTCGCGCTGACAACTGTCCATTGACTCCGAATAGCGGTCAAGAAGATGCAGACCAGGATGAAATAGGCGATGCGTGCGATCCAGACGCTGATAACGATGGCATCTTAAATCCATCGGACAACTGTCCACTGGTTTCGAATCCCGGTCAGGAGGATACAGACCGAGAAAATCCAGATTTAGTTGGAGATGTCTGCGACAATTGTCCTGCAATTGAGAATCCCAAGCAAGAAGACAAGGACAACGATGGCTGGGGTGACGCTTGTGACGATGACATCGACAATGATGGTAATTTGTTAGCGAACAAAGCAGAGACTCTTTCCTTTTGAAAAAAATCTAACTATAACATCAAAAATAAAAGATACCTATAGTAAGATCCATTTTACTTTGAAGGTATTATGAATTATGAAGACAACTGTCCAATGAAACAGAACAAAAATCAAACGGACACTGATATTGATGGGGTCGGCGATGTCTGTGATAACTGTCCTTACAATTCCAATCCGGATCAGAGAGACCAAGATGCTGATGGAGTGGGTGATATCTGTGATAATAACAATGACAGAGACAGAGATGGGGTGCAAGATGATAGAGATAACTGTCCAGATGTGGCCAATCCAGGGCAAAATGATGATGATTATGATGGTATAGGAAACGAGTGTGACACTGACATGGATAATGATGGAATACCGAATCATCAGGATAATTGTCCTTATGTTTACAATCCAAATCAACATCACACTCAAAGTAAGTTAATAGCCATCAGATTAGAATGACCGACATATTCTCTAATATATTCCCTGATAAAGTAAGCTCCACATTTACATGCAAGTGATGATAACCACTTGGGGCTATTATTTTCAGATAATATTGCTGGCGACGCTTGCTGGGACGACTACGATAATGACACTGTGATCAACATTGAAGACAACTGTCCCAATAACAGCTTGATCTGGTCGACAGACTTCAGAAAATACTTCACGGTTGCTTTAGATCCCATAGGCACTGCCCAACACGACCCTGTGTGGAAGATACACCACAGCGGCGCTGAAATACAGCAGCTCCTGAATAGCGATCCCGGAATTGCCATCGGTAACATAGAGTTTTGTACAATAAAGTGAATTATGAACATTATAAAAATATCTCAGATCATAATTTCTTTGGTACGGTTTTACCTCCGTCAACAGGGCCGGACGTTTTTAGCGGTGTAGACTTTGAGGGTACGTTCTTCATCGATGACGATTACGACGACGACTGGGCCGGTTTCGTCTTCTCTTACCAGGATAACCGTCGGTTCTACATTGTAAGCTGGAAAAAGGGCCTGCAACCGTACTGGATGCCTAATCCATTCAGAGCAATTGGAGATCCAGGAATCTTCTTGAAACTTGTTAACTCGGAAACTGGTCCCGGTGAACACCTCAGGAACAGTCTCTGGCACAATGCGGACGTTCCTAATCAGGTGAAGATCCTTTGGAGAGATCCGAAGATGATCGGCTGGAAGCAGAGAGTTCCGTATAGGTGGCACCTGCTGCACAGGCCAAGGATTGGCTTGATTAGGTTCCGTCTTTACCAAGGCAAGGAGTTAATGGCAGACTCCGGAAATGTATATGACTCCACCCTGCTGGGGGGTCATCTTGGAGTATACTGCTTTTCTCAGGAGAAGATCACTTGGTCTAATCTACTGTATTCATGTGAAGGTAAGGTGTGAACAAAAAAAAAAATGAGGAATATGAGATCACTGTTTTGTTCTCAATTAATTGTGACATTACATTCATAGCTGCGTACAGGGTGCTAACCAGTAAATCGAATTGATATTTAATTGACATTATTACGCTTTTAGCCCTGGAAATGTTGGGAAAGGTAGAATTGAAATTGTAGAAGTTTCTCCGGGTGATCAACTGACTTTTTCTCCTCTAGAGTCATTTCTTTGTTATTTGTGTTCCCTATTCTTTAGCACTCCGCTAATCAACTAAGTAAACGTGTATCCAAAGAATTGAAGATACATTTGCTACGTCTAATCGGAAGTGTATAATATTTACTTATTAGCAATGTAGCGAACAAAGTGACATTATCTTTCTATGGGTAATTTGAAAGTTCCTTCTTCAGTTTCTTGCTTCGTGGAAAACACTGTTCTCCTCAGTGGCAGTGTTACAATAGCTTATTTCATCTTAAACTTAAAACGTTGACATTCTTCTTGCTTAGATTTTATGAAATCCAAATAAGACGCGTAAAACATAAATACATTCGTAATTATGCGCGAGATCAAGAAACATCTATACTTTTACATATTCACAGAAGAGATTAACCATTGCCATATCTAAACCTTCAGTGATACTGTAATTGAAACTTTGGTGAAATTTTATTAATGATCATCAAGATTTATTTATGTTTCTTTTTTAATAACATTCTACTTCCAATTGTTTTTTAATACCATCCACATTAAGTTGATAATAATTTAACGAAAAGGTGTCTCTAGACAGTAGAAAGTGTACTTTATTTTTATCACTGAATCATCAGCTGTGGCAAAAGCGCTATCTGTATTAAAAAGTACTACTGCCTTTATCAAATTAATAATGGTAATTCGAACTTTTCAGACACCGTCCCACGATCAGTATGGAACGACTTGCCTCCAGATCTGAAGAAGGAGATAGACATAGATTCGAACGACAAAATTAGATCTCAAGGTCATGGTGGCTATGGGATGTTCTAAATTTCCAATTCGATCAACGAAACTCTGTAACTTTTTTTTTCTTTGTTTCATTAAACTGTGTGGATTTCGTTCGTCTCGCAACTAAAAATATCCTTACATGTATATATTTACAATTTTATATATACTTTATTCAACGCTCGATCGTCTCTGGCGAAGCCTTGTTCTATGATTAAAGTTTGTATCTGTATTTCTGAAATTCGGAACTTGTAACATTTAATATAAGTGTAATTAAAGATACAACATGACGAATGCCCTTTAATGAATCTTATCCTTCTGCGAAAGGAGAAGCGAATCTATTTGGAAGATCTTAGGCGTACGTAGATTATACTTTTGGGAATGTGCAGAACGAACTTAACTAATAGGGAGAAGTTGAAGTCTAGACAATATTACAAAGATTTGTTACTTCGATGATACACACTCGAATGTTTTCATTTTGGTATATTTTTTTTTCGTTTTTTTTTCTCTAGCTATAGAACTGCTATTTATAATGCTATAGAATGAAGAAACTGATTTTGTTGTTAAAAAATCTATGTATAAACGTTCGTGCAAGAAGATGCATATTATTCTAGATGTTGATCAACTTGGAAAAGTAATTGTTACAAAAATGTTATGTCACCAAATGGGAATATTATGATGAAGAGAATTTTAAAATTCTTGCACTTGTTCAAATGATGAATCTACTGGACATGTATTTACTAATAACACAAGTGTACAATAAATATGAAAATAAATAATATAGAAAAAGTACTTAGGCTTTGCACAAACAGAAAAGTAATAATTATCGATTAATGGCTTTAGGCCACTTTGAATAAATTATCACTACAGCTTCCTTTTGTGCTTGAACCATCGAAACACTATTTCCATAATATAATAACGCAAATAGTTTGGGGCAAATTTATTGCCTCGGTCTACAAAAGTTTTTTTCATTACTGTGTAGTGAGTTTTGATTTACTTTGCCTATTATCGAAGAAGAGAGTATGTATTTAGCGTGTCAGCGACGAGAAGAAAGTTAGTTAATAGATGAATTTTAGTCATGCAATCATTTCTAAGTTCTGAATAAAATTTGTTTCACACGGAATTAATTTGTAATCTTTCCCAGTTCACACACACACACACTTTGTGGCAGTGGTCACTCAGAGCTCGATTGCTAAGGCAGTTGAGCGCTATTCAAAGTAAAGGAGCAACAATCCTCTGTGAATAACATTCTTCAACCCTCATTCATAGTAAATCCATTCGTATTTGTTTGTTGATATAGGAGGTAAATATAAATAAAATAAATTGGATATTACTTTTCATAATATTCATTTACCGATCAGTTTCTTCTTTCAATGTTTTGCTCGATTTCAAAATTCGAAGTAATGAACACCCTCGCGTTTCGATACTTTAAAATTTTTCATGCACCGAGTTTCATAAAATCGGAAATTTCGAATTTTGTTTAATAGAAACTTTCTGTGGATAGTTTTTTATGTGACAATTATTATGTCAAAGTATAATGTAATACATATGTAAGTACTTAGTTAAAATTCATTTTTCCTCTAAGAATTCGTTAATGTTGAAAATGACAGTGTATTGCATTTAATAGTTTAACAAGTTTCACAAGAGTATCGTGAAAGAGCAGTGGAACGAACGAACCGTTGGTTATTTTGCTCGACGATCAAACCTAAAGAAATTCAAGTGAAATACGTACAGAAATCTGCCGTACTTAATTCTATTAAGTATCTTTTCAATATCCGCACAAATAAGTTAAATCTCAATTAAATACACGTTTCTGTTCCCTTTATAAAACTATGTTTACTTAACTACGTAGATCACATTTGAAGGAATATTAACGATTAATGTTACTTTCAAAGACTAACGTTCTTTTTAAAGAAGAGACAATAAACGTGAATGAATTGAAAAAATAATCCTAATAAGATTGAGCCTTCTGTCAAACAGCCAAGCTGTTTGAGTCAGCAAGTACTGAGATCAACAATGTTGTAACACACTAAATTATATGTGTAAGAAGAAACTGTCTAATAAATTAAAAGTCTATCATACCTGATCAGTGCGAACTTTGCGTGGATCTCGAAGGTGTAAAACTGAAGGATTAAACCTGTAGGATCCATGGGAAAGGCACTTGGGGACTTGCGTTCGATAAAATATGTCCAGATTTGAGTCGCGAAGCAAATCCCAGCGCCATAAAAACAATCTCTTGGTGTCCTCTCACTCATTTTCCTATGGATAAACTATTTATAAGGACGCCTGAAATTTCTGCTGTCAGCTATTCTAAACTCAACACATCCTCAAAACATTTTGCACTTTGCTCCTTTAAACGATAACATTTCTTAGGCAGTTTGCAACACTTCTTGGAAGTTTTGCTTTCTTCGATAAACCTTCTTCTCTCAGGCTTTTATTGTGGTCCTAGTCACGTTCTTACTCGTTTCTAACCCCGATTACATAACATCCATGAAGTAAGAGAGACCTCTTATTGGATCACAGAGTCCTTCACCTTTCACCTTTTCTATTCCTCTGTGTAAGAGACATTTCCGGTCCCATAAATACTCCTATCATTTATGTCTAGATAACTTTCATTACTGATCAAACGGCACGTATACACACAACGATTCAAAAATCTCTTACTGATCATGATTAAGTCTTCTCCTCAATTATCTAATCAGTTTAGTTTTGTCTTTTCTCTTTGTTGTTAGCATTATCGTTATTGGAATTATTTGGCTTAACATAGGGTAAAAGCTCTGGTCACCAAGCCTCTGTGTATCTTACGTCGAACTCTTGCAGCGCTGGTAGACACTTCTTCAAGGACTCAAACGTTTGTACGGATAGCTTCGTGCTATTCAGGTTCAATTTTCTTAAGCTCGTCAACGCTGTGAACCAGAGTATCAATATCAAAGTTATCTACTAGAAGATATCAACGACAAGATACTTACAGGCCAAAGTAGAGATTCCTTTGTCAGAAACAGGAGTCTCGCAAAGATTTAAATCCTGTAATTTCTGCAGGTGCTCACTGATCATTTGTAGGCCAGCATCACCAAACTGTGTCGCCCATAGATTAAGACACGTTAAGGCTGGAAGCTTGATCAGCTGTTCGGCACAGGCTGAAGTTACAGAGGTAAATGCCAGGCTGAGATATTCGAGATTGCCAAGAGCTCTTCCGCCTAAGAGAAGGGCGACGTCAGCATCTGTCGCGCGAACTGGCAACGTTAATTTTCTGGGCCCGCCCTTCTGTTGCTATATTATACAGAAATTAGAAAGAAATTCGAAATTACCTAGCAACAAAAGAATTTCATTTATTTACTCTAAAAATTATGGAGATCCCTTTGATCAGGAGTTATTAACCCTTTCGCTACGGCGCGGCGGACCGCTCCGCCGTTGCCCCGCCACTAAACGGGATCCCGTTTAGTTTTTTATGGATGCCAGATATATCCAGCTCTTGTATCTACAGGTTCCTTCAATGGATGCCAGATATATCCGGCCCTATTAGCGAAAGGGTCAAAATACACAAACTGTGTAAATATGCAAATAAGAGTCGTTGTGTTTCTATTAGTTATTAGAACAAATGTCCAAAAGTTAAATTGGTATGCTAAGATTTTCAGAGGAAGTGTTCACTCACCAATTCTTGCAAGTTCCTCTGCCTCAGACAAAGTGCAGTGTAACGACCCTTGCCTGACGCCGTCGATTCGAGTGCATTTACTATTTGCAGTCGAGTCTCTTCGCTTGGTAGCAAATGCCACTCTAACATCAAGCAGAGAGCATCTTGGGCAGCGTCGCAACCTCTCACCGCCAAAAGTACGCAATCATCTCGCATCTGTTTCACCAGCGAGATAATGAACCTTTTCCGCCGGCAGCAGCAGGCCAATAAAGTTGTCAGCTGATCAAAAACACGCAAACATACAATATGTTACTGAGCATTCGTATATGTATACAGAGATAAGAAGAGAAAAATAGAGGAAAGAAAAATCTATATAAAAGGGTTTACCATTTCACCAAATAATTCTCCATCATCAGGGCAAGTTGGACTGGATGGCGCAGCGATGTGGATCCAACCAGGCCGTAGTTCCCTGATTGGAAGCAGAACACGATGAACGATGCACCTTGAATCATTTGCTAAACGCTTCATCACGTGCATTAGTATTGACTCTTGGACCTCTTTCACAGCCAGAGCTTCCTCTGGAATTGGTACTGGATGCAACACAGCACCAAAGCCTGGTCGCCAGTCAGCGTATTCTGATCTGAGAGGGAATTGATAGTACAAATTTTTAGGGCCGTCAGCGTCTGTCACTTTTTTGCGAAAGGTTTTTAAATGTAACCGATGATGATTTGGTGTACTTACGCAATATTTAACACCAACAAGTAGCAATCTAATGGTGGTACAGTAGGTAGCTCATCCTTCGCTGATACGGTACGACGGGTCACTTCGAATCTGTAATTATTTATTGACACACTTTTTACGCATGATACTTAAAAACGTATTATTAACTAATTAACATATTATTGGCGCATTCCAGTCGGCAAGTATCTTAATTATAATGTTTGAAAGGAAAAAAAAGGAAATGAGTTCGAACATGAGGATGAGAAATGGAAGATGCAAATATTAAAAGCAATAAAAAGTTCACTTATTTAAGTATATTGCCAGAGGAAACTGAATCCTTCGAAGAACATATTACAAAAGCAACTACCGCGACAATAAAACAAGTATTGTGCATGTGGGAACAGAAAGTTCAGCGATTACTAGAAGAAGAAAACGTTTATGTTCGACAGCCTCGTAACAGGAGTATTGCTATAGAAAATAATACAACTGTGGAGACAAAGGAAATTAATGTAATAAGACGTTTGTAAACACGATAAATAAAGTGGTTCCTGCAGTTATAAAATGAATGCATTTTAGATTATATAGTGTTAGACTTCTGCTAATAAGAAGAGCACAAGAATGAATAATGTGTTAAATGAATAGGGAGCAGAGCATTACTCAAACTTTCGCGAGAAAATCGAATTGAAAGTTGATATATTTATACCCATTTTCATTAGCTGCACCTCATTTTTATAATCTCCTTCCCGATGCTACGTCCTTCTTTCAAATGTGCCACCAAAGCTTTCCTACTCAATCATTCACACATAAACTAGGCCCAGATCGACATGATCAACCACTGAGTCTCCATAACGTTTGTATTTCTACATTTTACCCCTCTCTCATTCTGTTTTGTATTGTAAATGGTGGAATACAGACGTTTATTATTATTATTATTATTGTTATTGTTATATATATGTATATTATAAATAAAGTACAGCGAAATGAAAACATAACGAGTTGTTAGTTGGGAAACTCGAGTTCGAATCTCCTGGCAGACAAAATACACTTTTTCTATACGTAATGTGGGTCATTCAGTACCAAAATCGATCACTCTTTACACTCAATGTTGGGGATTTCTAAAAAAAAAATGGAATACGATGTAATCTACGTAAATTTAAAAAGAGTTTACATCATTTTACTCGTTTCGAATTTGTTTAAAAAATAGAAGCTGTCCAAGTTTACAAATTTTGCTCACTTTCGATTCAACAATTTCATAAATTTCAATGTTATAAATTAGGAATATGTTTTTAATACCACAAAAAAATCAAGAAAATGTAAAGAATTTTTTTTTTTCAAATTTCCGGACTTAATTTAATTATTTATGCCATAAATAATTAATGTCAATTTACATTACTAATAGTACAAAAAATTAAAAATTAGAAACATACCCAGATAGCACACAGACGTCTTTCAGACGTCTTGAAAGTCTGAAATATACGTTTAAAGACGTTATTTTTAACATTTTTGAACGTCGTCAGACGTCATGTGCTACCTGAGTATTTACATATGTATACATATGAAAACAGGTTGCGCTGGCAGGGGAACTACATAGGAAGTGGGACTTTCCAACTCAACCCATCACGCTTCCACTAACGCCACACTTTACGCATAGTGTTGCTTGCAAGTTTTGTTGTAAGCTGCGCATGTGAAAGGGGCAAAACTTTCAATCTGATTTTCTTGTACAATTTTAAGCAGTACATCTCGTGCATTTAATGTATTAGGTCGGTGCAAAAGTTCATTCACTCGCTGTTAGATGATGTTAGGTATACAGAAATGTTTTTTTTACTACACTTATTTGTAGGTACATTTGCTAGAAAATTGTGAAATAAAGTGTCAAATATTTTGATTAAAAGAGCATGTAATATATTTTCACTTTTAATAAAGACTTTGGTTCAATAAAGCGAACGAACTTTTGTACCGACCAATATTACTGTATATGCACAGAATTTTAGGTAAATCTGTGACCCAAAAGAATGTTTTAACTAAGAAAGAAATTTTACCTATTGAAAATGGCAGCAACACAGACCGACACCAAATTAGGGAGCACCCTGGGGTGAGGACAATCACTTCCAGGCCCGTGAACAGAGGCGATATACTCTCTGACCGCCTGTTCTCCATCCTCGTTCGCGTACAATGCAGCAATGAAGACCTGGAGGAGCTTCCTCATTTCTGGCGACTTGCCAAAATCGACTGTGTGCTTCAGGCATCTCGTGATAGCCGGGCTCACGGCGGAAACTAGGGACGATCGTGGATACTGTTCAGCGAACTTGACGAGGACTCTCGTGAGGCAAACTGGTAGAACAACTTTATCCAGAAGAGGATACACCACAGAGAGTACAGCCTCCGCCCAATGTTTTCGGTCGTTTTGGTACTGAGACGTCTCTTCAGCCTTCTCTGGCTTTTCCGCTGGCTCCTCCGAGTCCTCGAGAAGCTTCGCAACCGCCTCCAGCGGTGCCGCGGTCACCCTTTCGTCTTGAAGCGACGTCCACAGCGCAAAGTCCACCATCGATTTCAGCTCCCTCACAATTACCTCCTCTTGGGTGTTTAAGGATACCAGGTGCTGGTACTTAAAGATGCACCTCTGGAGGCCAGAAAGTAGAAAGGGATTGATACTCTGTGGAATCACTTGATTCGTAGACGTAGTTCAAGTTATGCGGCTCCTCAGGCTTCATGGGTCAAAGTAAATTCGGAAAGTGAATAATTTACCTTCCAGAGTATCGAATGATACCATTGGTCCCTTGTGTACGGATTGTTGGCTTGAAGGAGAAGAGAGCTGTCGGGCAGAACTATGCTCACACAGTTCTTATAAGTGGGATCCCATCTAGCGACGGCGTACTTCCGAATGTTCGACATGCTGTTGTACAGTATGGGCTGATGAAGAAATCCTGTGGGCTGGGCAAAAAGAGACGTTCTAAAATTCTTAAAAAAAATAAAAACCACAAATTATATTGCTGAAGATTCTAAAGATTTAGGACCTCGGCCAACCCATTACCCCTCGATCAGTTTTGGCCTTTATTTTTAGCAACGATCAAGACTGTTTTTACGAGGCAAACATACGCTTTGATTTAAAAATCGAGTTTCCATGAAAAATGAAGTCCCTCTAGTTATAATAATCATGAAGTTCCAATAAAATGAAGTAAAGAGGAGCCCCCGATTGTGTCGAAGATATAAGTAACTAACGCGAATTCTCATTTACGAAGTTTCAAAATCTTCTAACTTTATGATCTCTTAAAAAGAAAAGGAAAATGAACTGGCAATTTAGCTTGAAGTGGAATGACCTTCGCCGTACCTATAACGTTCTGCGATAATAAAAAAAGAAAAACAAGCCGCAATAATGAATTCAAGTTAACAAAATGGATGCTAGAAACTGTCAACTTAAACATATAATATAACACCGCGTATTTGGATATTTAGTCAAAATTTCACGTCTTAATTGGCTTTCGTGAAGACGAAGTACATATACAGGATGCCCCAAGATCACTGCACGTATTGATAAAGCTGTTATTACGCGAGTAGCCACTAGTAATTAATCAAGCAAACGTCCGTTGTATCGAAAACGAACCAAAATATCAGGTCCTCGCACAAGAGATTCTCCTCAAAAGTGTCGTTGAAATTCAACAGTTAAAATCTGACTGTTAAGATCTAATACTAGCAATCCTACCATTATAAAACTATGTTTAAATGGTCGTTGGTAACGTACCTCACCAAAACATGTTGTAACTCTTCGAACACCCTGTATGCAGCTCAATATACATACAAAAAGCGCAGACAAAAGAGAAGTTGCCTGTGCGTGTGTTTCGTTTGCGTCAAAGCCGACCCTGAGTCTGTCTCGTGACCGTTTCGAATTACGTTTTTACAACGTGGCAAAAGGCCGTTAAATTCTTTTTTTTTATGGTCATCAGGTGCGACAGTGTGTCCCACCTGGTGCTACTTTGTTCTCAAATGAAATACAGTGCATATCGATATTGACAAATTGAACTAGACTATTGTGTGGCGAACAAGAAGTCAAGGACGTCCGCAGACTTTTTTTCAGGAGGAGAGGGGGGGAGGCAACTTTGAGAAACGATCAAGTCGACAGACGACAATTGGTTGCTTGTTTGAACCAATTCTATAGCGTTAATTTTATTAAAATTTTAAAATTAAAATTTTAAAATATTCACTTTTTTTAGTATAAACTTAATAAGAATTAGTTTTTAAAAATAAGAGATTACTTCTCAAGGCGGGGGGGGGTGCAACCGCTATCACATTTGCACCGTCTACCTACAAAATAATGATTAGAACTATGTAGAAAAAAGAAATTCTAAAGCCAAATTTCAGTGTGAAAGTGAGACGCTTTGAAGAATAAATCTATGTACGAGGCTATTTTAACATCAGCTTGAAGGGATCCCGTTGGAAGAAGAAAGAACCAATTTCTAGGCTTACGCGCGGTAGTAGATGAAAATTGTAGTTTCACGCATACGCAGCGATGAGCGAAGAGCTAAAATAGTCTCTGAAATATTAACCCTTGGGTCGGCGGAGACCTTGACTATACGTTAGATACAGGGTTCATTTTGCCCATAATGTCATTCACATACAGGGTCAGCATTTTATCTTGCAACCCGCGCTCGCGCGAGCATGCAAAATGGCAACAGCGCCTTACGGACGCATTCCACTACAACCATGCATCGGCCCGGCGTTCGGAAAGCTGCCAGCGATCGGTGAACAGCAGTGATGCCCGAGCTTCGAGAATTTTAGGATGGTCACTTTCAAATTAACGTCGCAAAGAGCTGTTGGGAACTTCCCGGCCCAGGTAATCGAGCCGCGCGCTCCGCTTTTATGATCGGTTTACCACTCGCACCCCAGATTACTGTAATGAGGTGTGAAAACAATATTGAATGGTCTCGTACCCGTCTAAATTTCAAAAATTTTAGCTACGATAAAATTTGTATATACAAATAATCCCTGTACGGAGAGTTTTATCGGACACCTGCCTGCTTGTAAAAGCCACAATAATGGCACATCGTTCCAAAAAATAACATTAACGGAAGCCGGTATAGGCGTGGCGTTGAGTAGCTAAAACATTCAGACACAAAAGTTCTAGAAAAAAAATTCAAATACCGCTACAATCAAGTACACGTCCCATTATAGTTATCTCTTACGTCCGATCTATGCATGCACTGCATTAAGGATAAAATTATAAAAAAGAAAACCAGAACAATAGATTCTGAAGTCTGCAGAACTAACACATAATTGAATAAAAATTTAATTTCTCAATTTATGAAAATAATGATACAGATACAACTAGCATATTGTTTATCAACGCCATGAATTTTAAAAACAGCAATAAATACAGTATCAAATAAACACTTTACAAAAACTTTTCACAACAATTACGGTTAAAAAATTGATAAATGAAAAATTAAGTAAACGTAAAATATGTTAAATTTTCCATCATTAAGAGGGAATAATTTTTCCTCATTTTTCGACGCAAATTGCATTCCGATATCTTTTATAGTTCAAAAATTATACGAGAAAGGCCCCAAATTCTTCAACCCAAGCTGGGAAGTTCCGAATAGCTCTTTGTGACGTCAATTTAAAAGAGATTATCCTAAAATTCTCGAAGCTCGGGCATCACTGTTGTCCAGCGACGGTTGACAGCTCTCCGAACGCCGGGACGGCGCATGGTTGTAGTGGAACGCGCCCGTGAGGCGCTGTTGCTATTTTACCTGTTCGCGCGATCTCGGATTGCAAGATAAAATGCTGACCCTGTACATCCCGCAATAAAATTTTATATTAGAAACTGATCTTATAATCTAAAATCTGTGTCCCCTTCCAGTGGTAATACTAATAACAGAGGTATAATAATAGCTACCTATACATGTAGTTTAATTTTTAATATTGATAATGGATCCAAATGGACCCGGTTTCCACCAGACGAGGATTATTCCCGCCTAAAGAACATTAATACACGAGTGACTTTCATTATGAATTTTCATTTATCAGAGCGCCAAGGACCAGTTCTTTTGGTCCATCAAGAAACCGCGAGAGTTTACCAAAACCATAGAATCTCCTAGACGAACGACTGATTTCTCCATGCCGTTATCTCCAGTCCAGGCTAACCATCCCTTACTGCAGCAGACGGATTGAACGCGAAAAAAAGGATAACTCCTATACATGTACCAAGAGCAACTTACCGTCTTAGAAGAGATGCAAGTGTCGTTTAGATAAAGATGATGCGTCTCCCATCTCCTGAGAAACTTGCTCGACAATATTTTCCTCACCAGGGTCTTTGAATGGTTGAGCAAGCACACCTGAATATCCCCTTCCTCGATTGGCTTAAACCGAGGCCCGACAGGTCCAGGACTGTGGCTGGAACTCGAGGATCCACTAGTGGGTGAGCACCCAGTGCTTTGTCTCTCCAAATTAGGACAAGATCTGGCAGCGGGCAGGCAGAACGTGGTATCCAAACCTTCGGGCTTCAAAGTATCTATTCTGGAGCATTTCTCGCTTCCAAACGAGCTGCACGCATCAGCTGACGGCGATTCGCCGTTCGATCTCAGGTTGCTGCCGGAGGACAACTGAGGCGAGCTGGTGCTGGTCATCTCCTGGCGCATTGACCCGCCATTGACGCAGAGAAAATTGTAATAGGGCACTGTGGACGAGGATAAGCCAGCCGTGGATGGTCCTGCGGGACTCAGAGGCAACGAGGACCCCTCTTCTGTCTCGGTTTCTGTCTCCTGGTTGTACAGATGCTCCTTTTCAGACTCGCTGAAGGCGTTCTGCAGCGAAGGTATATCATTCTCGGAGGCGGCAGTCACTCTACAGCTCCTCAGGCTATCATCAGGCTCCGCAGAGTCGATCAGAACCGACGGAGAGGACTTTGTGGATAATGTCGCCGTGTCACCGATCTTGTAATCCTCCTGACGGTCCCTGGAGGATGCTGGAGACGCAGTGTCCATCGAATCGCTGGCTGGCGACGGTGACGTAGATAGGAAACAGGCTTCCCTGTTGCTGGAGTTGGACTCGGTAGACCTAAGACGAAGGAGGAGCTTCCTGCACCGCCTGTTGCTGAAGGGTCTCCTCTTAGGAGACGCTGACTTAGTGCTTTCATCATTCTCTTCAAGAAGCTTCTTGTGATCGCTCGTCTCGCCCACCCCATTCGCGATCACCGTGACCGAGTTAGGTGACACCAGAGAGTCCGAACCTGGCGACAGTGTTTCGGGGTCCAGGTAGTCCGCCTTGATGTCCGGAAGCGTCTCGGTGCTGCTGCAATCGGAGATCGATGGCTCCTGGTCGATATACCTTATGGAGGATCCTGAACCCTCACTGGTAGCCTCGGAGCCTCGTCTATCGCACTTGGATGGGGATGAATTGCTCGACGGCAGTATCATGCTCATGGAGGAGGTCTTCGATTTGCTGGATGACAGGGGTGACACCAGCACGCGGGAGGCGCGTGCGAATGGACTTTGGAAGCAGAACATCCTACTGGTAATGGTCGAGCCTCGGCGGTAGTCCTTTTTCACCGGGCTACGTGTGTCCCTTCTGCTTGATGACGGTTACTATGGCATCCCAGTGACCCAATTCCTTCTATTCAACGGTGGACAACTAACGAAAGCGGGCAAAACGGCCAGCAACAGCAGCAACGGTGCACCACAAGACAGATTATTCTAAATTCCTTCTTCACTGGCCTGATTTCAATCGTCCCATTCCTGGAGCCTCTCGACGCGAGTCAATCAAGCTCCGTTGAATCTCGCTCGACCTAGAAACGGTCGTTCGCCTCTCCCCATTCACGCAGACCGATTCAATGGACAACGGAGAGCAACGTTATAAAGAGCCTCCGCGCTGGGGCATTCTGACACTTCCGAAAGGTCAAATTTCACTGTTCAATTTTTTCTTCACGCGCTGCAGAGGATCGTGACACATCTTGGC
The DNA here is from genome assembly GCA_963932335.1 of Andrena marginata. Lineage (NCBI taxonomy): Eukaryota > Metazoa > Arthropoda > Insecta > Hymenoptera > Andrenidae > Andrena > Andrena marginata. The sequence goes on from OZ010660.1 coordinate 31,482,111, forward strand.
ACGCAATCACTCGCTTCTGGCCCGCTCCAGCCGCCGCGCCGGGTGTCAATCCACACTTCCTACTGTCCGAGATGGAACGCTCGAATCAAGTGGATCGCCTTTCCACCGCACTTTTCCCCCTGAAAGAGACGCGCTGCAAGTGTTCTGACCGTATTAGAGGGCCAATGGTCTTCACTTGGAGCTCGATGAAGCCTCGAACCCGTTGCTCCCGAGTCGATGAACGACCAAGCTGGAGAGAAGGAGAGGGAGAAGGGGAGAGAAAGAGGAAGACGTGACGCTTAAATGTCTGACACGATTATGAACGACCAGGTGGGGACGCTGGGGTGAAGAAAGGGAGAGGGCGTCGCGGCGCTCGGCGTCTCGCGGCCGATCAATGACTGCTCGCGAGTTCGCGCGGAATTATCGCGTTTCCTCGAGCTTCTCCCTCTCTCTCTCTCACTCACTCTCTCTCTCTCACTCACTCACTCCCTCTCTCTCTCTCTCTCTCTCCCTTCAGCCTCGTTCTTTCGCGCGTTGACTGAACCCTGGCCCAGGAATTGTGAATAAATAAAATCGCCACGACGAAATTATACACGATTCTTTCTTGCCTTCTTCCTGGGAACAAATAGAATGGGCAGAAATTTCCTGGCCGTTCTCGAGAGTTCGCTAGACGGGTTGCTATTTTTAAATTTTTTGTAGAGAGCAATAAAATTGACAAGCTTCCCGAGGCAAATGACAAAATTTCAACGAATTGGCCGATCATTTTTTGCAACAAGGAAACGACAGTTTTTGTGGAACCTTGCAGAATTTGTGAAACATCTGCACGCAAAAATGGTTTTCTTAGCTGCGATACATGAAGTTTAGAGAATGGAAGTATCCTCCGAGAATGAAAATGAATTTATATTATTCGAAGCTCCTTATTCTAATATTTTGTGATTTTTAAAAAAGAAAAATATTTCATAAGTTTTGGAAATTTATATGTACGAATCTCTAAAGAAAATTCAAACATTAATTACAAATCGACTGTCACTATTACTTCCACAAACAACACCAGAATCGCAACATTTGATCCATCCAAAAATAAACTGCCGCATAGGCGGACAAAAAATTGAAACTTTACAGGCAGCTCAACTATATCGCATTGCCCTCAAACAACACCCCGTCATCGTTGGCTGTTCGTCTTAATTTCTACACTATTACGTCATGAGAAATTTCGATAATATCCCCTTACTTACATTTCATCGTCTAGAGAGACAGTGATCCAAGGTATCACTATCGAGTGATATTGATTTTAATCCAGTCGCATCGGTTCGGAGCGAACTCTGTTCGACCGCGCACGGTTAACGCTTACTCGCCGTTTCTGAATCATTGACACCGGCAACCTCGTGACGACTCCACGTGTGTCGGGTCGTATGATGCGGTTGACTGTCGTATTCGCATTACGTCAAATCTGGCTCGTGATCGCGAGCCCGCCTGGCTCTACGTAACGGAAATCGACGTAAATGCTACGCCCTCCTCCATCTGTCGCCTTCGTCTCAATCGGGGAATAACTCAGGGAAAAAACTGAACTTAGCTAGGTAGTTTCAATCATTCCAGGTAGACCCAGATGTTCTCGTATAGACTGCTTTAATCTATTAATTATTCGCGGTAGATCTTGATAACTTTTTAATGAATTTAAGTAATTTCAATAAACACGCATTAATTCGAAGATTGAATAGTGGACAGTATTAAGAGGCTCCACTAAATCTGACTGATCACTGGATCGTATCATTCTCTTATAAAGAAAAAAATACGGATTATCCCGCTTCGTCATTAGTCCTGATTAACTTTGGTCAGTGGACGCACCAATTGACAGGTCGTTGAAGAAGGGAGAAATGATAAATGACCACTAACGCTATCAGTCTTCCCTAATGTTTAATGACGTACTTGTTCGGTGAAACTCGAGTTCCCCTTGTTTAAGTTACGTATTATTATTTTCGAAGCTCAAAAAAAATGTCTTTCTATACTTATATCAGTCTTTAAATACTCCGTCTGTTCCTATAGTTTCAGACAAAGTGGCTCAGACTATGAGACACTTGTATTCATCAGTATTAATGCTTCTGTAAACTTATATTATAAGGGACATTTTTTTCGTAAAGAGAATTCTACAAATGATTATTAAAATATTATAAATTTATTCTATGGCGACTGATAAGAAGGGCAAAGTGTATTAATCTAAATGTTAGAAATATACTTGTAGTGAACAAACCAGGCAAACAGCCAAATAAATATAATTCCAAATATTTTTTTGTTTAATTGTATTTTATGTTCGAGAATGAAATATTGTTTATTTAAGAGAGAAGATTTAAGTCTTTACAGACTAATTACTTTGAGCAGTGTATCGGAACTAATAGTGTTTAGTTAATTAATTAATGTTGCAATGTATCGAATGGCCAAATTGAAAAAATTATAAAAGAAACACTATAACTATACTATAAAATTAAAACTAACGATATTAAGTTGTGAAATATAACTTAATTAAATAACTACATTCAAGGGCGAATCCCGAAGGCGATCGCCCCACCCCCCTAAAAATGTGTGTATGTCCCCCCCCCCCCCAAGAAAGGCTCCTGGATCCAGTACTGACTACGTTTAATGTAGTATGCTATTCTCTCAGTATGATGACCTGTTAATTGTCTTCCGTCCCGTTAACATATACAGAACTTACGCTTTTTGTTTTTAATATATAAATATTTATCAATAATCAATTGTCAATTACGCTTCATTCGATTAGATAGTCCTTTCCAACACAATTGTCTGAATGCTCCAAATTGAAAAAAAATCGTAACATTGCCACTTTTAATTGCATTGTTGTAAGAGTTGTAAAAAATGCTGACTTCAGCTAATTTAAATTGCATTGAACGTGAAATATTTTGATTAGTCATTTACAATTATGTAAACACTTTGAATGCAACAAACGATTTTTCTATAAATGCCAATGTGTAACTTTGTTTGAAGTGCAGAACGTAAAATATACGCACCATAAAAATAAATAACACTTGTATCCTTTTGACAAACTCCCTCGACACTTCGTGAAATCGTAACGGAGAGAACCGTTCGCGTTCGTACCACGGTCACGACTGAAACACCATGCCCGATAATAACACTCGAGTTGCCTTTCAGTAACTGTAAGATATCGCATTCAAGGTTACGCTCGATGCTGTTCCTCCTCGCAAAAATTGCCACAGCTTGAAATCCTCAATAATCATCATCTTTCTATTCTCCAATAATCAGCTCATGAGATTCTTAACGCCCTTGAAAACGCGTTCAAGTTGGATATTTGGGATTTTAGTATACATTCGAAAGTTTTATTGTCATTTCTAATTAGCTAATTTTCTTTGACGTAGGAAGGAAAAGAACCGCGAACTCACGCCGAGAATGTTAATACGATGCGTCATAAGTAAAATATATATTTTTTTTATTATATGCTTGTTCATAGAGGAATGATTTAAGTCCATTCGATGTTCAAATACTGCATTTTATGCGGTACAAGAAATATGTGTGTAAAAATATTTCGTGACGTTGTATCTCGGTATCGCAACTGTTCTTATATCACGAAAACAGAATATGTAAATAACTGGTCTGTGCCTCAGAGCTCTTAGTTAAACATTCGCGTATATCATAACGTACCGTCGTTTCTTTGATTATATTCAAAATTTCCTTCCACTTGGTCAGTTACGATTGTGTTTTGCCTGCAGCCATCCAACTTTCTATTTCCTCCACTCTGAAATAAAGATCGTGCATTCGTGTCCAAAGAAAGATTCTCAAAATTCAGGAAAATGAATTTCAGCTTCTACTGTTTCAATCAAATGCCAATAAGGAGTAAGTAATTAAAGGGAACTTAGTTGAAATAGAAATAAGATTATTAATTCTTCTCCTATGTCTAATGTACTTTTTCAAATGCAGTAATTAATCACAATTTAAAAATGCTATTTGCGTATCAGTAACATTTTAGGCACAAGAGACTGTTAACTACATTGTGGAATTGAATTTTTTTTTGTACTCACGTGCGAGGCACCTCCGTCAAATTTCTTACGCCAGTTTCTGTTACTAGAACGTCATCTTCTATCCTAATACCACCCCAGCCATGGAATCTTTTTAGCTCTTCGGCGACAATGAATTTCGATTGTTCCGAATTGTTTAAAGCAGCATGTAACAACTAGCATGTATCAATTAATTTTCTCGAGTTAGTTTCACTTATTTAACAAGAGATAAATTAAGTTCTTATGTAATTATAACATTAATATAATCGTATTTGAATTCAGAGATCGTTTTCTTAAATAATTAATGTTGCTAAAACTTCTGCACTCCAATTATAGTTTTTCAACTTACACAATCAATAAAATAGCAACCTGGTTCGATCGTCAAGACCATGCCAGATTGTAAAACACGACTGGTTCTCAGTTTTCTTAGCCCAGGAGCTGAAGAACGTTCAGGATGCCCTGACAGGTAGCCACCTACGTCATGGACATCCAATCCCATAAGATGCCCGAGGCCATGAGGCTGGAAGATTTCATTTAACCCTGCCTTCATCATATCGTCAACATCGCCCACTAACAGACCACCCTTCTTCAGCGATGCCAACATAGTTCTATTCGCTAAAAGGTGCATGTCTGTCCAAGTGACGTTCGGTTTCACAGCATTCATCACTGCATCACGAGCAGCAAGCACTGCATTGTATACCATTTTCTGATCTGCCGTGAACTTCCCATTAGCTGGAAAGCTGCATGTTATGTCAGCTGCATATCCACAGTAGTTTCCACCCATATCGAAGAGGCTTACATGACACAAAGAAATATTGGCTTTAAATAAAAATCACTCCCACTAAACAAATGGCAACAGCAAAATATTAATTTCACAATTATACACTTGCGTAATGGTCTTTCTGGACGTATTCGGTATATTTTCACCTTTTCCTACCCTACTTTATACACGATTACTTAAGGGGCTAACGATCTCTAGTGTAACGAGTCAAAAAAATGGAATTTTTCTTTTTTCAATTTTCTACAAGTATCTGTTATGGAAAATATGTGTAGGAAAGGATTTTGTCCAATTCATAATACTTATAGAGTTATAGGCTTTGACAGATAGGTATCGGTGCGGCTCAATCTTTAAACACGTTTTTCTTGTAACCATGTTTTTTGAACTGGTGTCCACGATACCTCAAGATTGACTTGACCAATTAAGGCCAACTTCTGCATACATCTTCAGCACGCGTGTGGCTATCGCCCCTACCACAATTGTGTGAAAATATTTAATTTTTTTCATTCTGACATCCCCAAAACAGCGGCAAAAAGTCGAAAAAATGTGTGAAAATCGAAAGTCAATCTTCAAAGTGCCGTCATTTTTTAAATTTTCAATATCTTTCTTTCATTCTGGTACCGGCTATAGCCAAGGACATACAAATAAGGAATCCTTTTGAATTTTTTGTTTCCGATGATCAGAAACCGTCCAACAGTGGACACCGTATGGGCACTGCTTTTTTCAAAAGCAACTACAAAGTGGTCGACTTAAATTAATTTTAATCTTTTCGTGCTAAAAAAAAATTGAAAATGTAATCGAAATATAGATAAGTATGTAGAAATAAACTGGGTAGCAATAACTTTTACAAGCTCCGACAAAAATTCCGAAAAAACGCAAAGAAAATGCTTCGTTACACTAGAAGACCCCTTAACTTCGATGTCCCGAGCAAGACATCCGGAAGAAACATCGAAACTCACCACATATCACCATCTTGTATTACTCGATTGTTAGGAGCACCAGCATGTCCATAATGCAGAATGGATGCATTGTGCCCAGTCCCACAAATACAAGTATATGATACATGTCTGCAACCTCCCTGAGAGTACACGTAATGCATGAAAGCTGCTTCTGCTTGAAATTCTGCGAGTCCTGGCTTCACTAAGTGCATAATAGATTTGTGAGCGTCCGAGCTTATCTTTATCACATATTCCAACACCTTGATTTCTTCTGGAGATTTTATAACTCGACTATAAAGAAGAAATACATAAACACATTTTGCAGTACATAGATATTGTTAAGTCTCTCATTTCATAAGATTTATTAATTATGAAAAGTTGATTCGATACCGAAGGTATAATAATAGCATAATATAATAAAGAATAAGATATAGAAGAAATATTAAAAGTATAAAATGTTTAGCCTTCGTGAAAATGTAAAAATAAATAGCTCTTAATTGATTTTCACCATTATCTTGAAAGAAATTATTCACCTGTTATCTACAAAGAATTTTATTTCATACATCGTGTAATATATTTCAGTCAGATTATTTTAACAATTTCTACTAAAGACAGATATGTCACAACGAGTCCTCCGCGGAATTTAAGCTTTCCAACAAATACGACGATAATTTATTAGATTGACTCCAGAGTTCCTGCAGTATCATATAGTCCAGGGCCATAACTCGAAAACCTAACTTTCTGATATGCCGTTTCTTCATTATCTGAGGTCCTATCAAGTGCCGGGTATTTTTGCAATAATACTCCGGCAAGTAAATGAAAACCGCGGTATTGATATTCTTTTCCTGTCCTAAACTCAGATGGAAGACCGGAGATGACACCATGTACGGATGTATTAAAATATCAAGTATGTAGAAATTTATAACTGGCAGTCGATTGAGGATCACATTTTTACTTAATTTATGTTCCCCTCCTACCAAAGATGCTAACGGTTGATATATCATATTGACTGTTCTTCTAATTCGTACATCTAAGAATAGCGGCTTTTCTATCCTGCCCGAAGACAAATGCAAATCTTGATAACTGTCGCACTCCAAAGACATAGTAGCGTCCAATAATTTCAATTTGTTCTTTATACGATTGAAGAAAACAGAATGGTTTCTTAAGTGAATTTTATGAAGCAACTGCGAGATAAATATTTTATCAAAAAACTTCACAGGATACTTTTCCAGATACGTGCAAGAAAGAAGGATATCCAGAGCATCATCCAGCTTCAAGTCATGAAATTTTACCGATAATACATCGTCAAAAGTTTCCCAAAATTTTATAGAATTCGGTGGTTGTACGTATAGTACTCCAAACGGCGTAAGAATGGATGGCAGTAAAGAAGTCGGTATGTCCGTACCATGTCTTATAAAATATTCCCCGCATTCTGATAAAATGCATTCATTTCTGATTTGCAAATTTTTGCAATAATTCATAATCGTTGCTATTAAGTTTGAATCTTCAATTTGCGGTGCTTTACATTTCAGATATTCCTCTAATGTGCTTTCAAGTCTTATGTCGACGTAGTCTTTCGCATTTAAACTGCGTATAAAATTTATTATGTCTCTTTCACTGGATGTATGCATATTTATAGTTGCCCATTTGCTGGCACTGGTTAAGCACCTCATCGCGGAAACATCCTCGTAAAAGCAGTCCAGTATTTCTGCAATTTGCGAGCCTGTTAATTTCAAGCAATGATCAGAAAGCTTCCTTTCAAGAATAAGTTTGACCATGTTTTTGCTCTGATTAAAGTATTTTAACATTTTGAATAACGCTACCAACGTATGGGCATTAATCTCTTGCTCTTTCAGCAAAATGCCAACCCACAAAGTATCTACCGACCTACGATACTTAGGGTCCTTATAAACTGACAAAATTTTTATCACATTTATCAACTGGGCGGGTGTAAACTTTCCATCTGTAGCTCGGCTTAGAGCTTCGTCACACATCCAATCTCTGTATATATTTCTCGGAGGACTGACTCTGTCTTTCTTCAACGCGATCAGGCCTTGAAGTACCATTTCACTGTCATTACTATTAATAATTAACTTCACTAACTGCTTTATTATGATATCTCTAGCAGCAATGTCGACTTCCAATGGTCTATTTCTTTGCATTTTGTTCAACTTTTGTTTACACCAATTATTCTCTAATTCGATAACTTTCTTTAGCCCTTCTAAAGCTACCCTACAGTTTATTTCGTGCGTCACCTTGTTTTCTAACAATGAATTCACACCATCAGCTGTGTTAAGTGATTGCAATTCTCGTAAAGCTTCGTCTATATCAGAATCTTTAAGCGTTTCAAGATCAGAGCAAAACAGTATCGCTGTTCCCTCATCCGTCTCGATGTCTATTCTCCTATTTAATGGTTCACCTTTTGCTGTAGTGTTACTTTGGGATTTCGAAACAGTTTTGGCGTTAAATGTGAGCTGCTCCTTCTTAGTCGTATCGGACATTTTGTAGCTATTATCGACAAGAGGCGCACTTCCATTCTCTTTACTGTTACATATCGCTTCAACGTTATTAATTTTTCTTACGATCAGAGGCACTTCCTGTATTTCCAGGCCTTCCTGTACAAGAATGCTAGTTTGCGCCAAAATCTGTTGCCCAGTGCAACGCTTACAATTCGGTTCGTACCATAGTTTCTTGAATTTAGAGATTAAAAGGGAAGGCTGCTTATGCGTACGCATTAGAAATTTTGTCCATACATGACCAGCTAGTATCATATGCATAGGTGTAACGTACCTTCCTTGGTTATAAAGGTCAAACAGCGTAGAATAACTATCATGAGTTAACGTTTACATTTATTTATTAAATCTAAAAAATGACTGTTTCAATGCTTCCAATTTCACGAATTAATTTAACCATTATTGGATCATTATTAAAATAACTTCGGGCAAATAGCTCTTCACAAATGTATAGAAAGAAGTTTGACCTAATGGAAATAAATTGCAACACAAAATATCGATACAACCGATCGTCAATTGTCCGATCGCCCTATCGCCCCATCGATGCGTAAAGTTTCATTGATATCGTAAAGGGCCCCTATATCTCAGATATGTATCGATACAGATCGCGATACATGTACAGTGATTCCCGACATATTTGGGCACTTCGCATAACTTTTTTAAAATTAATCCAAACGACTTGAGTTTTTTTTGAGAAGTTAGAAGGATTAGTTTTTTCGTCGTTTTGAAAAAAATTGCAACTGATGGGAATAGGAAAAAAAAGTAAAGGTCGTTTTTTCAACTTTTTTCTCTGAGCCTGTAATGAAAATTCAAAAAACCCGTGTGTAGATTTAAGTAAGTTGTATACATGCTGAAAATTTCATCAAAATCGGGTAACGCTGCTCTGAACTGCGATCTTTAAACGTTTGCAGTTCAGAGCAGCGTTACCCAGATTTTGATGAAATTTTCAGCATGTATACAACTTACTTAAATCTACAAACGGGTTTTTTGAATTTTCATTGCAGGCTCGCAAAAAAAAGTTTAAAAAACAACCTTCACTATTTTCTTTGCTATTCCGATCAATTGCAATTTTTCTAAAACGACGAAACATGTCACTTAGCAAACTAATCCTTCTAGCTTCTCAAAAAAATTTAAGTCGTTTGGATTAATTTTAAAAAAATTATGCGATTTTAAAGAGTGTACGATTATGGCTGTGAGCCACTGTATAAGTACATATGATTGAAAAATTTGGGGCGATTTCCACTTATGCCTAAATCGGCCGCACGGTCGCGATATGTAATAAAAATCGATAAGTTCACGAATTAATCGAAATCTACTAATAAATGTGCAATGGAAAATTTGATCCCTCCAATACTTTTTTCTTCATAAAATTCTTTCTAGAAACTTTTGCTCTTCTTTCATATTTTCGAAATTTGGAAATAATTTTTTAAACAACCAGTCCAGAGCTTTATAAGTAATAAATCGTTTTATAATACTTACCATTCACATATTTCTGGATACAAAACCTTGTTGTCCACTTTGAATCTATAGAACAATACAAGATAAGCAACATGCCTATGTAAGATGGAAATACACGAGGAATAATTACTACTTACTGACTAATACCATCGAAAGTCGCCTCTTGCGTTTGCAGACCACTGTCGCTGTTTTGACCACTCTATAAATTAACGAATGAGGTAATGAAAATAAGTTGAAGTAGGAATATTTCCGCAAGAAAAAATCAGGCAAATTATTTCTAAAAGAGCAGTCACCAAAGTAAGAAGAACAGCAGCCTCCTTTGTCTTTAAAATCTGAGCTATCTCATCCGTATAATAAGTTTCGTGTACTGCATATCGCTTTCGAAAATCCTCTAAACTGTGCAATTTTCCTTCCCAAATCGCATATTCTGCTGGCAATCGTGGTACGAACAAGACTGATGTTCCTGTTGATACATCAATGGCGCCATAACAGCCGGGTTCTTCAACGCCGAAGCACCATTGAAAAAATGATTCCTAATAAGAAAGTTATATAAAAAGAAATCCCTCCTTCCTATCAGTACATCAGAAAGCAGAAAAGTTACTTACCTGCCTAAACGGCCAATTTATATCTGTGTCGTTGAATGAAATTTCTACTCCTCCTTGAAGGATAACAAAACAGCCTGCTGCTGGGACCTCTGATTTTGCTTTAATGCGTGCAACTAATCGTTTACGATTATTATGAAAAAGTGACATAGGCACCTTCAGGGTATGATTGCCCCTTTGAAAGTGAGACTCTAATGAGTTTCTGAAAGAAATATTTCGAAATTTATTGGGCTGCAATTGATGAATTAAAATTGTAGAAAATGTAGATATGCAATTTTAGACAAAGGAGATAATTCAGGCAATTTAATTAATCAAAGCAGGAAAAACATTTTTAAATATAGCAGAATATTAATACCGATAATCGGTAATGTTATCTTTATCAGTGACCTAATATACAGTTGATAAAACAGTATCAGATGATAATTATTGTTAATAAGAACGATAATTCATATTTGATCTACTTAAATTGGCAAATTGAGTTAAAATTATCATTAACGTTTAATTATTTGCTTCACAATTCTAGTTCTACTTAGAAAACATTGGCATTGTCCACGATAACTTTGTTATAGAGTTGTCATGAAGTAATATCAATGTTCTGTCATTTATAAAACAATAATATTATATTATATAATATTAACTCCGGAGAAAAACATTTAGAATAAAATTATCTGCAAACACGAAGTCTATATAGGTATATAAACGAAAATGAAGGATTTTGCAGCTTTTCACATAACCTCAAAATTTAATGAAAACCAATAGCAGCAAAAAGTTGTTCAGCAGTACACTGTTTATAAAGTCAATAAAATATCGTTCATATTCTACCTGTTGACATTGACATTTTGACAATAAAATCATAATATAATAACGTTATAATACAAAGGAACACGAATGGATTGGAAAGGAATAAGGGATCAAAGGAAAATGAAAATAATAAAATGTTGAATAAATTTTTTAACATCAGTACATTAATTATATTTATGCTTAGCGACAATCAAAATTTCGCCGAGGGCAACGACATAAAAGTAGAGTCAGCAAAATTTTTCATACATACAGATGCGTGGCTTCCGCCATGGTGTTTTCTGTCATTCGTCGATTCGTTTGCAATTCGTATGTACTTTATGTAGTAGCAATATCATTCACTACGCAGTCAACAATTTGTATGATATGCAAATTCCAAAATTGCCTTAATAGGTACGCGTAAGACCGTTTTCTACGCGAACACTTAATTCACAGTTCGACTTTATTACCTCTTATCTGTCACTCACTGATAGCTTAAGGGGTCACGTGATGAATTCCAACCAACCAACAACGTTTTCAATTGCTACTGCTTGACACTCTTGACAGCATCGTTTAACAGAGGAACAGATTTATTACATAGATCTTTATTGTGCTATATTATAAAATTTACAAGTTAATGCAAATGAATTTATTTCACTAGGAAATTTTGGAGGTTAGGTAAATCCCCGTTAGTAAACACGTACGAGAGACACATTCGAACCATTATGCCCACTACTGATAATATTGTACTTAAGTGGTAGATGATAAAGGACTTAACAATTCTTTTCCCAAATTTAACCTTGAAGTTTGATTATTCGATATCACACACGATTTGTACTTAACGTCTGGAATAAATAATAGCTGTTGTCAGTAAAACATTCTCAGAAAAGTCCAAGGAACGAACATTTCATTCATTTCTTTTGCTACATAGGTAGTTACGAAATAGATTTTCCATTAAGGCATAAATACTCTTTCACTAAAATAATTAATGAATTCTATTTAGGTTTTGAATATTTAGTAACAATACTTCTCGTTTTGTATATAACTAAGTTGCGCGATTTACTACTTCAAAATGTTAATTTACGCACAAGGTTGGTTTCTGTTGCTAAACGATTATGAGTTGTTTACATACATCGCTAATTGCGTTCGAAAACAACCTATATACTGGTAATGATTATCTCGCGAAATACTATGTATTTTCGAAGAAGTCCGAGTTGAGGTCGTGACAATGAGTTGTCGTAGGTAACGTAATCGATAACATATATACGTATGTGTCACCATTTACGACAACATAACAAGACAATTTTAACTCTGGCTATTTATAAGCGTGCGCATGATTTACGTATATTCAGATCTCTGTTATCATTTATGCCTATGCGATGACGTAAGGGTTTTAATCGAGCCACGTTCATCATTTGAAGCGTCGAGAATTATCTATTGCGATTTTTCTCTTGAATTCTATCGAGACGATATGACTCAAGGTTTCCCAATATGGTCTGCGATAAAATCAACCAACATATTGTAAGTAGATTACGATACACACAGAACACTAATTTTTATCTCTAACCTTTTTTTAATTAGCCAATACTTTTTGTTACGCGCACTAACAATCGATAATCAATTGATCGTTGTAGTACTTTTGAAATTTCCACGATTGCAAACTGCAATTATATTTATTATTGTATTTCATGATTCATGAACCGTTTTTTCCAAGAACCAGTTCTACTTCTTATTGAACTTAGAAATACCTATAATTCTCTAATTTCTCTACTAAATCGAAGTTAATTGAATTAATTTCTTAAAGAATTTTCGTATTTTCTATCACAAAAATACAGAAAGTACTGATTTCCGTTCGCAATGGCTAGTAAAATATGTAGTATCGACATTAAAATTTCGAAGCTCAAATATTTACACAGGAAAGAAATTAATATTTTCTACGTACCGAAGTCACTACACACTAGACGGTCGTCATAGAAAATATAATCCTTTATCAACAAATCTCTACGAACTAGGGAAGCACGAAAACTTCCTTGGATAAACTTTTCAACTTCTTTATTCATAATTCAGATTTCACCGTATAACGAATCCAGTCATCACAACGAGGTATAATTTCCTTCATTTACACTATATAACGGTCATTTAAGACGAATCTCTTTCTCTCGTTGTCCCTACACAGTATTCGCGCCCTTGCGCAGGCGCGGTTACACAGCATCGAAAAAAGAAATGCACTTGATTCATCCATTCATCTATTCGTGATCAATGCATTCACTGGAACCGTGATTCGATTCAACGGTTTCGCAGTAGGGTGCACGACGCGTTAACTGATAACGTGCGCGAACAAGACACACGCGTGCCTCAACCCACGGTTTTCGTACCTACGAATACCACCGCTGCAAAAGAAATCAATTACGCGCCACTTCCACTTCCGTAAATGAATCACGCGTTAACCGGCTTAACAAGTCGGACGCGCGTGTGCACACAATTGTATATACAACAAATATACAAGACGCCGTACTGCGCTCGATACGTCGCTAACGATCGATAGCAATAAGTATATGTATAACTAAAATGTACTAAATAGATGCGGGGCGAACGGTAGAGCTGCGCGTCCGTCGTGGCGATTTCTCGGCCCCTCGACGAACGTCTTAGCTAAATACTTCGGTGGTTACTGAACGTAATCGAAATATGCAACACAACCAACGAATAACGTTGCTTGTGAACGAAAAAAATGAGATCACTATCCTTCGAGTCCGCACGCGAACGCGCCCTAATTCGTTGATCGATCCTCAAACGATTCCCTTATTATTTATCTAATAGTAACTGGACCATAAGCCCGAGCATCTCGAGTGAAATTTTTTTACTATTACCCTATAGGATACTTTTCGTTTATAGGCGTGTCTGCCGTCATTAATCGCATCGTTACAGTATTAAATACCATGTAAAAGAGGTTACAACAGAGGTAAACGAATGAATTTACATAGGCGTAGTCACTCGCAGATTGCTGTTCTCGAATTGATCGCATAATCTGAAGAGTGGTCGAGGTGATGAAGACGGTGAAGACCACGAAGCGCTCGACCGAATTCCGTCACTGACCGTTAGAAATTTTTTGTCTGTTACCCTCAACGCGAGCAGCACTCAGGAACTCTTTCTATTCGACGAAGCACGACCTCGTGGGTCGGGGGAACGATGAATGTCGGTTATGTAAATCGAGTCGGAACGCTCGAATCGAGGCGGCCATCATGGGTCTTCCACGTAAGCCGGCGATCTTAGCCGAGGACACCCGAAGCCGCCACGAATCATGCTCGCACACGCACACAACACTCGCAAACCCACACTTACATACTATATTTACAAACACGGCCATGTAAGGCGAGTTCTCCGGCTAATTATGTTCACCTCGTTGTACTTTCTTTCGATGCGGACCCGCGTTTTCGCCCGACGACACATCGAAAGACGATCGAGGAAAGAACGCTGAAAGTTTCGACCCTGATTCAGGGATTTCTCTCACACTAGCAAAGATGTCGTGACACAACACAGTCTCACAGGTCGAGCGGCTCGTACACGGGCGGCAATTGTTCGTCCTCCGAATCGTAAATGTACGGTTTCCTTCTGTAAACGGTAGACTGTTCGTCATCCTCGTCCTCCACTTCGGAGCTTTCTAGTTCGTCGAGGTTCGCTTGTAGTCTCTTCACTGCCTCCTTGATCAGGCCACCCTCCCTCAGCAGTTCTTGCAGAAGCTCAAACGGGTCGTCCTCCATCGCGGTGGGCCTCTTGTGATTGTGGGCCATGTGATGACGGCGATCGTGGGCCCCGGTGCTCCTTGTGCCGCACACCTCGCAGCCGTTCGGGTCTGCCCACGACCTCGATGGCACTTTATAGGGCGATGGTCGATTTTTGTGACTGACGCTCGACTTGGCTTTCAGACTTGACAACCGTAAGTTCTCTTTAATTTGAGAGACGAGCAGGTCCACGTCGCGGGAGAAGTAGTCCTGCGTCGTGTCTGGCATCACCTCGATCAAGTACGTGGTCTCCTCGGCACTCGGCATGTTGTGCGAACGAAAGGACAATGGCACGGACGTGTTTACACCTCCGCGTCCGCGATACGGGCAGGCCAACGTGCTATGTATTGCCTTCTCCTTCTCTCGCCACCTCTTTCCCCTTGTATCTGTCCCTTTCTCAACGTTTCTCGCTATACACAAAGCGACAGGTAACTAGGACTGATCGACCGGCGCGCCGTATGCTTTAATGTTTACGAGCATATTTAGAAACGTATACGTGTGTAAACATAGATGGCTCGACTGCCAGCCTCGTAATCACCTAGAGCAGCACGCGTGATTCATTGGGTAAATACGCGCGATGTATCCTACCCCCTTCCCCCCTCCAGCGAGACTCTCCTTCTCCAGAGCCTTGTTGACGATCGTCAAACTTTTACTGGCGCTCCGCTTTTGAGAAATTGAATGAATAACTACTCTCGCCACTGCGCCCGCGCATACACACACACGCGATCGTCTTGTTTTCAGTTCGCCTGATGCACCACTTTGTTTCACCTCCGCTTTCGATTGTAATTAATCGGAGTAGCGTCGCTTTTTCAGTCTAAACGCACGTTGCACAACAACACAGGATTTGACGCAATGCTCGGCCCCGGCTTCACGGTGTGTACACGATGAAGAATCGCGTGGAATATAACACGCTCGCGGTTGTTTCGAGAAGCACTGAGCGGACACGGTTCGTGGGAAGGGTAAAAAGTTCCTTCTTTGTACACAGAGGAGTAGAAGACAGCAAAGCAACGTTCGTACGCCCAAAGCGAGCGACCGCTCGTCCGCCAGCCACGAACCTTCTACTCTCTTATTATTGTTTTGGTTCTGCGGCGCATGCGCACTTTCCCCCACGCTCGTGTAAACAAACCGTTAACTCGTGAGCTCTAGCGAATCGATAATACCCTATGCCACTTCCTCGTTCCACGTTGTCTTGTACCCCCCACCGACGTAAAGCCTTATGTCCATACAAAACAACTTTATTACGATCCGCGTGGCGTGTCATTCGATTTGAAAAATGATTCATTCGCGTACGTTTATACTTTCCCCCACCCCTCCGCTGACCATCGCACTTGAATTTAAGTTTTGAAATTGCTCGTGCTTGAACGAAATATGTGGATCAGTGGCGGCAGAGGGTGTGGGGGCGGGGGGATTGAAGGGTGCAAAGGGAGGGAGAGGCTGCAATGCACGGATCAAGGTTACACTCGAGCTCGTGTTAACCTACTACGTTATCCTTTGCCAAGTTTATTGTGCGTGCGCACGCACAGCTCCCGATTGCCCAGTCACGGTGCTGCATGTATGTTACCCGTGCATTTATCTGCAGCTAACTAATCATTCATTAGCCTAATCCGCACAGTGCAGCGGAACCTGTTGTGCGCCCGGTCGTTTCGACAGCCTTCTATCGACTGGGAATTACGAAATTTGTACATAGGAAGGATTGCATTCATTGCATCACCACGGCGAACGTGGACTATTGTATATGGATAATCATTCATGCTATTAACAATCGAGTTATATATAGAGATATTTCAGGATAAACTTACCCAGCTTGTTGGCGTACGCAGCACAATTACATAATTCTATATGTTTGTACAACTGTTGCTTTTGTTGCAATATTAACCGAGTACACAAAGTTTATTCAAATATATTAATAAGAATGACGCGCGAATTGCAATACAGTTAAACGGTGTATTCGATTCCACGGACAAATGCTAATTCAGTAAACAATAATCTAACCTCACTTTGCATGAAACTTATAACCAGGTTAAATTCGTAGAAACGTTTTGTTAAACAAAATTGTCCACGTGAAACTAAATTGTAGTAATTTTAATATTTCTCTTCGATCCACTTTCGAATAATAAACAATTACAATTACATTCGATTTTGTTTTTAAAAATACATGTCGAAACCAGTTGTTGTGTTATGCATTTTGTTTTAAAGAAATAATTAACAAGTATAGTATGTAAGTAAATCTCCACAAAACGGGCTTAAGTATTGTAATTCTAAATTTATACATAAACCACTACAAATAATATAGTGATCTTCATTCGTCTGTATTTTTCTCACACAGCTTTCTTGTATAATTTTTAACAATTCAAGGTACAATCCATTGTATAGTATAAATTTCTACAAATATTATTATGTTTCTGCACTTATATGCTCCAAATTCTTTTCTTACTTTGTTTCGTTTTTAACGAAGTTCTATATTCATCCAGAGAGCGCCAGCGGCGACTTCTCAGAAATCAGCTGTTCCCCATTGGAATATTTGTATGTCGCGTGCGGTTTTGTTCTCGTACAAGTGTTTTCAGCTGAAAGATTGTCACGCGACGAATTTGCACGATCAAAACAAACGAAGACCAAATTAACGCGACTTATCGTGACAACTATGTTCGGTCGTGTATTTATGTCAAATTTTCGTAATATATCGGTAGGTACCAAACACGTTTTCGCATGGACACGTGTTTATGTATAGTAATCGAGGAAATTTTATAATACGTACAATTTTCCCGCTAACATGCCGACGCCGTCTTGTAAAACGTCGTTTGCCCTCACTATTTAAAATTGAGCAAACCATTTAAAATCAAACACACCGTTCGAGATAGACCAAACCATTTAAAATTGAATCAATGAATCATAGCTATCAAGGATGCGAAAGATGAATAAAATGAAAGTTTTACAGCTTCTGTCGAGAGTGTGGAATGGACCTAGCAGTGTGCTGGCTGGCAAACAAGCTGAACAGAAAATGACATCGATTTTGAGGAACAAGTTCCCCAATGCTAAGCTTATCGAAGTGAGCGATGTGTCAGGTAAGGAGACAACAGATCTTTGCGCAAAATGAACAAAGTGTTTGTTACGCATATTTCTATTAACGAAATAACTTTTAGGGGGATGCGGTGCGATGTTTGAAATAAATGTGATTGCTCCTGAATTCAAAGGATTAAACACTATCAAGCAACATCGGATGATTAACGAAGTAAGAAACATTAATCGGGAATGTCTGATATTCACTTGATATTTTATCATCGCTCCGTGTTTGCAGGCCCTCAAAGAAGAGATCAAAGATATGCATGGATTACGGATATACACGAGTATCCCTGAACCCTAACAGTTCTAAATTCATGAAATAATTTCTTATATATACATATAGTTGTACATTTATACTGTACAAAGTTTTGTAAATTTTGCATATGCATGCACATACATATAATTTAAATACTTGTAATAGAAATGCCAAATACAGGTACTGACAACGGAAATTTTGAATAGTTCATTATTTTTTAATTGGTTTCAAGAAAAAAGTATGTTTACAGCATTGTTACGAAGTTTTTTCAACTTCTTAAATATGTAATACTTCTCAAACTCACTACCAGAGGGCCACAAAGAGCATTTATTTACTTGATACACGCAACTACAGTGGGTCCAGGGACAGTGTGGCCAATGAGCCGGAAGTCGCCATTTTCAGTTCCAGCCAGATCAAACGCGCGCGATATTTAAAGGGGGGAAATCATAGTATATATATATAGTGACGTGTATGTATAAACTTAATATTCAATTTTATTAATGAAAACTTAGATAAATATTTTATAGTTTATATCAGTTTATAATTATATATAAATGATATATTATACATAATATAAATATATAAATATATAATTATATAGTTTATAATTATTAAAAAATATGTAGGTACACAAATGTTTCCTTTGTTTTGATGATGATGATGAAGATGAACTGTATAAAAGTTATCCGATTGCGAAGAAATTGCACCCTTGGGGGCTAGGGCGCCAAAATTTTTTAGCCTATGGCGCTCAAATTTATTAAGACGGCCCTGTATGAACGTGTTTAAAGGCTAGGTCATTCAGTCAGATAAACATTAATGACAATGACCCTAATGATGATTAAATACAGATTCCCCTTATTTTCGTTCCTTTCCTGCGTTTAACCAGTTGGTTATTACCTAGTAAGCAAGCTGTTCAAATAAAGGATCAAATGAACAGCAATTTACCCTTCCTGACCCTCACTTTCAAGGGTTCGAATGGTCCAAGTCGGACCCAAGCTGTCTTCGTTCAACGAATAACCGATAAACGTCATACGTATCTTTCATTTGCTGTTTTAAAAATTTTATCTAATAGATTGTCTTCAATGTCCGTTTCTTTACCGTTATAAATAAATTTTGGGGGCGACATCGCGCGGCTCGAATAAACAATTTGATTATTGAAAATTATGAAACATTCCGCTGTGAATATATTGTATATGAAACGGAATATCTGCCGAAGGGGTGGAGATACATATTGCCTCATCGAAACAATAAATACAGTATATTTCCTTCCTAAATTGACCTTTGACCCAACTGTCAAATCGTAGACGTACACTGCTGATAAATGCCTTCTTTATACACGCACGAAAGCATTAATCCAAGATAGAAACGAAACGGATTGTTAGTCAGAAATAACCGTTCGTTCTGTAATCTTGTTGGACATGAATTGCTTAACCGGAGAAACCGACCGACTTATTAACAATGATATGCTATTATGCACTGTTCCGAATCCTTCATCTTTTCGTGCTCGTCAAACTGCTCGATCAGGTATATTAGTGTTTACTATTTGGTGATAGTTTCTAATCTCTCCTTGAGTGTACAATTACGACAGAATGATTAGCATTCGGTGCCTCTCATTTCTATCCTTCGATAACTTTCTCTGATTTACCATGGCCGTATCGCAGAGTATAAATACAAAGGAATATAATTTCTAACGTAACGTAAAACTTCCGCGGTGTTCCAAAAATTTCATGAAGCGAAGCGTAATGCATATTCTTTCTCCACGATGTTCGCAGGAACTGGTGCCTTAAGTACGATCTTCTTGATTGTCAATGCCACGTTAGGAGCAGGCCTTTTAAATTTTCCCCAAGCGTTCGACAGGGCTGGAGGAATAGCCACCTCGGTTATTACACAACTTGTGTTGCTCGTCTTTATTACAGCAACGCTGGTAATTCTGGCAAACTGCAGCGAAATTACCAACACTTCCTCCATGCAGAATATGTTTGCTGAATTTTATGGGGGCAAAGCACTTATCTTATGTGCTCTATGCGTTACGATATACAGCTTCGGATGTTGTTTGACATTTATAATAATCGTTGGCGATCAGTTTGACAGAGTTTTGGCAACGTATTATGGATACAATTACTGTCACACTTGGTAATCGAATGTAGATGATGTATTTTTTAGATTCGCTGTATTTTTTATTAATGAGTTTAATGTTTTAGGTACTTATCGAGATCAATTATCACAGCTGCAGCATGCAGCGTATTTATATTACCATTATGTTTCTTTAAAAGATTAGATGTTTTAAGTTATGCTAGTTCTGTTGGTTGTCTAACTATCCTGTATGTAGTTTGTTTGATTGTTTACAAGAATTTTACAAAAGTAGAATCTCCTATTTACCCTGCGAAGCTATGGCCAGACAATAACTACGAAGTGCTTCAAATAATTCCAATAATATGCTTTGCGTATCAGGTACATTAAAGTGTAAACATAGAACGAAGTGAAAAGGTTGTCTTAGGAATCCTTGTGAGTTACCGCAATGCTATTGAATTTCATTTGTAGAGTCACATGACAGCGATACCACTGTACGCTTGCATGAAAGATCGAAGCCCTGGGAATTTTACAGTGTGCGCTGTGCTGAGTATGATTATTTGTTTCGCTGCTTATACAGTCGTTGGAATTTGTGGATACGCAACATTTGGTGCTGGGAAAGTGCCCAGCGATATACTTCAAGGATACACGGATAAAAGTATAATCGTTACGCTAGCAATTATATTCATAGCGATTAAAAATTTTACTACATATCCGATTGTTTTATACTGCGGCCGTGACGCTCTTTTCAGTCTTTCCGGAATGGACGGTAATGTAAATATTAGATTGAGAATTTTTATTACATTAATTTGGTATGTATTGTCTCTGTTAATTGCAATACTAGTGCCAGACATCTCACCAGTGATTAATTTGCTGGGAGTCATGTCGGCAGCTTTTATATTTATTTTTCCAGGACTTTGCCTGTTTCGAAGTACTCTTTTAAAAGATTCAGAGTTGCACCTGAACAAAGATCGACTCTTGATAATCTTAGCAGTTTTTATTACTGCGCTTGGTGCATTTGTGTCTGGTGTAGTTTTTGTAGAAACATTAGAAGACTTGAATCAACCATCGGCAAATGTACCATTAGTAACTGGTTTCAGGCAGTTAAGAGAAAATTTATGCAATTAGTATTTAAGCAGGTTCTGCTGATGCTGTTTTGTTAATTCTTAAGAAATGAAATTCAGACGAGGGAGTTTCCTGTAACGGTGCGTTTAGACCAAACGAACGGATGCTCGGATTCAAGTCTGAAGGAGCACTCGTTTATGCTTATTCGCTTATTTTCTCCAAGTGGGAAGCAAACCAGCATTTGTTCGTTGGCTCTAAACGCACCACAAGCCGTTAATACTCTGTTATTTGCTCAATGCATCACACGACTTAACAAATTTTATACTTTAGACGAATAGCTATCTTAACGTATGTTGAAACATGATTTTAATTTTAGTATTAAAACCTAGAGATAATTGGAAAAGACTGATATGTATGTACAAATCTATTACCGTAGCTGCTAGGTCATCATGTCAGGAAAGTTTTAGAAACTAAGGTACTTATATCTTTTATTTTTGTATCGTAGTTTGCATACTTTAAAAACAAAGAACAATATTCAATAAATAAAGCCTTAAACATAATATTTTATACAATTTTCTTGTTAATTCTCTCCCAGAATCTATCATAGTCTTCGCAAGAAGATAACATCAATCTGTAAATTTTCCCTAATTAGCTTTACGACAAAATATGGCTCGCGATTTCTCCACAATATGCATACACAGTTTTCAAATGCATTTGTCGATGCATCAGGACGATTGCATAAATTGCTCGGACATTGAAGCGTCGTCGACAAAATCGTGCAATGTGTTACCAGAGAGATCTACGACTTTATCGATGGTCGCTTTACAGAAAAAGCATTCTCTGGTATTTAAGAGATGCCGATCGATGCAAATACGACACGATTGATGATGGCACGGCTGAAACGTGACGGCAACAGGGTACGCGTAGCAAATCGTGCAAGGATCGTCGTCGTCGCTCAAAGTTTTTGAATCTGGTAAAATTGCACAACATACATCCAAATATTCGATCATGTCTTTTACCTTCGTTATTTCTTCCTTTGTTACCTCATCTGGATCTGCAATAAATGTCCAACAATAATAATCTACTGATATTCCACAGGAATAATCTGTTTATACTCACAGTTTGCGAATGAAAACGGCTTTACGTGTTTGTCCTTTTTATTTTTAAACTTTGTGTCCCCCAACATAAAGTAAATAGAATTCATTTGGAAACTGGGCTCCGTTAGCAAGGTTTGAGTGACCTTCGGTACCAGCGTTAAACTTTTTGCTAACAAAATTCATAGTTTTCTTACATTAAATTCTAATTGTGTACCACTGATTATCTAATCGAAGGTATGCTTACATTTGGAATTAGACATGTCTTCGCTGAGTAGGGCCAACAGAATACCAGCGACTGCTGCCAATATCGGAAAATGATCCACCAATTCTAAATCTGGAATTTCTAACAGTACAACGTGCTGGAAGCAACTGGTTTGTGAACTCGTTCTATTTAACACTTGACAAAGTAACTGTAAAAATAATATATATTCACTGAATGAAATATATATATATAAAAGTGTTTAGTGTACAAAAGTATGTATATACTTGGCATAGTCTTGACAACAAATTTTCACTGGAAGGCTGCGATGGATCATTAAAAATATTTGGGGCCACTGTAGCAATCATTTCTAAAACTCTTAAAAGGGAAGTGGCTAAGTCGAAGCAGGTAGCACAAATGTTCAGTTGCCTGGACTCGATGAAGACTCTTTCAGGTCTTGACGAAACATTGTGGATCTCTTGCACCATCCCAATGAATTCAGAGAAAGCCCAGTTCAACTGATTCAGCAAAGCATTTAGGAACTTCATGGATGCTTGAGGATTCTTTAATAGCACATCTTTTACGTGCCTTTGGTATACAATAGATGGACAAGGTTCTGCGGGATGAATACAAGTAAACTTACCCATCATTAAATATTGAGAGAACTTACTAAAAAAAAAATGAAGTTACTTACTTATAGACTGAGAAGTTGCTTCTTGCGGATGCAGTTTCGGCCCGATTCTTTTCGAAAAGTGTTGGCTCTTATCATACCAATAGGCAAAACCATTCCCTTGCCAGAATCTGACTAGAATCCAGTTTGACTCAGCCCATGCTCTATTCTCATAAGATTTCAATAGGTTCGTGACAACTTTTATTCTACTTTCCTCTGGTACATTTTCTAAAATTTCCAAAGTGAGGGGATTGAATGCGAATCCAGCTAGGGTTATCAGCAGTGTGGTCTTTGAATTTGCGTTTACTATACGAGGATCCATAAAGTGTTCGCAAAGAAACTCAGCTATGTCAAGAATCATTTCTCGATAATCTGGGATCTTTTTGATAGAAACTGTTGGGTGTATATGTTTCCTCAAACTAACACACAATTCGGCTAATGCTTCCAAGAAAAAGTCTGGGACGAAGCTGAACATATTTCTTTCTTTGCTGGCATTCTTTAAAGTCAATGTGACCACCCTCAGAAGCCACGCCAATTGTGACTGTTTCTCCTCCGAATAAACTGCAGCACGGATCCAGGCCATGTACCTTGCTTGCTGCGTTAACTTGGTATCGAAGACATCCATTGTTCTCAATAGCTCTTGCTGAATAGATTGAGACTCAAGATCTTTCTTTTTCTTAATTTGTTCCAACCTTCTCTTAGCTTCTTGGGTGGCAGATATATATTCTGACATGCTGTTCCTGAGAACAGCTACTTTCGCCAACTGCTTCTTCGCTACTATGTGGTAAAATAAAATAATGCTGTCGAGCAGTTCGAGCAAGGACATGGTTGGATCCAGGGGACCCAAGCGCATTGGATTTCTATCTTCCCTTGCATCTGGGAAGCATCCGAGTCTCTCGAAGATCATCGAATTTCCTTGACCCGACGGACCAATATTAGTCATTCGAGCAAGCGTTGGAATGACTATAGGTAAATTCACCAGTCTGGTTGCTCTGCTGTCGGACGAATCTTGATTCTGTTCCATTGCAACAATTACTTCGTGGTCAGGTCCTAACTGCTCTAGTAATTCACTTCTGAACATCTTATGTAAGTGGGACAAGACTCCGCCCAGTCTCTCAGTTCTAGAGTAATCGATGGATGCATCGTAGAACGCCCTGCCCATTCCAATTTATAAGGAAATACTATTACGTAAATTAAATGAGACTCAATAATGCTTACAAACATATGCAAAGCAACAGTTATTGTCGTGTCCTTTTCCCAAAACTCAAACAAGTGCATGTATCTCTAATGATTCGAAAGTATTGCAAACACACTGAGTAAAACTTTGTTTTGTTTTATTACCTGCAAGGCATGTAAACAGAAGTTGTCCTTATTTCTGTATCCCACAAAACTCTGAACGCAACCAGAAGTCGATGGAAACAACATAATGTGAGTGGTAGCGAGGTCTGCAGTATTTATTATTATGTGCAGAAATAGCAATCAAATGTACGACACTACATAAAATGTTTTAGATATAGCAACTTTGCTGGCCTTTGTACTTACATTACTCGATTTAATATTTTCTTGAACATAACGTTTAAATTTCTTCAAGAATATAGTCCTCGACGCTGGTCTCTTTGTATTACCATCGGAATTATTTAGAAGCGTTACTAGAAACTCCACTTGCAGCATTTCTACTTCTACAAATTTTAATCCACAGCGATAAGAATATGCAGAAATAAACTGTACGATTACATTTAAAACTCGTCGTACCACATATGGCAGCTTTAATTTTCTCGCACGAGTCCAAGTAACTCGCTTTGTTAGCTTCAATCGTCGGATCCGCGGGACTCATTTCCCACCATACGTTACTGACTACATCAGCCAAGCCTCCATCGTCCAGTGGCTTAATGTGTATGAAATTTGCGAATCTCACTCGATCGAAGAGTAAATATTGGAGTAAGTATTGACGAGTCAATGTGTGCTGACAAATTTTTATCAGCAGAAGCAAAGTTTTGCATTGATCTGGATATTCCAATAACAAGGAAACGTGTCTGAACGCAGACAGCAAACAAAGAACCGTGCCATCCAAACAAGCTCTAATTTCGTGCTCTTCCAGAAATGTCCATAACAAATCTAAGCAAGTTAATAACAAAGAAGGATGTACAGTTGACTGTGCATACTCTTTAGTCAAATCTGTTTTAGATTCAGAAAGTTGTTGCATAAATGGGACTACAACATGTTCTGTAATATATGTTGTGGTGAGCAGAGGTCCTATATGCTTTAAAACAGACATCGAAAGACACATTAAGAAGGTTTGATCGCTCGTTATTCCATCATTCGATATACTCTGTTCGTCCATGTTCTGCCTTATATTCATCAGTTCTATTATTCGAGAAAACCACTTAAACAGAAGCATAGCTTGGACTATTTCCTTCTTCGGGGCTACTTGTAAAGGCTCGTATCCGTCTACAGGGTAACGTATTGGCGTAGAACCAAAATTTGCTGTTAGCCTTTCCATTAGCGCAAGGCTCACTGTAGGGAAATACGCGAAACCAGCGCCCATTGCTACGTTATCGAACGCTCTACCTAGATGTCTGCCATTTCTGTAAAAGTCAATACTGCCGTTATCCATATCTATTGCACATCCAATAGTATCGCCTGTGAGCCATGGTTCCCCGTATTTGTGGGTAGTCACATTCCATTTTGCAACGCGGTTGCCGTCATAGGCGTACGAGTTAATGGTATCACCTAAAAAGAAGATATTGTATCGTTCATGCCATTTATTTGAACAAAAAATCATATTTGTTTGAAATGAAGTGACGTTATAATAAAATAAGCCTTACCGACTCCAGACTCCTGATTGAATTCACACGCGATGGTACTCCAACCAACTTGCATAACGCCCTTGGATCCAAGCTGCAATTCATACATCCACTTCCCTTTGTATACCGCAGTGTTCGCCCTCATTGTACTAAAGTTACGCTTGGAGTTAATGGTCAACCTGTCTGGGGAAATTATTGAAAGCCCTTGATGCGTGGATATATCGAATCTGACTAAACTTGGGCCTATTCGGCCGACTCTATTATCCTCCGCACTTTGTGCTGCAGCATTTTTCGAAAGAGTTGTTTCAATATATTCATTTACCAAGCTCAAGCTGCTTGGCACTCTGCAAAGTAAACACATATGTCTTAACGATATGTCAAATAATTGTAGCTACAAAGCATAAAACGACGAGTGCGAATAATGATACCTTGAACTTTCTTCCTTGGAGTTCACATTGATCAACCCTAACAATACATCTGGCCCAAAAATGTGACTTACAATTTCATCACCCTCCATTTCCAAAAGTTTCTATCAGCGACAAGCACTGAAAACATTTGACGGAGCTGCGGGATTTGCAAAATTTCGTTGCGCCGGATACATTGGTAACAAAATCGAATTAAGGGCAATGGTCAGTATTTTATTTTCTATGCATGACGTACAACAGCCAACACTGTGTTATTTCTTTACTGGTTTAATTTGCTGATCTGCAAACGACACAATCGTTCGTATATTAACAATGGCTAAACGTAGCTCTACATAGTATAAAGTCCCCGATAGCAGCCGTTTTGCCGTTTTATACAGCATTTCTCGAGAAAGGTTTAGGTGTATGAAAGATTAACCTATGCCAAAAGGGATCCGAGCATTGACGATTTTAGCGAAGCATTCCTCGGGAAAATTTCGCGTGTGCCCGGTGACTGACAGCGCTCATAGAACAGCTAACGATGTGACTGACTCCGCATCCCCCCACTGTGCGGGGAATCGCACGCGCATCTCTTGCGGGCAGAGCAGTTGACGATATGTAAGATAAGATCTAGGGCGGTATTCATAAACGTGTCTTAAGATTAAGCAAATGCTTAAGCATTCGGCATCCTTTACTATGCTACTAGGTTAGTAGAGGATGACAGTATCGGGGACAGTGGACACTCGAGAAATTGCCATCGTGCTTTTTCACACGTAACACGCAACAGCGTGGCGAAAGGAAAAGATAAAGATGCATACGAACAATTAATATTACATTACCGACCTACAACACACGTACTAACATTTTAAAGAACCTGCCGAGAACGGACAATTTTACGCCTAGGTGTCCACATTTTTCGAGAACTTCACTGCCACGTCCTTTTGCTGTCTTGCGGGTGGGATCAATCGGTGAAATGTTGTCATTGATTTATATGCGAAGAGAGAAAATAGTTATACGAGGAAAGACACCTGGTTTTGAAACAATTGAAAGCATGTTAGTAATGGTTAGTAACCAGAATCGATTGTGTTGGTTCTGACTTTTACTTCACGATCGTAAAAAGATAGGGATACTTATACTTCCGAATGGCCCTAGTGGCCGATGATCGGCCACCGATCGACACGAGGTGTGAGGGGAGGGGTGGGGGTATAACCCTAAATCTAAAATTGTAGGTTTGGGTATTTATTAGTTTCCAAAATATTAATAAAAAATTATGGTTAATTTTTTTACAAACTATTTTTTTGTACTGCGTGCAGGTTATGGTGGTCCTTATTTTTCAACTTTCGATTTTTTTGATCTTACCCTCCTAAAATATAAGGTTGGGTGAGAAAATGATACCCAATAAACATGACTCATGTATGAAAGAAGCTAATTCTCTTTAATTCACGAAAAAAGTTCACCTGCAAAGATTGTGAAATCAACTTTGCTAATTCCAATTGTACCTTTAATTCACGAAAACAATTAAAAAATTTCTCACGCAAAGATTGTGAAATCAACTTTGCTAATTCCAATTGTATTCTCGTTCCCCGCTCGAAAACTGATTCCTCTGTCACTTTTTATACTTGACATTCCTTTATTGGCCACAAATCAATTCAGTGCTCAGATTTTCAGCTTCGGTTTTAAGGAATTAGCGGGCGTTGTATAAGAAAAAAACTATGAAGTCGGCTTAAAACAAAATGTTTCATATTCTCCGCATCTCTCTTACAGCGTATTCGGACGGTCGCACTCGGTGCGAATTTTCGCCAATTGGAAGCGAAATGTTTGCATTCAGTGTGCAATAGTGCAAGTTGCCGTATGTGGTATTAATTAATCTACTTCCGACTTTGATTTGTTTAAATTAGTCTCTATCAAGTTTTTATTATCTTCCATGGTAAAAGGATCTTCATACGACATTTTTAACAGAAGATGTCTCTCTTATAAAAGTTTTTGTGTCAACTACATGCCTCTCGCCCGCTAATTCCTTAAAACCGAAGCTGAAAATCTGAGCACTGAATTGATTTGTGGCCAATAAAGGAATGTCAAGTATAAAAAGTGACAGAGGAATCAGTTTTCGAGCAGGGAACGAGAATACAATTGGAATTAGCAAAATTGATTTCACAATCTTTGCAGGTGAACAAAAACGAAAAGGAGAAAGAAGAACGAAGAAGTTAATATACACGTTAGTACCTTGATCGTGATACCGAGCGTATAATTTGTTCGTAGGATCTTAGAGCGAAGGTTGTATATTGTACACGAAATTATTTATACGATTGTGACTAGGATACTTTATGTGTTTGTTACGTAGCACATAGACTGCATACTCATAACAGGGATTATCTTCTTTCCGTCTCTTTCAGACGCATCCGCGATATTATAAGGGTAGGAACATAGAATCACAATATGTAAGATTTTGTATGACCTTTCTACGAGTTTGCATTTTTATATTTACTTCTACACCAGGCATGGAACTAAAGTGAACGCAGCGGCCGTTTTTCGGAGGCAACGCCTCCTTTCTCCTGCCGCGCGTCTTCGCCCCCGCGGCGGGCCGAGGAACTTCGAGCGCCTCAGACCCGTACCATATGAACCGCGCGTGGCGCATTGGGGCGACACCCGTATCAATAGATTTCCGCATCACCCATGGGGTACTATTATCGATGCGTTTTTTTTTGTCAGTGGTATCCCCTGTAGGCCTATTCCACTGTGTCACGCGATAAAAATGGATAGGAAAAACGCGTTTTACTATCAAAATTTTAAATATGTTTGGGAAAACTTCATTTTCGCGCACGTTTAGACGTGCTGGGTATATCTAAAATATCAACGGGGAGGCTGGTCGACATTGTACGTATTAAAGTTGAAAGCGAGGAATCGCTTAGCCGTGTGCGCTGTTCTGTCTTAATGGCACGCATTTTTGAGAACGAACATTCGCACAAATATGTTGACCCGAACATGGAAAAAATTCGGAGCGCGAAATTAGATATGCCCAGCACGTCTAAACGTGCGCGAAAGTGAAGTTTTCCCAAACGTATTTAAAATTTTGATAGTAAAACGCGTTTTTCCTATCCATTTTTATCGCGTGACACAGTGGAATAGGCCTACAGGGGATACCACTGACAAAAAAAAACGCATCGATAATAGTACCCCATGGGTGATGCGGAAATCTATTGATACGGGTGTCGCCCCAATGCGCCACGCGCGGTTCATATGGTACGGGTCTGAGGCGCTCGAAGTTCCTTGGCTCGCCGCGGGGGCGAAGACGCGCGGCGGGCGAAAGGAGGCGTTGCCTCCGAAAAACGATCGCTGCGTTCACTTTAGTTCCCATGTCTGTTCTACACTAATGTGAACTTTAATAAACGACAAGTGTCTCGAAAACTGAGTTTTGTGTTATCTCCACCCATGAAATCTGTTCGGGGGCGAAGCAATTGAACGAGATGATTAGAAAGTTCTTCAGCATTTTATTGTTTCGATAATCGTGTGATAATTTCACAATTTGAACACCGCTTTGCTGATATCTCCTTGCCTCAGTGCTACCAGCGCCTCGCGGTATTCACGCAGAGGATATATTTTGATACCCAGTTTATCGTAATTAAGGTATCTATCGGCCATCGCCTGTAACAAAGCCAGTCCCTTAGGGAATGTGAAAGGGTTTATATTTACACCTACGATATTCAGCTCCTTCATGTAAACCTGCCGAGAAACGGAAATTTCATTAATAGTTCTCTTAGAAGAATCGTTACCAGGAAGCTGATTCAAATGTCTGGAAAGTGACGACACACAGTAGTGATTCAATGACTACCTGGAATGGCTCGATGGTCAACTTCGCTTTAGGACTGGCGACACCAAAGATGCATAAGCGACCACCTCGTCTTAACAAGGGAACAGCTGCTTCCATGGCTGGCCCTGAACCGCTGCAATCGACGACCAGGTCGAATCCCTCCTTCAATTGTTCCGGGCTCTTCACCTCGTAATCCAAATCTGATAAATGTAATTTTGATTACACGTCGACATATGGATGTGTTACAGCGTATTAAACATTGTTACTACGTCCTCGCCCACACGCACGACCGTGCGCTGGAACTGTAATTACCAAGTTTCGGTAACATCTTCCGCCGTTTCTCCTGGGGCTCGCTGACCGTCACGGTTCTCCTGAGCCCGTGCAAATGCAGCAGGCAAGCCCACAGAAGTCCAATTATTCCCGCGCCAATTACAAGCACGTTAAGACCTACGTTAACAGGATTAATCTTGTCCCAGCCGTGTGCCAAGCACGAGAGCGGCTCGGTGAGCGCGGCTTGGCTCATGTCGACCCCATCGGGTAACACGTGGACCTTAAACCGATAAGAATATACAAGTATTTAAAGGAAGCTCTTTTTAGTTTATTCTTCTATATTCGTCCTCTTCGACAGAATTAAATGCACGTTGAAATAGACGAGCAATCTATTTTACTAAATAAACTTGGATGACGTGCGACGAAAGGGTTGCACCACTATTAGCCCTTTCGCCTAACCGGGTTGTAACGAAACCCAGCGAAAGTTCACAGAGATGTAGTGGAACTGTACAGCTATAACTTCTTTCAATGTGTTTTTAAACCTCGACGAAGCTCGATGGAAAAATGAATGCCGTTGGAACCGGCGCGAACCTGCGTTTCCGGTATGAGAGCGTGGGTGGCCCAACCGCCATCTCTGTGGATTCCAATCGTGTTGTTTATGCCACCGGCGCTGCAAAAGTGGTAATTACCGTTGTGGCAGTAATCGCACGTGTTGCAGCCGCTGTTCGGGTCGACCACGACTTTTTGGCCGACTTTCAAGCTTCTGACTGCCGATCCAACGGCGTCTATCGTGCCGGAAAATTCATGGCCAAGCGTCAGAGAACCTTCCGGCTTGCATGGGAACGATCCCTAAACAATAGAGAACTTTGCAATTAATACGAGGTGTGGATTTTCTCGTTTAATCATTCGAAGGACTACTCGGTCCTGTGACTAATTTATATAGGGGTAGCTGATGCTCTCGAATCTAAAAGACTAACATGCTGTGTAAGTTAGGTATGAAAGTGTAGCTACCTATGTTAAATCCTTACTAATATATAAAAGTGGAACGTTGTCTGTGTGTTTGTCCTTTCACGCCTAAATGGCTGAGCGGATTTCAATGAAATTTGGAATATATATTACGTACGTCCTAGATTAGATTATAGGGTATATTTTTTTTGTTTAGGCTCTTTTATTTTTCAAACATCATGAATAATTCCCGGGTGAAATCGGGTAACGTGTCAGTTAGCGTTAAATAAAATTCAGGGTGCTCCTATTTATATATTTATTTTTTTATTTATCTCTGTTAGTTGGTTCCTCCTAAATTGTGAAATAACTCAAATGTAATTCAAGAAAAAGTTAGAACACGTTACTTACTTGCTCTTTCGACAGATATTGGATTTTTAATTTCGCAAGAATTTAAGCCGATGAAAGATATGAAAGTTCTTACTTATCGTGGGAATATTCCAATCGCCAGTTCAACAACACGTTCGCATTGCGAGCAGCCAACACCGTGTTCGGTGAATATTTATCAACAAGCACGTTATACATATCGCGAGGTCGTAATCTCTATTTCTTTTAAATACTTGTACTTACCAGTCGTGTTAAGAAATTACGCGACGTTTCCAGCGGTTCGGGCGCGGGACATTAATCGGTGTACATACAAGCGCTTTAAGTCACGTAACGTTAGATAAAACCAGGGAACTCTGTCAGCGGGGTACGCGAAACACGATGAAAGGGTTTATTCTTGCCGCGTACAGATACGCGTCGGGTTTGCATTTCATTTGGAATGGGTATGGGGAAATATGTAAATTGATCGATAGAACCGAGGCGCTGGTCGTGGACGAATGGAAATTGAGACATTAAATCTACTGCGAAAGTTCGGAAATTGGATGGGCGGGAAGAAACCGCGGCGGGGATGCGAAATGCACAGTGAAACGCGACGTGAATTTTACGCGGGCTTCGAATTATGCGAAAATAATACTCCTTGATATCTAAATGAAATTGGAACGAAAATTGGTGACCAAAAATGGTACACAAAGTTTGGAAATATTATTCCACTCATACCTACATAACACAATCTAGTGGACACCTCTGATATTCAATCACTTACGTGTATCGACGAGAAAGGGCTGTTATTTTCTATTGTAAATAAAGGCTCGTGCAATTCATGCAAGACTCGTGTCAGGTGATAGGGTAAATCCGGGAGACGCAATCGGGCTGGAGAGTTGGTCGAATGGCTATATTCAGACTCTAGATCTGTATATATGTAAAAGTGTGTTAAGGTTCAGAACAATTAATTCTCTAAGAATCAACGGTTTCGACCAACTCTCCGGCCCGGCCGCGTCTCCCGGATTTACCTTAATGAAGAAATATTTAAACCGTTATGGTAGCGACGCACATCTAGTATGTGAAGATCGGTCCCACAGATGCCAGCGTACGCTACTCTAACTCGTACTTCGTCCTGTTTAGGTACAGGCAGATCCTTACTCTTCTTCAGCTCGAGCGTCTTGCTCGCCACGTTGAAGCTCAAAGATTCCATTGTGCCTGTCCTAGACACACGACCGTACTAAACCGCGTTAGCTTGTTATCCAACATTTATATCCCCATTGCGACATTAATGTTTATATATTGGTGCCGTGCGCCGACATTAATCGCCGAATGCTCGCGAGCGCGTAATCACGAGCCAAGAGCTCGGAGGACAGACGCAACGAGACGAAATCCCGAGTGTCTATTTAACTTGCGATCGAGAATTGTAAATTTTGAAAAAACTTCAAAAAAGTAAAAAAATACGCCAAGTACATGATAAAATCGAAGACGGAAAGGAGTAAATCACAAAAAAAATAGAAGAAAATATACGTTGTAAAAAAAGGTGTGAAATCAAATTGAGCTGCAAGTACATAAATGTGCTTTCCCGCAGCGTACAAAGGCGACACTGTGTAACACAATAAAAGACAAAAAAAGATGTCCGCGGCCTGGAAGTCAAATACTTGGCGTGGCCAGGCAAGGTATTCTCAGATCATCAATACCAATACCTCCCCCTCGCAGGCTTTCAGATAATTTGTCCATTTAAAACTCAGACAATATGAGTACATTTTCATTATATTGCGTTTTAAAATAATTGTAAGATCATTCATCGACACCGATACCTTTCCTCTCACACGCTTTCACATAATTTGTCAATTTAAAACTCTGACAATATGAATACACTTTCATTATTTTGCCTTTTTAAATAATTCTTATTCAGCGACACCTTGACCTTGCAGTATCAAGCATTAGATCTAAACTAGCAGATAAGAGCGGAAACCAGTGACCTTGACGCTCGGGTACGTCAGCTTGAGCAAAACTCTTCTAATGCAACCGGTCCGCAATCTTCAAGTCCGATTGCGACAGACGAGATCATCGCTGAACTGAATGATAGGCAGATAAGAGCGGGTAACCTCATTATCCATGGGTTGCCTGAATTGCCAAATCCTTCGCCTGATCTTTCTCGGAGTATTGACCGGGAGGGCGTCGTCAATATTCTTAACCAGATCCAGCCGTCTGACTATGTTGGTATATCATTGCACAGGATCGGGAAACCCAAGGCTTCTTCCCCAAGGCCTTTATGTGTTGGCCTTAAATCTCGTGTTGATGTCGTTAATATTTTGAGAGGCAAGTCTCGCTACGCTGGGCCGTGTAAAATCTCTGATGATAAGACAAGGACTCAGCGTCTGGTATTGGATCAACTCAGGAAGAGGCTACGTGAATTACATGAGGGCGGTGAGGTGAACTGGACTATCCGCTACATCCATGGAGTACCGACTATCGTTAAGTGCAGTCCATCTCGTCATCCAGCCTCAAAAAACCAATAATTTGTCCCATGGTGTATTACCAGAATGTTCGTGGGCTGAGAACTAAACTAGAGGATTTGAAAAACGCTATTATGTGCTCGGCCGCTCATTGTGACATTCTTATTTTTGTAGAAACTTGGCTCAATGAGTCTATCTCTTCGTCTGAGTTGGGTCTGAGTAACTTTAATATTTTCCGTGTGGATAGATCCTCTCACACTAGTTGTTTCTGTAGAGGGGGTGGAGTCCTTGTTGCAGTTAGAAGCTCGTTGTCTTGTTAGATGATTCATCCCATATGGGATGATTTGGAACAGGTCTTTGTACGAGTGCGCCTTCAGAATAAGTCCATTATTTTTGGTGCTTTATATCTCCCGCCAGCCTCCCATCCGGATCTTTTTGAGAAACATGTTGGCTGTGTTTCGCAGATTTTTCAAGATTTTTGCGACGATGTTTTCTGTTTTTTAGGCGATTTTAATCTCCTTCACGCAGTCTGGCCTCCTGGCCCGGGTTTAAATTGTTAAAAAAAAAACGGGTATTTCATCTTCTGAGTGATTTTTAACGCTTCACTCACTACCAGAGCTTTTCCCAAGAGGTGGAAGTCTAGTCTCGTTACTCCTGTCTTTAAGGCCGGTGACCGTTCTGACGTTCGTAATTATCGTCCCATCAGTAAACTATCTATAATGCCCAAAGTATTTGAGGAGATAGTCACTGAAATGTTGTCCCCTCAGTTATCTAATGTCATATGTGCTGAACAGCATGGTTTCGTCCCGTTAGAAAGGAAGAAAAATCAGTTTTGACCTTAGAAAAATAATAAAATTTTGAACAGTTTTAACGAAACCGAAAATTTGAATTCTCGAAAAATGAATTCTCTTTTATTCTTAATGTTTAATCATTCGATAAATGAATGTTAATGGTTATACGTATTACATAATCAACAGACGCGGTCGCGTCTGGAAGTTAATTCCCCTTCCCCCTCTTCCCATAGGCACACTGAGCGACCACGCTGCGTCTCCACAGCTGACTCTAGTACTAGCCGTGCTGAAGGCAAAATGGCAACTCCGCGGGAGTCCGGTTTCGATATGCCCAACCTAACCTACCGTATCAGCCTCTCGGCCTCTCACTACCAACCGGCCTCCCGGGTACACAGTCTCCCTCTACCGGCCTTTCGGTCTCCCGCCTATCTTTCAAATGTTTCAAATATTAATGTAGTCTGAAGTCCAGTAAACGTGAGAAACGGAGCAACAATTCAGGTGTTTTATTTATTTATATTAACTCTACAGATCCTTATTTTTGTGTGTAGCACATTTACTTAATATAATCTATAGCATTTTTGGACATTTTGTATCATATACATTTTTTTTATAAATTTGAAATAATCATTAATAATGCCACGGCGTTACTGCGTTCCCAATTGCAAGGGAAATTATGATAGTACTTTGAAAGATAATAATTACAATTCTATATTTTTATTCCCCAAAGATGAGGAATTGCGGGAGAAATGGGTGGTTGCTATTCCTCGTAAGAATTGGACACCATCAAAATATTCTGCTGTCTGTAGTCTGCATTTTGCAGAAACTGATATTGAAAGGTATCAGGATATTCAATCGGCCAATGGTGTAGTAAAGAATGTTTTGTTGAGATGTCCAAGGCTTATAGCGAATGCAGTACCATCCATTTTCGCCAATTTACCTTGTTATTTTGCAAAACGTGTGCTACCACCAAGAAAAGATCCTGTAGAGCGTGTACAAGAAATGCTCCAAACGCATGAAAAGTTAGTCCACGAATTTACTAATTCAGATTTAATTAGTAATTTCGCAGATTTAATAAATAATTATAAAGAAAAGCTTGTAATTTCAAACTGTTGGACTATTAACAGTAGATACTTTCAAAGCTCTGCACCAAAGTACTACAGTTCTTTTACTACTTACAGAGTACTGTTTTCAAAATTTTGATATATCATATCTTTTAGCTGGAAAATTTACAACTGAAAAATTAGAAAAACGATTTGGAAATTATAGACTTTTATCTGGTTGTAATTATCATGTATCATATAACGAATTAATTCATGCAGAAAAAAATATTAGATTAAAACATATATTTACAAAATCGGCAAATTCATTTTCTCTTACTGAAAACAAAAATAAATTTCAAATTTGTGATGATAATTGTAACGATCTTCATGATCTTTCCATTCATGTGACTTGCTTAAAGTTTATATATCTGGTTATGGGTCCCATTCTGTTGCTAAAAAATTAAATTGCAATATTTGTCGATTATTAGTTGTGGAGGATAAAGGTAAAACTGTCGGCGATGTATATTTTGATCATTTACAAAGAGGGGGCTCTCTGTTCCCACAGAAGAAGTGATAGCCTCATTTATACATATGTATGCAATAATGGAAGCCATAATAAAAATGATGGCATTTTAGAATCTGAATTTCTGCAGTCTGAAAATCATAAACATATTTTATGTAAATTACCATATATTAGTATTCAATCAGACATACATTATTTTGGATTTTCAGATACATGCGTTCGTGGTCGAGCCTATCACAGTATTTTGTGTAAATTATTATCAATTTTTTCAAATATTTTATTAAACGATTATGTGAAAACTGTAAATAATTGTCAGTTGGAAACGCGTACAGACATCGCTTCTAAAAATCGTAAATTAAAAACTTTTAATAGGAACTAGACTTTCAATGATTTTTTTAATTTCATCTTTCTTAAACCATAATTTTGATATGTATTTAACATATTCTTTTGAATATGTTTTAATACATTAACAGAGATTTATTTATTTGCTTAGTAGACTTTTATTATTAATACTATTTCTCAAGATTCAAGGTTTTTATTAGTAGTATTTCAAGAGAATGTCAAAGTATGTTTCGTTATGTTTTCTTATCAATATTATTCAAGATTATTTATTATTATTTCAAAATGTAATATTTTATTTCTTTAGAAATACAAAAGTTATGTTTTTGTTATGTTCTATTTAAAAATATTAATTTTATTTTAGAAAATGGGGTGATATGGCTATTGGCGAACCATCCCCTATAATCAAAAAAAAGGTAATGCGCCATGGTAAATACCCCTAGGGTGGTGAGGAAATTTTCCACAATTATCATACTGCCCTTTAACACGATTTTATAATTAACTGCATAATTGTTCCTTTCAATATCTAATTATGCTAACCTCTTTTCCGCGAACACTTAACCTCTTTGGCTTCGTACAAATAATTTTGTCCATTTCAAGTCTCTATTAACTTATACGTACCTTTATCAATTTCTCAAATTCTTCGATTCGGTTCAAAGATGGTTTTATCTTGTTTCACGCTTCTATTTTCTTGAAATCTCTGTAAATATTTCAAATATAATGAATCGCAACACCAAACTATTCCGACAGTCCACAAAATATATACCACATTTAAAAATATTAATACACTTCTGTATTACTTCTACTTACTATAGTTATGATATTGATGTATTCCTTATACATAATTAATAAAAAATACTGTATATTAGTCTAATTTTATATCGCAAAATAACGATAATTGTAATGCTGACTACAAAACTCCACTATTGAAAATAGGACTCCCGATCCGCACATGAGCGGTGTTGCCACGTTGTATAGCACGACTAGTATTAGAGTCGGCTGTGGCGTCTCTATACACGAATGATAGCGAAATTGACAGGTCTCCATAGCTATTTTGGCCTTTTATCTTGTCTTATGACATAGTCCCGGTGTTTTAACATGATTAAGCGAATAATTATTTTTTTTCGAACCCATTTGTCGTTTTACTTAATGTATCAAGCTGTTTTTCTAAAAGATAAAAGAATTATTCTCAATTAATAGTTAGCAAAATGATACTTTTTTTACGAGACAGTCGGACAGCACGTAGCGCTAGTACTTGACGCCAGTAGATGTCGCCATTCTCGTTTTACTTCTCCAATTGACGCAGGTAGATGTCGCCTTTCGTAAGCTGAAGTTATCCGGAATGGTTTTGCTGAAAATGCGGGTGCGCAGTTGACGAAAAAGGCAAAAGCCGCTGCTTTCGGCTCGCTAGTAAATGTCACCTACCTGTCAATCAATCATAACCTGCCTGTGTCAGTCATCAAAAGTTTTGAAATGTCACAAGTTTTTCCACCATATAGGACATTGAATTATTGTCTCAATTAACAAGGTAAGTCGCTAAATCACAAAAAGTAGAAGAAAATATACATTGTAAGAAAAGATGTGAAATCAAATTGAGCCGCAAGTACATAAAGGTGCTTTCCCGCAGCGTACAAAGGCGACACTGTGTAACACAATAAAAGACAAAAAAGATGTCCGCGGCCTGGAAGTCAAATACTTGGCGTGGCCAAAAAATTCTTTCATTTTAATAAAAATGTGTGGAAATAGATTTATAATATAAATGACGAATAGCAATACTTAAAGTAAACTTGGAATACATTAAAATTCAACTTACCCCACATATGGAGTAAAGTGAGCTGAAATAAAATACAAGTTTTAATGAAGGATTTAATTATAAAATTAACTTTATTAGAACTTTTAAACTATTGAAACTATTTTTTAAAAAATATATTTCATTAATATAAGTTAATATAACGTCAATTATTTTTTACTTTGTATCTTTGTACTTTGTATAAACACATTTTCTTCTGGAAATGAGTTTTTAAATGAGCTTTGTTTACATGAACAGTCTGACATATTATTACTCAAACAAATACATACGTAGGTATTAATAGAATACATACTTGTCCCATCTAAATAAATTTTTGAACATTTGACATATTTTTATCACAACTTTTTCCAAATGGGCTTCGATAATTTTTGGAAGACAGGTTTCACATAAAAATAATGAGGTTTTAGGACATTGCGCACATCACTCGCGCATCTTTTCTTTTCAGCTCAGTTTACCCTGGTCACTTTACACCGAATATGTACTCATCAGTGGAAAATGAATTGTTTAATAATATTAGGATTCATGTTTTCTCAAACTCGTGTGCGTAAGCTTGTTTTAAACGCGCAGAAAAAATTTAGAGTTAAAATAACACATTTATGACTCATTTATCCAAAAAGCTAAATTGAAAAGAAAACCAATCGGAAGTCTCTACAACTTAATTTTTAATTTTTTAAATGAACTTACATTTTTCGATATCTGAATGTACATAATTATTATTGTTATATTACATATATTTATTACGTCACCAAAATTTGTAAATATATTCTATTGTTAAAGAATAAATTAAGAAAGCTCATTTTACCCCGAGGTTCACTTTACCCCGGTCTCCCCTAAGTACCTCGACGTAAAAATCCCATGGTGGTAACGCGCCGCAGAATCGAGCATCGTCTAGCATAAAATTCAATAATTCTATTCAATCCCCCTTTTTTGTTTCAGAGCGACAAGTTACAGTACTTGCCTCCAAAGCGGAGAACAATTAAAATCTACGTTCCCACTTACTGCGAAACATTGATGAACTGGGATAGTTTGGCCAAAGATCCAAACTAGGGACGTAACAATACACATCTTTAAAATACTAACAAACACAATATTACAGATCACCTTCAGTTAGAAACGAAGTAGTAACGTTCGAATAGCCAACAACAAACCTGACGAAAATATCTTGTTTCAGGTTCGGAACATTTTAAGTACCTTACAATTTGTAAGTAAGATGAAGAATTACAAAATGAACTGTACTATAAATCTCGGATGCTATTTCAAACACTGCTAATCCTACAAATGCTTGCGTTTCAAAAACATTAAGTTCCTGTAAACGATTCAAATTTTTTTGTCGCGTAGAATCGATCGAGTTCTTCGATATACGATTAGGACCAAGTCAGATATCTGGGAGTGTACACTCGGTAGTCTTTCGCAGCCACTTGTCCTCGCGCCAGACTATAGCAACATTGCAATTTATAATCCCCAACTATCCAAAACTCGACTGGCAACGAAGGAATGGGGAGAGTGTGTAGGTTCGAGACTATAATCAGATTACCTGAACGGTGCGTGTATCGATTACGTTTGCCGTATGCCGCGCTAATCAAGCGCAGTCGGCTCAGATAGCGCTGTGTAACGGAGATAATGCAAGGAAATGGCGAGAATGCGTTGGCCTCCAGTGCGTTCCAGCTACCTCCTGACGGCTGAGTAATTGCCCGTACATGTAACGGCGGAAATAGATCATTGTCCCGCGAAGGCAGCTTCGGTCAAATAATAAGAGGCTATTTCTACGAAAGGAAGGAAAAAAGAAGACGAGCAGAATAGAGGATCGAAAAGTGAAGAAAATGGGGACCTCCTCCCGAGGCGACTCTCGATTCAGGCCTCGTTTCTCGGCTCATTAGTTACCAAATGGCGTTGAATGCGATTTACACAGTGCCTTAGGCAGTACCAGGCTCGGATTAAAGGGGGGACTAGGGGGGGCTGCAGCCGCGGGCCCCACTTTCCGGAGGGGCCCCGTTCTAAACGATTAGCTCAATAACCCCCCTCCCCACCCGCTGTTCAATCACGGGGACCCACCAACATTTCATAGCCCCGGGCCCCAGAACTCTTAATCCGGGCCTACTACTTATTGTTAGTCATCGCGAGACACATACACCAGACCATAGCTTCGATTATTTTCGCGATGGAGGAAAGGGACCGTCGATCTTCTAGATTACAGGAAATCGTTCGCTGAGATTCCGGTGGCAATCGGTGATTGATTCACGGCTGCTCTTTGCCGAAACACACCGCTTTCCGAGATTCACAAACGAAAAGGATAATCTACAGGCGTGAAGGTTCCATTCTTCGGTATCGACGCGACAAACTTTCCGACTCAGCTGTCCCGAGCCGAGGAGCTGTATGAGCGCGTGCCGTTTCGAGGAAATTACATGTCAAACGTCACTCTGCCGATGAGCCTAAAACTTCAATCACACCCCTTCGAAGTGGATACGAGCTGAGGACAAAAGGGTGCTGGTAGGCGTGAGGTAGCAGGGAAACCAGGCGGTAGGTATAAATTCGGTCGTTGGCGATGAAGGCGCCTCAACCACAGTCAGCTTTGACGATGTAATTATGGTGTGATGGACGTGTCGCAGGCGCTTGACCAAAACATTTCTTGCAATTACACCCAAGTAGAACGAACAACGAAGTCTTCGATGAAAAAACGCAATGGCGAAATATTCCATCCGGGATAAATTCTTGCATTACACTCGATAATATCGACAATTCTGCCCTCGTATAATTAAACCCCTTTCAGAATGAATGATTTATTTCAAACACCTAGTCCTTCAATCCTCAACGTTCGTCGATCAAGTGCATTATGCGTGTTACGATCACATCTGTGGAGATGTCGGATTCAGATATGCTTTAATCGTATAGCCCAATCTTGCAAACAGTAATTTCAACATACCTACGATCGGCCCATACGGGCAATACAATCCGGTAATTTAGTGGGCTAAATCGAAACCTGTCACAAGATAGATTGGATTGTGGATCCTGAAGGTACCGACAGGCTGTCAAAGCTGAATGTCTTGAACCTAGCCACGCTATTTGGCGTCAAAGTGGTCAACGCATCGTATCGTTGAGTATTCTTCATCGTATTGTAGTGGTAAGGTAAGTGCGGGTAATAAGACCCTTAGTACCATTTTTTTGTCGGGAGTTTGTTGGGACAATGACGCGTTATCCGTTGGCCAACTGTTGAAGTGTCGCGCTATTTTTAAATGGACCAAGGATTGTAACCAACGCAGACCCCCCACTGATGGTTTCTTTCCATAAGCCCAACAGTTTGTTTCCAAAAGACGTCTCAAAGACGTCCAAAAGGCGTCTTAAAGAGCTTCAAAAGACGTCGTAAACACGTTTTTTTCAGGTCTGGTTTAGGGAAAATAAAATCGCGGGTGAGGAGAATCGAACCCAAAATTTCCGCTTACGAAGCAACCGCCGCTGTTCGCACTTACCCAACACATTTCCTTGTAAACACTTCTAATTTCTAGTTACATAACTAGTATTAATTGTTTATAAAAACTGCGCAGTGACGCGAAATATTCTACAAAAATATCATCATTCTATATTTAGGCTCATTCCTTAAAATTTCACATTCGTCTCAAGACAGATGTCCTCATTACGTATTTATAAATAAGAAAAGAAAAATCACAACTTGGAATATAATAACAGGTTTTTAGATGTAGCAAATTTTCTGACGTTCATAAGGCAACATTTAATCATCGTTGTATATTTTTTGTTAATTAACCAAGCATAGTAATTGCAGGCCGAACATTCAATATTCGTAGGCAAACTGTCGTAACTTTTTGTTAATTAACCAACCATAATAATTGTAGGCCCAACATTGAACATTCGTTGGCAAACTGTCGTAAGTTTTTTTCCGTAGGCCCTATATTGGGAATTTGTAAGTCAAAACACTAACTATATCCCAATTAATTCCCAACTGTTGGCTACCGTTGGCCAACCAAAAATGCTACTAGGGATTAAACTATAAACTGTAATATTTGTAACAATATATGAACACAACAAATAAGAAAACAAATAGATTTCTAAAAACCTTGTAAATGGGCTTTGTTTCGTGTAGTGCAGGTAATAAGGCCTACCTATTTAGTATCTACAATTCGGTTAAACAAAGGCATTTTCTTCCTCAGGTTTGAGCCCAACGCACTCCTCGTGTATCCAGATGAGACACATGACACACTGTCGGATATCACTCTTGAATGCAGTTCTGCATAATTTGCAAAACCAATTGTCTGCAGAGTTGGTGTCCACGTTTTCTCTGGAGGTGGATGGTATAAGCTCTTGTTCACACAATCTTGTCTTTTTTCTTCTGGTTCAAATGACACGTGCTTTGGAGCTCTTCTAAATATCGTTCCTGCTTTGGGAGGGGTCTCCGGTTGCTTCCTGAGCCTTAAAGCTCATTTAATATTTTGGTGGACCTTATTACCGTAAACTGGGGTGACTTTGCCCGCCGGGGTGACATTGCCCACTTTTTTACTCTGACTGAAAAATTACCATATGATTGAATTCGCTAATTTTCTTTTCGTTTGACCTTGGAGAAATTATTGCTATCAATTACAAAACACTAAATGTTCTGATTACTTCACAATAAAATAAAATAAAGCCTTTCCGAAAAATGGACAATGTCACCCTGGGCGGGCAAAGTCACCCCAGTTTACGGTAATAAGGTGCACCAAAATATTAATTGAGCTTTAAGGCTCAGGAAGCAACCGGAGACCCCTCCCAAAGCAGGAACAAATGTTATAATAGTCGCGCGGAAACTCTTCGAATGATATTTCGTATGTAATAAAAGCAATAAATGACATTACCA
Organism: Andrena marginata; assembly: GCA_963932335.1. Lineage (NCBI taxonomy): Eukaryota > Metazoa > Arthropoda > Insecta > Hymenoptera > Andrenidae > Andrena > Andrena marginata. Next base: position 31,525,767 of record OZ010660.1, read on the forward strand.
GTGTTGTAGATTGCCCTACCAAAGATAAATGGCAGGTGGCCCTTATTACCCACACTTACCTTAATCGTGTAATTATGTTCGAATCCTGCGAAGAAACTTCTGACAATGAACAGCCCTCTTGAATAGTGAGAGCGGAGTATTTGTGCATTTGTAATACACAGTTGTAACTTGTAACCTGGAAAATCAGCAAACATGTAAACTTGAAGAACAATTTTTTTCAGTTTCTTCGACTTTCTCCGAAAACCATTTGTCGCACGAGAGAAGGTAGTAGAACATAAAATATGCTACTTGCCTGGATCTACAACTTTTATTTGACATATTTTTTTACGCGATCAATAACTTGGAGGATATTATATAAAATCAATTTTGTGAGCTGTGAAATAATATTTAAATGTCCAAGGGGCCCATGGGCAGTTTTTCCCGTTATCTGATCGGGCTCAAACTTTACACAAATTTGTTTTAATTATTTGGAACTATTCTGGTAAGTGCCGCGAAGAAAACTTAAAAAAATTTCACCAAGTGTAAATGAAAGCCACCCTACCCACCACGTTTACCGAGAAGGGGGGGCATCATGCTCGCGGGCGCTGGCGGGTATATAGCCGCGAGCGCGTCTGTTGAGCATGCATGATTCAAGGAGTTTTTAGACCACGTCCGGGCTTTTAGACAGTGTTTCCAATTTACGCGCGTGGTAGAAGGATTACTGGGACAAGGCTTTATCCATTAATGAAATGGTCCATCGATTTCAACTAACTGCGGTTCGCACGCCGCGCTTCCAGGACTTTTGGAAGATATCCATCCCTTGTTTCCGGTTGCTCTTTCTTCTACATTACCTTCATTAGCATCTGCACGCTCCGTCACAACGTTTACAGGAAATATAGATTAGGATTATATCGTCCATCCTTAAATCTTCTCACGAAACAATGCTTTCCCTCTATAAGGTGTTTCCGAAATCGAGGTACCACAATTTTGACAACACCCAGTATATCTCATACTTTCCACAAACTTGTTTGCACATGTACATAATTATATTCGACTTAATCAAACCCATAAAAAACTTCGAAAAAATAAAAAAAATTACGCCAAGTACATGAAAAAGTCGAGGACGGAAAAGAGTAAATCACAAAAAAAAAAATAGAAGAAAATATACAATATAAAAAAAGATGTGAAATCAAAATGAGCTGCACGTACATAAAGGTGCTCTCAAACTGCGCTTAAGATGACACAACTACATATACACAGCTAAAATGCTGTGTTCAAATATTCCATTACTCATATTGCGGACATTTTAATATTGTGAAGATAAAATGTAACATCCAGACATTTGCCTAGATGTCCGTGTCGATGAATAAGAATTATTTAAAAACGCAAAATAATTAAAGTGTACTCATACTGTCAGAGTTTTAAACATGTAAGTGTCGAGACATGCACTTGGCGTCGAGACACTACCGCGCCTCTAGACCCAGAAACAAATGGTCCTCTGAATCAAACGTTAAAAGCTCGTGGTTCGCGTTTGCAGAGATTTGTAACACCGTGTTTAGACCAAATGAATGAACGCTTGTTCGCCCCCCATCCCCCCTCAACCTCGACAAAATAAACGAATGCTCCTTTAGACTTGAATTTTGTCCAAACGCGGCCGTAAAAGCTAATAGAACACACTTTGAATACTAAAGAAACTTTTCGATAAAAGTTTTAAAAATTAAGATCCCAAGTTGAAAATAGTTAAGTGGGTGGGCTATCCTATCGAAGAATTCCAATCGAAATATGCGCGTAATCTAATGGGAATAGACCTAATAACGCGCGCGATGAATTCGAACTCGATCGGAATCGATGTCCCGGTATCCTGGATATCCTAATTAACGAAACACTCTCGAATCTTCGTCCCGTTCATCAGCAGATAGCGAAGGCGCATATATTACGAGAGCATCACACGGATACCGAATATGCAAATGAAATCTTATCAGAGGCATATCGGAATGTCATCTGTGCATCATCGTCGTGTTTCTGGCGTAATCTTTGTTCTGGTATCGTGTACAACGTGTTACAGTAGAAGTCGAGGACATTTGTCAGAATCTAAATAGTCTCAGGGCATGAAATAGCAAGATCTTGAAATAGTGTGTAAATTCCTTGCAAATAACTTATTATTGTTCCTAAACGTTTCGTTCACTTGCTATGACGATGTTTTCAGCATCCGTCGTTCATTGTTAAAAGTATTCGAGAGGAATCTTCCGATTCCAAGGTGAATGGGGCAAGCTCGGAAGGATCGAATCCCTACCCCGTTTCCGGGGTTCACATGGCTAGAATCAAGGAGGAAGACGAGGCTGCGGGAAGACGATTTACGTGACACATTATTAAAATGTCCACGATAGCAGTAACGGAATGAATGAACACAGCATTTTAGCTGTGTATATGTAGTTGTGTCATCTTAAGCGCAGTAGGAAAGCACCTTTATGTACTTGCAGCTCATTTCGATTTCACATATTTTTTTATATTGTATATTTTCTTCTATTTTTTGTGATTGTATATTTTCTTCTATTTTTTTGTGATTGTATATTTTCTTTTATTTTTCTGTGAGTGTATATTTTCTTCTATTTTTTGTGATTTATTATTATTGTCTTCTTTTTTGTGATTTATTATGATTATCTTCTATTTTTTGTGATTGATTTGATTTCATGTACTTGGCGTAATTTTTTTACTTTTTTGAAGTTTTTTTACGGTCTCTTTTCTTTTGTACTATAATTTTGTACTTTTTCTCATTACTATCGCGACATTAGTTAAGGGGGTAGGTTACCCTCAAAATTTTCGAAAATTGGTTTTTAGGATGTTCGCATATTCCGCGAGCTACATCGTTTCTGCGTATTTTAAGCGCAACTGGACCCCGAAATTCAAAAAATTGAAGGAATTACAATAAAAAATGTACGAGTCTGCACATAAGATCGGACAACGATGTCCAACTTTAAAGGCGATTTCCCAGAAATAAAGTTTTCCAAAACGGTGAACATAAAATCTTGAAAACCGGTCCCACGATTTGAATGAAAATTTACAGGGAACTGCAGGAAACTATTCCCCTCCATAAAAAATATTTTTCTTACAAAAAAAGGACAAAATCAGAAACCTCAACATAAAAATTGTATTAATTTGTTTATCAAAATTTTGCTTCCTGCATAAGATGGAGGCTGTCTTACAGATTATAATAATGCCTTTACTTTGTGTTTTAGGTGATTCACCTGTCCGGAATCGTGTTCACCATCAAACGGTGCATCGCGTACAATCTCTCACATTTATATGTATACCTTTTTTCCTATAAATGTATTTAAAATTTTTTTTTGCGCATTAAAGTCAACAAAATGGCACATAGAAATTCAAACAAAAATGATCTCTATATTCATTTATTACTTCAGAGTATGCGTTTAAGGGGGGAGCCTGGTGCAACTAGCTGAAAATCGAGGCATTTTTCGGGAATTTTTTTTAAAGAAAGTATTTAATCGATCTTTCTGAAACTTTCAAAATATTGTATTATCAGGTTAAGGTAAATAAATAAAAATATTAAAAAAGAGCAGCAAATAACAAAGTTATAGGGGCTTATGGCCAGTCCATTGGCGACGCAATTGTTCCACTGTGGGCAACGTAGCGTCTTTTGGTTTCATCTGAAACCAAAACTCGAACAATTTTCGTTTAGTTTATGAGTGTACGCACAAATCGTAGAAACTAATAACTTAAAAGATGCAAAACTGAACAAATGGCAGCTTCTTGAAAAAAATTCACTTTTTCCAATGAAATTTTGCCTTAAATGTGTAAAAAAAGTTATGTATTTAAACAATATCATTATACCAATAACTTGGCTTTGTGACAAAAATGTCCACAAATATCCGTGCACAAGGCCAAGTCGAGTGATCGAATATTTTTTTAGTTACATTGCCCGCAAAGTGTAAAACTGTCGTTTCGAAAAAAACACATTTCAAGTTTTCTAGTAACCTGGCGCTCCATAGCAAAACCGGCTATATTCGCTTTAATTTTTCGAATTTCGTTTTGCAGCTTTGGGAGTATATTACCGTGATGTTTAACTATTGATTTATGCAAAAAAAAAATCAATTTCTTCGACCCGCTACTCCAGGCTCCCCCCTTAAAAAGGGCATGATTTTGGGTTGTTGATGGTAACCTACCCCCTTAAATAACTACGATCAATTTACCTTAAACTCTAATTACAATTCGCGTATCAAATATAATCAAATGATTTTAGCTGTAATATTCCTGTTATTTCAGGTAAATCGGTATTGCAATACGTCAAACACTGAATTACCACTTGCAATTACCGTTTCCCATTCTGACATCAAACAAAGTTTCTGCAACTATGCCACGAAATCATTCGCAGAATAATTACGCACATATTACATGCTCCCTTTCTGGACTAACAATTGTTCAAACGCTACTCCCGCAAGAAGCGATTAGAATTGTCACTTCTCTAATAAAAACGAGATATTTCGTTTTTTCGTGTTTCGCGAAAAAACGACCAACAAAGCACATGTGGACGCGGATGAACTAACACCCCACACAAATACAACGAAATCATCGGTTTTTACGTTTGGAGTTCCGCCTTAATGCGATTTATCCTGCCGTCCACCCTTTAAAATCCTCCAACCGGAGGTTCTTGCAAAAACTAATTGTCGCGCTCCCTTGAACGCGCTGGAAAAAAAACGAAACTCGAATGGACGGCGTCCATGCTGGCAGGGATTGGTGGAGGAAGTTCGAAAGATCTGTGCCTGGACAGTAAAAGGAGAAAGTAAAAAAAGATTGACGCAGTTGGATACATGCGCGGCAGCTTAATTACCATCCACGCTCGAGTGTGAAATTGTCAATTACTGGCGAAAGAGCACGTAAACTCCCTTTGTTTCGGTTTTCCAATTAATCTGGAGAGACTGTGCGGATTGCGCGTGGCACTTGCCGGTGTGCATGCGAGTTTTATAATCGTGTGAGAAGCAAATTTGGATAAACATTGGCTCTTGCTTTCTGGCAAGCGAACTCGCGATCGTTTTTTCTTTGTTTCAACGGGGAAAGGGCGTTGCACGAGGAGAAGGCAATCCGCCACCTACGAGATTGTCAATTTTGGTTTCGATTATGAATGAGCATTCGTAATTGCATGGTTAATGCTTGAAGAGGCAAGCCCAGAGTGGAATAGTAGCAAAAATAAAACATGGTATACTTATAAACGTGTATCGTTCGTGTCTTATTTTTGTGGTCATAAAAAATAGAATAAATAAAACAGGATATATACATCCACCATTCTAGTGCAAACGTATGCTCGGTGCGAGCATTTTGTTACGTCAAATGGAACTGAAAGATGACAATTGATGGGACGTTCAATATTGCCTCAGTGTAATAATTAAAGCAGTATACAATTTTTTATTTGTTGAAATATGAACACAGTAGAGAGTAAAGTTTTTAATCGGCAGACAGTGAAAATATTTATTTATAAGGAATCAAAGAGTCCCTGTGGTTTGTTGACAGTAAAAGAAAAATGGTAACGATTGTGGGCATCGAGTGTCATGAGAAACGTAAGCAATACAATTTTCAAATTCCATTTCATTTGATCTAAGTTTGTGGATGAAATATTTAAAGGGATATTCACATTTGCGAGGGGAAAAAGAAGGTGCTTCCCATGTACCTATTTCTTGCGGGAAAAATATTAGCGGGAATAATTCGAGATTTCAACACAAGGCTCTATAATATAGTTAATACTCTACGTTTATATTTCTCTTCTTCTCGAAATATGTAAACCTAAATGTACCATGGGTCAGAATTGACACGGCGTTCACCTTCCTATTACGATTTTCGTGTAGTCAATTAATTTTCTTATTTCTGTAGTAGTAAATACAGTAGCGGGCAAAAAAGTGACCTCTTTTTCTAACCATACTATTTCAATTATTTTTCAATATCAACTCAAAACTGCAATATGTGCCTAATATACATATTCTGAAAGAGAATTAAAAGCTGTATAAAACGCAGTTAGAGTTGAATTTATTAAACTAACAAACAAAAACCCTACATGCCATTAAACAAGACAACGCACTTTTTAAAGCCAACAAAAAGTTACCGCATTTGAACATTAATAAAAAAATCCAATATTTTGTGGGGGCATCTTTTGCTTTTAGGACAACCTAAAGAGTTACTAAACCTGCTAACTTCTTTGTCGGCCCCAAAAATGTGTTACCCCGTTCAATGTCATATAGCATTTTTGTTTGTCAGTTCTCCATCAGAATATGCATATTACACATACCACAGTCCCAAGTGTATGCTAAAAAATAATAAAAACAGAACAAATCGAAAAAGTGGTCATTTTTTTTGCCTGCTAGTGTAGTACTGTTTGAGTAAGAACCTACCATTTACCATTTAGTTTCCGATCTTGCTAGGTCATATGACTACTATAGAGACAATTATCTATTATAGCCTGTATGTTCTTCCACTGCAGAAATAAAGAACATTCTCTGTTTCCCTCTGAAAGACTCTTTGGGGTCTCTACTAACTGTTTCGACAAGTTCCACAGCAGTGGCCGGCTATTACGTCGGTGCTTAACTTGGTATCAAACCGGATATGTCCGTAACACGAAACACGATATCGGGAGAGTTCCCTAATCGATGTCGGATTAATAGATTCGTGTTCCTCGAATGGACGTACACGGCCATGGTATTACCTTGGTCGCAAAGGAGCCCAGTATTCCCGAGGATAATCAAATGGGGAATAATCGATGATATCTACATTAGGCGGTGATATTCGTAATAACAGCAGCGTAAAGCAAGCTGTAAATGGAATCTGGAAATCGGCGACCCTCGAAATCGGATGGATCGGACGCGACGTCAGAGCAAACGCAGTTCACTGGACAAAGAGATTCGTTTAATTTCTTATTCTCAGTTCGACGATCTAAGCTAAAGGTTCGCAGGGAGATAATAAATGCGGTTACTCCACTTTGTTAAACATTTATTTCGTCGATGTACAAAAGTAAACCTTCACATGATCTCGCCGCAACCTTTAAAATATCATTCGCACACTTAAGCGACATCCTGATAGAGTGGCGATTACATTCGGCCACTCTGGCGAGCAAATTAATTCGTTCACACGCAGCTTTGCTCTCGAGAAAGCTTGGCGATATCGTTGTTATAAAGGTGTCAACAGAATCGTCGGTTTTATCGTGGACGCTTCGGAAGAAATGGCCTTTCAGAAACTACTGACAAAGTAATTAGATCGATTTCAAATGAGTATTCAGTGGCGATAAAGATTTCGCCAAACATCCATGCGAAGTTGTGGACAATCACACATTTGATCTTACGTTTTACTTACAGATCCTTACGTTATCTTAGATACTTTTATCTTTCCTCCACTTACTTTAACTAACAACAAGTCAAAATCTTAGGATGCTTTCCAATCCGACGTCGGGGACCGGAAGACGAAAAATCCTCACCTACAACAGAATTAATCATCAATCGAAAAATCGTAGGACTACCGTTATGTTTGTGATCGAATAAGTCGACTTAAGGTAGTTCCTGAATAATCTACTGAATTCAAGAAATCTTTCAAATTTCGTTCAAAACTATTTTGGAATACGAGAAACCCTTGTACAAAGTTTAAAATCGATTTGCCACATAGTTATCGAGAAATTGTTAATTAAAGTTGTTGCATTTTAACACAGTGGCATATGGCAGAATCGAAAAGAGAGGATTATAGTTTCAATTTTTTTTCTGCTGAAACAGGAAAACTATATTCAAGAAGTGTACCAAAATTGGCACCAAAGTACATCGGAATGTCACGAAATGAATTTATTTATTTCAGAGAAGTTGAAGATTCAGATGCATATGAACGTTTTTTCTGACATTTTGGTTATAAAAAACGCTCCGAATGAATGTGACGTCAGATCTGCTACTCTAATTCACTACGCTAACCAATTTAATTATTTATATTAACATTGAACTTTTTACAGTATATATATACATGATGTTATAAATTATTATTATTATTTCAATAGTATCATACTACTTTATATTTATCCTTTATTACCCAACTCTAATTTGATTAACATAGTTGGTTAGGAACTACCTTAAAAATATTTTACGTACAACGGATAAAGATCATATTTGCTTAGACTGTTCCCTTTTACATCAGACAAAAAACCAGCTGCTGCTGCTTGTTTTTTATTTAATTAAATATGTTTATCACGTTCCAAGTAAAGGGCCTAGCAGAATAATCATAGGGAAACGGCTCCAGGAGCAATTTTATCATTTATGTTTGTTAAAATAATGCTCTTTGCATGAAAAACTACTATGAGTAATTTCAGACCTGTAACCCCTCCCGTAAGGGTGATATAGGGACAACAACCCCGAACTTTATGATTTTTTTCTCGAAAACTACTTAAGATATTTGAATGCGACAAGTTGAAAATATTAAGTACTTACTAACTCTACTAAATCTATTCTTTTTCTTCAAAATTTTGGAGGGATAATTAAGAGTAGAAATATAGGAATCAATTATTTGAGGGTAGTTTTGCAAACAACCCCTTGAGTGACACCAACGAAAAAATATGGATAATAGCTAAGTAGTGAGGCGTTACTCATAATTTTTTTCGTTGGTGTCACTCAAGGGGTTGTTTACAAAAACTACCCTCAAATAATTGATTATATTTTGCCGCATCGTTTAAGGTTGAAGGTATGCAACTTGAAAATCATCACGAGTAAAAGTTACTTAGGTTAACGAGATTTTTGCAGAGATTTACTTTGTTGTCGATTTCACTGAAGCAAAGTCCACACTGCTCAGAAGGGATTAAAAATTTCTCCTTCATATGAAATGAAAGGATCTTCATACGACATTATTTAATAGCCAAATGTAATTTTAATACCGTCAATAAGTTCTTGACAACTCCTCGTAAGGGAGTCAATGAAATACTTCACTGTATAGACACGAAAATCCATACTAATTTTATTTTTTCTAAATAGTAGCGTCTGATGTAAGTAATGAAAGTGATATAACTGAAGCCATTAATCGCGGAACTACTTACTTACGGGGTCATTTGAAATAAGCAACGTGTACTTATGCTTTACCAGTTTATCAATTAGCCGTAATTTTGTAATTTTTTTTTATTTTATGTTTAATGATATCTACTAGTGACGCTACCAAAGTCAATTAAACTTTTGTTCAATTTTTTTATTAACTCTCCATCTGTTTCGCAAATTATTTTTCACTGTTACACAGATTTGTAATTAATGATATAAAAGATTGCTAATGGGCAATGAAAGTGAAGTAAGAAAATTCCTAAGTATTTGAGTTCAAAATATACGACCTGCGTTTCAAATTCAACAAGAAGTTTTAACTCAACACCTAAACAAAACTTTAAACACCTCGTCGCTTGATTCTGATCCCAAGTGACGTCTTATAACTCGCATCTTTACGTAATATAATTAACGTCGTGCTAGCAAAAATCGACAAAGGGGAAGAATACAATTTGGCCGTCTATACCAAGTTCAAAAAAAGAAAAAATCACTATAGAAAGCACAGTGGTGATCAAACGAAAGTTTAAAACTCATATGTTACAATGTTTATAGAACTAACTATACAATAAATACTAGGCTCTAAGGAGGGGTTTAGGATTTAGGGGCCTTAGGATTGTTTAGGATTTATCAAATAACAAACTACTGAGTGGGTTCTTTCCTAATTGGACAATACGCACAAATTTGATACGCATACAAAAATCATTATAAAAGCTTAAAGCTCTTGTAGTTTCTAGAAGCTACATTTTTCGAGTTTGTGTGAATAGTATCTCAAAAACTAATGAAGCTATCGATACAAAATTCTCAGAGATTGTCGAAAATGTATCCCTCTGTTACATTAACTAGGACAGGGTTGTCTAACTGACGAGTCAGTGACGACTCACGAGATGCCGGGGGCTCCTCCGCCTTGCGGCCACGCTGAACGGCCCCCTCCACACCTACTAAACATTGACGATCTCAGTGGAATTCGTCCGTCCCTACACAGACATAAGTACATTCGATTGCTACGGCCGGCTACGGCCATACGTTTACATATAATTATAATTAATACGACAATACGAACTGATATATACTTACTTTTACTCGTCTCTGTGAATGTGACCGTGCACATTGAGGCCGCGTCATATTATTGACAAGGGATGGTATATCCACATCAATTTTTGTTCTGGCTATCCTTAACAGCGAAGATAATGAATGGTCCGCTAATCTTGACCGATATTTACTTCTTATATTTTTCATAACGGAAAACGCACTTTCGCATCTGTATGTAGAAACATTGATGAAATTTTTAATCCCAAATCCACCAATTTCGGATACTTTTCTTCTGATAATAATTTAACAAACTCCTGTCCATATTCATTTCTGGCAAGTACGAACGGATCTCCTTGCAAATTACACAATTCATCTCGATAATACATTTCTTGGTCTTCGATCTCACATCCTTTTGGATTATTAAAAATTATAAGCTCATTTTTTATTAATGTATCGAAAGAGACGAGTAAAAGTAACTATATATCAGTTCGTATTGTCGTATTAATTATAATTATATGTAAGCGTATGGCCGTAGCCGGCCGTAGCAATCGAATGTACTTATGTCTGTGTAGGGACGGACGAATTCCACTGAGATCGTCAATGTTTAGTTAGTAGGTGTGGAGGGGGCCGTTCAGCGTGGCCGCAAGGCGGAGGAGCCCCCGGCATCTCGTGAGTCGTCAGTTAGTCAACCCTGAACTAGGACTAGAACTTTTTTGTTATTAATAACTTTTTCTGTTATTAATAAAACGGACAATTTTTGACAATTTTAATTTTAGATGGCGTCACTTTGTGAATTTTCAACATTTCATGTCTAGTCTAGATCAAACTCTAACCAGAGTCATATTTAAAAGAATCTTATTTCAACTTTTGGTCCAGCTGGGTCCACTTCGCACAGCGGGGCAAATTTTCTTTATAAGCATCTCTTTAATATGACATTTTTGAAAAACTATTGTTTGTATGAACATGAAACAATTTGTGTATATTATCCAAAAGTCAATGAACGTGTATGTAAGATTTGAGGGCAACCCACCCAGTAGTTAATTTTCTACACATTCTTGAAAATCTCCATGCTGTTTGTGCCTCCGAAAGAATAACGCTTAAGGAGCCATTCCGGTTAGCGCGCCGATAAATTTTGCGATTTTCACGAATTTTTTGCGAAGTAATTACAGTCATGGAACAGAATTTTTTTCTATTTATTAAACTACATTTCTACAGCAAATAAAAAATATAAAAGTAATAAAATTATTATGTGAACCCAAAAATAGAAATATATTTTTGATCACAATGACTATCGCTATCGATTGGACTATAATTAGTGATTTATATTCAAAATTAGCTAAATGGCGGGCAAAATGCAAGACAAAAGTTTTTTCGGGGTTTCTTCTTGGCTATTTTCGATCTTAAAAGTAGGTTAGACTCAATGAAAATACTTGGTTGTAGTCCCTGCGAGAGTCATAAGTGTGCAGAATAAGCAGTCAGATTTATAAAGAAATCGTTTCGATAGATTTTGAGATTTTATCTTCACGATGTAAAAAACATGACGTTTCGAAAAAAATGCGTTCAAAGTTTTCATCTATAAAGGCCGAGCCACTGCGTTCTCTACAAAATGCCTCTGTAGAAGCTAAAACAATTTTTCTATGAAAATTTAACAGTACATTTCCGAGGATATGTAGTTTCGAAAAATGTTTAAAAAGAAAATCAATTATTCCAACCCGTCTAACCGGAATGACCCCTTCAGTATTATGTTGGTGCCGCTGACTTATTCTGGCAACACCCCAATCTATGAAATATAAATTTCAAGATATACCTATGTACTTAGTTTCTTCTGGTCGGACTATGTTATGCTTGTTACCTTCCCTCGGTCTAAAATTTCTTTTGACCACTACTGCACTTTGGACTCCAAACTTTGGAATTGATAAAGTCTCTTACCACATGGCGAGCGAAGACATCAGCTGACAAATACGTACAATTAGTCATCAGCAAGCAGCCTCACCCTCTGCTTTTAGCAACGCAGGGAGCACAAAGGAATGCGAGCACTGCACCACCAGCGAGGATTAAAGCGACCATGGCGAGGATTGTCCATGCGGTGTATCCTGAAGTTACTCGAGTTGAAAGCAGCCTCTTGGTAGCTGGCAGCTCGACAACCTCCTCAGCATTTAGACCCAGCTTCTTGGCCTTGCCGAGCAAGAACTTGAGACGTCGTGACGCCTTCTCACAGGTCATCCTAGAGGACCACCCTAGCTGCACCCTTCTCAACTCTTCAAACTGTGTATAGTTTCCTAACGTTGCTCATCGTACTCCAAACGCCCAATCGATTCATTTAAAGCTCTGCCAGGCGGTGAATTCTTGACGGACTTCTTTTATTTACGTCTCGACGAATGATTTTTAATCGAATGGTGATACGTTTTTAAAGACTTCCGGAAGCTTCTCCCAACGGTAATGCGAGCAAATCTCAAATATCATCGTGTAAGTGGAATGTTTAGATGCCTTTAATTTGGATCCAGGACATTTAAGTTAATCGCTTGAATTGAAGACCATTGCTGAGTGCAGTTTTAGGGGCGGTTTATAGACGTAGAGGTTATCCGAGGAGAGGTCTTACTTTTTCACTAGACACGCTGAGTCTTGAGGACCTTGAAACCCTTCGAGGGCTTCTAAATTTCTTAATCTTTTGTCGCTCCCTAACTAGTCACCCCCGACTCTAGTGATTCTTCAAATTTACAACTTGTATATCCCGCGAATCTCTTAAACTTGCGAATGACTCGACCTTGCGAGTCCCCGATCTAATGAATTTCTATTAATATTGTTGCCAACCACGCCAATCCTCTTGAAAATCCTGCGAACAAAGTACGAAGAGCACCGTTTAAACGAATACACTATAAAACCAGCAACCGGACGAAATGCGACACTGCGTCATCGTGTCACGTGGAATGAAAATCAGTCAACTGATCAAATGTCATTGATGCCTGTCTAGTGATTCGATGCACAGGACTGAGCTTTGATATTCGGGAATTTAGGGGAGAGTAGGGTAAAACGGAACGCTTAACTTTGGAGGGTGATAACATAAAATCGGAAAGAGAAAAAGACACGGAACTTCGACAGAAGTCTTCGGTGGACCTTAGACTATAAGAGAATCAAAGCCGTTGTTAAGAAAAATCTTTGGGAACGGCGGAAAATGAAATTTACCGGAGGTATTGAAATCTTCGCCTCGCTCAAGTGGTAGGGTAAAACGGAACACCCACTTGAAGACCATGTAAACGTACAAAATCTTTATTCTTATGATTTAAAATGTATTCATTTATGTTGAAAACTATAAATATATGTTTTAGGTGTAACTAGGATTACAAATGAAATATAACAAAAATATATATTATACACATAAGGAAAAATATTTTACCAGATAACATAAAGATTACTGAAAATAACCAAATACACATGGATTTTTACATGAATAATGAATATCAACACGTGCATGGAGAATTTTACAGTTTTTAGGGGAATGTAAATAAAATTGTTTAACTTAAAAAAAAATTTTTTTTTACATATTTTTTTATTATTTACTTTTTAGTGTCTAAGTTTTGATTTGTGGTTATATGTTGATTGCATATGGATTGAAATGGTTTGATTTCTGGTTACAGGCTGATATCAAGTCGTTTGGATTTGTGGTTATGGGTTGTATCTATTGATAACTGGGTTTTCACCCTTCCAGTTTCTTTTTTTTTTTTCGTAATTTTGTATTGTCATCATAACTACGCACGTCTGCAAAGTTTCAAGACAACTAGATTGGTGGAATTGGGTTAAATAGGTGTTCTGTTTTACCCCACGAAAAGTGTTCCGTTTGCCCCGCATGCAGTCATTTAGTAAACATTTAATATTTACACTTCAGCGTGAGATAAAGAACTTTTTAACACATCGAAATGTCGCGCAAGGACTATAGAATCCAACGACGTACTTACCGTTAATAATTTTCGAAATTCAAATGTCGAAAAGTGGTCAAAAGTACAACACAATATTGAAACGTTGATACCGAAAATTTTTCCAACTCTCTTACCGAAAAAAAAACGTGTGCACGGGTCTATGGTCTGTCACAAAATGCTGTGAGGGCCCTTTAGTCCCATATCACGCAATACCAACTCATTCGCAGCTCTCGTCAAAGAGAAACATTGATGTTCCGTTTTACCCCACTCTCCCCTACAAGTTTTATCCGTATCGTACGCTTCTTCCTTCATCTTACAACGAATATTTGGCAACTGGAAAATTCAAGAAAATTTGGATCTTCGCAGAAATGTAGTTGAAGTGAAGCTAATAACGTTACAATATCCAATTTCGGCAATGGAACGGTCTTAGGAGTGAAAACACTCCCTCAAAGACTTGTGGGTTTTCATATTATCGTGAATATCTACGAAACCGTAAAAGATATAAAAAAAAAAGAGTTTCTTTCAAAGTTTTGTCATTTTTGATACTCTACAATATGGTGGTAAAGAGTTTTCAAAAAAGGGATGGTAGAGATAAATTGGGGAAAAAATAATTTTTTTCTGAAATACTTTATCATCATATCGTAGGATATCAAAATCATAAAACATTGAATTAAACTCTTTTTCGATATGTTTTACGATTTCGTAGATAAAAGTCACAATTTCTTTGACGGTACTTCAACTAAGTACATGTCTGCAGTTTCAAAGTTTTTTTAATTTTCAGGTTGCTGGACATCCCTTGCTAGTCGTTGGTTCTAAGCTGAGCCCTTCCTATTGGCTAGTTAATTACGTAAGTTAATTACAGAGGGTTTTTACTCTAACCTCGATCGTCTGCACTCTTTAAAACGAGGACTCTGACCTAAACGCATTTGAAGGAGAATGGGGAAGGGGAAATTAAAGAGACTAAAGGGAATTCGCGCCCCATCGATTTGCAGTTGTACTTCTTTTTAGGGCCAAGAGCATCATATCGGAAAACGTTTCTTTTGTGACGGAGATGTGTATAGCCTCTGATAACGGTTACATCAAGTGTGATCTTAATTACGGCTTTTGGAGTAGTCTATAGATATACGCAGTATAAACACGGGTAACGGTAAATAAAGTGATTTAATTGCATTAAGAAAAGACAATAATCAATATGTTCGCAGCAACCGCGCAGTTTGATTATTCGGACCGTACAATTCAAATTACATCCCTTATGCTTGTTACACAGTCAAACAAAAATCACCCACGAATCAGATCAAGCTTTTTACGAAATTTGCTTTCCCTCTAACAATCCCTTATTAATTTAATCATAGCGTACGGTTTTATTTGTTCACGTGGATCAAATTACTTTGTCTGTCAATTAACGTCGACCTGTACAGTCCAACCCGATTTAACATTATTAAAATTTACGAGAAAATTAAGCAGAAGCAAAATCAGAGCAGTAGGTACTGCATTAACCGAAAACATTACTCCCCCTCCCCTCAAAGAAAGGGTGAAACAAAAATACAGAAATTTAAAGGGAGGTTTCGGTCTACAGCTAGGGTTGCCAATCGTGAGAGGGATGAAGGCTCGAAGTTCTCGCAATTCATCGCGCTTTTTACTCGCAAGTCTTACGATGCGGATTTACCTCGAGTTACCTAACTTATTCTTCGGATGATCACGCCTCGCGCTTACACGGAACCCCTTTTACGCGCACTCCACCTGCTCTGAGCTACTGCATACCTCGTAATTATAGTAAGGGGATTCGTTGTACTACTACTTAACTACAGACTATTGTACAAATTACTCCATTTCGTCGCGTTCGAAATAAAATCGCTTAGTTACTAACGTCTGCTAGCGATAATTGCAGCGTTCTTCGTTCCAATAAATTTTAACATCACACCACGTGCAAAACTTAACGATAACTAGAAACGCCTCGGTTCCCTTAATTCACAGGGTGATCTCACACTTTCAAACAAATGCTTAAGCCGGGAATCTAACTGATAGCTAAGCTAAGCTATTATAAGCTATGCTAAGTTCTAAAAAATTAGCTTCGATACATCCTTATGAAACCGTTTCGACCAAAAGCTAAGCTAAGATGTGCTATGCTTTTTGTGTATGAAACTGTTACTTTACATACATCTTTTAATTTTTATTTGACCAAGGTCACCCATGTAAATCACGATGCTGAATGTTTTTAATCTTTGTAGTATCTGTCCAAAATGAAAATGTATCGTCCGTAGGAATAATACAAGTGTCTAAGAATCAGGCGGCTAGGGGAAGAGTATAAAAATAAAATGACTATTAAAATTTCTCGGGAACACTTACTTGCGACGAATCATCGAGAACATCCTTGAAGGGAGCTCAGTCTTAGGAAACATAAATCACTTTTCACCGTGCTGTCACAGCACAACTTTAAAGTTTCTTCACTTTAATGCTCTAACCGCAATTGCGATAGCACGAGTCAACTGAAGCTCACGCGTTCCTTCTTTTCCACGTAAAAGCGTATCAAAGGTCTTCAACTGACCACGTGTCGAAGATCCCGAGGCGAAAACACTGTACACCACATCGCCGAAGGACGTCGCAACGCTCACTGGCTTTGAATCGACTGGCAGCGACGCTTCATGGGCCACCCCCCACCCCGACCACCTCAAACTACCCTCTTTGCCAGCGTTTCCTATTCCCTTTCCTCTTCGAACAATCCGACAAATATGGAATAGAAGTGTATGCCATAAACAAAGATGAATGGAAAGTTTAAAAGGAATTTCTCCCTTCGAGGCCCGGAAAGCATGGGTATTTTCAGGAATTTCTAGAGAACAAATTACTGGGTGAATTGTTCTCAAACTTCACGTCTATGGCTTTGGGATAATACACAAATTGCTCCATGGTTGGGCAAACAATAGTTTTTTGAAAATGTCATATTAAAAAGATGTTTATAAAGAAACCTGTCCCGCTTGCGCAAATAATTGCGGGTTCTCAGTGTGAACTGGAACGCAAACTGAAACAAAATTTTGTTACGAGTCTCATTGTGGTTTGAGCTAAATATAAAATGTTGAAAATGACAACATTCTAAAATTACAATTGTAAAAATATGCTGCGGATATCACTTCGACGAACTCGGAAAATGTAGTTTCTGGAATAACAGGTGAAAAATTTTAATAATATCCTTGTATACTTACAAAATTGATGTATATTTTCCAAAAGTCAATGAACATGTATGTACAATTTGAGAGCAATCCACCCAGTAGCTTCTTTTATAAATTCCTTGAAAAAAATATCCGTTCTTCGATCTCCCGAAGGAGAAACCTCCCGTTAAGGGCCATTCTACTTTGATTGGCCGAAATATGAAGGTATTTTTAAAATTTTTTGCTGTATAAATGCAACTTATAATGAAATAAATCTTTTTGGACTTTTTAAAACTACTCTTATATTATACAAAAAAAATAAAAAATAGGTATGTTCGTGGAGCTGATGATTTCCCGGCTTAGACCTATTTGAAACAAAAAATTCGAGAAGATTCTTGATCTTATAATTTTTATTGAAAAATAACCGAGCTTTTTCTCAGAGAATACCCCACAAAACATCCTTTTGGTTGTTTTGGCAAATGTTTTTTTTTCAAACCAGTGCCATTTTGTTACTTTACATAAAAAATTATTAAAAATAGCTTAATATTTTGGCCGATCAAAGTAAAATGACTCCTTGAACTGCTGCCAGGACCATTTGTTTGCCAGTTTGAAGGTAAAAAATTACTGACTTATTAATTTTACCATCGAAATTTACGAATATGATTATTTTACAAAAGGAAGAGAGATTTGGAAGATTAAAAAGTTCAAATTTATTCAAAGTGTGTTAAAATTATTTAGCCACTTAATAAGTAGTACACAAGTGTTGCGTTTAAGAATATGTTTCCACATTTCATTTTTTGATACTATGCAGGGCGGCTACATATAAGACGAAACCAAATAAGTAAATTCTCGATAGCAATAAGAAATATAAAAGCTCTCCACTGATTTGTAATTTGAGGCTTCGTTTCTGAATAATTGTACAATCGTTCTAAAAGAGTTTAAATTAAATGATAATAAAACTACCACGATTTAAGACGGAAGTCTATCAGGTCAGTGATATAAACATATTGAGTGAAGTCTAATATGAACGTGACTGATGTACCTACTGAGAAAATATTAGGTACTTATTTCCACGTACAATCTCTCGAAGTAGAATTTATCAATTGTGTAATTACCATCAGTTTGTCAAAATAAATGCACTATCGCCGAGAATTCCAGAATTCTCGGTTTCTGGTCAAGCTTATACCGTAAAACGCAATTTGAGGGTAACCAGTTGGTTAACCACGGAACGCATATTAGAAACGTCCGGTTACGCTTGCGTGTCATCTGGTTAGGCACGTCCTGAAGCAAATTTTAGCCACATTTAGGGGAGCGAATGTATGTTATTTTAGCAAAACACCTGGTGCAAATAATTTTTCCACGATAAAACCTGTGCTCTTTTGCATAATGTTTGCGCGACATATTATTAAAAGTTCTAAATCACCGTAAAGTACTAAAATATATATATCTTGCGCCAAAATATTATTTTCGTGTGTAAAATTACCAAACAACTGGACGTACAAATACATTTTCTCTACCCGCGATACTTTTTAGCAATTTCGTTCGATTTCGTCCCACTTGAAAATTATTTCGACTTCTCCCCCGTTCTCTTGATAATTGCTTGCAATTCCAACCGAAAACTATCGAGTTCTTTATGTAGTCTCCATTATTTATTCACTAGTAAGCGTGGATATTCTCTTGCCAATCCTTCGCGTGACACATATGTAGGTATAAAACGGTTTCTCTTGCAATCCGCTTGAATTAAAGCAGCAATTGCCAGTAGCTAAGTGAATTCCAAACTCATTTTAGCAAATCGAGATAATTATCGGTATAGTAATATATTGTGAGTACGGGAGAGTTCGACCACTTTTTAGAAAATAAATTGCGGCATCGTTGTTTTTCACATTTTTGTCGTTTTGTGCAAATTAAAGCAAAGCCCGAGCAATTTAGGGTACCGTAAACTGGGGTGACTTTGCCCGCCCGGGGTGACATTGCCCACTTTTCGGAAAGACTTTATTTTATTTTATTGTGAAGTAATTAAAACATATGGAGCTTTGTAATCGATAGCAATAATTTCTCCAAGGGCAACCGCAAAAAAAATAGCGAATTCAATCATATGGTAATTTTTCAGTCAGAGTAAAAAAGTGGGCAATGTCACCCCGGCGGGCAAAGTCACCCCAGTTTACGGTATATATAAATTATAGTACGCGATAATTTCAAATATTTATTTTCATTTTCAACCAAAAATATAGGCACTGCAACTGGTCGGTCTCACCCGCATGTCGGGGTTAGACCATCTACTCACTACGGGTGAGACTGACCTTGAAAAATAACAAAAAGTATAATACATGAAGAAGTTAAGTGATATGTTATTTCTTCGTCAGTTTTCCATGTAAATCGCAAACATTCTTGTACTTGGAGCATCTAGTATCATGAAACCAACGGCTTCAGTGCACACATTTAATCCAATCGTCGCTTTTCGAGATTTCGAAATAGTTTTCTCCGCATCCCATGCATTCGTTTTCGTCCCAGTCTTTTAACGACATATCACTATCTTGTAGAATGGAATTTTCGGTCCCTGAATCCGAAGATGGGTTTACACTTTACAGTAAGAAAAGCACATGTGGTCAGACTATCCCATAATCAAGGGAGTGATCGACCACCTTGTCAAAATAAATTAAGAACGAATGCATACGTATTGTTGGGGCGATACTGTAGTTTTTTTTGCATATTATATCCCCCAATATCGGAATAGTGTAAATAAACTTACCTGTCTTTCAAATATCACCAGCACTGTAACTTGGTCTAAAAACTTTCAAACTTGCATAAAGTCTTAAGTGTTTCCTATAATTTAAATATGGATTTGTGACAATGGTCAATGCGAGATTAATAACAAGCGGCTTCATTTCTTTTGTGTCAATGATACACAGTGCCCTATCTTACGTCAGTCTTAACATATCAACACTGGCCGGACTCTCCCGGTGGTCGAACTCTCCCGGACTTACCCTAGTTAAAACAAATCATTAAGAAATTCCACCGCGACAAAATCAAACTGTTCGAAAATACCTAAAACTTCTATCGAAATATATATTTCAGGGCCTTCGCTTATTTTCACAATGTAAGCTTCACAGTCACTTCTCCGAAGCTATAATATTCTGTCACTGTTCGAAACTTAGTCGAGAAGAATCTAAACTTGACGCTGCAAACTATAATCACAAGGCATGCTTTAACTTCTTCAAGGGAAGTTTCCCAAAAGTTACGATAATTTTCTAAACAGAAATGGTACAGCGTAGTTAGGTAAGTTCTAAAGCACAAATGGTGCTTGCAACTTCAGCAAAACAAAGTCCTTTCTTTAGCCTCTGTGGATGACTATTTCGCTCGCAGCCGTGAAGTCGTAAGTAAGGCAATAAGTACGCCTTTCAACGTTGGCTCCCTCATTAAGCTCATTAGCTGACGCTCCGTTTCATTAACAATATAACAACGAACGTACAGTGCATAGTCAAAGAAATTCTTAACTGTCACGCGTGCTCTCCTCGCAGGACGTATTTAATGCCCCCCTGAAGTGACTTCTTTTTATTTACGTTAGTGCCATACGTTCACGATTCTATCATCCTTTGACTATACTCAAAGCCGAATTTTAATGAATGTCAATGGAGAAGAACAAGTTCCTCCAATTTTAGAAGCAGAAAAAAAAAGAATAATAGACAGTAAATAAATAAAAACCCGCGTCCACTGTGTTCACGTTACATGAAGAAAATTATACATATAGTAGGTAGGTACTCTTGCATTAGGAAAGTCACTCAATTTTGAGCTGCATAGTCTTCAAGTTATACCAAAATATAAGAAATCTATTTCATTATAATACATTGTATGCACGGCAGGGTAAAGGACGCCGTAACGTTTCTTGCTCGCTTTCAGTCCCTCTGATTCGGACTCCTTGCACCTCGCTCTCGCCTACGGCAAGAAGCCGAAACGATCGCTCGGAATTGTGTCCCCTCTACGTTATAATATTCTATTATTATTTATTATATTATAATATATATGATATATTATGTTACATTTATGTTATAATATATATATATATATATATATATATTATATTATTTACATAAATATAGTTATATAACTAAAATAACTAAAAAGTACAAAATAAAAATATTTTAAAAAAATTATAAAATAATTTAGTTCCTTATTTAATCTACG
Source organism: Andrena marginata (assembly GCA_963932335.1). Lineage (NCBI taxonomy): Eukaryota > Metazoa > Arthropoda > Insecta > Hymenoptera > Andrenidae > Andrena > Andrena marginata. The sequence goes on from OZ010660.1 coordinate 31,547,064, forward strand.
ACTCTCAATTTTTGAAAAATTAGATTAGTAGATTAAATAAGGAAAACAATTATTTTTTACTTTTTAGCGCATTTTTATTTTCTTGAAATCGGTTTTATTTTTATTTTTTTTTACAATTCTGTACAACGCTAGTGTTCATTCCAATTTAACAATCGCTAATCCTAAAGATAGCCCGATTTCTGTCGCGTTTGGACTCATTTTCACAGGGAGAACCTTACCAATGGTGTCGTATTATTTTCATAAAGATAGGATGAAAATGATGGAAAGTGAAATACTTAGGTATATATTGTTTTACTATTCTTGTCGATCTGTTATAATTCGCCGAGCTTGAAGTGATGAGGGATGAAGATTAAGAAGGTCGCATAAACATGATGTTGGGGATGATTCGTTGAAAAACCAGAAACCATTGTATTTTTTTAAACTTTCCCACGTATTTCTTTTCCGTCGATACGTCTGCAAGTAACGAGTCTACCTACTCGTCCATTCGTCTTCTCGATCTTCTTCGTATGCACTTACGTTGGGATGAACTAATTAATCCCCAGCATGATTGCAAGTAAATCGAATCTAGCTGGCGTGTGGAGGCGGCTGAGAACGCAAGGTGGGCGGCGGGGTGTGTTAAAGGAGAGAAGGGTTTGTGGTTCAGCACGCTCGTCGAGTTAAATATGCAAATCGAGTTGCACTTATGTCTCTGGCTGCAGAACCCGCGGTAGAGTCTGCTATTGGGGGTGCAAACACTGTTTTCGCGCATCCCCTCCAATCTGTCGGTGGTCACGTATATACTTGGAGAAGCGTTTCCTGCCTGAGCGTGTGCACTTTCTAATATTTGTTCAACCAAATTCCATCCACGAAGTAGTGATTTCCTTCGTTACTCCAAGCTTTGTGTCTGAACTAATGAATGTGATGCAGGAATTCAATTTTTAGAATGAAATTACGCGATCTACTTAGTATAAAGTGGTGGTCAAAAGAACGCATAAAAGGTGAATGATAGTAAAAATAACTTAATTCGATACCAAGGGACTATACTTTTGTGACGATATATCTTAATATACATGTATCATATCGTATGAAACACTGTAAATAATGAAAACATATACGTATAAATGCAGAAAAGCATAAGTTTCGTGTAAGGAATTTAACAGAATGAAAAAGTTAAATCGGCAAAAATAAGTGTAACAGTCCAAAGGAATATTTAAGTTCTGGTTAGACTACCGTTATAAAAAAATATTTTAATGCCTTAAAAAATCATTTTAAATTCCATTCGTTCTAAAATTTAAAATGTGTTAATTATTATCTATATTTCACTTTTGGCAATTAGGCTAATTATAGAATACTGCAGCGAAGCGCAAGGCGAACATTGCAATATTTGTATAAATTCATAAATAACCTTAGTACTGTATTTGTCGTGTTGGTGACACTGATCTTTTTGCTCAGTAGCCTTACTCAGCGTAATATTAGGAAACCAAGTGGAGGCGTGGCTTAGATTTCAGCGCTGTAGTGGTAAGTTGGCAAACTATTGAAAGTAGGCCCGGATCCCACCAAACATTTCGAATAAGTATTTATTAACACGTTGACTGCCCACGAAATCTGGAGGTGCTATACTCGACACCCAAAATTTTTTGATTATGAGCCCGTACACGCTCCGATCGTTCCGATCGGTGTAGTCGGCGTCTGTCACAGAACAAAAAACACGCCGATCGGTGTAGTCGGCAGTCAACGTGTTAATCAAAGAAGTAAAAATTTAGTGTTCAAACAAATTGAAAAACACTCGTTTTTCACATGTCTATATAAACACTGATAATTATATGGACTTCGACGGATTTCGACCTACTCGCAGTAGTTTAATTTTCTATCACTAGTTAGCGTATCGAATTCTTGGTTTCCCAATAGAGACGAATATAAGCCCTCCCGATCAAATGGTTGTATTTTTATATATATATATATATATATCGTTCACCTTTAGAGTTTAACTTCAATATGAATGTATTATAAACTATTTAGTACATAGTCCTTTACTTATTCGAATAAAACGATTCCATATCTTTTCGGGCATTTTTTAAGATTTATTTACTTATACACAAGAACGAGTTACAATACAATGTAAATGAAATGTTCATTTCTCTTTTCAATATGGAACACTACGCGAACATTATTCCGCTCTTTATAGAGCAATGATCGGCGAAATATTAGAGCTCGGAAAAACAAGTTGTCCTTCACAAGTCTTTTATTGATGCAAACAGAAAGTACCAAATAGTATTTAAATATCGAGAAAAAAAGATTAATATACGTCTATAATCTAGAAAATTTCGATGATCTAATTCAACAAGTAATTAAACGTCAAGAACTAAATGTTGAATTACAAACACAGCGACATATTCTCATACATGTATTCATTAAAATATTAGTCAAAAATATTTGAATAACGAGACTCTAACGTCATCGAGAATACATAAGATCTTCAATTTTTACTCAGAATTTCCTGTTCAGATCAGTTTAATTCTCGGATTCCGAAAAAATAAAACAGAGTCAACCAGGAAAAAATACTGTGCTCGGATTTATACACAGTCACACATCTAGGGTAGACCCGTTACAAAATTAAAATAAAATTCGTATCCGTATTTAACGGTTGATTTTCACTATACATCGTAGAAATTACACGAACCCATACTTAAAATAGAAAAAGAAACAAAGAGATAATCTGCCCCCCTATTTATAAGTCGTATATATCAAATCTACAGGACTCGATTTAACATGTAGACCTAATTCCAGAGTTTCAATTATCAGCAACATTCCTTAGACTTACAAACTTGATGGGTTGATAGTACTTTTATACTAGATCCAAGTTATAACGTTCAGTCGCTTTGCAAAATCGTACACATGCTTTACTCATAATAATAATGACAACTGTGCACATTGGATAGTAGTAACTCTCTGAGATAGCTGTTCATAAACGTATCGTATTTATAGCCCCGTTTATTCTAACAAGTCACGTGCAATTATCAATTATCGTCGGCATCGTCATCATCATCGGATATATATTTCTTCGTAACCCTTTTTCTTCGACCACCTCTACCCTCGCCTTTCCTACCCTTCAATTTAATTTTCATCCTCACGCTGGAATCGGCATCCGAACCGTCTTCGGCATCGCCTTGAAACAATCACCAAAAAATATTCAAATTATATTCCTACATTTATTATTGATCCAACCTTTTATCATCACTTTTAACGATAAAAAGTACCTTTATCGTCCATGTCGGAATTATTTCCCTCCTCCTCGATACGCTGACGCGCGTTCGTGAAAACTGATTGCAAGACGATTGAATCTTCGTGTATAAGAGAGGCTTCTTCGTTGTAAATCTGCGCGTTCTTGCACAGCTGCATGAAATCCTTCTCGAGCTCATCGAAGTCAGCGTACTACAATGACAAATGCATGGTAACTTTTATCCCTTAAAAAAAACACATTTTGTTATGCTTAAAATCAGAGAAACTAATTGGGTTGATAACCCCGCGTAATCTATACTCACTTTTCCTTCCTCGATCTTCTGAAGCAACTTATTGATGGTCAACGGCTTCTTAATGATTTCATAGTAATCTGGCAATTCTCTTCTAGATGGTAACTTCATGAAAGGCTCGCTAAGTAGCCTGCCATCCGAGCTGTCAGTGTAATTAACAACCACCATGAGCAACTTCTTCATAGCCCGCTTCATTTTCGGGTCAATTGAAGACCCAGCACCTCTTCGTTTCTTTGGCATAGGCTCGTCGTCCTCTTCGCCCTTCTTCTTCCGTTTCCTGGTCTTCTTCTTCTTTTTGTCGTCCTCTTCCTCCTCCTCATACTCTGCACCGTCATCGTCAATCGCCTTCAGCCACTCTTTCTCAGTCAGACTGTCAGTATAATCGACTTCCTTTCGTTGCCTCGAGCCTCGTCCTAGGAATCTGTCCTCATCCTCCTCGTAAGTCCACCGCTCGACCTCGTCGTCGTCTTTTACTAACCAATCTGGCAACTCAGCTTCCTCCAATAATCGGGACTTCCTGTTTGGGCCCAGCTTCGCCTCCTCCCTTCTTCGTTCCAAATCCAATTTCTGGAATGTCTCGAACTCACCCTCGGTTCGAGCAATCATCTGGTTAACAGTCTCGTCGTCGGGCACCTCGTTCTCCTCTTCGTCTTCGGCATCGTCCTGGTGCAAGATGCTCTGCAAGAACTGCTGTCGTTCAGAGCCAGTGGACTTTTGATCGAACATTCCTGCTTGTATGACTTTCTCGTCCATGTTCAGTTTGTACCTCGCCGCGGCTAATATTCTCTCTTCCACAGAATTCACCGTCATCAATCTGAGCACGCGTACCTCGTTCTTCTGGCCGATTCTGTGCGCCCTGTCCTGCGCCTGCAAATCCTGATGAGGATTCCAATCGGAATCGAAGATAATTACAGTATCTGCTGCCTGAAGATTCAATCCTAGACCTCCAGCGCGCGTCGACAGCAGGAACAGAAAATATTCAGAGCCAGGATCGTTGAACTTCTTCAACAAATCCCCTCTGTCCTCGGCTTTCGTTGTACCATCCAGCCGGAGATACATGAACCCTCTCCAGCTCAGATAATCCTCCATAATGGTCATCAGCTGTGTCATCTGACAGAACAATAGAACTCTGTGATTGGTAGCCTTTAGCTTTGGAAGAATACGGTCCAATAGCTCGAACTTGCCAGAAGCACGGAACAAGTCTGGTCCTGTGATGACTCCCGAGCCCTGAGTACCAACGTGCTCGCAATACTTCTCCTCGATGGCTTGGAACATGAAGGGATGGTTGCAGAGCTTCCTCAGTTGCACGATAGTGTTCATCAAAGCTTTGGCGCCTCCTTTGCCCTGTTTACCCTTTTCAGAACCGTCAGTTAACAGGACACCCTTGCTCTGCATATGCTTGTAGAGAACCTTCTGCAAACCTGACATGTCGCACTTGATGATGTACTCGACTTTGTCGGGCAACTGTGACTCGACTTCCTTCTTCAAACGTCTCAATAGGAAGGGTCGCAACACTTTGTGCAATCGACGAATAATAAGAATGGTTTCTTCCTCGTTCAACTCGACCTTCTCGCCGGTAGTCGCGAAAGGAGCGTTGAACCATTGTTCAAAAGTGCTGCAGGACTTGAAGATTGACGGAAGAAGAAAGTTCAAGAGCGCCCACAATTCGGGTAACTTATTTTGCAACGGAGTTCCTGTTAGAAGGAGTCGATGGGGAGCCAAGTAATGCGTGTTCAGTACTTGAGTCAGTTTGCAGTGGTGGTTCTTCATCCTGTGACCTTCGTCGATGATCATGTACTTCCATTGTAGCTTGGCTAATACGCCTTTATCCTTGATCACATACTCGTACGTAGTCAGCAGAACGTTGAACTTGGTGGCTCTCATTTGCGACTGAATCGCCCTTCTACCAGCTGGCGAGCCTTTGTAAGAGACTACCACAACACTGGGGGCCCATTTCTCAAACTCCAGTACCCAGTTCGATAGCGTGGATAAAGGGACGATTATAAGGAATGGTCCGTTGACTTTCTTCTTCTCCATAAGATAGGTGACCAAAGCTATTGTTTGGATAGTCTTGCCAAGACCCATCTCATCGGCTAGTATACCATTCAAATTGTTATTAAATAATGACACTAACCACTCCAGGCCCTTTATTTGATATTCCTTCAGTTTTCCATTCACCATGATCGACGCTTGCTCTGTCACTACTTCGTGAACAGTATGAGCAATGCTATAATATGTCTGCTCTTCGGTTTTATATTCATCGTCCTCCACCTTAGCCTTGTGTATCGTTTTCTTCGTTTTGTCCTCTTCGAAGTCAGCAGACTGTTTGTGATCACTTTTATCTTCGCCATCATTGTCGTCGTCATCGTCGTCATCGTCATCTTCGCTCTCCGACTCGATGGGTTCCCAACCTGGATGAGCTTCCAAGAATGCTGAAAGTTGGCTCATCATTGGAGCTTCTTCGCCAGTTAATGTGCGACCTGTGGACGTTTCGATCACTCCAACGCGAGTATCTTCGTTCATGCCGCCGTCTTCACCTCCCTCACCATCTTGCAACTTCTTCTTTTTCTTCTTCTTACGTTTCTGTTCCTCCACTTGCTTCCTCTTCTGTTCGATCTTATGCTGCTTCACCATCTCAGTGAGATTGCTAATATATTCATCAGTCTGGGACAAGAGGAAGGCCAACCGTTTGTCTTTCTTCTGATCGATCAGTTTCCTGTATCCTTCTTCGTCCTCCGCCATCAGACGTCTCATACGTTCCTTTTCGATACGTTCTTGCTCCTTTTTCTGCTCACGCTCCGCATTCGCGTGGTGATTGAGAACCGCCTTGTTGAGCCTAGCCAACTTCGCAACGTTGTTTCGATGGAATTCCTTGAAATCTTTGCCATGCTGAAGTACAGAGCTAAGGAATTCCTTTGGGACAGAAGAGGATAGAATTTTGTATCACTGTTCCACTTATGTATAATCCTAATAAAATTACAAGTATAATTACTTGGTGTTTCTGTCTGCGTTTACGCTCTGCCTCCAACTTCTGTTGCTTCTCGAGCTTCTCAGTAGCCCTGGCTTCTCGAAGACTTTGTTTCTTTGTACGTTTGTAGGCCTTCACGTTCACTGCAGTCTCCAATGTGGTGTCCTTTCGGGTGCACGCCAAGATCTGAAAATAATCATAGAATATAATTGCAACAAATACTTATGACGATGCTAACGTTTACATCCATTTGATACCTACCTCCGACCTTAACTGTCTCTGAAAATTCAGCACTCTGAGCATTCTCAGTTCAATCTGTGCTTGAATACGAAGATCTTCTGGCATGTTGGTGGGCAAATTGCTCAACTGCTCCATGCGCAATGCTATACGTGCTGCCACTCTATCATTGAAATATTCACATTTAATTGTGTAGTATTAAAAACCGTCTGGCAATTAATCCATTGAGACCACGTGACAATTAAACTTGTTATTATTGTTTAAAGACGATAATACAAACGATTATAATTTAAGTAGAATGCTACTAGAACATTATTCTGGTAAATCTGGAAAGTACCTGTTCTCACGTTCTTGTAATATCAGCAGTGGATCTAAGCCAGCTGGTTTCGCTACGCTTGTGACTCTGTTGGTCTTTGCACCTGGTTGAGGAGGCTGCTGCTGCTGCTGCTGCTGCGGCGTTTGACAGCCTGGCCTTGGAGGCACTGCGGGGCCAATTACATTTGGCCCAGGAATCTGTGGTACTGCAGTGGCAGCAGTTCCTTGAGATGGATCTATAGGTGGACGTTGTGCCATACCTGGGGGAGGAGGTGCTCCACCTATTTACATCAATCTTACATCAAACCCCCAGAGCGCGGATCATTCTACTCTACTTTTGTATTTTTACAGTATAATTTTAACGGAATTTAACTACGCCTTTGTGAAAATAAAATTCAAATTGCATCTAGTTAAGAATAAAAACTGTACTCATACCAGCCATCAACATATCACACCACTGAATTATTATTATTATTAAAGCTCAAATTTACAACAGCTCAAACAGGTACAATAGCAGATCAAATAAATCAGCAAGCAATAAACATTGAAAGTACATAAAACGATACAAAAGGTAGAGTAGTCACCTACAAAACAAAGCTTATGACAAATTTTATTATATGACTTACTTTGAAGAGCCAGTGCTAGTTGCTGTGTCAATGGCTGATTTCTTGCTAGTAATCGATATGCCATTATTTGTACACTGTAATGGATTACACATGAAGTATTAATCACCTACGACAACTACAAATTACCTTATTCAATGCTATGTAAAATTTACCGTAATTGCTGCAATTGCTGAGAACTGAAAGCTTGTTTCTCCCCAATAGTACCTTGACGCGCCCTCAAAGCAAGCAATTGAGAGTAACGGGGATCTTCCTGAAGCCCTTTCTCTTCCATCGAATCAATCGCTTTCTGCAGAGCATTTAAGTTCTCTTGCCCAGCTCCAGGTGGACCTCCGGGACCGGCAGGTCCAACTTGTCCAGGCCCAGTTTGACTCATCTGATTCACAGGAGTGCCAGGACCCATTGGCGCTGAACCACCAGGAACAATTTGCTGATTTTGAGAACCAGGACCCATTTGACCAGGCGATGGTTGTCCACTGGGACCATTAGGTCCCATCTGATTACTTGAACCACCATGACCCAGTTGACTGTTCGGTCCGCTTGGTCCCATTTGACTTCCAGGGCCACCAGGTCCCATTTGACTTCCAGGTCCACCAGGTCCCATTTGATTTCCAGGTCCACCAGGTCCCATTTGATTTCCAGGTCCACCTGGTCCCATTTGACTTCCAGGTCCACCAGGTCCCATTTGACTACCAGGTCCACCTGGACCCATTTGACTTCCAGGTCCACCGGGACCCATTTGACTGCCAGGTCCACCTGGACCCATTTGACTTCCAGGTCCGCCAGGCCCCATTTGACTTCCAGGACCACTAGGCCCCATTTGTCCACCTGGACCACCAGGAACCATTTGTCCCCCAGGACCACTGGGTCCCATTTGTCCACCAGGTCCCACGTGCGAGCCTGGACCACCACTTCCCGGTCCCATTTGTCCACTAGGTCCGTTTCCAGGACCCATTTGTCCTCCAGGTACATTTCCAGGTCCCATTTGTCCACTAGGCCCATTTCCCGGGCCCATTTGACCGCTAGGACCGCTTCCTGGTCCCATCTGTCCTCCAGGTCCACCTCCAGGCGGCATTCCAGGATTTCCAGGAGGATTTCCTGGCCCCATTTGTCCTCCAGGTCCACTAGATCCCATTTGCCCACCAGGTCCACTTCCAGGGCCCATTTGTCCTCCAGGCCCACTGCTAGATCCCATCTGTCCACCAGGTCCACTTCCAGGTCCCATGGGTCCTCCGGGCCCATTTCCAGGCGGCATTTGTCCACCAGGACCACCTCCAGGGCCCATTTGCCCAAGACCGTTCGGTCCCAATTGTCCACCAGGTCCACCTCCTGGACCCATTGGACCACCTGGCCCTCCAGGTCCTCCAGGTCCCATTCCCATTTGTGACGCCGGCCCTCCCATATTCATTTGTCCAGGACCATTAGGACCCATTTGCGAAGGTCCATTGTGTCCCATTTGTCCTCCTGGACCAACAGGTCCCATGGGGCTCGGACCCATCGTAGCCTGACTGCTAGGAACCATCTGATTTGGACCACCAGGTCCCATTTGATTCGGGCCTCCAGGTGGCATATTATGTGCTCCAGGACCGCCGGACGGCATCTGACCAGGACCTCCGGGCCCCATATGACTTCCTGGGCCACTTGCGCTCATGTGGCCGGATCCTGGCGGTCCACTTGCATTCATGTGACTCGGGATGGATGGACCGCTGTTTAGGTGACTTCCTGGCCCAGGAGGACCACTGGCGTTCATGTGTGCGGACCCTGGGGGTCCACTGCTACTCATGTGTCCTGACCCTGGAGGACCGCTCGTGTTCACGTGACCCGAACCCGGTGGACCAGTCGTGTTCATGTGACCTGGTCCAGGTGGACCACTTGAGCTCATATGTCCTGGTCCAGATGGTCCAGTTGCGTTCATATGGCCTGGCCCAGGAGGACCACCCATGTGGCCCGGACCTCCAGAGACCATCTGCGAATTTTGAGGCCCACCAGGACCCATTTGAGGACCTGATACAGGCACATTACCTGGGCCCATTTGTGCTGGACCTTGGCCAATGTGGGAACCTCCAGGTGGCCCTCCACTTCCCTGCCCTATGTGACCAGGCCCCATCGATCCTGGGCCCGCTGGTCCCATCTGACCTGGACCTCCAGGACCCATTTGACCAGGCCCACCTGCGCCCATCTGTCCTGGCCCATTCGAACCCATCTGGTTTGGTCCAGACGGCATCATGTGAGACGTTCCCTGAGGCCCGTTTGGACCCATTTGACCTGGAACCATGGGCCCTCCTGGGCATTGTTGGGAGCCAGAGTTTTGACCTACTGAACCACCGGGGCCACCTTGACTCTGCAACACCGAGAGGAGTCCAAAATTGCTTTATTTGTCGTTAAACACAGTTGTCTTGGGAGGTACTGTAACACTGACGTTTTATATGTGGATGCATGAAGAGTTCTTGACAGAAACGAGTTTGTTCATCCAGGAAAAGGATGTATGATGATGTTTCGTCCCTATGCGTTGATTTGGGGTGGTCTGAACGATAAGCAAGAGGAATTCAAATATTTGAATGTTGAACTTTTTACCTCCTACTCGCTTAATATATAACGGTTCTGTTTAATCCTTATGTCGATATGTTAGTAACCAAAAGTCCCTACGTTGTTCAATAACCAGAGTAGCCGGGTACCCACCTCATTTTTTTTTTCAAGGCCTCTGCTAGCCAAAAAGATCCTGCCAGGTAATATAAATGGGCCTTACTCAGTATCTTTCAATCCGTGTACAAGAACGGACGTGGTCATAGGGAAGAAGACTTCGCGTATTAACACGAATAAATCTAAAGTTTGTGCTTCACCAAAACATCTGGTGATTATTATTGTGAATTGTGTGTATATAACACACACTATATAAAACAGTGTGGCAGAAAAACCCGCCAGGTCAATATCAGATAACAGTTCACAATATTCGGCGACAATGAGCTGGCCCACATAAAAGCCCGGGAACATTATCAATTTAGGATACATTTAAGAAAATATTCACCATTGAATTAACTGATATCATAGTTCTTTACACCAACAAAAAGGCATCGACAATATATCAAGAATACAACGCACAAAATTCAGGAAAGACGCTAACATGGACAGCCGTGACGTCATTCTTGGGAATTCTGATATGTGCAGATGCTAACAATCCAAAAACTGACCACACCACTGATACGTGGAAAGTATTATCGTATCCTCTATATCCTCTATATTTGGGATTAATCAAATTATGAGGCATTATACACCTAAACTTGATGTCAAGAGCGTTCTTGGCCGGCCGCCTAATCTTCCAGGCACTCGGGAAGAAAGGTCATAACAGGCTCATGTCATCTATGTTATAGAGCAACGATAAGAAAACGCAGGAAAACTAGAAAATCTTGCATCGTGAGTGACAAACGAGTCTGCGATGTGCATGCAGTCACTATCGCCAAATGTAAAGAATGCATATAAATAAATAATTAAGGCTTTTTTGCACATAAATATCTGTTTTTATTTACTGAATGATCTCTGTAACGATATTTGTATAGTAAATTGTTTCGAACATTCGGAATTCGTTCATAAATCATTTTTCTGTAAGTGGGTACCCGGGTATCCTGGTTATTGAGAATCACTATATAAACTTTCACGGGATAATTCTCCGAATCCAAGAACAAAAGAAAAGTCTGAAAGCATCATTTGCTTTCAAAATGTTCAAATAATGAAGATCCAAGCGGGCATGACGAAATTTTCACGGCAACATAAAAAAATTTCATAAAACATGCCCACATGGGCACTCGGTACCCGGGTTATTGACATAAGAGTTAACTAAAGGAATCATGAACTTTGATTCGCTATAAAATATTATGTGCATTCCATATCGACGTGCGTTACGAATAGTAGCACATTTCATTTGTCTTACAAAGAGTAGCACATTCGAATCTATCACGAGAAGAAGCACGTTTCAATATTTCTACCGATAGCAAGCATGTGTCGAATATACCACGAGAACAAGGAGGAATCAGACTTCACCACGAGCAGTAGCACATTTCAAACACTGCAGCGAAAAGTAGCACGTTTCATTTGTTTCCCCGAAGAGTAGAATATTTCAGTTTCAAAACAGTTCATAGTCGACGTTGATCTTCTGTGACTGCCAGTTGCCTGTATTGTCGTTTGTTGCTCGTTTAGTGTGAAAGCGAATAGTTTCCAATGTCTAATAGCGAAGCTGATGATTGTAAGTACAGCAGTACGTAGTAAATTGAGAAAACTTGAAAACATCTTTGCTTCTTTAAGGGGACTACTTAGGCAGTCGTTTTTTGTGAGAAAGAGACTCTGTCCTTTATTTATTTGTAAAAAAAAAAAATGAAAGCAAATGCAGATGTATCCTTTTACTCAATTTTTATGACTACCCTACAAATTGAAAAATAATTGGTATGAAATATATATGTGCTTTAAAAATGACGCTGCAGACTGATAAACATTTGAACGTTTTCCGTAGTTATGCCTTAATATCGGTCTTAAAATGTAACGTAATCCGATTTCAAAGGTGTGATTCTTATTTGTTGGATTCATAGTTTCCAGTGGAACCTATAAAAACGAAAATTAAATAAAAATTATGCGATTTTTGGCTGAAAACGGCGATTTTCCGAGAAAAAATCGTTCTTGTTTGTACGCTACTAAAACCCGTTGAATTTTTAATTCTTTTTATCAAAATCTCGAATTTTTATGCACTATATCAGAGGTTCCACGTGGAAAGGCACATGTTTTACACATCCTGTAATTTTTCAGATCGATCTGAACCTCCATTCCTTCGCAATCAGGAAAAAAACAATGAGAAAAAAAGATTCAAGAAAAACGCGTTTAAAGTTTCTGGGCAAAGGCGACGCAATAAGTTGCCGTTTGACGTTTTTAGCTGGCAAATCTACAATTCTGCGAATTTTACTATAAACCAAGCGGCATTTTATTCAGAAGAGACAGTACTTTCGGTAAATGCAATAAAAGTCGATTTTTCGACTGCCTTAAACGAATTTAGCTAAATGAATGAAATAATTACAGATTCTAAGTGGTGGAACAGTTGTAATATGCCTCGTCCAACTCTTTGAGAAAATCTTTCCTTCCCTTGAAAAACCGTTATCTTTTTATTTTTGCAGTAGAATCCTAGGCAATCTATGAAACGTGATATTCTTCGCGGCTAAAGGCAAACCTTGCTATTTTTCGCAGCAAAATACCGAAACGTGCTACCTTTCGTCGCGAAAGAGCATAACATGCCATTCTTCGTGGCGATGAATGAAAACATACCACAATTCAAGAACAAAATCGAAACATTCCGTTCTTCGCGATCAGAATGAGCAGAGTGCTAGTCTTCGTAAGACAAATGAAATGTGCTATTTTTCGTAACGCACGTCGACATAATGATAGGTAATGTGTGATATAACTTGGATCCTAACTCACCCGAGTAAAAAGTAAGCTCGATCAGTTCGTAACATTATCGCTTTGTTTGAAAACTACGATTACGTTACGTTAATATTTATTATATCGCTAAGGGGTGACTCGAAGCAAATATACTTTATTTTACGAGCCCTTATCTAAAGAAAAATTAACCAGGTGAAAAATTCCGTTTATCTAATCCAGGATGATGCTAAGAGAAAAACTGTTCAATTTACTACTCCCTATTAATCGTTTATAGATTCCCCGAGGAAATACGACGGCAATATAACAATAAAACGTGTAAACATCAATGACGGACGGACGAGACGAATTATATCCGCTATTAGGATTCAGCTTACTTTCTGAACGTTTTTCGTCCAATCTAAATTAATTCTACAGTCAAGTGGAACAAAAGCAGCGTTCCAGAACCGAATAGTTATCCAATTACAATGGCGATTGTATAGCTTGGACCAAGAAAATCGTTTGTGACGCATGATCGTACACATCGTGGCGTGTACCGATAATAGTACACACTTTCAGCCACGATTGAAGCAGTGACGCATTGTGGATGATTATTTCGACCCATAGAGATAGAAACGAAGGCGATCGTGTGTCGTGCACGTGGTCCAGGTGTGGGCGCAACGTACTCAGCGAATTTTTTTCTCATTTCATTGAGTTTCGCGCAGATGGGAAGTCAGCAAAAAGTCACGTTCCAACAGCGTGTTAGCGGCCAACAAGTTCTTGCCACTAGCTGCACTCTTTCCATCGCGATATCGATAAATCCGGCATGGTTTATGCATATTTAGAAACTCGAAGGATTCTTTTAATCTACGCGAATAGCAAAACCGTGGCAGTTATTGCTGTTATGCTTAGAACCAAATAATACGAAATATAAGATAAGATTCAATGTCATTAAGTCTCAATGTCATCAGGGTACGTAGTGGTTTTTCGCGCACCCTGTAGCGCGTAGTTTGAGTCTGTGCAGGCTCTGATAGTGGGGATTGACAATTGTGGGATAAGAACAGAGCTTTCGCGAGTGATGCTGTTATTTCGAGTGAGGCGAGGTGGCACAACACAACGGAGTGACAGATATCATTCGACCATGATCAGCAAAGAGGAGCTCGACCGCTGCTACGATTTCGTTCTGAAGCTGACAATAAAATCAGGACAGGTAGTTCTTTCCATTCGCCTCTTAACGCATGTTTAATTCGTCTATTTCGCCTCTATTACAACTGCAAAGGGAGAAATGATCGTTGAATGCCGCATAGACGAAGAAAGAATGAGATTTCATAAAAAATTGTTTTACCAACGGCGGGGTAACTCTTCGTATTTCGAGGGGCGAAACCTGAGTTTGAAGTTATCAGGAAAGACTTCTCACCATTTCGCACAAAATATATAATTATCGTCATAATTATAAGCAGCGCAAAGAATCATTGATTTCACCTGGAATTCATTGCATTGCCAATGTCAAGCTGTGTTATACGACTTGTTAGATAAGATTCAGTTCCGTGAACTTACAAATCCCACTACAAAATAGAATATTTGCATTAGTGATTGAACGCTTGATCTTGAGAGTGACTCTAGTTATTGCTTCATATTTTCAATTAGACACAATAATTCTTGGCCGGAATCTACTAACAGAGAACTGGAAATAAATAAAAGTGAGCTTGCTAAAGCATTCGCGCGCGTTTTAGGTGATTCGTGACGCTATTCAAGGGTGCAAAAGCGTGGAGACCAAAGCTGGGGACTGGGACCTAGTGACACAGTACGACAAAAAGATGGAAGAGATTCTGATCAATGGTATATCGGAGGAATTCCCAAAACACAAGTAAGTCCTTTCGATTATAGAAGATTATAGACGACGGAAGGATGAAACCATTCGAGACGTGAGTTATCTGTATTCGTACAAATACTTAGATTTATCGGCGAGGAGACGGTTTCATCCACGAACCATTTACCTGAGCTGTCGGACGATCCCACGTGGATCATCGATCCGATCGATGGGACCACGAACTTCGTGCACTCTTTCCCCTTCACCTGCATATCGATCGCGTTAACGATAAAGAAGGAACTGGAGATTGGGATCGTTTACAATCCCGTGCTGGAACAGTTGTTCACGGCTAGGAGAGGTTCTGGAGCTTTTCTCAATGGAAAACCTATCAAAAGCTCCAAAGTGGAGAGTAAGTTACTCTTAGAAATGTTATCCAGTCGTCTCTTTTTCTGGGCGAACTAAAAACGAAATTTTAACGAATGTTTTCTGCGATTACGTGCAATGAATTGCAAAAACCTGATGATTTAGCTATTAAGGACTTGCAACTACGACAATGTATTATGGGCATGATTTTCAGTGGGGAATCCTTACTAATATATAAAAGTGAAACGTTGCCTGTTTGTTTGTCCGTCTTTCACGCCTGAACGGCTGAACGGATTTCAACGAAATTTTGAATATACATTACATACGTCCCAGATTAGATCATAGGCTATTTATAAATATGCTATCTAAAATAATAAATAATAATAATTCCCGAATGAAACCGGGTAACTTAATTATTATTTGGAGTAATAATTAAGGGTAGAAATAAAGGAATCAATTATTTGAGGGTAGTTTTTGTAAACAACCCATTTAGTGACAGTAACGAAAAAAATCATGAGTAACGCCTCGCTACTAGCTATTATCCATATTTTTTTCGTTGATGTCACTGAAGGGGTTGTTTACAAAAACTACCTTCAAATAATTGATTCCTTTATTTCTACCCTTAATTATTACTCCAAATTTTTCAAAGAAATAGATTTAGTAGAGTTAGTAAGTACCTAAAATTTGCAACTTGTCGCATTCAATTATCTTAAGTAGTTTTCGAGAGAAAAAATCATAAATTGGGGGTTGTTATCCCTATATCACCCTTACGGGAGGGATTACAAGTCTGAAATTGCTCATAGTAGTTTTTCATGCAAAGAGTATTATTTTAACAAGCATAAATGATGAAATTGGTGCTGGGGCCGTTTCCCTATGCTTACTCTGCTAGGCCCTTTGTATATTGACACTGAGGAAAATTTAAATTTTGATATTTTCTATTATATATGTTGATCACAGTAGGTACTGTCAATAGAAGAACACGATTTTATCGATGAAAATGAGTCGGAAGAGAATCTTATTCGGACTATTTTTAATTAGTTGTACATTACGTCCAATTAAAAATAGTCCCAGTGAGTGCGGACTCATTTTCATCGGGAAAACTTCGCCAATTCATTGGTACAGTGGTGCTCGGTCAAATGTGAATAAAATCTGCTCAGTTTTGAATGAACCATCCCCACTCCGCCATTTTATGTGCGACCCTCTTCACACTCGTCCTTCATCACCGTGAGCTCAATGAAAAATAATAGACTGACAAAGAAGAGTGAAAAGGTGTATACAAATCTCACTTTCCGTAATTTGAATAGGTACTACTTTTATGAAAATAATACGAATTCATTGGTAAGGTTCTCGCGATGAAAATGAGTCCAAACATGAAATAAATCGGACTATTTTCAAGAACATTAACAGTTACATAAGAATTTATTCTACCGTGGTATATAATTCTAAAAGTGGCCGATTTATGTCGTGTTTGGACTCATTTTAATCGGAAGGACCTCACAAATCCATTTGTACTAGTTTCGTAAAGATAGGATGAAAATGATAGAAAATCAAATTTTGTCATTGCACGATACAACACAGCGCGCGTGGCACTCGTTTGAAATGCCGGACCTTGGCCGCGATCGTTCAACGAAGTACGTCCATCCCGCTTACTCTCGCTATATCTGGTGGCGTCAAAACGCTGGGTACTCTGCTCGCGAAAACTTAAACGCGCAAACCTGACTAATTCAAATTTAACTTATCGCTGTAATACTCTACAAATAAAAAAAATATTGTTTGAATTTTATCAATTTTTGCATTATATATACAACATTCATTGTACCACTGTGGAAATTAGAGCTCTTGATGGGCGCCATCAGAACTCGTGACAGGATCGTCTGAAATTAAAAAAGAAACTAAACATATTCTTAAAATATATGTGAACGCTTATCGCCTTATCCATCTTCATTGCAAACAAACAATTCGACGATTTTTATCACATGTTTAAACAATGTTGCAAAGAAGCATGTTGTTCTACGCATACATCTGTCCATAAAAGGAAATGGGTGATCCAAAATTACTTCTTGTGCATAAGGCAATAACCATTCACATATATTTTAAGAATATTTTTAGTTTGTTTATTTAGGACGATCCTGCCACGAGTTCTGATGCCGCCCGTCAGGAGCTCTAATTACTACAGTGGTACAATGACTACAGTATGTGTAATGCAAAATTGATAAAATTCAAACAATCACTTTTTTGTTTGTTCTTCAAATATGTAGTAATAAAAAAATCGAAATTTGATCTCGCTTAATATACGAATATTATTCGCTCAAAGAAAGAAAAGCATATATAGATCTTGTTATTTTTATCTACAATAATTGCACAAATATTTCAAAAGTAATGCAATTAATATAAATATGAATTTCGAGCAATTTAGATAATGCTAACATTGACAGATTATCTTGTTACAGCGATAATAAATCGTAAAATAATATTCAGTTTTACCGGAAAAAATCGATTTTCTAATGCTATTAAGTTTGAAGTTGCATATCTCTGAGAAAATTGCAGATTAAAAATTGATTTTAACAGAAAAACATGCTCTGACATTTCATAAATGAAGTACACTACACAGATTCTTAAAACAAATAAAAAAAAATAGGCTTGGTTATGATTTCGAACAAACTCGGCACTGTATGACGCTGTATTTCTTAGATATTTAGATAAATTACAATCAAATATATTTATTTCATACTTTAGTTATCATAAGCCAAGTGTTTCTTTTCTGGAATATGAATCTATGGAAACTTCCCAATAATAAAGCAAAATAATCAATTAATTATTTATACTCATTGAGAATTACCTCGCAAACCTAACATATTTCTAACCCGGTGTATATGTAGATTTTGCATAATTAAGTTTCACTTCTGTAGCGCATAGGGTAAAATACACTGTCTTCTTTATACAATTGTCAGCAGCTCTGTGTCAGACGTTGCTGTGCGGCATGCAACATACCGACTGTTCTATTTACTTGAGACACAAACAAATCCAAGAGTTTTTCTCTCAGAAAATTATACAGTTAATGAAGCTCGAATCGGTAGTCCATTTTGCAGTTTTTCCACCAATTCGAGCTTCATTACCTGTGCAATTTCCTAGAAAGACAAATTCCTTTTGGTTTTTCATTTCAGATAAATAGAACAGCCACTACGCTGCACGCCGCACAACAACTTGTAAAACGGAGCACTTGACACAATTGTATAAATAATTATTTAAATTAATACTTCTTTTGCTGACTAATAATTTTTTTTGCTTACGAGTATAAAAAAAATAAGCTTACAATTTTAAATGGATCCTCTGCTTTGCATATGAATTTGCGCTCGTCGATTAGGATTCCCCCCTTAATTCTACGTTAAGCCCCGTTACGCACTTCGCGACGACCATGAAGTACGACTGCGGGGATATACGAGTTCGTACGCGCTTGGTGGCGGCGAACAACAAAGGTTTTTGGTCTCTTGTCGACCGAGTTGCCGGCAACTTGTCGCAAGCGCGTAACGGGGCCAACGGGGCTAACCGGCTAAAAAATCTCTGAATTCCATCGGAGTCTTCTGCCTACGCAGTTACACATTTAATCTCCCGCAGCTTTCGCTAATACAGATTCTATAACCACTTTTCTGGCAACGGTACTCCTCAAGCTCCCCCGGAAGGATCGATCAAAGTACCACCCTGCATCTCATAATGAATGCGTTTCCAGGGGTAGAACAATCACTGCTGTGTTTAGAGGTATCATACGCGACGATCGCGGATATCAGAGACACTATTCTTGGAAGATTGGAGGCTTTCGTCTCAGTGGCTCATGGAATACGAACAATGGGATCAGCAGCACTAACACTTTCCTATGTGGCAATGGGCGCGGCGGAAGCTTATCACACTGACAATCTCATGCCTTGGGACGTGGCTGCTGGTGTACTTATCATCAGAGAAGCTGGTGGAGTAGTGATAGCTACGAACGGTGTGTAACAGCCGAATTTTGAAGTTATTAGAAAATTTTCACGTGTTTCAGAGGTAGCTTCTACCTTTTTCCCCCCTTCAAAATCTTGATTCAAAGCTCAGATGCTACATAGCTATCGTAAAGCCGTGATTTAAACCACCCAGACTCCCAAGCATTTGGATAGTGAATATTTCTCGCCCCCTCTTTTGTTTTATTTTCAAGATATTACTATTAGCTTCTAAGAATCAGTTATACAGAATATCATCGCTGTCTCAACGATTTACGCTACGGGTATAAAGCAACATCCTCTTTTAGGCAGCGAATTCGACGTCATGGCGCCGAAACTAGTGGCAGCTGGTAATCGCAGGTTGGCTGACGAGCTGGTGAAGCTAATAAAGAAAGCTGATTCTAAGCTACTACAGAAGAATCAGATTTAAGAAACAACGTTGTCAATATTTATCGAAAGGGGGCTTCAGTTGTTACAGTCAAAGCAAAATCGATTATTTCTTTGAGACGGGGTGAAGACATCCCCCACCGTGCCTCTTGTCTCTTCGCGCAACTACAAAAACAAGGACCGTATCTGGCGTGTATCAAGGAGGCGTGAGTGTGATATGAGTGTGTGTGAGTGTGTGTTGTGTCATAAGCGGCCACTTGATTTTGTTGACACTGTACCACGTTCTTCGCCATGTTTTAACCGTTTCGATAATAAATAACTTTAACTGAGACTTATATGCTGAATAGTAGTAAAACCGAATCTTGGATACCCATATTTATCAAATACAAACTATATGGTGCCTGGAGTAAAAGAGTGGCAATAATAGTGAATAGATACGGATAAATTATTATAAACACTGCTTGGAATATCAATGTTACGTAAGAGTGACCCAAAACTCCTCAAACAGAGTTAATAATTGTAAAAAAAAAATGTTAATGTATTTTGCATTCAGTTTAAGCAACACGATTGGAGAACTGTACCCACCCCTTGAAATTAACTACTCGCGAGAAATGCGAATGCGACGCTAAACAAGTGTCAGTCGGCGTCTTATTAACGTTAATTCTGTTAATTGTTAGATTCCGAGGAAGGCGATACACAACACCGCGCGAGTATTGCGCAAACTTATTAACAAAACCTAACCACATGTCGGCTCAAGGTCGATGAAAGAAGGTGTTAAGGAGTCATTCTGGTTAGACGATTTGAGAAAATCGATTTTTTTTTATAACATTTTTCGAAAGTAGATATCTTCAAGAATGTACTATTAAATTTTCATTGAAAAATTCTAATTATTTTCGCTTCTACGTAGGTATTTTGTAGGGAGCGCAGAGCCTCGACCACCATACATAAAAACTTTGAACGCGTTTTTCTAGGAACGGCATTTTTTCACATGGTGCAGGTAGAATCTCAAAATCTATCGAACCGATTGCTTTATAAATTGAACTGATTATTCTGCACACCTATACCTCTGGTCGGTACTACAACCAAGTATTTCTGTTGAGTCTAACCTACTTTTAAAATCGAAAATAGCACAGTAAACACAGCCAAAATACATTGATTCTTGTATTTTGCCCACCATTTTGTTAATTTTAAGGATAAATGATTTATTCTAGTACGGGCCATAGCGACTGTCATACTGATCAAGAATCTGTTTGTATTTTTGGTTTTAAATAAGTTCAACTGCTGAAATCACCTGCACGAGCGAGGCATGAATTTCTAAACATGTCATCAAAATCGCCATCAAAACCATTTTAGAAGCAATAATTTTAAAACTTTTATATTTTTTATTTACCGTAGAAATGTAGTTTAATCGATAGAAAAAAAGTTTTATTCCATTACTATAATTCCTGTCTTCGCAATAAATTCCTGAAAATCGCTGAATTTATCGGCGCGCTAACCAGAATGACCCCTTAAAAGACATTCAAGTAGGTACTACTTGAATTAAATAAAACAAAAAATTACAACGCACTTTACTAGAAACTGGAGTCATTTCGAGGTCAATTGGATTTTTTTAAACGACACGTTATATATTTTTCTAGAGACTCTAACTGTACTACTGTGCTTCTACGTACTGAATATTTTAACCTTCGTACAACGAATGCAGGGTCATTTTGATACAACTCTGACAAAGTCGATCACGATGTTATATTTGTGACGGCGATGACAAAATATAGTATTAGATGCCTAAATCGCAGTAACATTATTTGTAAAAATCATACAGGAGATATTTCATGTATCAAATGTACGTAAATAATTTTCTTTTATGTATTTTTTATTACCTATTTATGTGGGATTAATTCATTTTATATTCAATTTTTTCGTGAAACCCGTTTACCACAGAAATGTTGCTATGGGTCAAACTGACCCTGCATTCGTCTCACGCAACCATGTCCACCGTTTGTCTTCCGAGGGTTAATATTATAAAATCCTACGATGCTGGCAAGGAAAGATCCCGAAGCCGAAAATTCAAAAAATTCCGAAACTATGTGAATACGTTGGGGATTTCCTCCTCATTACAACGCCATTTTTGTTTGCGGCCAACATTCAGTCGAAGGGGTTGAAATTAACTCCTGAAAATTCGGGCATTTTCCGATTTTGTGTTATAACTCGCGAACTGTAAGAGATAAAGAAACAGTTTCAAGACAAAAATTACTTCTTTTAATTAGAACTATCATTTGGTAAAAGGATTGTTTTACAGTTCACGAGTTATAACACAAAATTAGATAATAACCGGATTTTCACGGGTCAATTACACCCCCTTAGAGGAGATTTGGGCAGCAGACAAATATTGCGTTGTTATCAGGAGGAAATTCCCCACAGATTCACAGAGTTTCAGAATTTTTTGAATTTCCGGATTCGGGATGTTTCCTTGTGAGTAGCGATCGTCAAATATCCAGAAACAAGAAGCATTGAAGACACAAGGGAACGAATACCACTACTGCATTTGCAGTGTCATTTTAGAAATGCTTTCGGGCGTGCAATAGTGTATCAGGATTTAATTAGAGCGTATTGGAATATGTACGAGTATTAATGTTCAGGGCAATGTACAGTACTGGAAATATTGATTGCATCACTCGAATAAACATGTAATCACAGTTTCTCAGCCATCTGGACTTATAACATTCAACAGCCATTTTTTTTCACCCACAATTTTTGAGAAATTCGATTTTGACAAAACATGCAATTATTCAACTTTGAACATGTTTTGTGTCGAAACAGTAATAGTTATTCGGATGCTTGGTCCGTCAAATTGTTTAATGAACCCTCCCGAATGCAACGATATAAGTGATTAGTGCATTATGAACATTTAAATACGTTTAAACAACAATCAAAGGGAAAATAACACCCGAAATGTACCCATCTTTAACCAACTTCAAAATGAGGGAGGTTATAGATTCGACTCGTATGTATATTGTTTTGGTTATGTTTGTCCCCGCATAACTCCTCAGCATATGGACCCATTTTGATGATCTTTTTTTTTTATTCGAAAGAGGGCGATACGCGGTGGTCCCAAATTGCCAAAAGCTGGCCCAAACCGCAAAAACGAAGTTTCAAATTAAAGGTTTTGAATCGTTCGGTCGAGTACACTGATAGTTGGGGCATTGAATGGCAGAGGGTATGGAGTCAACCACGTTTACCTGATGTGCATAGTTCAGTACAAAAGTGTCCTTCTTTCGAAGAGCAGATAGCGCGAAAATGCGGTTTCGCTGATTTCGGGAATTTCGCGATTTCCGACCTTATTCTGCGATCTTGAAGCGTGTGTAGCTGAGAGACACGTGGACCGATTTCGATGACGATTTTCAGCATAAAGAGAACCCCCACTTAACTCTACAAACGGGATTTTTAAATTTTCATTACAGGCCTCAGAAAAAAGTTTAAAAAACGACCTTTGCTATTTTTTTACGCTATTCCGACCAACTGAATTTTTTTCAAAACGACGAAACACGTCATTTAGCAAACTACTCCTTCTAGCTTAAAAATAAAACTCAATTCGTTTGGACCAATTTTAAAAAAGCTATGCAATTTTAAAAGATGTAAACTTTCTTTCGTCCGCCACTGTAGCTCACTTGGCCAAAGTAAGATGGATCATATTTCTATGAAAATTGTGCATAGGTAGGTACTGCGTAAATAGAGTGATACAATAAATACTAATATTTCCAGTACTGTATTTGAGCATTTACAGAGATACCATTGTATTTCCAATGCTTTAAATAAAATCATGCAACGTATGGGGTCGTTGAACTTTGCCTGTAAAAAAATTATATGTACAACGTGCCATTTCAAAAACCCAACTAACCTTGAGATTTCAATTTCCATTCAGTGGTCACCCCCCCCCCCTCCACCCCCTCTGCAATCCCTCAAAAGCAGGTTTCCAAATTCGACGCAGCTTCCTAAACACGAGCATTTATAGATTAAAATGGATCGGCCTTTATAGACGAAGAAATCGACTTGGGCTCAACGTGAATCCATCTTCAACTTCTGAAACCGCATCGAAGTAAGGAGTACCTAGCTTCAGGTCGAATTGTCAATCCATTGAGCCGCTAACTTCAAACTTTATTCGTGCGAAGCGGTGCCGCAGATAAAAAAAAACCCAGCCTCTCTGCTCTAATGTTTAGGTTCAGCTACCTATGCCGCTTGCGCGATTCTGTATCACTGACTACAAAGATAAGCGGATCTCGTCATACGGACTGCGCGGTCGATCGACCAGTCGTGCGGTTAAGAGCCTCGACAACGGTGAACATGTCGAGCCAGTCAGACATCAGGAGCTACTTCGAGTTCGCCAAGGAGCTGATCCTGAAGACTGGCGAGGTGAGTCACGGCGTTTCCCCCTTTCGGTGAACTTTTCTTGGCGCTACCACGTAAAGAACAGAGCAGAAAAGAAGGAAGATCTTCAGAGAATACCGGAGGCCCGAAAAGAAGTGGGCAAACTGGACGTTTGCCTCGAGTACCGGTGCCTTTATTTCTTTCACATTTTAGCTGAGTTTGTCGGTACGGCGATCGAAGGTTCCGTGGATGTTGAGCGTTATCTATTAGGGTAAATAGATGGCTTCCGAAGTAAAGCCTTGCCACGAAACAGAGATCCTTATCTTAGCCCGGAGACAGTCAGCTATGGTTTCAGATTTTTTTTTTCTATCTATACTCGGTTTTGCCTAATTCAAGGGTAAATGTGAATTTGATTTTAGGACGATACAAGGAGAGTCTGTTCGGTTGAACGTTTGTGCATTGAAACTGCGATACTTGCCACCTATCAAATAAATGTTTGCTTCTTCGTAACATCGATTACTAGATATTAGTCGCTTAGTTTATTAACGCACGAACAATTGATCCTTTTCTGACGATATCAGAAACAAGCGTTTAATATCAGATCGAACGTAGGCAAAGAAAGGCCACATGTACCTCAGAATGGAGTTAGTCACGCGTCAGTTATTTGCCTTTGCCTATCGCGAAGTTCTTATCGGAGAAATCCGAGTGAGATAAGTGACAGAGATTTGAAAGATCGCGGCTTTCATCGGCTCGCCTCTAACTTTGCTACTTTTTCCCGCCAGACATTCAAACGTGGCTTCGAAGGGGAGAAGGTCGTGGAGGCCAAGGCTCACGAGTGGGATTTGGTGACGAACTATGACAAAAAGATTGAACAGCTGCTGGTCAACGGTCTGAAAGCGAAGTTCCCCGATCACCAGTGAGTTAAAACTATCTTTTGGATCGGAACCCAGCGACAGTTTCAGGCCCTTCCTCCACTGTTCGAAGCGATTTAGATATTCCCACGTCCGCCATCGCGTATCCGCTACATTTTCGTCAATAAATTTCTACACTTTTTATATGCACTATTGTAACACCGGCACAGGCAAACGCCCCTAGTAGCACAAAATATTGGTTAAATATTTTTTCCAAATATTTGAAAAATATTTTTTTAGCCACACTTTTTAATATGAAAAAAATGTTGATTCGAAATATTATATACACATACTGAAAATGTGAAATAAAGGTTTAGAAATTAAAATATTCGGAAAAAAATGTTTTCTTTCTACCATTCAATAAATATTTACTTTATATTTGAAAATGAATGTTTTTTTTCATAATATAAAATGAATATTTCCCGAACATTTGGAAAAAATGTTTTGTTTCAAACAGTAAATAAATATTTACTTTACATTTGAAAAAAGAATATTTTCTTCACAATATAAAATGAATATTTACTTTATATTTGAAAATGAATGTTTTTTTTCATAATATAAAATGAATATTTCCCGAACATTTAGAAAAAATGTTTTGTTTCAAACAGTAAATAAATATTTACTTTACATTTGAAAAAAGAATATTTTCTTCATAATATAAAATGAATATTTACTTTATATTTGAAAATGAATGTTTTTTCATAATATAAAATGAATATTTCCCGAACATTTGGAAAAAATGTTTTGTTTCAAACAGTAAATAAATATTTACTTTATATTTGAAAAAAGAATATTTTCTTCATAATATAAAATGAATATTTCCAGCATATTTGGAAAATATATTTGCTTCTTAATCTAGAATAAATATTGTATGTATGTTTAAATATCAAAAAGATATTGAACCTCTTTTTAATATTGGATGTATGTGCATTCAATATTTTGTGCTACTCGGGGCATATCATATCGAATACACGAATTTGTTTTAAAAACTTGTCGGCGTCCGTTATCTCATATCGCCCTCAGCAATCTTTAATTTACTTGACAATCTCGACGATAATCGACAGTCTTTAACAACGCAGCTGGGTACAAAACGTTGCAGATTTATCGGCGAGGAGGGCATGGCCGGCACAAAAGAGACGCCTGTGTTGACGGATAAGCCGACCTGGATCATAGACCCCATAGACGGGACTATAAATTACGTGAATTCATTCCCACAAACCTGTATCTCTGTTGCGCTGACAGTTTGCAAGGAACTCGTGGTGGGAATCATTTACAATCCGATGTTCTCGGAATTGTACACCGCGGTCAAGGGACAGGGCGCCTTTCTGAATGAGAAACCCATCAAGAGCTCCTGCGTCACTGGTAATTTTCCGCTTTATATCTTTTAATTGGCATGTTGCCGCGGGATTCTTTATTATGTCCAACTCGAGACGCTGATCTTTCAAAAGGAACTACTTAATTCGTTCGCCATGCTCGTAGGTATCGTGAACATTTAAAACGCAACAACGATCGCAGGACTCACAATCGACCGTCTATTTCTAAATCGTAGTTTCTAATCGTTTTATAACAGCCAAGAGCGATCGCGAGGCTTCCTTTCGTAATTTTCATTATTCATACCGCGCAAAAAAAAAAGAGCAGGCACGATAATCCTATTAAAGATCGCCGAAACCGATCTAACATTTTTCACGTGAGTTATTCCTGTTGCAGAGCTGAAAAAGGCTTTGATAGAGATCGAGCTGTTCTCATTACGATTTTCGGGGAAGAATCGGGACGTTAGGGTGGGCAGATTCGAGGCTTACATTCAAGCGACGAGAGGGTGAGAATTCTGCTTCTTCTTCTTCCGTGAAATATTCTTGAGTGTTTCCCATAGAATCGAGATGGACGATTTAATCGTTTCTGCGTTTTTAGGGTGAGATATATGGGAACAGCAGCGATGGGTCTGGCGTACGTGGCGAGAGGCGCGTTGGATGGCTTTCAAATGGACGGCCTTCAGCCTTGGGACGTTGCTGCAGGAGTGTTAATCGTTCGTGAGGCAGGAGGAACAGTGATCAACACAAAAGGTACAATGAGAAAGTACAATGGAAGAGAAGAGTAGAATATTTTTCAAGAAATTCTCACTCTGCTACTACGAGACATTGATTTTCTAAAAAAATACTGATAAAAAGCCAAAACCATCCTTGTTTATCTTGAAATAAATTTTCTCCAGGAGACGAATACAATCTCATGAAGCCGGATACGATCGCAGCAGGCAACGACAAGCTCGCGTCGGAATTACAACAACTGATAATCGATACAGACCTGAAAGTATTAAGGAAGAGGCTGACAAGATGCTGATACCGGGAGTTAAGTTCTCCGAAGAAGTGGAAAAAGTCGAAGATACATATTTTTAGATTACACACCCCACAGACAACGTTCGTTGATCGAATATTGAGTAGTCATAGAAAGACATAGAAATAGCGTTGCATTTTTGACAAGTTTGATCGTTTTGGAAAAATAAAAAATGAACCTTGAATACCATACTTTCCTACGGAGAATCGTGATGACTTGGGTGGCAGGTGCACCTCAGAGATTGATAGCGACAAATTAATCCACCCTTAATAAAAACACAGAAATAAGAATTTTCGGGCGATAATTGGAATTTTAGCTGAATTTTACCCAGGTCGGTTTTTCGCAAAGATGCAAGAAATAGCCTGGGAGGGGGCATATAAAAAGACCTAGGTCGGGCAACAAACATTGTTCCGACTATAGCTTCGCTGATTTATCAAAGGCCTACATTACTAACAGATACAACGAACCTAACTAATTATCATGGATGGTCCAAATAATTTACAGGCAATTCATATAACCTATTAGCAAAGAAATATCCCGTACTCCAGCCTGAACGAGTGTTATTTGGATGAAGTCAAGCTCAAAACACAAAGGCACCCTAGAAGACTAAAGTTTTCTATGAAACAAAGAAGGTTTTTATAAAAATCAAACGTATCTTCGTTCCATCTCCGTTTAATTTCCAAGCATCGTGGTTAAGTGATTTCCCATTATCGTTACGTTTACACCTTGAGAAATGAATAGCCAACGGTTCCATTGCATAACTTTGTAACGAGGAGCGCAGATCCCAAGGAACCGAAGCCAACGTCTCGGAAACTGGAATTGAATAATAAACAGTGCGATATAGCTGATTAAATTCGCAAAAAGTCACACAATTATGAATCGAGTCGAGCCTCCGCGCGCATTATGTATGTACCGGGTGAGTCACCTGGTTCGACGAGCGTAAGCTCGAAAGAAACGTGTTACGGTCAACCGTCTGCATGTAGTACGGCGATTAGACACAGTGGAGCAGCGAAGGCGGGATCGAAGGCTGGCCAGGGAAGTGCAATAATTCACCAGGTGTGTCTAGAATCGCAATTGCGAAATTTTACGGCTGAACGAGCATCACCGGCCGCGCAAAAATGTTGAACAAAAAGTGCAATAGAGACACGTAGACCTTGCGCAACGAGTGAATGAAGGCTTACATTTCTATTAATGCACTGTTCCAAGCAATCAACGGACCAAATCTCTTAGGGATTTCGGATAATTAATACGAAAAAGATTACAATTAATGTAAAAATACTTAACACTTCGAGGTCACGCGGGATGTATCGCACTCCAAGAGTAATTTTCGAGTTCAAATGTCGCGCTTTTACAAATTCCAAAAGGGATTTATCGCAAAAAAAATATCGCTTTCTCCACAACCGTGAAAAGACTATTAGAACACGATTGTACGAGTATTACGAATGTGTAATTATCACTTAACAGTTAAACATGTAAAAATACCAAAATGGTAACTCAAAAATGACGCTGGAGTGCAGTGAACACCATCTGATCAGTTTGTGATTATAAGAAGGTAAGACTACGGAGGGTTAAGAGGCTGCAATTTTTTTTCGTTGAAAATATTTTTTAATTTAAAAATCTTTATATGCACCTTGAAATATACACTTTAGTGTAAAAATTGTGTAAATTTAATTAGAGAACTAAGAAGATTGAATATGGAATAGCTATTTCCTTTAGGCAGTTTTTTCAGAACAGCTTCCGCGAAAATATTCCCGATAGTTTTTATCCGAAACAAAAAAACTTTCTCTTAAAATACGTAAAAGAATCTAATCTTTGTCCTAGCCGATTTTAGAAAAAATCAATCGGTGCACTAGTTCTCGAGATATATTGGTTACCGTTTTCTAAAGTAACATTTTAATTACATAATTTACACAATTGTTATATTGAACTATGTATTTTAAGATGCATATAAAGATTTTTAAATTAAAAAGTATTTTCAATGAAAATAATTGTCTAAATTTACACTGGCTTTCCTAGTCTTAGGTGTATGTAGCTCCTTAAATATCTTAGATATTGAATTAAATGTAGTAATACAGAGCGGGTTATAAGTCACAGAAGGGTTCAAAAAGTTAATCAAATTTTTGTCTTTCTAATTTTATCGGATAAGGATTTATTGAGGTTATTTTACCGTTGGTAAAATAATTATGGAATGAAAATTGTTCTTAAAAACATTCGAGACTATTAGCTCACCCTGTATATCAGGGCAGTTGGATTGAAAAAATTCCAGAATTAAATGAATAGATGTCCGATAATTAACATGCCTCGAAAATGGCTATACGCCTTCTAACAATATAATATTAGAAATTCAAAATGGATCGGCCGTGTGTCGTTCGGAAAATCTCAAGGATACAACAGATGGCAATACCTGAGATTTCCCAACACGCAA
This sequence comes from Andrena marginata, assembly GCA_963932335.1. Taxonomy (NCBI): domain Eukaryota; kingdom Metazoa; phylum Arthropoda; class Insecta; order Hymenoptera; family Andrenidae; genus Andrena; species Andrena marginata. The sequence continues at coordinate 31,576,664 of OZ010660.1, forward strand.
TCTCGTTTGACGCATGCAAATATCATAAATCCAATCGTAGATTTTCCATTCAGATATCATCGGTAGCTCCGTATTATTTGAACGTTTTGCACGTCTCTCTAGAGTAAAACAGAAATAACCAATAATACACTGATTTAACTAAACGCATGGCAAAGTTGATCAGTTGGTGTGAAAGTGCAATCGAGCCTTAGTAATTCACCTTGGCACAGTCTTTTAACCGCGTACCCTTAGACATTGGTTGCAGAATAAAAACCTCCTTGGCAATTTAATGACCACGCTGATAATCATCTTGATGCCTTCATAATAAACGTGTTGTAAGGAAATGATATCTGAAAAACTCTACGTGCGCAGGAGCGAAGGATTCACATGCGATATTCCACAATAGAGATTCTAATAAAACGTAAAGAAAAAATTTATAATGTGCTCAATTGTCCCGTATGTTTGCGAGTCAAAATAGAATCCAAACTACAGGCTTGATATTAATTGAAGCCAAAGCAGCAATTTCAGGGACTTTATATCATTCCAAAGATGGTTTTTCACAACTGTGGCAAAATCGATAAACCTAAAACTTCCAATCAAAACGATTTTTTTAGATAAGGCACGTATAAAGGGACACGCTGAAATTATCATTCTGGTCATATTGGTTCGAAAACGCGCCTGTATAGACTCGCTTTCCCTTGCACTTTAAATTTTACCATTTATTAACGAAAATATTAAAAGGCCAACTAATAGGTGACGTATTTTTTTCAATCGAGATAGTTTTGAATGAGCGCTATTTGGTTTCGGCAATTAACGCGTTTCCATATTCTTAACTGTCGACTGCTTAGTTCACAACAAATGTATTCTTGAAAATTTGATGTAAGCTACAATGACAATTAATTATAAAAAGTTTTAACGCTCCCCTTGCCCCATCTGAAAAATTATACTCAAGACAAAATTAAGGATTGCTCAAGGCCACTTCGTAGCATTATCACCACATCATTCGACTATCCCCACCCACTCTACCATAATTCGAAGTGGGGGAAAGTAACTTTAAGGTGGATTCACACGTCAGTTCCATGGCGATTCAGTGGCGTCAGTACCAGTAGTAAAACACATAGTTTCTCTGTTTTGGAATGGAGCAGTTCGCACTTATCCGTGCCAGTTACTGACACTGAAACAAAGAAACCATTGACACTGACCGATCTGTTACAGGTGACTCCGCCTTTAAGGCGCTAGACTACTGTGACGGCTCCAAAAAATCGAAATGCAAATGCAGCCTTGCAACAGTGTTTCGAGGAAGAGGAAGGTGTATTATATAGTTACGGAATAGGTGATTAACTGTAAGCATGAAATATTTCGGTTTCTGAACTCCAAAATAGTATTTCAAACTTTCATTGAGTTTTTTTTTTAAACTAGTTTGTCTTAATTGGCTGCCATAATAACTTAAAAACTAGTGAACCAAAAACTAGCAAACGTGTCATTCTAGCCCCTACCACGATTTTTCTGATATAATCTAAATTGCAAATTTGCGAGTTAAAAACAAGAAATTTTTATGTAAAAAAAATGAATCTTTTTGTTTGGAGAGCCGCCATTTTATTATTTTACAATTATTTTACCATTCTGTTTAAACCTTTTGGTACGGGCTATAGCCACATACACATATAGATTGAGAAAATATTTGTTTCTCTTTTTTTGTTTCAGACCACCACAAGAGCTTACATCATGGCAGCCATGGAAACAAAATATTTTAAGACGTTTCAACAAATTTGCGATAACTTTAAGAATATACACTGTTTGTACTTCAAAAAAATTTAGTATACTCAGGAAATATCAGTTAATAAAACTTTACAAGCTCAAGCTGATAAGTTCAATGGTCTTTCTTTAAGAAATTTTCGAAGATTGCCGTATTATACGGCCGTCACACTAGCCTAGCCCCTTAAGGGGGGAACCTGGTGTAGCGGGTCGAAGAAATCGATTTTTTTTTGCATAAATCAATAGTTGAACATTACGGGAATACGTTCCCAAAGCCGCAAAACGAAATTCGAAAAATTAAAGTAGATATAGCCGGTTTTGCTACGGAGCGCCAGGTTACCAGAAAACTTGAAACGCGTTTTTCTTGAAACGACAGTTTTACAATTTGCGGGCAATGTAACTCCAAAAATATTCAACCGATCGACTTGGCCTTGTGCACGGATATTTGTGAACATGTTCTTCACACAACATAGCTATTGGTATAATGATATTGTTTAAATAAATAACTTTTTTTGCACATTTAAGGGGGAGCCTGGTGTAGCTAGTCGAAAAAATCGATTTTTTTTTTGCATAAATCAATAGTTAAACATCATGATAATATGCTGCCAAACCCGCAAAACGAAATTCGAAAAATTAAAGTAGATATAGCCGGTTTTGCTACGGAGCGCCAGGTTACCAGAAAACTTGAAACGCGTTTTTCTTGAAACGACAGTTTTACAATTTGCGGGCAATGTAACTCCAAAAATATTCAACCAATCGACTTGGCCTTGTGCACGGATATTTGTGAACATTTTCTTCACAGATCTAAGCTATGGGTATAATGATATTGTTTAAATAAATAACTTTTTTTTACACATTTAAGGAAAAATTTCGTTGGAAAGAGGGACCTTTTTTTCCAAGAGGCCGCCATTTGTTCAATTTTGCATCTTTTAAGAAATAAATTGATACGATTCATCCGTACACTCATAAACTAAATGAAAATTGTTCGATTTTTGGTTGTAGATGAAACCAAAAGACGCTACGTTGCCCGCAGTGGACCAATTACGTCGCCAACGGACTGGTCATAAGCCCTTATAACTTTGTTATTTGTTGCTCTTTTTTAATAAAATTTTTTTTTTTATATACCTTAACCTGTTAATTCAATATTCCGAAAGTTTCAGAAAGATCGATTAAGTACTTTCTTTAAAAAAAATTCCGGAAAAATGCCTCGATTTTCAGCTAGTTACACCAGGATCCCCCCTTAAGCGACCAATAAAAAAGCAGCACCCAAATTCATCATGTTTTAACATTCCCGTGCCCTGCCAACCATGAATTCCAATGTTCGTTTCATAAATTACACCACTAACTCTCATTTCTCAGCAAGCCGATCGTAAACTTCGGAAGCAAAGCTCAAAACAAAGTAATAAAGTCAAGCGAGCCGATATTCTCCTGCACACATCCTGCGAATTGGTATCTATCCGTCTGGCACCGAAGCGGCTGTTATCAAACCCGCATTCTATTGGCCCCGAAACACGGCGCGATATGCATTACTCAAGAAACAATGGAAAGAAACGTAGTATCAGCCCGGCGATTGTTTTATCTCGAATAAATCATGCCTATCCTTCGTCTCCGTTGGGTTCGCCTATTTACCAAATTAATCGCAGCATCGAATCACGTAACCGCGCGAGTCAACGTCGTTATCTCGGCGCAAGGATCCGAAAGAGTACCTGTCCGCCTCGGCGAGGCGGAAAACCCTGAAGGCGGGCCGAAAACCGCGCAACATTGGAGAACGCGAATATATCGATGAATCCGGGCAGCCTTGAGTCGTTCCTGCGACGCGTTCCCAGTCAATTCGAATAAAAAGTACGCGGTGCCGGCTTGTCAGACGCAGTAACCGCCGATGCGTTTCCGCGTCGAGGATCTCGCGTTCGTTGTTCACCAGGAGGCTGCGAGGGCATGGCACGCTACGCCGAGGACGTCTACTATGACTTCGCGATCAAGCTCACCCACGACGCCGCTCAAGTAAGCAACTATTTATCCGGTTTCACGTAGGATAATCCCAGACGGTCACAGTGTTTATCAGGTGGGTGCAAAAGTTCGTTCGCTCCACTGTTAGCCGATGTTACTTCTACAGAAATGTTCTCTCACACCACACCTACTTGTACTTTTACCAGATGTGGCAAAAGTTCATAGATAGCCGAGGGAACTACTTCGATTAAACAACTTGCAATATATTTCTACTTTTAAGACTTTGCGCTGACCGAATATTTTGCAGAACAGTGGGTATTCGTGTTGGGAAGATTTAGGTAGAAAATGATGTTGCGTTGATTTAATGGGATCTATCCAGGGCCGGCGCGAGGATGGTTGGCGCCCTTATGCCAGATAATTTTTCGCGCTCCTAAATTTTTGCAACTTCTTTCTATTTAATATTTATCTATACGGGGCGCAATAAAAAAAAAGAATTACATTTACATTTTGTTTATGTGGGAGTTGGATTCTTTTATTATTAAGCGTGACACTACTATAGTTGTTTAGTGCCCCCTTCCTGCTGGCGCCCTTATGCGACACATAACTCGCACAATGTTCCGCCAGCCCAGGATTTATCTGTTGACGACTTTGTAATACATTGATGTAATGTTAAAAGTGGATCCGGCAGTGAAAGGAAAATAAACATTCGCTTCTTTTATCCGCCCCTTTATTTAGATATTGACAAATGAAGTGTATGTATACGAAGAAATTCATAGGAAAGGTACTTTAGTTTATTCGAACGGATGGATGGCTTTTAGCTGAATGTATTTTTTATGTTGAAAAATGGAGTAGATATGTTTTCGATCGTGTTTCGTTATATTAAATAATGTGTAGCAGGTAATCTGACTTATCGACTTCCACTAGTAGTATGCAAATAGATGACCAAGTAGGTGTAACGCCACTGATGGAAAGTTTATGAAATTTTCCGATAGAAGATGTGTGTGTCTCACTTTCTTGCTAGAGAAATACCATGAAAACCTAATTAGCGATGATTTATACAACCGTTTACATGCGCGTATTTTTCAGCAGCATGTCTTCCATTCCCTACTTTCGAACAATATTCTAGGCGGATAAATAAATAATTCAAACAGTCGGATCTAATAATATCTCGCCTGACTTTTACAACGAAGCAAGTATTTACGTAGAGATTAACAGCTCCTCGATCGCAAATATATTAATATGATAAGTGGACGTTTGTTGCATCTGTCAGAACAATTATAGAGAATTATCTACTCCAATGATTGCGTTTCTCAATGAAGTCTCGGACACCCTAGTAATTATATACAAAAGGGTGGTAGTCAACGATTTTGATAATCCTGAAACATGCCGTCAAGGTTAATACTGTGAACAACTGCGTTTTATAATACACGTTACCGTCACCCGCCTTTTGTTTTCGAGACAAAGTTGATTTGGGTTAGACGACCCTAGTAGCGCAAAATATTGAATGCACATACATCCAATATTAAAAAGAGGTTCAATCTCTTTTCGATATTTAAACATACATACAATATTTATTCTAGATTAAGAAGCAAATATATTTTCCAAATATGCTGGAAATATTCATTTTATATTATGAAAAAAATATTCTTTTTTCAAATATAAAGTAAATATTTATTTACTGTTTGAAACAAAACATTTTTTCCGAATGTTCGGGAAATATTCATTTTATATTATGAAAAAACATTCCTTTTCAAATATAAAGTAAATATTTATTGAATGGTAGAAAGAAAACATTTTCTTCCGAATGTTACATATTTTCTAAACCTTTATTTCACATTTTCAATATGTGTATATAATATTTGGAATCGACATTTTTTCATATTAAAAAGTGTGGCTAAAAAAATATTTTTTTGATATTTGGAAAAGATATTTAACCAATATTTTGTGCTACTAGGGGATTTAGCGGCCCCCCAACTTTTGGGAGATTTGCACATTTCTTTACCTTAAATCTCCCAAAAGTTGCGGGGTCGCTAAAGCATCTATACCGATCACAGTTTTTTCTGAATATCTTGGAAAGAAAAGCCAAGCGGCGACGGTAACATATAAGTATAGAACAATTGAACATATTGTTCAGAATCATGCCCCCGAAACCATATTTCAAGGTCATCGAAATCGGTGAAGACGGCCCTTTTGTAAATAATTACCGACCTTTCGACAGCTACTCCTGACACGCGTAAAGAATTTCTAGCATTGTCAAAAACCGAGACAGAATTATTTCGGAAACATAGTTGACTGGTGATAATTACGTCAATGGTAGGAAATAGTACGTTCCAGTTACCGCGTACACAGAATGTGAGCAACAAGAAAAGCGGAACTCATTGACGACATAGGGAAATACTATGAATCGGAGTGGCACAGTCATCGTTCGCGTTACCTGTCACACAGGTTTCCCCAGCTTTACGCTTGGAACTCTAATACTTTTCAAACTGTAAACGCGTGAAGTACTCCTGGACTCCCCGAGGCTTCCCCGGATTAACCGGTTTTAAAAATATGTACAAGTGGAGACACATTTACCTCCAAGGAATAACTGAAATTGCAAAACAAACTTGCCGCGATTTACTCGTCGATTTTGTCCCCCGAAAAAAGCATTCACTTCAACGGCTAGTAGCGTCAGGGATAATCGCATAGAGGCCTCGTAGCGCAGTACGCTGTCGATAGATTTTAATACACTCCTCCCTGATCAAATATTTAACTCGCATGGAAGCCCCGATTTACACACGATTCTCTACTAAAGATCCTCAAGGCGGCGATCAACGGTCTCAAGAAAGTTGACGAGAAACTAGGCAACTGGGACCTAGTGACGGAGTATGATCGTAAGATAGAGGACGTCATCATCGGCACGCTAAAGGCCAAGTTTCCAAATCACAGGTAAATATTTCAGCCGCTGAAATCATTTTCGTTTCAAGTGGAACGAACCGCCTAGTCAACAAGAAGCAGCCACTGTCTTGACAACCAAAAGATTTCTCAGAAGAAAAAAGAAAAAAAGGAATAATGTACATCTGTGGCAGATTTATAGCTGAAGAATCGACTGGGAAGGAACTTCCAGAGTTAACGAACGATCCCACGTGGATCATAGATCCTATTGATGGTACCACGAATTTCATTCATGGTTTCCCGCACACTTGCGTGGTGATCGGTCTGGCGATTAAGAAGGAAATGGTGATCGGTATAGTTTATAATCCTGTTCTCGAGCAACTGTTCACCGCAAGGAAGGGACGTGGCGCGTTTTTGAACGGGAAGCCCATTAAGGTGTCTGAAGTTCAAGGTAAGACAGGATGGACGAGGTTACTGACCATTTGGCGATGTAGTTTGACGACTTGGGAGGGGAAAAAAAAAAAAAGAAAATTGAAGAAACTTGAATGGCAAATGACTGAGAAAGGTTTCCTACGTCCTTGCAGACCTGTCGAAAGCTCTAGTCTGCATGGAAGCTGGTTTCATGAAAGTGGAACATTTGAGGGAGAAGACGGTCGAGAGATTGAGAGCAGTTGTTCAAGAAGCACAGGGGTAAGCTGCCTGCAACCCTAATTCTTTCTATAATTACGTCTTTCTCCTTTAAACTGCGTGGTTGCTTTTTCATTTCCCTGCTTCATGATAAAACGAATATTCACATTTACCAAAACCATTTCTCGTTCCCACCTACTTTTGATTACTGAAACTATATTTTGCAATCCTACTCGTCTGGGCTAAAATACGAGTTTTGTGAGAGATTCCTAAAATACATATTATCCATTTCGATTTATTTTCTCCCCACGAAGCATCCGTACACTTGGCGTGGCAGCGTTAACTTTGTGCTACGTTGCATTGGGAATCGTGGAAGCCTATTACATCGAAGGGCCAGGAATTTCAACGTGGGACATTGCCGCGGCGTCATTAATCATTACAGAAGCTGGCGGTGTCGTCGTCGACCGCGAAACAGGTGAATCATTACAGTAAATAATTCCCCCCCCCCCCCGTGTCTTTAATCCCCCTCCAAAATTTCCGAACAACGTAGATATCGCATAACGTAAAATCTTTACGCCAATCCTGTTTAAATTGCAGGAGATAGGATCGACATCATGAAGCCACGTGCGGTTGGAGCGTGCAATGAAAAAGTTGCGCGGGAGATCGTCAGAATTATCTACGAGGCTGATCAAAGAGCGGACCAGAGAAATAAATGATTTATTCTTGCTGTACTGGTGACGAGGAGATTAAATAAAGTAATTAGTTCCTAGCAGAGAAATTTCCCTTTAACCTTCGTTAAATGAATCGCGATAATACTCGCGATATCGAGCTTTCATTTCACTACTGTTCGCTTTTCGTCCGATGAAGTTCCGATCAGATGCAGGCGAACAGATGTACCTAATAGAATATTTAAAAAACGATCAAGCTTGGACCTTGAAATTGTTGGGGTAACAAGACACATGTAGAGGCTTTTAAATGAATTTTGAATCCTTAATTCCAAAATCCGACGCTTTTTGCTTGATAAATAAGGAAAGCAATTATAAATTACAATCCTTAGCGGTGACCCTATCAAAATTCAATTTCACAAACAATGTATCAGAATTGACACAAATTTTCCGACACATCCGACAAAATCTTGATACGTGCAATCTTTCTAATGCCTTACCAAATCTACGACCTAGACTGCAAAACTACAGAAATTCTTTCATTCAACCCCCCCCCCCCCCCCCCCCCAGAGGATGCAGGGTCCATTTGGACTCGTCGTAAACTACTTATGCGGCACATTATCTATAAAATGTCACTGCTTTAAAAGAAACCAAATTTTAGACCGTATCTCCTTCTGAGAATTGTACGAACGAAGTTGCGCTATAATGGGTGAAAATGGGCGCGAAATCTGCTGCCCAAATATTAGAAAAAAATCTGATTCATTCTCTGTTGAGTGCTGTAAAGGAGGGATACCCCAGGATCTGTTCATAACCAAACCGTCATCGAGGATCTATGGAAATCAATATCAAAGTGGGGCGAAAAAATAAGAGAGGTAAGTCCCACTCGAGATTCTATCTGCGCGTTTGAAAAAAAAAAAGATACTATTGCGCCAGACAACTAGAATATTAGAAGCGATGATACGCGCCTTGGTTTAATCAGACATAACAGATTTTCGCCCCACCTATCTGTTTTCTGCCCCGCTCTTTTCTTTCTTCCATTCTGGTCGCTATATAGGCCAGCCAGTGCATCGTTGCAGTGTCAGTCAGTAGAGGCAAGAAAACTCGAATAGACGTGCGCGAGACGGCAACTTTTGGTCGATTTATTAAAAAAAACATACAAGTATAAACCTGGTGAAGAGGATGATCGAGTCACACGACATCGAGGAGTACTACAAAGTTGCTGAAGGACTGGTTTTGAACGCGGGAAAAGTACGAGTGCACATTTGGTATATAAAGGAAAGCTTGCAACATCCAACGAAATGTCGCACAGAGCCATCAAAGGAATTCTAAATACAAAAACTGTTTGCCTTTTCAAAGACGAGTGATCGGTCACTGCTTCCTTTGTGCTTTACTGAAATTAATTAAATCTCATACTGCGTGATTCAGCTTTCAAAACATCTTCAAGTTAAATTCCGGTGAAGCTGTTTCTGGGACAGAGATTAGTAATGAAGGACACAAAATGCCTGTCATATCCTTTTAAGCGAAATAAATGTCCTTTCTTGACTTTCAGATAATAGAAAATGCTATTAATTTAAACAAAAGTGTAAAGAGCAAAGGGATTGACTGGGACCTTGTCACAGAGTATGATCGCAAAATAGAGGATGATTTACACGAAAAATTATCGAAGATGTACCCGCGGCACAAGTATGTATATGAAAAGGGAAAGTAATTATAAAATTTAGGCAACCAATAAAAAAAATAAATTTTCAGATTTATTGGCGAGGAAACGACTGCTGAAAACAGATGTTTACCAAAGCTTACCGATGATCCCACATGGATCATTGACCCCATAGACGGGACAACAAATTTTGTTCACAGATTTCCACACACGTGCATCTCTTTAGCATTGCTCATAAATAAGAAAGTAGAAATTGGAATGGTGTACAATCCTCTGATGAGGCAATTTTTCTCTGCCAAAAGACAGAAGGGAGCCTTTTTAAACGGCCGTCCTATAAAGACATCAGACGTAACAGGTACGTAAATTTATTTGTTAAAACGACTAGTGCTCACATTGAATGAAATTTGATTGAAGTAGGCTTAAAAATGTATTTCCAAGGATGCAAAATTCGAATTATTGTCAGAACAAGAAATTCTTGTAATTATTTATCATGTGCGTAAAAGCGTGGAACTTTTTTCAGATCTATCTCAAACCCTGGTCGCGATGGAACCATGGATTGCCAAAGACTCAAATTATTTAGTCACCGTATATAGTAGAATGCATGCGTTAATTCAAGGAACCCATGGGTAGCGTACCTTTACTTTGAATCGCGTCTTCCATGTTAAAAACAACGTTGAAATAATTAGAAGATAATTATTTGAAGTAATTTTCCATTTTCAGGATAAGATCATTGGGCACTGCTGCCCTTACGCTGTGTTATGTCGCAATGGGTGCAATAGAAGGATACCATATTGAAAGTATAGATGCCTGGGATGTTGCCGCTGGGAAATTGATAATAGAAGAAGCAGGAGGAATCGTACTAGATACATCTGGTACATATTGCTTAAAAATTCTCACTTTAATACTTTAATACGCCAAAGATCGTGTCTCTCGTAAATTGACTATAATTCCGACCATTAAACCTATGTATTTTCAGGTGGGGAATTAGATTTGATAACGCCAAGAGTTATAGCAGCCTGCAATCATCAGATTGCTGTTCAGCTAGTTGACCTTTTTAAAAGTGCTGACTTGAAAGCTATCGATAGAAATTTGAGATGAATCCTCCCAAATTGCGCATCATGGTGAAAATATTCAGAGTTACGGTGTGAGATTAAAAAGCCTATACAGAAGCGTTTTTTTCATATACAATGTAAAAAACATATTTTATATATTGTGTATTGTAATAAAAATAGTTTTAAACTTTAGTAAAAGTGACCATACAACTTCATGTTTAATAGAAACTATATTCTAATTCTGTAAATATCAGTTTATTGTCCATATTTATGTATTGAGAGAATGAACTACAGAATCTACTACATTTAACAACAATGCCGTTAAGTAGTAACGTATGAAAATACCACGTGTCAAAATTTGCGAAGCAAGTATAATTCTCCTATTATTAAAAGCTCTTTTTATAAATTGCTCTTAATCGGTCTTCACTATTTTTAATCGAGTACTGACTTAATGTAAATTTTCAAATTCTTTGGATGCGAGCAAAAGGAACATTTAATATATTTTACTAACCTGTGGACCCATGTTCGGTTGCATTTGCTGTGGATGCGATGGATAGTTCTGCTGTTGCGGTGGAGGTTGTTGAGGTGGCTGAGACATAGGTGGACCACCAGATGGAATTGGCGGACCACCTTGATATGCTTGCGTCGGACTATGAGGGTGGTGCTGCGGTGGCCCCATTGGGCTGCCTTGTGGATTAGACGGTGATGGTGCCTGCTGAGGGGGCCCCATAGGGCTTGGAGCTTGTGGCGGAGGCATAGGAGACGACTGTGGCGAAGGACTTGCCATCTTCCTACGCTTGACCTCCTATGTAAAAAAGACAAACTGCCTCCTGAAATAAATTAACGATTGGAAACCTGTTGTATTTAATTCAGAGTCATTTATTTTTCGTTTATTTCGATTTAACGAGCCCATACACGTTGAGATCGGTATCGATACTTGTTGCAAGTGTCAGTAGGGATGAATCGATACAAGTAAAGTATCGATACTTTCGTATCGATACCAAGTAATTTTAGTATGGATACCTAGGGTTGCAAAACCAAGTAGGTATCGATTAACAGTACTCGTATCGAATGGGCAAGTATCGGTATTCTACATGAAAGATGATAGCAGACATAGATACGCTTGGCCCAAAAATACCGTTCCAACTACTCCAGATGCACGATACAGAGCATGATGTATGATGTGTCCTTAAAATATATTCAATAATGAAACACATATATCGATAACGGTTTCAATTCTCGATATCAAGTACTTGTAGCAGCACTGTTTTCGGTTGCGATACCTTCTTGGTAGCAGAAAAAAGGAAGGATTATCCAACTTGATTTTTTGTATAGCAGAGATGACGGAATTCCATGTGACAACCCTATCTAGTATGATGACCTGTATCGATATAACTGTGGTTGTAAGGAGAAACGACCCATGTTCACATGTTCTTATTAGCAATGTTTCCTTGCTTTCTTCTTACGATATAAACGTATATATTTCCTTCACTTTGCACAATATTCAATATTCGTATAATTAACGTAAATGATAATGAACAAAATAGTAATAATTTACACACACTTTAGGCAGAACGACACAAGCCCACTGGACTTGCCTTGTTCTGCTTAATGGCGTTAAGAAGAAAAGAAAAGAAATGATTACTTTTCCCTCTTTTACTTTCTTTTTTTGGCTTCTTTCGTTTTCTTCTGCGCTTAGTGTTGTTTTTTTGTAAAATGCAAGTTACACATTTGTGTATCACTGGTATTTCATAGTGTGCTGTTTCTAGTAAAATAAAAATATGAAATATAATTTTGCTCATTTTATTTTACACAAAATACGTTATAGTATATGCAGATAAATAAAAATAGAAAATAAAAAGTGATCACAAAGGAAAGATACGTCGTATTCTCCAAATTTTGTGGACTTATGTTGTTTTGCCAAATGCGTATTAATTGAATATTGGACTTCGGTTAAATTGCATTATTTTTTCAATGTATAGATCTCGTTTTCATGCATTTTTTTCTGATAAAAACATACACCCAATATTCTACAGTTGAATTAATCCATAAACTCAAATCTTTTGAAATTGTGACATGGGTCGTTTTTCCTTACAACCACAGATAAATCTGAACGTGTATGGGTCCCTTTAAAATTGAATGAAAAACTTGATGTTTCTATGCCTATGTACATTTTTATATTCATGATTTTCTACTGCTGCAAGCTATTTCGTAATATTCTACCACATTCGAGGACTACAATCCTTAAAAGCTAACAAGGGAATATCCCAAACCTGAAAATTCAAAAATTCTGAAACTTTGTAAATATGTAGGGAATTTCCTCCTGATTACACCTCAATTTTTGTTTGTTGCCCAAATTCACCCTAAGGGGGTGTAATTGACCCTTGAAAATTCGGCTATGTTCCGATTTTGTGTTATAACTCGCGAAATATAAGAGATAGAGAAAAAGTTTCAAGACAAAAGTTACTTCTTTTAATTAGATCTATCATTTAGTAAAAAGATTATTTTACAGTTCACGAGTTATAACACAAAATCGGGAAATAACCGAATTTTCAAGGGTCAATTACACCCCCTTAGGGTGAATTTGGGTAACAAACAAAAATTGAGTTGATTCGGCATTCGCTTCATTAACTAACCTCAATTACTAATAACAGAAATCAAGTCGCAACCAGTATCAAAAATATATATAGTAAACAATACGTGTGTGGAAAAGAATTATCGCGTTACACGAAGTATACAAACTTTGCCTACATGCAAATAAGAATTCACGGAATGCATATGTTATAAAGCGTCGACAGTATATGTTTTAGACAACATACACTACTCGGCGTTCATTAAAAAATAGCCCATTCCAACGGGAAATCTGACAACTCATGCTGGGTTTGTAATAGGATACGAAGGTACACAGGACATCATGGAAGTTTCGATTCATACTCAGGGATGACGCTTTGGTACATACCGTTTTAAAATTCACTCTGCTTTGGAAGGATAATCCCTATCGGCCATTTGTCCGTATAAGAATTAATCAAAAGCTACACCAAATTCGACAACACCGCGACACACGCCACCGGCCATTTTCCTTCTGTCCCTACCCGTGTAATGCGTTAAATATGGCCGTCACGTCGAAGCCATGTCCTACGCCACTGTTGGTCATTTACGCTCTGGAGTTTATGCTTCCCCCACCAGGCTTGGTTGCTCTGACATGAACGCAAAATAATTAAGACCGTGTTGTCTTGGCGTGTTACGTATTTCCGCGGGGAGATTCCGACAAAGAGTAGGTATAATAAGAGGCGTCACTCCGGGCGGAACCTTTGAAGTCCTTGCTTGACTTTGGCATTTAAATTGGTTGTCTATTCGAGCGGGATATTCAAATCGACTAAATCTACCTTACCGCAGTTGGCTGATTATTGTCAAAGTTTACCGATCATTGCCGAATGGGGTCCAATGGACATTTAAATTGGTTGTCTAGTGATTTCCCTAGGTTTTTTATGTCCTTGTCGAGTGACGCCTCTTATTATATCTCCTCTTTGGTGTATATGTATACACATGTGAGTCGCACGTATATGCACTAAATTGTCACAGAGTGCTGAAGATTACTGAAGATTTTATTTAACATTTGTTTTATGCGTATTGAAGACGACGAACAGTTGTTTTATGTTAAAGTTAAAACGCTTTTCTTTGATACTATTTGATATACAGGTTCGTTAATAGCTTACGTAAATGTTTACAATGAAATGTAATAATATCATACTTTGTTGACGTACCCACCTAGTAATAAGTTAATTCGCTCTTTCATTATGATTAGGAAAACATAAGCTCTGTAAAAGTGTTTTACTTGAGGTTTTATCATTTTCTAGCGAAATGTCGCGCGCGTAATACAAGAAATACTATTATATTTGATAGAAGTATTAATTAACCTTTCTCCCGGTTAAGCCGGTAATTTTACGTTGTTTCATTTTTATTAATTGCTTTCACATGCAAGTACAGTTAGAAAATTATTATTTGCAACATAAGTTCTAATGTTATAAAAGTTATTATCGTTTATCATTGTTAAATATGTTTTTATATTTTATTATCATTCTAGGCAGGCCTTGGGTATAAATTAAAGAAAGGACACACTGTACAATATATAAACACTATTGTACAAATTGAACGTTTATTTTGTACAGAAATGGACAGTTCTCGCTATTATAAGAATCCCGTTGAAGATTATCCTAATCCTACTTCCAATTTAATTATTAATGTCAACACAAAAGAGGTAATTATATGTATTATTGTATTTGTTACAACTTTTGATATGGGAGGCTGAGAAATTTTGATAATTTGAGTTAATAACAATTTTTAAGTTCAAAGGCTCCATCTGTTTACTTTCATAGTGAATTAAGTTATAACTTCATTCTTAAGTGAGAAATAAAAACATTTCTCTTTAGCACTCAACTATCAAGAGCAGAGCGTTTCAAAACGTACTGGTGTAACTCACTCGCGCGGTGTCCCACGCAAAGTCATGTTTTGTTTTTTGTGTTATAAAAAACTCTACGTATATATCACAGTTGTGGGAACACATCCAAACTACCATTATAAATATGTATATACTTAAAAAGAAGCTTCATACAATCTAGGAAGTAATTATACACTATTATGTTTATAAGCATTTAATTTATGGACTTAATGAATACTGTTTTATGAAAATAACCGAGGACCGAAAAATGAGAAATACGTGTTTTTCTATAGCAGCCTGTTTTCATATTTAGGGGGTGAAACCAACCCCCAAAGGTATAAGATTTTCAGGTGTTCATCTCCAATTGAAAAATAAGAAACACGAGTTTTTTATAGCGGTCTGTTTTCATATTTAGGGGGTGAAACCACCCTCCAAAGTTCATACAGGGTACAAAAATTATGTTGAGTAAAACTTTATATAAATTTAAATTGCGCCATAACTTGCTGTATGGACGATGTTCTTGTCGTCAGTCACCGTTATTAGGGGGTAACTATGAGAGGTGGTTTCACCCCTTGAACATGCAAATGGGCCAAAATGGAAAGACATGCATTTCCTATTTTTTCGGCCCTCTGAAACATATCCCATAACCAAAGCAATCGGAGATGGACACCTGAAAATCTTATAACTTTGGGGGTTGGTTTCACCCTCTAAATATAAAAACAGGCCGCTATAAAAAAAACACGTATATCTTATTTTTCGGTGCTCTAAAATATATCCAAAATTCAAAGCAATCGGAAGCGGACACCTGGAAACCTCTCCTTGTAAGTAGTTAAAATGATATGTACTCTCTTGTATAATATGTTCCCCCTTTCATCATTTTGTCAAATGACGAAAAATCATTGGAGGTCCTAATACCCTCAATAGGAGGGTTGACCAAAGCTTTTGAATAAAATTATACAAAGGAGATCTACAATGAACCACGCGCAGTAAATATTTAAAAAAAAAAGAGATATATTACACCTATTGAATATATCCCAGGTATTAGGACCTCCAATGAAATAGAAGATCACCGTTCATTTTGACAAAATGAGGAAGGGGGGGAACGTATTATAGTACATATCATTTTAACCACTTAGTAATGTTATTTTCGTAAAACTGTATTCATTAAGTCCATAAATTAAATGCTTACAAACATAATAGTGTATAATTCCTTCCTAGATTGTATGAAACTTCTTTTTAAGTATATACATATTTATAATGGTAGTTTAGATTTGTTCTCACAACTGCAACACATACGTAGAGCTTTTTATAACAGAAAACGCAAAACATTATTTTACGCGGAACACCACGCGTGTGAGTTATACCACTATGAATCTCGGCCCCCCATATGTAAAACTGAGAATTTTTGTGCCCATCAGATTAATGAGAATTATAAAGGTACCCTACACACGAGTACAAAGAAATTATTAAATCGATTGGAGGAAATGAAAAGTCGTTGGGCATACCATGATGACTACTCTGTGTATACAGGACCAGCTGGGATTGCATACACGTTCTATAAATATGGAAAGTGTTTTAATGAACCAGCTTATATTGACGTAGGTACCTTGAAATTCTTTGATATCAAGACAGCAGTATTTATCGAACATTTATGTATATTTTTCCGCGCAGAAAGCAACAGAGCTATTAAGAATGTGCGTAAATAAATTCAGAGGTAAAAGAGAAATTACATTCTTGACTGGCATCGCGGGTCCATTAGCTCTTGGCTCAGTTGTGCTTCATTCACAAGGCAATCGAGATGAAGCGAACAATTTAATTTCTAAGTACATACATTTTGTCAGTACTTGGTAACGGTCATCTACGAGTACTGATATACATATACGTTCTGTCACAGACTGAAGTCATTATCGTCTTACGTTTTGAAGGAAAACAGTGAGTTGCCCGATGAATTGCTTTATGGAAGGGCTGGCTACCTGTTCTCCCTTTTGTTCTTAAATTCCAATATATCTCCACCACCTATAGAGGACAAGCTTATAAAACAGGTATCAAAGTACAACGAATTAGAATATCAATTTTTGGTGATACCACTTCGTTATAGAATTAACCATGTGGTAATTATAGAAATATTATATCAGGTCGTTGCGCTTATAATTAAATCTGGACACATGTATTCTGCATCAAGGAAGTACAAAACACCTTTAATGTATGCTTGGCATGATACAGAATACATCGGCGGCGCGCATGGAGTGGCCGGAATACTTTATTTATTATTACAAGTATGTTAGCCGTATCGACTTAAACTTTATTTAAAAAAATTCCATGCCCGGAAATAACGATATAAAATATTTTCATGCATAAATCTGCTCGTGTTGTAGGCACGGAAATACTTAACGCAATCTCAATTAGAGAAAGATATAAAACCAGCGCTGGATTTTCTTCAGGACTTACGATATCCTTCTGGGAACTTTCCATCGTCGATTGGAAGCCATACTGATAAATTAGTACATTGGTGCCATGGAGCACCTGCGATGCCCATGCTGTTCTGTTTAGCGTATGAGGTTGTTGCTCCTGTAATCATACTATCATGAATAGCATTTAGTGTCTATGTATAAGTAATTATATACTTTAATAGATATATCAAGATGATCGGTATCTGAAGACTGCTCTACAATGTGGAGAAGTGGTGTGGTCAAGAGGACTGCTGAAAAAAGGATATGGAATCTGTCATGGAGTAGCTGGAAATGCTTATACATTCTTGTCCCTTTTTCAACAGACGAAAGTTAGATTAGATTCACAATAACTGCGTAATAAGATTGTCATACATTCTAAACAAATACTGACATCTTTTTTCAGGATGTGAAACACTTATATAGAGCTTGTAAGTTCGCAGACTGGTGCATGGATTTTGGAACGCATCAAAACAGAATTCCTGATAGACCATTTTCATTATTCGAAGGTAAGTAGTACACCACAGGCTATTGCAGTCTATATATTTTCTATCAATACTTTCTATTACATTAATGAGTTGTGCATGCATTATTTATGATTCTTTTAGGTGTCGCTGGTGCCATTTATTTCTTGATTGACATGCAAAATCCACTTTCAGCAAAATTCCCAGCATACACAGTGTAATGTATGGATACTTGAATTATTATTAACTATTTTTCACGAATTTTAATCCAACCATCACAAATAAATTCCTTTTTCACCGTATTTATGTATGCATTACTATTACAAATTTTAAGCATGTAATTGAATGTATACTTTATTGGAAAACAATAAACTATAAATTCATAAATTAAATTTTGTTACAGAAGAAAGAATACATTTTGATGTATGTTTCTTGTACCAGTAATCAGATGTACTTTGACAATGGTAGATAAGATACTTATTATTTAAACCAGGCCCGGCCAGCTCGTGGCTCCAGGAGCCGCCCATTCCTCAGTGGTCTGGAGCAGGCCATCCCAAGTAGGAGAAAACCGCTCCTGAAACACATGTTTCGTTTCTCCCTCCAATGCTGCGCCTTCAGCTAAGGTGGGACGATTCCTACTACCCTTTCTCCGAAGAGGCAGTAACGCCGCTAGGAAGAATGTTGGGGCGCTTTAGGGTGAAAGTACCAAATGTGTCAAGTTTTTATAGGAAATTTTATAATGACTTAAAAATAGTAGGGAAAATTGATCATTTTGAACATGCTAGTTTAAATTTTAATATTATCTACTATTTTTAAGTCATTATGAAATTTCCTATAAGTTTCCTACAAATTTCCTAAAGCGCTCCAATATGCTTCCTAGCGGCATTACTGTCTGCTCGGAGAGAGGGTAGTAGGAATCGTCCCACCTTAGTTGAAGGCACAGCATTGGAGGGAGAACCGAAACATGTGTTTCAGGAGTGGTTTTCCCCTACTTGGGAAGGCCTGGTCTGGAGGGTGGCGAAAATTCAATTTTCCAACTTCAACTTTACAATGCTATTTTTTTTGTACGAATTGACAACTCTCCAGAGCTTCTAAATCCGCATACCTTTCCCTTTTCAGATGATTCTTTGATTAGATATAATATTACGGAGACAAAATTATGAAATTTTATGTGAATCTAATTGTTTTAATTACTCATTATAGAACATCAAAATACGTGTTTGTATCATACAGTTATATGGGTAAGGAAGTATATTTCAGTTATTTATATGTGTCATAGGCATTGTTTAGTCCATGTGCAAATAGTGCAATGTTTATATCAATTTAAACTTTGAGAAGGCTTATAAAAAAATGATTAAGCGTGATTAACGTCGGACTTATTGAGCAAAGCAAGAGCATGTAAATTTGAAGTTGCAGTCTCATGCAGTTTTCAATTTTATGCAGACTTTTAGAAATGACGCTCGAGGTATTGGAGCGTCCCGGACGCGTGTATTTTTAATATTTTATTTTTTTTTTTAAGTCAAAGATAATGTTAGAACTGATTCCTTTCTGGCTCTTCTCTAGTATAGGTATAATTTTTAATTTTGGCTATAAAATACCGCTTTGCAGACCACAATACGCGTCATAGTGAATCTGCTATTTTGAATTTTTGGTGCCAAATTCGTTATCAGCGTTCTTAAAAACCCTTAATCACCAAGTTTCAGAATTTTGGCCGCTAAAAGTAGGTATCCCCAGACCACTGTGCTTTCGGAAGCTCGGAATCATTGATGTCCAGATTTGTGGATTTCCGTCCACGAGCTTTTACCTTCTCTCCACGACCGATCGTATTCGCCTCCTGGCTTGTACCGCACTAGACAAGCCTTACCCCTACCTTTTGTCCGTGTGCCGTATACGCTGTCTGGTCGACTGCTCTCCGCCGAGAATTCATTTAATCGAAACCGAACCCGAACCTAAGCGCTTGAGTCGCAAACATAAATTCCGGGGATCAAATCCCAGTGCGAAGGTTTTACTTTTCTTTAATTATTCTCCAATTTCACTTTCTGACATCTCACAATCAGCAAAATAAAATCTTGAAAACTATTAATTTACAAAGCATTTTCAAAGCTTGATACCGAAAACCGCTGAAGCTGGCTAATGTACGATTCTAAACTTCTGCCTTTTTTTATACATAAATAGAAATAATTCCTTGAAATACTACTTACAAAATGAACTCCTTTCAACCATGAACTGTTAAAAAAATCAGGGTTCACCGTTCCAGGTAAGCGAGCTGCCCGATCCGCTATTACGGCCGGCTTACCACTCACACCCCAGATTACTATAATCAAGCAACAAAATCAGGTTTTGAAAATGCTTTATATTAATAATTGTCAAGCTTTTATTCCACTGAGAAGTCAGAAAGGGAAATTGGTAAATAATTAAAAAAATAAATAAATAAAACCTCCGCGCCAGGATTTGAACCCCGGATTTTCTGTTTGCGACACCAGCGCTTGAGTTTCGGACCGAAAATTTTTAATCAAATTGACGCTATAAAATGGGTTAAAAAAGCAAGAGGGGTATTTTTCTTTACCGTCATCCCAAAGTCCCCCCCCCCCCCCCCCGGGAAAAAGTCTTCGGATGCCCCTGCTCGACGGTTGAGTCCGCTACACGCACCCATTGATGTTTATGGAACCGTTCACACGAAGATACTCGAAAAAACAATGAAAATCGGTACCCATCATCTTAGATAAGTCCACCATATGCGTATCGCATACATGTCACCGTCTCAGCGAACAACAATGTAACTTTGTATAACGAGTAACATATCGAGTTATCATTAAACCAAATCCTGTTATTGACAATGAAAAGTGAATATAGTAATAATTTCTCGAGAAATAAAACGCGAGAGGCATGTTTACAAGCGATCCCATTTACTTCTATTCGACTGTTTTATGCTTTTGAAATATGCCAGTCTTTTACGTTCCTTAATCGTATTACGCCAAGTATCCCTCTCCACAATTCTCCCAACGAGACAGAATTACGTGAGATGATAAACGAAAACAGCTGGCTTATCATTCGACGTATAGTCCCTTGATATGTACTGAAACAGACCGGATATTTCGCAGTCGCAAATTATGTTGGTCGAGAAAATAGGTTATGCAGCGATCATATACTGGGGATACAAATTCTCTCGAAGTGTGATATACAAAATCTACAAGAACTTTTTCTCTGCACCGGCCGTGGATTTATGTTCAATGGGTAAATGGGCAGTTGTCACCGGATGCTGCCATGGCGTAGGAAGAGCGTACGCGGAGGCACTCGCAAGAATAGGGCTGAACGTGATACTAGTGAGCCCAGACGCGGAGAATTTAAAAACGATCGCGAGTAACATCGAAATGATGTACAACGTGAAAACGAAAGTGATTGAGCTAGATCTCTCTGAAGGCTTGGAAACCTATAACGTAATCGAGAAAGAAATGTTCGGTCTGGAGATCGGCGTACTGATCAACAACCTAGGCATGTCTTATCCGCATCCAGAATATTTCCTCGATCTTCCACATAAAGAGAAGATCTATATGAGCATTGTGCACTGTAATGTTGTTGTTGTTACAAACATGTGCCGTATCCTGCTACCACAAATGGTCGTCAGAGGGAAAGGAGTGATCGTGAACGTCGCCTCGATAGTGGCCGTGTTACCGAGCCCCCTTTTAACCGTGTTCGCTGCTACGAAAGCATACATCATGAAATTTACCAGAGACCTTCAGAGCGAGTACGCGAAACACGGTATAATCGTGCAATGCTTGTTACCGGGCACGGTTACCAATCACACGACTGATTCACCGAGGCCGGGTTTAATGGTTCCGACACCGGATAAATACGTCCAGAGTGCTATTAAAACCATAGGCAAGGAAAACGTGACGACAGGTTTCCTCGAGCATTCGATTCTCATCTGGATAATTAAATTAATCTACCGGATATCGCCCAATTCCGTCATCGTTTGGATGACCAATATTATGGAAGGGAATCGGAACAACGCGCTACGTCGATACATCGGATGATTTTGTATAAATATTTAAATATATTACACTTAATTTAAAAAAAAGTTCGTCAATTCTTTAGTTGCGTCACTTTTGCAACTGGATTTCTTCACTATATGGTAAGAAGTATTTCGAGTTTAAAATGAAACTCATTTGTTATATTTGTTATTAATTTGTTTCAATTTTATGCGGTTATTCTGAAATTTAAAATACCCGCATGCGCAATGAAAAAGCGTGTCAATATGAAGGGTAAAGAAGAAAAACCGGGAATGTCCATTTTTCTTGATTTTGCGACTTATAGCATATTATGTTGGTGGTAACTGGGATCACAGAACTGTCGAATCAAAAAGGTTTATAACGTTCAAATACCCCCGTAAGATAACGTTAAACATTTGGTATATTAGTTACAAACAGGAAATGTCCATTCTGCACTGGAACAAAATACGTAACGGAATGTTTCCCTTTGCCTTAGCATAAGCTTCTGTTGTCAAGGTAAAACAAGAGAATATTTAAGAAGGAAATTATATAAGGAAATTAAATTCATTGAACCTTGTTTCTTTATTGATGGATTAAAGTATTAAAACCTATTTTCCTCGATAACGTTGGCGCTCAAATTTGTTAAGACGGCTCTGGGCTCGGCTAGGCTCGGTGAATCTGTTTGGCGAGCGCGAAGTGACAAGCCGGCAAAGAAGCTTGGCTCGGCATGGGCTGCCGTTCATTGTCGGCTGGACGACTTACGCTTGCCAAACAGACCCACCGAGCCTGGCGGAGTATCACCCCGAGTCTCCACCAAGGCGAACACGAACAAAAACATTGAATGAACAAAACTCAGCGTATGAATCGTATGTGAATGTTTTGTTCCGTTTGCGGCGGTTTGGACATGACAAGAATTCTGTTAACAGAGGAAAACGTTCGCGAACAAGGTTTTTGTTCGTGTTCGCCTTGGTGGAGACCCGGGGTCAGAACATTTGAGTTTACCTTTAGTCGGCCATGTTTCCCTACATCTGGCAAACCCTGTCCTGCATCTTGACTTTTTTTATTTTTTCGGTAATTACATAAAAGAGGCCACACCTCGCTGATTTTAAAGACCTTGAAATATGTTGTCGAGGGCACGATTTTGAACAACTTTTTCCTATACATGTTATCGACGCTCGACCTTCGTTTCCGAGATACACGCATAAATAATTTCGACATTACATGTGCCTATCGTATATCTAAAATTTGGGATAGAGAGGTTAGAGATAAAATTGTGTTTTAGAATCAGGGCGGTATTCATAAACGTGTCTTAAGATTAAGCAAATGCTTAAGCATGCGGTATCCTCTACTAACCTAGTAGCATAGTAACGGATGCCGAATGCTTAAGCATTTGCTTAATCTCAAAACACGTTTATGAATACCGCCCATAGAATGAAACGGAACGGTTTTCTCTGCAATCTATGCGCATAATGCGTGAATCGGAACACAACGATAATAAAAGGCGTCACTCGACAAGGACAAAAATAACCTAGGGAAATCACTAGACAACCAATTTAAATGTCCATTCGACCCCATTCGGCAAGGATCGGTAAACTTCGGCAATAATCAGCCAACCGCGGTAAGGTAGATTTAGTCGATTTGAATATCCCGCTCAAATAGACAACCAATTTAAATGCCAAGGTCAAGTAAGGACTTCAAAGGTTCCGCCCGGAGTGACGCCTCTTATTATATCTCCTCTTTGACGTGGCTTAGATTTCAGCGCCATGGTGGTACGTTGGCAAACTATTGAAAGTAGGCTTGGATCCCACCAAACATTCCGAATAAGTATTTATTAATCGAAGAAGTAAGAATTTAGTGTTCAAAAAAATTTAAAAACATTCGTTTTTCACAAAATGTCTATATAAATACTGATAATCGTATGGACTTCGACAGATTTCGGCTTACTCGCAGTAGTTTAATTTTCTGCCACTAGTTGGCGTATCGAAATTCTTGGTTTCCCAATATCTCCTCTTTGCTTTACCTCTACAATTTTAGCCGAACGCACATGAGTTTCGCATAAACCAATCAAATTCGCGGATAGTGTATGACGTACTGCGCCTTCTGCGTATGTTGTTGCGCATCTATTACCGTGTAGTCCGTGACCGCGGATACATCCGAAAAGGAGGGTTGCGTCCTTCTTTTCGTTCAACACTTTGTTGAATGTAGACCGTTTGTTGTAATCCATTTTAATCCACGACGTAAAGTACGTTAAAACACTTGAAAAATGACTGAAACTCTTCAGCTAAGGGGTACCCTTCGGGGGCACAATGGATGGGTCACCCAAATCGCGACGAATCCGAAATATCCGGACATGATATTGTCTTCTTCACGTGGTAAGTAGTCATTTCTATTCACTAACATATAGTTATGATTTTCCATCAATTTATTGTTGCACGGACATATGTGCATATCAGGTATCGAAATATTAGCGATATTTCTTTTGCTTTTAATATTCAAGACCAGTACATATTGTTTACTAAAAGTTATATTGTAAACAATGCTCCATTTATAATACATATTCATCTGTTCCTTAAACATGCTGTTCACTAAAAGTTTCATGCAAAATATACTTTTCTTTCGATTATGTATAATGTACGCGTGTAAGGAAATATTCATTTTATGAATTCTGTTCGTAGACAAAACTCTAATAGTATGGAAGCTGACTCGTGACGAAGCCAACTATGGTATTCCTCAGAAACGCCTGTACGGCCACTCTCACTTTATTAGCGACGTAGTATTATCCTCCGACGGCAACTACGCTCTGTCCGGTTCTTGGGACAAAACTCTACGCCTTTGGGACTTGGCTGCAGGTCGTACCACGAGGAGATTCGAAGACCATACTAAGGTGTGACATTTTCCTTCAGATCTACCAGTCGTCGTTCCTCACGGGACAAACGGAAGCTTTTTTTTTCCAATTTTTTTTTTATTGAATGCCATGGGCAGAAGATAAACTACGTGAGTGATGGGAATTATATACTGAAGCTTTTTTTTATATATTTTTTTTTATCTTTAATAAATAGAAGAGGTGGGCATTAAGTCTTCGGTATTGTAAGTATTGATCGCATTTAGTACGTGTATTCGCGTTATCTGTGGCGAATGAGTTGAATAAACCAAGAAACTATGTGTTAACAGGACGTTTTAAGTGTTGCGTTCTCTGTGGACAATCGTCAAATAGTGTCCGGCTCTCGGGACAAGACAATTAAATTGTGGAACACTTTGGCGGAGTGCAAGTACACCATTCAAGACGACGGGCACTCGGACTGGGTCAGCTGCGTACGTTTCTCTCCGAATCATTCGAATCCTATTATTGTCTCCGCAGGTTGGGACAAATTGGTTAAGGTAAGTTATTTCGTACGTACTATTGATATTCTTTGTAATCATGTAAAATGATGTATAATTTTATTCAACACGATTCTCCATGTGTGTTTGCGGATATGGGACTGATTCGAAACACTTATAACTGTTCGCTAAAATTACCAGCTGCTTCTGCTTTTATCAGTGAAATGGTTTTTAGGTTTGGAATTTGACCAACTGCAGGCTAAAGATCAACCACAGTGGACACATTGGTTACCTTAACACAGTTACTGTATCCCCAGATGGTTCGCTTTGTGCTTCTGGTGGCAAAGTATGTATTCGAGGAGATTACTGTATCGTTCAGTATAATCGGACTTTTTAAACTAGCATTAAAGTGTTCTTGTCGAGTTTGAAATACATTCTCTTTGAAATTTATAGGACTGCAAGGCTATGTTATGGGATCTGAACGATGGAAAACATCTGCACACTCTGGATCACAATGACATCATTACAGCCCTGTGCTTCAGCCCCAATCGATACTGGCTTTGTGCCGCGTTTGGACCATGGATCAAGATATGGGACCTTGAAACCAAAGAGATGGTCGAAGAACTGAAACCAGAGGTTGTGTCTGCCACGAGTAAAGCGGAACCACCGCATTGTCTATCATTGGCATGGTCCACTGATGGCCAAACTCTGTTCGCTGGATACTCTGACAACACCATTCGTGTTTGGCAAGTCTCTGTATCTAGCCGTTAAAGACTTTGTATAAAAGTAAAATAATAAAAAAAAAATGAAAAAGGTACATTCAACAGTGAATGATTAATTCATTTATTTACATGGAACTTTTTTACACAATCACTAAATAAATAAATAAGACCTCTACTTCTCACTGGTTTCAGATGATTTAATTCTTTCCTCCAGTTTTTCAAATTCTTTCTTCGCTATCTTATCAGTTTCATCTTCCACTTGGATCACTCCAAGAACCTCTGGAATATAGAATTGCATCATATTTTGTACTCCGTTCCTTAAAGTGACTATGGAACTTGGGCAACTCGTACAAGAACCCTGCATTTTTAACTTTAATATACCCTCTTCGAAACCCTGCAAGTAATAAAGTCGAAAATTAAACATTCAGCTGGAAGGTTCATTTAAACTTTGTTGTTAATTGAACTAAAATGAACTAATTGTACACGAATACGTACCATGAATACGATATCACCACCATCTTCTTGTACCGTTGGTCGTATGCGAGTGTCTAATAGCTCCTTAATCATTTGTACGACTTCATCGTCGTCTTCGCTAATTTCTGTATACAAAAAATTATTAGATTCCTTTATGTTATCTATATAAATGCAGGGCATATCGGTACACAAAGTAGGATACAGTGGCGGACGAAAGAAAGTTTACAACTTTTATAAAATTAATCCAAACGAGTTGAGTTTTTTTGAGAAGCTACAAGGATTTAGTTTGCTAAGTGACGTGTTTCGTCGTTTTGAAAAAAATGCATTTAGTCGGAATAGCAAATAAAAAAGTAAATTTTATTTTTTAAACTTTTTTGTGAGCCTGTAATGAAAATTCAAAAAACCCGTTTGTAGATTGAAGTAAGCTGTATACATGCCTAAAATTTCATCAAAATCGGTTAACGCTGCTTTCAGCTACAAACGCTTAAAGATCGTAGAATAAGGTTTTCCCGGAATTTCGCGATTTTTGACCATATTCTGCGGTCTTCAAACATTTATAGCTCAGAGCAACGTTAATCGATTTTGATGAAATTTTAGGCGTGTATACAACTTATACTTCAACTTAAACAACTTACTTCAATTTACAAATGGGTTTTTTGAATTTGCACTACAGGCTCACAAAAAAAGAGTTTAAAAAATGACATTTACAATTTTTCTTTGCTATTCGAATTGCAATTTTTTCCAAAACGACAGAACACATCACTCAGCAAACTAATCCTTGTAGTTTCTAAAAAAAACTCGTATCTTTTGGACCAATTCTAAGAAAGTTATGCGATTTTAAAAGTTGTAAACTTTCTTTCGTCTGCTACTGTATATTAGAAAAATAGAGTTTTATATGAGAAGCATAGGAAATGTTGGCCAATAAATCCATTTTACAGTTATATCGCACTGTAGAATACTCTGTACAAATATGAAGAAAAGAATTTTACGTGTGTCTGCTGCTGGCTGGTTCTCGCTCAGTATAGGCATACCAGACGCAAAGAAATCCATGATCACAGCAAATATTTCAGGCTTCAATAATTTCCATTCTACGTCCTCGTCCAGTTTTGTTACTGTAATGAAGTCAGGCCCATAGAATACAGACTTAACGCCCTCGATTCTGAATAACATCTTTGCAAGTTGGGAACAGTATGCTTCCGTGGCATTAGGAAAATCTTTAGTCTGCCCTTGTTCGAGCACCTTGACTCCAGGTAGAAATTTCAAGCTATTAGGATTCGGTGTGTCTTGTGTTTGAATGAACATCGTACGCTTCTGTATATCATTAACATTAAACTGTTTTGTAGATTGCAACAGACATGACTTCGGCATATGGCTACCACAGCATGTGTACATATGTACCGCAGAGCTTTTTATGATTCTGTACATAATACAATAATATCATTAGTACTTTAACAATTTTATATGATAAGCGCATATTAGGATTCGTTTATTTGCTTATTTCTATTCTCAAAAATTTATCTTCAATTCTACCGTCTTACTTTGGATGTTGATATGTTGCCAATGATCTACGTGCTAAACGTCGACTGGTTTGCAACATGTTCGTTAGTATTTTATCCATTGCTCCTGCATTGATTACCTTCGACTGCCAAAACATTACCCTCTGACTATGAGGTTATGTTATGTTACGCTGGTACACTTACGTTTCTCTTTCCGGCTTTCGTTTGATTTGTTTAGTAGGTAAAGGTATGTATATACGTATAATTTGCGCAGTTTTATTATTCTTGAGACGGCTACATATTGACAATAGTGACGTCACGATTGATATATTTACAACCCTACTTTTTTGTTTTTAACTTTTTAAGGTTAACAGAAATTTATTGACAAATAGGCAAAGACGCCACAGTGGGGAAATGTTGCGATTTTATGGCCAAAACCACAAAAATAAGTTTTTCAATTTGACAAAATAAATGCAAATGTCAATTGAAGAACTAATATGAACATCAAATGCCTCCAATTTTACTGTTAAATATTTTAATACAAAACTCGTATAGACTCTCAAATATTTACATATGTCGTGTGAGGTTGGAACGATTGTGTTACGTATTTTCGCGGTGATTTTAAGTACAGAACGCGGGTTGGTGCCCGTGGAGCGCTGAACCGCTCTGCTCGTCAGAGTGCGCGGGTGTTATAAATAAAATGAAACTTTATTCTGGTAAAACTTGTAAATATATTCTTAATAAATTTTAAGCTGTAGCTTTTTGTGAGAACAAGTCTGGTACAGTTAAGCGTCAAGATCGTTCTGACTTCTCGGTGTCCTCCGTCGTTGCTCCTTCCTTCCTCGAACGTGGTGCCCCTTCCATCTCTGCGCGTCCTCCCAGTCCTTTAGCCAATCAGGATGAGGGATGAGCCGGATTCAAAGGGTAGGCTGTCCCGCGGATGTCCGTCCGCCCCCGCGAATCGACGTCCATCTTTCCCTCCGTCTTCGGGTGGTGGTGGAAACTCGGTGGAAGCGCACTTTTCCGTTACACAGCGGGGTGCACACGTGGGAAGAGAAAGTTGGCTCGGCTACGAGGATCGAGTAAACAACCCTTGAAGGAAATCTATGACTGCCTTAGCGTCGCCAACATTTCTGGACTCAATCAACACTCCTAAAGACTAACAAAGAATAAGGCCTTCTCAAGAGATTACGTGACTTAAAAGAAACCCGCGATTCGTTTCGGGGTCCGTTAATAGATATCCTCTTCCTGCTTTCGAGCTCTGCTCAAGATCCTTCCCACGAATGCCACCCGCATTGCTCATCCTTTATAATACTTCTTAATCATACGCAAACATCTACTTTCAAACTTCGCTCCTAATTTACCTATCGATTATATACATTTCCCCAGCTACGTTCAAGCGATAGCGTAACAATTGCAAAGAATTAATCTAGATTTTTTAGTTACTTCAAACATTTATTTTGTATTATTCAAAGTTCCGAAAATAATTGGAAGGGTTGGATTCAATTCCTGGTGGTGCGTAAGATATCTTTTTGCCCTCAAAATAATTACTTTTCGGTTTTTAATATGCAATTTATACAATTTTTAAAGTAGTGTTTTAGAAATAACCTTTTCATATAAGAATCAACTTTTATTACATAAAATACTTATAAATCCCATAATATCCTGCAATGATTTTCATTCCTATTTTACGTTGAACTATTTAGATTTTATAAATGCAATTATTAATTGCTAATAGTTGCTAATCTTGTAATTATATGAATTTTTTTAAACACGATCCAATGTGTCTTGTATAATATACGACATAACCAGTGTCCACGGGAAGGGGTGGGAAAGGGCTATATGTATAGTGTCCACGGGAAAGGGTGGGTAAGGGCCCCAGAGTCCGGACTACGCTCCGTAACGCATGCGCGATGATGTGCGATGACGTCAAACCAATCAACGCCAAGATGGTAAACGAAACGACGTCAAGTCAAGCCAAGCGACGTGATTAGTTTGTTTAGTTTGACTTGACGGTCAAGTTGACGGTGACGTCGTTTCGTTTACCATCTTGGCGTTTATTGGTTGACGTCATCGCGCATGCGTCACGGAGCGTAGCCTGGACTCGTGGGGCCGTTTCCTGCGGACACTGGACATAACTGTAATCGGGACTGGTTTACACGTTATACATTACAAAACTTTTTATTTTTTTTTTAAACGATTTTATTCAGCTTCGATCGTCTGTTTGATTGTTTGTATTAATAGATTTCATGTTATTTTACAAGTAATATCAAGTGGTTATGCAGTAGATGTTAAAAAATTTCAAATGTATGCTGTAAAAGCGGCAAAATTGTTTGTTGCATTATATGCTTGGTACATGATGCTTGCTACTGTACACAAAATTTGAATTCATGTTCCTCACATAATCGAATATGCTGTCCTTCCAATTGGACAGCTTTTGGAGAAAGCTAAAGAAGCACGGAATAAGGATATTAAAAAGTACCGACAAAATTTATCTCGAAAATGTTCAAGGGAAGAAACTATGGAGGATGTTTTCAATTGGCCTTTATTATCGTCAGATTTACTAATTAGTAATCTAAGAAAACTTCTCGATAAGAAATTAAAATGCTCGTCATCAGAAGCGAAAACCCTTCTTCTATGCCCTGCTGCATTGTAACAGACATGCTCTGACAAAGAAAAAAGCGATTCCGTCTGGGAGTATTAGTTTTAAGGGAAATATAATTTCATAGGTTTAAGTGTATAAATGTAAATAATAAAAAAATCTTTATCGTTCGTAATGTTTATAAGTGCTATTTTTTGGATAATTTATATTCTTATATATCAGAACGTAAAACTGCCGAATTTTATGCATTAAAAGTAAGTTTTTAGGTTTTAATTTTTAATTTTCAGGCATTAATTTTTTCAAATTCAAAAATTTCATTTTTATAGTTTTGGCCATAAAATCGCAAAATTTTCCCGCTGTGAGACGTGTGGAACGAAATGAGGAGAAAGTAGCTATTTCATGATTTATTTAGGCTAGCATAAGAATTATTAATAAATAATAAAATAACAATAGGGTATAATTACTGAAACATAAAAAGAAAATATCAGTATATAACAAAAATTTGTTTAAGCTCGGTTAAAATGCAGTGTTTTTCATCTACATTTATACGGTATATAATATGGAATTAACAAATTTCGACCATCGATTTCAATTGCTTTTGGGATTAGTTCATGATTATAATATTTAACTATTGGGACGGATTCATCCTTGCATATGATATACTTTGGTTGCAAGTTCTTGTTTGTACAAAACTCTATCATTGCACTCTATGACAAAGCGATGCAGCATTTCTGGGAAACTATAACTACAAATACTTGAAATATCTAATATACAAGAGCGTGAGTAATGAGTATAAGTATGTACAAGTAGGTAGTTGCGAAGCAGCAGACTGTGGACTATCCTGTTTATCAGGTTGCGAGACACATAAATCTTCACAGTCCTCGTTCTCACATATGTCGCAAAGCGTAGCTTTTCGCGGCTCGTAAAATACTCTGGCCCTCCTCGCTAAAAGCACAGGAAAAGTTATACATACGATGGAGCCGCCACCACAATTATTAAATTAAACGTGTCTTTTTAACGCTGTAATAACTTACACGAATCATAATAGTCGTATATAGAAACTGGTACCGGTTTTTGTTTTGCCACTTTGTGCGTTCTAAATGCAGACACCGTTGGACAATACTCTTGCCGATTCATCTGTAACATATGATTTGCCTTAAGTTCAGTTTCAAATTACTTACAATGACGTGCGTGCGTGCGTATGTATGTTTCTTCACGTACATGGTCGAAGTATAATATTACTATTGTATCTCCGTTTTTAGTTTCCACTCGCTTTACATTTTGCGATACCTCGAGACTAGGTAACGAATCCCTATCCACAGTAAAGCCGGAAGGTAAACTGACTTCCATTACAACCATATTACTTTCGGTTGCTTCTTTAGTTGGGACAAATCTGTTGAACGAAAGAGCTGTATTAGGTGTATTCTGACATACGTACATATGACATTTTCGAGGGATTACAACATACCCGGAGCAAATAGATAGCTGCAAATGATTGGCATTCGAATTTTTATCTACTTGAGGGTCTAAAGTGAAGAGTGGCCATGCTCCAGTTACATTCAAATTATACTGGAACGAAATCTGAACCAAGGCAAATCCATTTCCAGTGGCCGTTACGTTAACCAATCGTGATTTTCTAGGGAGCTGAATAAGATAAAGACAAAAAGTGTTATAATTACTTTATAACTGCGACACGTATAACCAGAACGTACCACTTGCTTTTGAAGTATCATGGAATTATCAGGATTTATGTTCATTTGACTCTGCCCGCCTCCTTCGTACATGAACGTTATCGATACACTATTATTCCTCGTTGCTAATTTTTCACCCAATTCTGCCAAGGCTTGTATTCCAATCACCGTATCCTAAAAATTTATTAATAAATCTGTTGTACAGGGTCTGCATCGGAGTAACTGAATGTTTGCTATTATAATATTCACCTGCGTGGATGCGAAGCCACCTTCGGCGTTTCTTTGTTTTACCAGCCACTTCATTAAAGCTATAGAATCGGTGACTAGATTACGTCTTAGGTAGGTTAACAAAGCATAGGATGTCATTTCGACATCAACCGGTCTAGGTACGGAATTATACCACGGATTCTTATCGTCTTTTGGCACAGGCTTACTCCACCACTTCAGATCTTCTTTCGTTTTGGCCTTCGATTCGAGCAAATTGAACACCGCATTCTCGAACGGATGCTTTGCCAAATTTAAGGCATACGTGCATATACTCAAAGCATAAGCATCGTCCACTTCGTTTATGTTACGAACAATGTAATCAATTCCTTTGTTTATTGTATTTCTGTATTTTCCATTAGAATCCTGCAATGGCGTATTCTTTTATGCACTCATATTCAACTTATTATTTTCCATATATAAGAGTGAATTAGATATTTCTACTTACTGCATTCTCGAGAAAAGCAATAAGAGTGAAGGCTGTCAGTGCAAGGCCTTTCGCAGCTCCACCTTGCATATCACGATGAATAAGTTTTCCCACTTCTGGAAAGCTCCCATTTGGGATCTGATTATTTGACAACCACTGCAACGCTTCGTCTATTATTCTGTCTTCAACTGTAATATATGCTGCAGCCTGTTTGAAAGCTTTCGCCACGAAAGCAGTAAGCCTAATTAAAAAGAAAATTATAAAACCTTAAAAAATATTGCATCCCTTGTAGTACGAGACTACATTTTGTTAAATTTTTTGTAAAACATACCATGTACTTCCAGTGCTATCGGACATTCCAAATGCACTAAAGGAGCCATCATCATGCTTGTAAGTCAATTCCCGTTGGTATCCTATTTCCATATATCTCAAAGCTTTACCTTGTACTGCTTGCGTTAACTTGTTCGTATTCTGTAAATAAACCTTCGTATGTAGGCCCTCTTTCTTTTCCCTGCAAGTATTAATTTCAGTAGCCACTTACTTTCAGATAATTCAATATCATAATGTTTGGAACAAAGTTCAACATATTCTGTTCCCCGCAACCGGATGGCATTTTAATTAAATTTGCCAGGTTCAAGATACTCGGACCCAGAATATCGCCTGATATAAATATATGAATTTGTAATAAAGTTATTAACGTTAAAAGTTGTCGGTGCATTTTAATAACACATGCTATTAATGTGGGAACATTACCTACTGCAGAGATTTCTATATGTTCGGAACCTGGCACAGCATTTTTAGGTATATCAATTGTAAAATTGGTCGATATGTGCGGTCTACTCCTAAGGTCTAAGAAAGAAGCTTTGTTTATATACTGTGTTTCCCCTTCAGCCTGAAAGAAGAAATTAAATCTTATTTTATATCAGTAATAGATACAAAAAAAAATAAGAAAATTATATAAAAAACATTACCTTAACCAGCAATTTACGTTCAACGCTATCGCCAGCCAATATACTATTTGCTGTAGCTTTTATCATGATGTATCCCAATTCTCTCGGAATGATCATGAAAGATACGCTGCTACCAGAATTAGCTTTCACTTCGATTTTCTTCTTGCGGTACAGCTCTAATCCTGAAATATTTAAATGTAACTTGTGCCTACAGTATCATATTGATTATGCCGAATAAAACAATTTATGTAGTTAAATCTTACTTGGTACGTCGTGGACTTCGTTGGAAACTTCTGCGAAATCAAATTGACCTTCATTCGTTAGCAAGACCTCAGCCGTTACCGCTTTGTTCATGTAATTAAATACCACAATTTGTATTGCAACAATTTCTCCTCGGATCACAGAGTAGGGAAGATCCATGGCAACAAAAAATGGTCTAAAAACCTTCAGCTATAAAGACATCGATAATTTTTTATCATTCTTCGCATTTTGTAGACATAATATCTGCATAATCATTCTGTAATTACCTTTCGTGGCTCTTGCATAAGGCCCAACCCATGAACATCATTTACGGAAAATGCAGTTAGTACCCACGACGTGATCGAGTCGGGTACATTTCGTTTGAATTCATTTTTGCCATCGTACCTAGGTGTAATATACACTCTTATTTTCTGTTTTTATTTCATTCCTTGCTTCCAAATTTAATAGTAATATAGTACGATAAATAAACGGACGATCAGACAAATATTACGTGTCAGGAATTACCGAAGAAACTTATTTATGTTACCAGGTCAAGTCCTGTATATAAAATGTTGCTTGACAATACATAATCGTGTTTCACAACGACTCAATCTTCTTATTAAAGCAGCGCAATTTACCTTATGTAGTACGTAAGAATGAAAAACCGAAGTGATATGATACAAAACATGTATGTACATAATTCATAGTGCACAGAAAATAGTAACAGTATATTACACTTCATCGCTGACTACATATATATAGCAGTCATGTACGAACACCCAAAACATCCCAGAGCTTTAATTTACCCAGAAATGTTCTGAACAAAATGAAGCCACATTGCATGAACGTTATTCGTCAAAGTACATACACTACCATGTATAAGTCACCGAACAGTTATTATTTGTGGGGCAATTGTAACATTCCCAAAAATATGTTAGGAAAGGCAGGCTTATTTTCACATAAAATTCTCAATGGTTTAATTCGTCTGAATCCACTAATTGAGGCATTTGATGGAAAAAAGACATATACGGCAAAATGCCATTTCAAGAAAAATCGATTTCAAAGCTTTCATTACAGTAAAACTTAATAAAAAGTAATGCAAATAAATCCATTTTTTGAAGGATGTAGTTACCGTGTCCTTCAAATGTTCTGAAAACAGAAGTCATGATTTGAAAATGATATGCGTCTTTATTTTTAAGTTTCAAGCAAGTGGTTTTATGTGCATTTTTTCCGTAAATGTGGCAAATTCGTAACAAAATTGCTTCATTGTTTAGTTATTTAAATATAATTTTGTTTACTTACTTCGTTACGCATTTTTTATACATTGCTTAAATAAAAAATACAAAATGAAGCACAAAACTAAACAAAAAAATGTAATGTTTTAAGTAAGTATTAGTTTCTTCGATTTTTTGCAACAAGCTGTCTTACAAATCGATTTTTTCTGTCCTAAGTTAGCTTTTTTCCTTGCGGATTCAATACTCGCCTCACTTTCCGTATTTCCTCGCTTACAGAAAATCCTCTATGAAACCAAAGTACTTAGTGCACGACAGCACGGTAATGCGACCGCTCAGCGACTATGTACAGTGGCTCACAGTCATAATCGTACACTCTTTAAAATCGCATAACATTTTTAAAATTGGTCTAAACGGCTCGAATTTTTTTGAGAATTTAGAAAGATTAGTTTGCTAAGTGACGTGTTTCGTCATTTTGAAAAAATTGCAACTGGTAGGAATAGCAAAAAAATAGTAAAGGTCATTGTTTTCAACTTTTTCTGAGCCTGTAATGAAAATTCGGAATTTTCAACCTTATTCTGTGATCTTTAAAAGTTTGTGACTCAGAGCTTTGAATTTTTATTACAGGCACAGAAAAGGTTGAGAAAACGACCTCTACTATTTTTTTTGTTATTCCGACCAATTGCATTTTTTCAAAACGACGAAACACGTCACTTAGCAAACTAATCTTTCTAGATTTTCAAAAAAATCAAGTCGTTTGGACCAATGTTAAAACTGTTATGCGATTTTAAAGAGTGTACGATTATGGCTGTGAACCATTGTAGCTGCGTGTCTACATAGAAGTATTGTCCTTGATATATAACATATAACTGAGTCGATTTAAACGATTTAAGGAAAAATTGCACATAACTTTTCCATCAAATGCCTCAATTATGAGTGTTAGATTCAGTTTGATCTTTGGACAGGTGTCTTACGGATGGTAGTATACGCGTAGAAAGCGTGTATAAAAAGCTTCGTAAACTGAAAGTATATGAGATAAATACCCTGAAGAGAAGTTTGTAAAAAGCCAGGTGTTTAAGATGTCATGCATTAGGAATACACGGGGCTTATTCCAGACAGGAGGTGGGATGCGAGAGAAGGCATAAGGACCTGCCAGTGGTGGTCTTGTTGCTAGTTTGTGCATAACAGGTGGACCAAGGTCTGGTCGAAGTGTAGATGCCCCATGAGGCGAGCCTGTTATTCTACCTTCCAGTATTCCCGGTTGTCCTGCAATCCAATTCTATATATTGTATTATATCAGCTCGACCACGAGAATAATGAAGAATAATATAACACTACTACAGAAATAAAGTTCTCGTTAAATTTATCGTGTGATCTTTATACCTTTCACAATAAAAATAATGGTGATTCTTCTTTTTACATGTTACCAAACAGAGTTAATCGCAGAGAGGAGAAACACTACGCTGTAGTTAATCCGTCACCTTAAAGCGTAAGTCACACAAAGCTACTGTTAAACTTACACATCCCTTTTAAGAATTTAGTCTGAAAGACGGTAATGTATGTTGAGTAATTTCGAATTGTTAGTACATAGAATTAGAGTGATATGTATCTAACAAATTATAAAGTAACAAGTGTTGTTTTAATAATAAAACATAGAGTTGTCAGCAGGTAAAAATTTCAATGGCATTACCCAGCGTCAAGTATTTGCCAAAGCCAAGTTTCAGGGAAATTCTTGCGTACTTTCATCTTCTTTGATGGTAATGCAATTGAACCAAAACCAATTGAACCTCCAGCAGCGGTTGGAAAGGCGATCGCTAAATCAGATCTGTAGTATACTATACAGACATAAGCATTGTTAAACGATAAATACCTTGTTCGATCAGCTAAACAACTGATAGTAAGTATCGTATGAAATGGTGAACTCGGAGGGCATTAATTTTCATGCTACGTTAAATAAGTAATAAAATTGTAGACTAATACGTTACTGCATTAGAAAAATATTCGGGATTATATGGATAAATTTATATTAGTAACCAATTTGATGATAAGCTAGGTAAAAGTCTTGTTTTAATATACTTACGAGGTAGGAAATTTTCATGAATGTATCCATTCGTTATAATAATAGCGCCGCTTTCCTAATAAACAATTAGGTAGATTAAGATTTTTAACAAGAATCGAGAAAAAGTCCGAAACGAGAGAAGTAATTTATTTACGCTAAAAACATCGTTCGCTGTAGCTGATCCTGGACTCCATAGGAATCGATCAAAAACTGAATCTGTGTATGGTGATTCTTGCACCATATCGTATGACTTCAACTCTTTGTACACTTGTTCCTGTAAATAACCGAAGTACATACACACATATTAATCTGTTACAATCATTTACAATCAGGTAAATAAACATTTACATACGTATGAGATGTCGTTGCCAGTTTTCAACAAAATGGATCTTTGATCCACACCTAATAATCCAACGTACGAATTTGGTTTCGAAGTAATTATTAAATTAACGTTTTCCCCTGGCCCAACTTCTTCTGGTGCCACTTTAATGTCAACCTTAAATAAACGATACGAAATAACCGCTGAATAGCTGAATAAACTACGCTCATGAACCGCAATTCACTTACAAAGTTTTGAAGCACTCCTTCGAGTTCTACGTCCAAAGCATCAGCAATAATCTCTCCATCGTTCCCTACATAATATACAATTACATGTGCAGTAGGGGCCATAACATATGTTGCCAGAAACCTAGAAATGAAAATATTTATTCCACTTACCGACCGGATCAGGTCACTTTACGATTAAGGGTGGTTAAACATTTACTTGAAACTTGTCGTGTGTTTGTTTTGCACATATATAGAACCAGCATCCAGTATATCACCACGTCCAAATATCTCGTAACTAATATATTTCAGTGGAACTGTGGAATTCACTTGAATCTCGACGTCTCGATTGACCTTACGTAGCATAGATATTTCATAATTAATTATCGATACTTTGATGAATTTAAACAGAATTTTCAAACAGTCATACCGTGGGCGTTTCAGTTTGTAGAGTAGCTTGTATGTACTCGTTGTTCCGAGACATAGCTTGATTCGTAGAAGGGAACAACTCGTGGAGATTCAAGTATTGTGCCTATTCATAAAGTTTCTTTCAGTAATTAATATGTATTAAGTTTGCTGTATTTTCTAATGTAATCTCACCTCAATGTTCAAAGGAAACGAGATGTTATCCCCATTTCTTGGCGGGTAGAAATCTAATTGTACCATTCCATTTTCATCCAGCGTACGAGTGATGTTGGAGTTCGCAGACTGGTAAGTGTATCCGTACATTACTGTAACAGGATTTTTGTTATCTCGCACAGGTGTCCCATCGTGATAAGTCAATTTTATCTGAAAAATTATTATTTAAACCAGAGTTAGCTTAGGCGTAAAGGATTTAAATTTATACTTAAGATTTACACACTAGAACCAATGCTATGCACTTACAAACGCTGTGTACTTCAAGCCAGGTTTATAATATTCTGATGTTTTTATTAAATCCATTGTGTATTTATGTTTGTGCAATGTTATTTGCATAGAAGTGTTCTGCCTCCTACCGGTTAAAGATTCTTCTACTGCAACATCAATCATAACTAGTCTTTTGTACTCGTCAGTTAATCTATGGAAGATACGCGTATAAAATATACTTCTCTCTAAAAAGA
This sequence comes from Andrena marginata, assembly GCA_963932335.1. Lineage (NCBI taxonomy): Eukaryota > Metazoa > Arthropoda > Insecta > Hymenoptera > Andrenidae > Andrena > Andrena marginata. Next base: position 31,615,676 of record OZ010660.1, read on the forward strand.
ATATTTAAAAATATACTATTTAATCATACATACTTAAGCTCAGAATGAATATCAAAGTCAACGATCACTTTCCCATCGATAGGAATCACTTTTCGTATGGGCTGTTGATAAATTGGTTGAATAACACCAGAGAAAATGTCAGGATAGGCTGTAACTGTTGCCTCGCCTTTCACTGCTTTGCCATAAGTATACCTAAATGATTTGCACGTTGAAATGAATAATGAAATGAATTTTCATCGAACTTTTTATGAGAATAATAAACTTTCGATATTGAGTAACGTTAATGTTACTAACAATAAGTAGTAGAATTATGAAGAAGAGGAAGATTACGTGTACATAATCTGGGATGTTTCTTCGAAAGAGCTTCAAATAAAATAATATAAATGCGCCTGATTATTAATATTCACTTACTTGGCATAGATCGTCGCAGTGATCTTTGAATCTTTAAATGTAAAATGTTTAGGAGCATCAATGGTCACTTCAAAATTGGGAAGAACATACTCGGCAACCTCAAACTCCTTTTGAAAAGTTTGATCGCCAACATTAGCAGTGATCTTCCACGTGCCTAGAACTGGTGACTCGGACAGTTCTATTTCTCCATTAAAGATTCCGTGCGTCACAGATGGCCGAATCCACTGTTTAATTCTGTTCCCTCTTCCATCCTATAAGCATTTTATTCATAGTACGCAATGTAGTCTGCTTAATTTACTGCGGGATGCTTGTTTAAAACCGTTTACCGTAATGTAAATGTCTGCTAATCTGGCAAGTGTTGGTCGAAGTCTAGAGTTCAACAGAACACATCTGAACATCACTTTATTCCCTGGCTTATAAATTGCTCTGTCAGTTTGAATGAAAACAGAGTAACTTTTATGAACGTATTCGACTGGTTTCGAACTTGAGAACTCTATTCCAGACAGGCCACGCGAGATTAATTGGTATTTTCCAGGTGTAATGTCGTGAATCTAATGTCAAACACAATTGAAAAGTAGAAACTGTCTTCATTATGGAGAGAAATTCCAGCTTTAAGTAGGCTCACCTCCAGCCTTAAGATTCCTGTAGAATACGGCTGCACGCGTATAATTTGGGACACGTTAAGTATATCCCCATTGTCGAGCAATCCATTCAATTCGACGTATATCGTCGATGCTGTGGATATACCAGTGGTACTCACTGCTACGTGATATTCTGAATCAGGTCGGACCACTTTTGGAGCGATTATGCTATAATATCTTTGGAAGAAAGTAAAAACGTATTTAATTAGTTCAAATATCAATCTGAAAGTAGGTAAATCTCATGTATATATACGTACGGTTCCGCAGTTATGTTTGTAATTATACACGACAGAAGAAAGATGTAAAACCACTGCCAATTCATGTTTGCAGCTTCTGTAAAAATTCAGATTGATTTCATATAAGCGTCCTTTATAAGTGCTCCTGGAATAATAAAACCTTAGCGATTGCCATCAGCGTAATATAAACATTGCGGACTTCCCACACGAGTTTTATTTCCTCAACAATACCAGTAAACAAACTGACTGCAGTCTGCCAGCAGATTGATGTCAGATTCGAGTAGATTCTGATGTCAGATTCGGGTCCTACTACGTCCGCATTTGACTATGATTTTGTGGTCAGAGCCTGACATCAGGATCTGACCGCAGATTGATGTCAGATTTCGATCAGATCTTGCTGCCGTGGCTGACCGCAGATCTGCTCGCAGGTTAAGGCAGCACAATCTGTCGGCTTTCTGCTGTCAGTCTGTTTTCATCATCGAATATAACAAATCCTGTATCAAATCTGTAGTCTTTCTGCCACAAACATTTGTACTCAGGCGTTGAGCAAAATCTGCAAAAACGGACGTGGTTGACTGGGATGATTCGAAATTGAAAATGAAACAAAGGAACTCAATCATTGTTAAACGCATGCATCTAATAAGTATTATGCAACGCAGTTTCGTTCAACGAAATTATATTTATCACCTTAAATCACCAAATTGTCTTTTCCACGAATACTTCCATACTTCCTCGTGACATATATTGTTTTCATAATCACGCGAATAAGGAAGGAAAAAACCCAAATGAATAATGTTGAAGACTATGCACAGTATATGTATAGAGCAATGAAACACAAGAAGTTGTATAAATTATATTAAATGATGTAATTTAGTACTGTTTATTAATATTATATTGTAAGTATAACATATACTATACAAGCAGGGTGGTGATGTTGAAAAATATTATTAGACAAAAAATATGTATATAGATAGCCTAATTTGCTTCTTTCTAAATACAACGAAGGTATCATGGAAATTTTAAGACCGTTGGTGTTCTTATAAATGGAACCACATTATTCTATCTGTTACATTTATTATACATATGATACACACGAACGTAAATAATTCAATAATATATGCATAATGTAGTCATTGGGCGAATTCCACTTAGGCCCAAATCGGCCGCGCCCATGACCCACGACTGTAGGAATTTTTCGTTTTTGTAACAACATAAATATCGTAAATTAAATGCGCCTGTTTTCGAGTCGTAATTTATATTGAAAAACCTGTATTTTCCGATAATGGCTCTGTCACAGATTTCTCTTCCACATTTCAGGAGATTTTCATTAATTTTGAAACGAAAACCACGGGCGTTGCGGGCGATTCGGGCGTAAATGGAATTCACACGCGTCATCTACTATTTAGGCAGAAATATTTCACTGAATTTGTTTTGCATACGTATGTGCCTCAATCTTAGAGCATATACAAGCTCTAAGGCCTCAATGGTATTGCAACAGGTGCTAAAAAAGTGGACATTATTTATGATGATAAAAATTTGGATCCTTGCAAAAAGTGGTCAGTATACCTACAGTGGTGGAGGAAAAAAGTTTACAAAATCGCTGATTTCCGGGAATTTCGCGATTTTCGACCTTATTCTGCGATCTTTAAGCGTTTATAGCTCAGAGCAACGTTAACCGATTTTGATGAAATTTTAAGCATGTATACAACTTACTTCAATCTACAAACGGATTTTTTGAATTTTCATTACAGGCTCACAAAAAAAGTTTAAAAAATGACATTTACTATTTTTTTTTGCTATTCCGACGAAATGCATTTTTTTCAAAACGACGAAACACGTTACTTAGCAAACTAATCCTTGTAGCTTCTAAAAAAAAATTCCACTCGTTTGGATTAATTTGATAAAAGTTATGCGATTTTAAAAGTTCTAAGCTTTCTTTCGTCTGCCACTGTATATCGCTGTTGTAGTGCAACATACAATGACGCAGCTGCAAGAAATGTTTTTTCAGGAGACAAAAATTGTGGAAAGAGTATGTAAGAGATTAGTAACGCATTCATCGCAAAATTTGCAAATGTGCAGTTACGCCGTTATTATACTGAAACGGTGATATGTTCTGTTTCATCTGGTGACACTGTGGCACACAGAGCCGTTCCTAAGTTTTGGCCGCCCAGGTGCAAGAACAATATTGCCGCCGTTATTAATTTAATATTCTTTAAGTAAGAATTTGATAAGCAGTTCTTACTTTTGTATCCATATATACATAGTTTTAAACAGTTATCATGCAAAAACGTTTCGATTATTATTCTTACTAGTCAAAATTTTACATATAATAAACGCTCCGCGGCCGCCCAAGTGCGGGGGCACCATTTGCACCCCCACCAGGAACGGGCCTGGTGGCAAATGTTGGATTATAGGATAATGGAGATAAGTCTATCATAAGAGTGAACTGAAATACATTAACCCTCCGTGCACTACGTGAATAAATGTAAGGTGCGGTATCACATACCCCACAAAATAAGTAAGTCTTATATAAATATATATAACATTTTACATTGGCAAACGCGATTGTTGCACCGAGCCACTGCCACTGCACCACACTGCACAAAGCAGCTATGTCGTAGCTTCAGCTACTCAGAGACCCAGCTCCTGCAGTTTCCTTCTCGCAAACCTTCCTTGGATATTTCAATGTTCTTGGGTTTGTCATACCCCAGCTAGTGCATGGAGGTTTAAATGGAATATAGCCAGAACCAAGCCCGAATTAAAGGGGGGGGGGGGGGCTACGGGGGGCTGCAGCCCCGGGCCCCACTTTCCGGGTGGGGGGGAGGCGTTCTAAGCGATTAGCTCACTACCCCTCCCCCCGCTGTTTAACCACGGGGGGCTCTTGAAGGATTGATAGCCCCGGGCCCCAAAAATCTTAATTCGGGCCTGGTCAGAACGACATATATATGTATACATAATTGAGTTTGTCTTCATATGTACTATAATAACACAGTAGACCAAATTTATGGTACCATTGAAAAACATTTTGATGACCTTGAAATATTCCTTGTTAAGAAAGGCCCCACAATTTGACCCCCTGAAACATTTCAATTTTGCCAAACAATATTTACAGACATCACTATTTTTGGAAATATTCAGTTCATTCAGTTATCACGCTTTATGTACTCCGCCCTGTATGTGTGCATGCATATGTATAATATTTATTAACATTTTTTAAACTATAAATTTAGCAAGTACTACATCGCGTGCGATGAGCAATGGTGGCTATTCGATTCTCACGACAATAACATTACGACTTACGCGCATTGCACGCGGATCGTTTGATATTAATTAACTTGTTTTTCCTTTATAATTTTCAGGACTTGGTATTACATAATTATACATTGTTTGCGTGATGAGTCGTCGCGCGTTATATCCTTGTGACACTTAATCATCAGTCAGTATAGATGAGAAATGTTCGATAACCGATTTGCGGATGCCATGCGCAGCAACGTGTTAAACGCACGGGCTACATTACTCAAAATTATTTCAGAAAATAAAATTTCAAGTTTTGTAATTTCCCTTTACGTACAATATGTATAAAAGAGAAAAATCAAAATTAGGGAACGTCCAAATAGTTTAGTGCTCTGGCTTATAAATGCAAGATCTCGAGTTCAAATCCGCTGAAAACTGCACTTTTTTCATTTATGCATAATTACGTGTAAGATGTGCTTACGAATACTGCCCTCCTTAGTTAAAATTTCGTATCTAGAATTTCGAAACATCTGATTTTATCATTTTCTTTGTGCTATCCACATAAGAAAAATAAATAAGTTAGACTGTTTCTAAATCTCTACGAAGCACGTAGGGTTTTCTAATTTTACTTAAAATGTAAAACACGTGTGGAACTTAAAATATTTCAAGATTTCTTGCAAAATGGAGAAATGCTAGATAGGACATTTTACTTAAGGAGGGCAGAATAATTTAGGGAAAAAACAATAATTACACGGATTCGAACTTTTTAGTATTTAACCCACACCCTTCCCCGTAATTCTATATAAGGGTGTGGGTTGCTTTTTTTATATATGTACTGTTTTTTATATATTGTCCACCTGGAATATCTCCGTTATTTTTAATATTGTACGGTGCCAAGGGGGTCATAACATGCCAGTGATAATTGCTTTTGAATGGAGGGTTTTAAAAGATTTCAAGGTCACTTTTATTTTTTAAATAGTACGCTACATTATTTTTATCCCTAGTAGAATAACGGATGTTCAGACGATTTCAACGACCTATAGTACAAGGTCATTCGGTATTAAACAATGGAGTAAATGGGGGATCCTTTATTCATTTTAAAAATAGCGGAGATATTCCCAGTGGACAAAGTTATTGCTCCGCCCTGTATATGTAATTGATTGTGAGACACGCTTTAAAACGGTTAGAGATACAGATAAAATGTTTCAAGTAAAGTTAACACGTCCCATGCCACCTGGAAATTCATTTTTTTTGTGAAACTACAAAAAGTGATGAGAAACGTAGATTACGATATTAAGTTATAGAATACAGTAGAGCGTCAATTATCCGAACCGTCGATTATCCAAACCAGTAACCAGTGCTGCATCATAGCTATCCCCACCAATTCTTCGAACCAGTGTAGTAGTACCGATTGATTGATTGATTTTTGCGTAATATAAATTAACACAGTAGTACCTACCATTGTATTTAATAAGTAATTTTAGGTGTAATTACTATAGTTATAAACTGTGTAAAGTACATGCATGCTTTATTCTTCGAAGTGTTCGATTATCCGAACAATTCGAATTTCCGAACTACATATATTGGGAAACCAAGTGGAGGCGTGGCTTAGATTTCAGCGCTGTGGTGGTAAGTTGGCAAACTATTGAAAGTAGGCCTGGATGCCACCAAACATTCCGAATAAGTATTTATTAATCGAAGAAGTAAAAATTTAGTGTTGAAAAAAAATTTAAAAACACTCGTTTTTCACAAGATGTCTATATAAACACTGATAATCGTATGGACGTCAAAGGATTTCGGCCTACTCACGGTAGTTTAATTTTCTGTCACTAGTTGGCGAATCGAAATTCTTGGTTTCCCAATACCTCGGTCCCAAGTAGTTCGAATAATTGACGCTCTACTGTAATAGTAGTTGTTATATTCTTCATAATTTCATTTTTTCTTGGTCCATATTTATTTCAAAACTGCATTGAAAATCTCCTTTTTCTTTGAATGAAAGTGTCACTTCTGATAATATCGTGGCACGAAACGTATTAATTAATGGTACATATACATATATTGGGTGCTGCGTTGTCTTGTGATACTTTATACGCTTCTATATACGAGTAGGTATAGCAGAACAAGCCTAATTGCAATTGCAAGAAACTATTTATATCAGATTATTCCTCCCATGAAACTATAATACATATTCAACTTTCACCCGAAAGATTTTTTGGTTGCACCGATAGTTTCGAAGATACATATATATATATATATGTATATATATGTATATATATATATGTATAGGTATTCGTGTGGGTCGATTTAAACGAACGTCCTGTATACATAAAATTTGAACTGAACTGCTAGTTTTTAAATGATTTTTTTTATTTGCAGACATCGACAATACAGACGATATATTTCAGCTACGGGTAATTGAGACGAAATTAAAGTCCGTTTTTAAAACGTTACTTTTTGGCTATTTAACCAAATATTTGTGCCCTTTTGTAAATAATATAATAAACACTCAACTATACATACGACGGATTATTATTATTTTGAGCGAGTGGAATAATCTCTCGTTACAGGCAAGATCAATATTAAATTACAAGAAATCAGGGATCTATCGAAAAATTTTCAATATTCGAAATCGACCCGCGAAATATTCTTAAATTCACCCTTAATTAACATATTCGAAATCTATACTAGTTTAGAGTATTATCTTTCATTCGATACGAAAATGAAAAAAATCATCTAGCCAACGGAATCTGCTCGTTAATTAGAAAGTAGCACGACAGAAGTTTACATCCTGCGAGTCCTCGAAACCCGATTCGCCATCAAGATTCGTACCGACTTTTACAAAAAGAAAATAGTACAAAATACCCAGTGAACCCATCACCCCCAGTGATTCCATCATCGGAAAAAATTTTCATAGAGAACAAAATGCATTTGTTATTAACTTGTTATGGTGCTACATGATGCAGCGATCAGGCACGAGATCGCGTCATCCGGCAAAATTATCGTGGTCGCGATGACTCACCTCGTCGAAGGACCTGTTTCGTGATGTTTTCGAGGATGTCGCATGCGACCGTGTGTTATTAGTTTCCTTTGTGAAACTGCAGACGAAAGTGTGTACACGAATAGACGCGGAAACGCAACGCTTTCAGTGCAACAGTTAGACGTACACTGAACGAGAGCCACTACCAATCATGGATCCGTGAAACCGAGCAATGCAGGTTTTCCCTTCCTCCTACCTGTTTTGCTTCTGCTATACCTGTCACGGTTTTACCGTTATAGAAGTATAGTAACGAGCCAATGGAGTACCACTGGCCACGAAGCCCGTGCACGAATTTCATCGTGGCGTAACGTGATGCCGATACATGAATCGATGTTGAATCAACGATCTACGCCAATGGCTTCCCATGATGTCACGATTCTCAATTTGAAATTTATTGGTATAACATGTCGTTGCTGTACCGACTTGATAATCTTATGAAATTACCCTTATTAACAATGCCACCGTTGGTTCGGGAGAAGATTCACGATTCTTTTTGTAAAATGATGGGCAGCGATTTTTTGTACTTAGAGGTGCTAGAATTAATTGAGAACCGCTGCTCGTTGTACGTACCTTTAGTAAATCGAAAGATTACGTTCGCCGTACTTTAGGGTCAACCTTGGCGCAACAAGTCTCGACATACTTAAATGTGTGTCGTGTTTAGCGATGCAACAGGTAAGGAGGCTGATCACATCATTTTTAATGTTCGTTGTGAGAAAGTATGCGCGGGAAGTATATTTGTATGATGGGATTGCGATTACTTCGTAATGTACATATGTATGGTGCATCGCTATAAGATCAATTGGTATAAAAAAAATTATATCTCTTTAGGCGCGAGTCTATACTGCCCTCCTTAGTTAAACTATCCTATCTAGCATTTTTTCATTATTTGAGATATGTTGAAATATTTGAAGTTCCACACGTCTTTTACCATTTAAGTAAAGTTAGAAAACTTTACGTGCTTCGTAAAGATTTATAAATAGTCTAATGTATTTAACCTAATTTCTTTCAAAATGGTTAAAATATTTTATCTAAAACAATTAGTTAATTGGTATGTTAATAATAATACATTCCCTGTAGAGCTTTTTGCCCTGAACACGAATCTGCAAACCGTTTGTCGCTATCACCCTCAGTTTTTGAGAAATTCGATTTTGAAAAAAACTGCAAATTTTCGACTTCGAACATCTTTTTTGCCGAGACGGTAATAGTTATTTGATTGCTTGTTGCGTCAAATTATTCTATGAACCCTCCCGAATACAACGATATAAGTTATTATTGCATTATGAACATTTAAATATGTTTAAACAACGAGTAAAGGAAAAAGGACACCCGAATTGTACCCATTTTTTCAGATATCTATTTATTTCCGAAACTAAGGGTCTAGGAGAAAATCTGACCATTCCACGCGATGTAGCTGACATTTTTCCTTCGGAAAGCATCAACAAAAGTGGTAAGTCACGTTTTGTTTTCAATACAGAAGCGAAATAGTTTGGCAAAACGCGGGTCGCCAAAAGTGGTAGTTTTGACATAAAAGATGTTCAAAGTTGAAAATTTGCTGTTTTTTTTTCAAAATTGATTTTCTCAAAAACTGAAGTTGATAGAGCAATTCAGCTTACAGACTCGTGTTCAGGGCGAAAAACTATACAAGAATCGCCCAGCGGATATTGCGGACCAAAAATCGCGTTGTACAGTGTTATTTATTATTCAGTTGGAGCAACAATCCAAAAAAAGTAAAAGCGAGAAGAAACAGAGAAAAAGGAAGAAACATAAACAGAACCTAGATAGCGATGACGAAACACAATTAGATATGCTGCTGGCCGTATAGTACAAGCAGCTGAAAGACAAAATTACTGATAAGAACTTAATAAAATCAATAAAGTCTAAAAATAAACGAAAGAAGAAGTAAAGAAAAGAGAGCGATAGTTCCAGTAGCGGATCAGCAAGAAGCAACCAAGGAAGTTGAAGCGAAGAAGATACAGAGAAACATAAAAACAAACATAAAAGTAAAAGTAAGGAGAATAATGATGAAATTCAGAAAGATAGGAAAAAAGAATATATAGATAAAACTAAGCAAAGAGAATACAAAAAGCAAAGGATATCTGAGAGTCATACCAGGGATCGTAGTTCGAGCAGAGAAAAGAGCGATCCTTCGATTCATGGAAAGCGAAGCAGAATAGGTAGAAGAGATATATTGTTGCGCCAGGGCGTTCCCTCGCTGGCCACCCCGATGCAAAGGATAGAATAATACGCGGGTGTACACACGACTCAACTAAGTATACATATTTCAGTATACAGGGCAACAGTAATAGATTTGTAAAGGTACATACAGGCTACGCCTGAACGTACAAGACAGTCTCTTTCTTCAATCAACTGTTCGTCCTCTTGAAGGGGGCTGGTCATCTTCTGTCTTCAGCTACGGGCACCAGCAGGCTATGCATGGGCCTATACCTGGTGCTCGCAACAATATATAAGAATAGAGACAAAAATTTTTGTTCCAGAACTCCTCAAGACAGATAAAACGATTCTCCTAAAAGCAGATGCAATAACAGAAACCTTTCAAACAGAATACATCATAAAGATCAGGACCGCCTTTACCAATGGGCTGTATGGGCTATAGTATATAATTCTCCTAAATTTTGGACACAAAAATTTCTATTGTTTTTGTTGGTGTTTGCCTTTGTGGAAACTCGGGGTTGTGATGTATCGCCTTGCACCGATTGCAAAGAAATTGTACCCTTGGGGACTAGGGCGCCAAAGTTTTTAGCCCAGGGCGCTCAAATTTGTTAAGACGGCCCTGATAAAGACACATTCTATTCTATATAATTTTCTGATGTTATCCAAAGACAACAGAAAGAACAAGATCGAAGTAGAGATAAGTGGAAAAAGAAACATCTTACGGAAGAAGAGAAGAAGATGATAGCAAACGCATCATGGAGAGACACCGAACGAGAAAGGAATGTAAAAAGGCACCCTGAAGAGGATACTAGCAAAATGTACAATCAAGTCTTCATTAGAAAGCACCTGGCAACCGCTGCAGAAGTATGCACTGTTGCCTCCAGAATTAAATCTAATATGAATAACATACATCTGAACGAGCGATGGATACGAATTTTGCAAGAAAGTGATTTCCAACCATGTAATTAGATTTGTACAGTTATATAAAAAATTACATTTGACTTTTTATACGATACGATATAATACAATACTATGAATTTTGAGTATTCGAAAATAGATTTTTTAATATGTGTTTGCGTACACTGTCAACATTTAAAGACTTCTAAGTCTCTATGCAGAATTACAATTAAACCCCTTCACTTTTAACTTCTCTTTCATTGAAGAGATATATATATAACATTCAGCAAAAAATATAACAATATGTTCCTATAAATATAACTTTGCTAAGCAGCTATTCAAACCATTGATTCCTATTTCTTGGAAACTAATTTACATTACTATGTGATCTTGCAAGTATCTCTATTTTCAATTGCATCATTGATGTCATGAATAGTTGCAAAACATCCACCAGTGAGTACATTGTTAACAACAGCCCTAGCAAGATATCCTGTAGTTAAAGAGTAATCTGCAGAGAAAAATTGTGACTGATCGACAGGATTCCCCAGATTATGATCCTAAAAGAATAAATTGTTTTATTTATAGTTTTATATATATATAGCTAATTTAGCTATGATATACACATAGTAGAGCTGTTAATTCCCGGGAGATCGGGTACCCGGATACCCGTGAGATACCCGGGAAGAAAAAATTTCCCGGATAAACTACCCGAAATACTCGAGACACCTGAGATCTCATAGAGTACCGTTCCATAATTGAAGGCACACTGAGCGTCATGGTCTTCGGGTCGAAGGCTTTGACCCCCAGGGAAACAGAAAGACCCATTAAGAAGTGAGAAATCTCTAGTTCCGAATTTCTCCTCAGATCATTGCGAAAACGATGCCAATCGATTCCTTATGTTTTTCCGATGAAAATAACACCAAGAACGACGTAATTTGGACCATAATGAAGGAAATTCCATGAACAAATGTTTCGCATAATTTCAAATTCACTTCGTTAAAAGTAGTCCGATTTACACGAAATTTGGTATGATTTTCATCGGATCCATATCGATACGGTGAACATTAAATAGCTTCTTAATATACTGTAATGAATATTTTATCCTCGACTACGGGGGCCGACCTCGATTCGCTGCGGTCGACAACGGGGGATCATACCGGATTCAGAAATAAAATAATTTTTAACTCTATCGTATCGATATAGAAGTGACACCGATGAATTCTTTGTTTTTCCGAAGAAAATCATACCAATTTTCATGTAAGTCGGACTATTTTTAATGAAGTGTATTTGAAATTATGCAAAACGTTCATGGAATTTCCTTCATTATGGTCCGAATTACGTCGTTCTTGGTGTTATTTTTATCGGAGAAATATAAGGAATCGATTGGCGTCATTTTCGCAAAGATCTCATGAGAAATACGGAAATCCTGGACATTTCTCACTTCTTACTTAATGTTATTCCAACCCCTTCGAGGGTCGAAAGCCATAAAATTCGGTGAGGTACCGCAGGGGGTTGACGTCACCACGGGGTGCCAGACGGCATCTCTCTGACAGGCGTCGCTCCAGAATTACTCTCTGTACTGTGTAAGTTCTCGGGTATCTCCAGTGATTTTCCCGGATAGCGCCTACCCGTGCATTTTCCTTGTCCCAGGTATCTCATGGGTCCCCGGTCTACAGCTACAACTCTAACACATAGTACGTAATACATACCTTACAGTACATTAAAACAGAGTCTTCAACCAGTATATTAAGGTTCAGTTGTTTCTGGAAACTTAATTCTGGATTTCGAAGTAAAATTGTTGATACTATCGTAAGTAACTGCAAGAAATATAAAATATTATGAAATCTGATTTTCATTGGAAGAAATTCTGCCAATGAATGAAATTAAAAGGGAAAATAAGTCGTTGAATAAACGAATACTTAAAACAAACACCTCTACAATAATTTGACGATATTCTGGTAAATGTATGTGGTGAAGCAAAGATTCCACGAGCAAAGCAAATGTAAGTTCCGAACGGGTCATGTTAGAAAGAGTGGGATGTTGAGGCAACTCTCGTCCATTAACGCAGATGCCCTCCGGGCAACGCATCAGCACTTCCCAGACATGATTATAAAAATGTGCAGGCACTCTGCATAGGCAGCCTTCGATTTTTCTGCGTCCCAGAACTGTAAGTCTGTTACAAAACAAATGGCATATTATTCATTTGTATAAAATTCACGTCACTAAATATTGAATGAACAAATTGAAAATTGTACGTACTTTTCGCTAGTAGCCCAATCTTTAACCGTTAGTACTTGTATAAGAAACCGACGAATTTCGAATGGACTATAATTCTCAATAGGTTTAGGGTTTTCGACAAATATCTCTAAGTAAAGCTTTATTGCTTCTAACACCCACCTGTGAATATAAAGGGCGTTTAAAAATTAAGTATTTCCTTTCCGAGAGCAATACAAAAATAATAGTGATATGATCATCGGTATACATATAATTATTATATACCCAATACGAATTTTCAATATTCCTTTAAACATTTCTAGATTTCTTCCGATAAGTCTGCCACAGTATAATAAAACTTCTTGCTGAAGCACAGCTTGTACCACGTTATGTGGTTGAATAGTGGAGTACATGACTGATTGAATTTCTGTCGGTGTCATTGGTTTGTCAAACACTGTTTCTTCTTGTCCAATTACTCCAACCGTTATCTAACAATCGCCAGGAATAACAACCTCGGTGTTAGTAACCAATTATAAATATGTATTCTGGTGACTACATGTTCAATTACTGATCACCTGTTTCCTTTTAACGAGAACGCCTGTTATAAAAGGGCTGATGCTGTCCACTGTGTGATTTAATAAACTGCTGCAGTAACGGACAACCATCCAATATCTGAGACAGCCTGCTTGTTGGTACAGTGATCTTAAGTAATCGCCAACTAAAATGAATCAATCCGTAAACCAAATGAACAACAATGTATCGTAACATAAGTACTTATGTTACTTTTAAATGTACAAAGTAATACCTGTTATTCCATTAATTTCATAATTAATACCCTCTCGTTGCAACAAAATACCGTAAAGTTGGCACAGAGCATATAGACTTTTATTACTACGAATTTCACTTAATATATTACACAGTGGTGCGTCCGTATAATTCTGAAACATGAATTGGTTAAGATAAATGAAGTATACAATTGCTTACTCCAAGGACACTTACAGAATAATCTTTTATATTTTCTGCGTATGTTAGGGCCTTAGGTACATCTGTGAGACTTTGATATCCGATATAATCATGTTGTAGCTGTCTAAACTCTGTAAGTTCCAGATCTGTTTCTATGGTATTCATAAAATCCAGATGTTCTGTATAACATACGAAGACACTCTTAGTATTTAGGAATACAATGGGAATGAGAAATAATAAATACTATTTACCAATACACGAAGACGAAATAAGATTCTGCAATCGTCCAATTCGTACTTTTGTCTTATCGCAATAGCCCTTTTTTAACATTGCAAACAGATCAAGCATTTGTTTGAATTGCGGATCCCTAAAGTACGAATACATTTTATTCATTTACACCTGACACGTGTATAGATTCATTCAACTTCTGTTAAATCTTAATAAACACCTCATATGTTCTTCTCGTATTAGAAGACAGACGGTAGGTCTGCCCGATAGCCGCCAGTATTTACCAACAAACTCAAGCTCAGTTTTAATATCATCAATTAATAGAGCCATGTCTCTGTATAAGTAAAATTCAGATACCTCGAATATCAGAGGATAACAGAGCACCGTCATGCCACATACTCTATAAATCTACAAAGAATCATTTTCAATTTTCACTTAAAACTCTTGTTTTGTGCACGGTAAAAAGATACCTTGCTTGTACCCAAAGATCCAATCGGTCTAGCTGGTCGGCCTTGTAGGTTCAATTTGCTATTTACTCCTAATTTCTCGTAAACTTTCACTAATTGCGTAGACGACAGTATCTGTACTGGTTCTACCTCGTGCGGAGTCTGTGTTTGTATACCATATGTTGCCATCATAGCTTGCAATCGCATAGACTCAGCAATAAGAACGATTTGTACTACAAGGTCAGTATGAGTACCCTGATATACAGAAACGTTTTAAATATATTAATCATGCATTATTACAGCATAATAATAAGAATGTTGCTAAAACTATTAAAGATAGATATATATTCAATGATAATTATCCTTCTTCCTTAATGCGCTAAGAAATGCAAAACCAGAGATACTGAGAAGAATCTTCGCAAGAAGCGATCATGTACAAAGAAAGGTAAGGTATATAGTTGCAACAGGCATCACAAAATAAAAAAGAGCGAAATAAATCATGTCTCCATCCAAGCTTCATGCGTCATTGTGCTATTAATAAGCTACAAATACGTATATACTACACAATAGATACTGGACGAATCTAACTGATTCAAATACTAAGATCAAAGGGTCTAGCAGGGTAAGCATGGGCAAACGGCCCTCATGCCTATTCTTGGAGTTGTTATTTTTTAAACAATGCTCCTTGCCTGAAATACCATTATATAAAGTTTTAGATCGCTACCCCCCCGTTTACGGGTAATACGGGGGTAAACGTCCTTATAGTTATTAATTTTTTCTCTCGGTTACTATTTAAGATATTTAAAAGAAACAAAAGCGACAAAATAGCTACATATTAGCTGTAATTTATATTTTTTCTGAACTGCAAATCAATTATTACGGGTAGAAAAAAATTATTTATTTTTTGGGGGTAGTTTTTGCAATCAGCGTTTACATAATCAGAAAGACAGCAAAATACGCCTGACTAAGTACGGATTATACTTTCGATAGGTTCAAACAAATAAGCGATTATCACGACAAGGGGTGGTCACTCATAGGGTTGTTTGCAAAAACCAACCCCCAAAAAAATAAATTATTTTTTTCTACCCGTAATAATTAATTTACAATTCGGAAAAAATATGAATTACAGCTAATATGCAGCTATTGTGTCGTTTCTGTTTCATTTCAATATCTTAAGTAGTAACCGAGAAACAAATAATATATAATGGTGTTTAAGGCTAGGAGCATTGTTTAAAAAATAATAACTCCAAGAATTGGCATGAGGGCCGTTTGCTCACGTTTCACCTTGCTAGACCCTTTACATAAAACATACCGTATGTGCTAGGCATGTATGTATTGTCATATAGTTTGAAAGCTTACGATACGTATATATCTGTATATTAAGCGATATGTGCAAATTTATCAATCTAACTCTCAAACAGTAAAATAAAATCAATGCAGAATGTACTACCTACACACACACACACGCGCGCGCGCATATAGTGTCATTTACTTACAATACTGGGTTTAGCCTGTATGGGACAAACATATGTAAAATAATTTATACAAATGATTAATTCAGCAGAAATAAGAGAAATGTGTTCCCACTTACTTGAAAAGCTGAATACCTTCCAGCTTTCCTTGGTCTGTTGTACGAAGGAAGATACCGTCTAATGGGATCCAATTCATTAATGTGCAACAGACCAGCAGTAAGTAATTGCGCAATTATAAACATAGCTTGGTTCCACAAATACATGGGAGCAGGTTCAGTATCCGTAGAACCTCTTCGACCTCTTCCTTCATTGCTTGCTACTCGATGAATACTCCCAGGATCATTCCTCTCTGCATCCAAGCTCTCCTCAGGCACATAGTAACACATAGGTATTACAGGATCTATTTAATTACAAAAAGTATAGTAGCGTTTGACATGATCTTCTAACACGTACTTAAGGGGGTATTCTATCAAAAACTTCGATTTTCTTTTTGATTTGCTAATAGTTTAGGGTTTCGAAAATATATCCCTAAAATATTACGGTGAAATTCGAAAAACTCCCAGAGTTATAGGGGCTTAAGGCCGCAGCGTGGCCGGCAGTCGTTCCTTCGACTCTTGCATCTAAAAAGGCTATGACTGCCAGCAGAGAAGAGAGAGCTGCCCACATAATTTTTTTCAAGCTAAGGAAGGTTTCCTCTACGGTCCTGGTATACCAGATTAGGGGAAAGTTACAAAAATTAGTCGTTATCTACCGTAACTTCAGTCGTATAGGTCGTAACTGCATGAAAAACTTTAAACGCGCTTTACTCGAAACAATTTTTTTAAATCGGGCGCACATTTTTCTCAAAAACTACTGGACCGATTGAGCTAAAATTTTGCACACATTCAAAGTGAATGTGTACCTATAGCCCGAACCAGAATTATATCGATAGTTTTAATACAACCTCTCCGACACCTCGTTTTAGTTAAAAAAAAAAGTCGAAAAAATCAAATATAAATTTTTAAACAGCTGCGATTTCGGTAACAATGTCCGGACTTGGTTACATCGGGTTCGGGCGATAACTACACTCACATAGATTAAAAAAATCTTTGGTACTTTCGTTCTAGATGACTAGGACAGCCGCAATTCGTGCGCCCGATGGGGTTGGTTTTTGATGATATGACCTGCGCTTCGGCGTGTAACTTGTACAAATTTCAATATAATGCATTCCAAAAATTTATGTTGATAGTTCAAACACTACTAAATACGTGTACAAAACCCCTGCCCTGTAGGTGCGATAGGTTTTCCAAAATTAATTTCTAAATTTCACCTTGAAAAACGAGTGTCTAGACTAGAATACCCCCCTAAGTTCACTTTCCATTAATATACCTCCATTGATATCTTTGTGTATTCGTTTTTTCAGCAAATTCTGATACTCTTCTACTTGTTCTGGTATGGTTTTAAAAACACCATCTATGATCATAAAAATGTAAAATAGCGGCCACTCGCATTCGATATTATCAAATTCCTATAACAAAAAATATTTACGTTCTCTATGCAGTAGAAATTGATTATTGCTACAGAAAGATGCTAGAGAAAACACGATTGAACGTGAGAAAATTTGGTTTACATGAAATTTCAAAAATAACATACTAACAATCGAATACATCAGAGACCTTGATTTCACCAGATTTGTAATAACGGCGATCTGTTCTTTCCAACACTGTTTTATATCCATCTCTTCCAAATCTCTTGAAGCCATAATTGCCTTTTAATCTTCTTACAATATTTGCTTTTGTCTCGTTGTACAATACTTCTTCATGGGTGGCGAATGCGGGAAAAGATACCGTTGGCAGTAAAGCTGCATCTACACTCTGTATACGAATAACATATTTGTAATTTCAACAATGGCAAGAATCTTTTTTATAAGCACAAAGGATTTCTGTAAAAATATATACTCTGTACCTTAGAACTCGATTCTCTGGGAAGCATTGTTTCGAAAATACTACGATTACGATTGTGAGCATCGATATCGACATATATGACTGACCAGGAAGCACCCTTTTCTCCAAACAAGTTACATCCATTGATAGCTTCAAGAGCACTTTTAGCTATACCAATCGAACTAGCATGTATTTCAGGCGTACCATCGTTGTATCGACTACCACGTTCCCACATGCCATAATCTGGTGTACGGTATGCTCTTTCAACATAATATACAAGATTCTGTACAAATGCCACTTCATCTTGAGTGTATATAATTTGTAAACCGGAAGAAATCATTTGTACCAGAAATATCAAATAAAGTGAAACGATATCGATCTATAAGAAACAGATAGTTAGTACCTGTAGCAATAATAAGGATGCTCTTATGTGCCTTATTCCATATAAATGTATAAGATGTATAATCATATTATATTTTATTATATATTATAATTACTTGCAAGTGGTCGTACTTAGCATCGTTAAAAACCTCATCACCAGTATCTAAATGAAATTTACAATGCAGCGCAAATCTATTGCACTGATTACGTTTAAATAACTCTATTCTACAAGACTGTTTTACCCAACATTCTAAAATTCCACGCATACATTTTACGGTAGACTGCCCAAGCTCGTAAGACTTCCCACGGTCATCATCTATCCGCCTAGCAAAACAATTTTATATACAATACTATATTAATTAATAATAGAGCCCAAAGTTTTATTTAACCAGTTACCTATATGCTTGGTACAAACTCCATATAGCAGCAGCGCAGTAAATACTTTCTCGTATACTTCCCACTACCGTATCACTTGAAATTTGTGGAAACAAACCAGTTATGCAACTTTGGTAATGTAATAATTGCCTTTTAACTAGAAAACGTATATAAGATATGTCTCTAATAACCTTACAAAATTCACCTTAATATGCTAAAAATCAAAATTTTTCCATACCAATTCCATAATAAATATCAAGTTGTCGGACAGTGTCTTCATAATTTGAAATTTTAAGAAACATATCAATGTCCAAATCGATAATGCTTCCTTGTCGTACATTCCTAATTGGGGGAAATCTATAAAATTGTATAACAGAATTATCTTTATAAATTACTAGCATTTAAAGTACACAGTTTGGAATTGAAAGCATTGAAATTTTAAACCTTTTTATGTTTGTGGGTGCTGGAGTAACAGATGCCATTTTATCGGCAACAGTTGAGTTCAGATTCTCCTTTGAATTCGTCCAATTATTCGGCGATTTATAATCATATGACAAAGATTATTTCAGTTTCTGTTAGCGAAACCAATACCATTTTTCCTCTTGTAAGAAATTGCAGCCACGGCACAGGCGAAGCAATAACTTTCTAATATGTATGTTAGACTTGTCAGCGCGATACGAAATAAACGCGTTCGAAGGTGGTGACTGAAATAGTAAAAATTCTTTTCTTCGGCAATCATACATGTATATGCATATATTAACCTTCGCTGCTCACCTTCTGACAATCGTTTTACTTCTACCGTACCTAAATCAAGTATGTACAATTGGCACAGAATAGTCCGCATCTGCTATCTCAGGTTTATAATTAGAAACAAAACATCTGCTTTTAACGGCGTTATTCTCTATCCATTTTAAAGTTCCTAACAGCAAGAGTTTGTAATTTCTTTGTTTAACGATTAATACAATTTGTTTCGATGTTTTATAGTTACATACACGCTGTTGAAACTTGAAATCACTTGAAATAAACAACGGCAACATGCTGATAGCGCGTCGTAGTCGAATTTTCGCGGTAATTGTTTTTTTTCTGAATTTTCTTGATACACATATCACCGCATCTCTGCTGTGTTGCGACTCCCATCTAGCGGCGTGTAGTATAAACTTTAAAAGCGCGAGGTTCGAATCGGATCACACGAATGTAATAGGAAAGGAAGAAAAAGTGAAGGTCTCACAAAGCCCGAGGGGTTTAAAAATAGTTACAGATTCTCTTAATAAGAAGACTTCAAGATTATAAATTAATCAATACCCACTTGGAAACAGGTGTTGGAATAAATTAGTGATCCTCTAGGTAGTGATCGGCAAATGTGTCCACTATTTTGGCCTACAGCGGAAGTCACAAATCAGCGGGCAATTCAGTATTAAATGAAGTTTGTTGCTGATTCCACTTCTCGCCCAATGTTGTGGAATCTAATTGGTAGATGTTATTGCTTCGCCCAATTGGGAGTAGAATCCCAGATAGCACACCTCGTTTTAGAGACGTCTAGTTTATGTCTATTTTAGGTCTGAACGTCTTGATTTATAACAAGACGTCTTTAAGACGCCTTTTGGACGTCCTTAAGACTTTACCAGACGTTGTGCTATCTGGTATGTTGTAGTAGGGTGTTGCGCGATTTCATGGGACCACCAATAATTCGGTTTGCGAGTCCCCCTTGGAAGCGCTCTCTTAGGGGGAGTACTCGCAGCAACATCCTCCAGCAATCTCTGGAAGTGTAAGGCTAGGGGGTCCGTCTGATTACCCGGGGTATCCCGAGGGTCCCCTACCTGGTAGTGACCACGGTTGGTATTTGAGTGTAGGAGTTGGTGGAATTTACCCAAGACCTCCGGGCGGAACCTTTGAAGTCCTTGCTTGACCTTGGCATTTAAATTGGTTGTCTATTCGAGTGAGATATTCAAATCGACTAAATGTACCTTACCGCAGTTGGCTGATTATTGTCGAAGTTTACCGATCATTGCCGAATGGGCATTTAATAGCAAAATCGGGAGACCCGCACTGGCCGCACTGAGTGCGACTTTTAACCAATTGGAAGCGAGAAAACTCGCACTCAGTGCGGCCAGGGCGGGTCTCCCGAATTCGCTATAAATTGGTTGCTACTGATTTCCCTAGCTTTTTCTGTCCTTGTCGAGTGACGCCTCTTATTATATCTCCTCTTTCCAAGGACTTCAAAGATTTCGCCCGGAGTGACGCCTCTTATTATACCTACTCTTTGACTAGGCCAAAGAGTAGGTATAATAAGAGGCGTCACTCCACAAGGACAGAAATAATCTAGGGAAACAGTGATTTCTAGTGAGACAACCAATTTAAATGCCCATTCGGCCCCATTCGGCAATGATCGGTAAACTTCGGCAATAAATAGCCAATTGTGGTAAGGTACATTTAGTCGATTTGAATATCCCGCTCGAATGTACAACTAATTTAAATGCCAAGGTCAAGCAAGGACTTCAAAGGTTCCGCCCGGAGTGACGCCTCTTATTATACCTACTCTTTGACTAGGCGCCAAATCGGCTTCCTTTCGGAAATCTGGCAACGTTGCATCGGCTGTGGCATAATGCGTGAATCCGTGGTGAATCGGAACACAACCCTAGCCACCACTGCTGGTAACAATCTTTTACCAAAAATCCCCACGAGATCGCGCAACAACACCATGATAATTTCAAAGCCATCCAGTTGGTAACAGTAGTAGTAGCAGAAGGCTTTCAATATTGACGCACATTGACGCTTATCGAGAATCCCGTAATCGTCGAAGACCGAAAAAATTCTGTTCTGTCAAATTTAAAATAATTTTCGCGATAGACATCCCGCTACTGTCTGTCCCAGGAACGATGTCAGATACGGTGGTAGATGAAAGGTAATTTCTACAAAGTTTTACAGTCAGCGTTTCCTGTAGATTCTCCGGCTTTTTTAATATTTGAGAAATTTTCTTAGAATGACTGACGAAATCGAAGCATTAAGGGCGATTCTACTCGACAGTGAGTTGAACATAAAGGAAAACGATAGGTATGTAGCTCCCACGGAAAATATACATGCTTTGCAACCTGATAACTGAACCAATTTAATAATTCGTCTTTTTGATAATTAGTTTGTTATGCAATTGATAATCTGATTTCTTACATTTTCATTAATTGACACTTGATGCTATTTAGTTGAGACAATTTTACTGCTCTTTGTACATTATTATACTGATTTAAAATAGCATGTAAAGGTTTATACTTTTTCATGGATATATGATGTAAATTAATATTCTTTTAGAGGTGAGCCAGAGTGTATCGAAACTGTATTATTCCCCTCGACTGGTGAAGACTCTCAATCGCAATATGTTTGTGTGACATTGATTGTTCAATTACCAGTGGGATATCCTGATGTGTCACCTACTATTAGTCTTAGAAATCCTAGGGGATTAGACGAAGAAACTGTGAGGCTTATGCAGTCGGATGCAGAAACGAAATGCAATGATTTCATAGGCCAACCAGTCATGTTTGAACTCATTGAGGTATGCCATATATGTATTCCTATAGACATGATCATTTTATGAAATATTATAAATTATAAATGATAAGTATTGAGATAACAGATACTTTGTAATATTCTGAAACTATAGTTATAGTAACATATATGCTGTACACCTAGCTGAATCATTTTGGGAACTCTTCTACAATATATCGTGAATATGTGTTAGAGCAAAATGACACCGTAGGCTGCACCGCCAAGACCCTATTCACGAAATATTATAAAAATGTGCAGGTAATGGTACGCATATCTGTTGATACAGTCAGAATCGAATGAACTGGTTGTACATAAGAAAAAATACAATATGGACAAATAATTACAAAGTTTATGCCTTTTTATATATAATTTCTTGCTATCTTTATACTGTACAGTGTGATTATGAAAACAGTTAATAACCACCAACTATATTATTATAATAGTTAATAAGGGAACATCTTACAAGAAGCAACCTTCCCACGGATCAATGTGCCATATGCTTGTATGGTTTTCGGGAAGGGGACGAGTTTACGAAAACCGAGTGCTATCATTATTTTCATTCGCACTGTTTAGCAGCACATGTTGCAGCTGCAGAACGATATTACAGAGAGGAGCAAGAAAAACTACCGCAATGGCAGCAGGATGCTACGAATAAATTTCAGGTACTGTCGTTTCTCTCGTTATTTATTATAGAATTCGTTTTATACATATTCTCTGTTATTTTCATACAAATCGATATAAACTTTTAGCACTTCTGCTTAGTTACAATTAGAGTTTCTGTATGTTTTCAGGCTATATGTCCTGTATGTCGAGAATCGATCAACTGTGATGTAGAAAGTCTATGGTCTGCTCCACCTCCAATCGATGTTGAAGCTGCGACAGATTTTTCAGTTACTGCAGAATTGAAAGAACTACAGAAACAAATGGCAGCGTTGTTCTTAAGGCAGCAACAGAGGGGCGGTATAATCGATTTAGAAGCTGAAGGGGTAAAAACGCTGGTAAGAACGGAAGATGAGCCTAGTGCTACTACAGAAGGACTCAGTCCACCTGGAACCAGTTTGAATGCATATGCGAATCAAACAGTACAACCTGTTAATCATATGGTACGTGGAATCTGTAATTTTTTACATACACACAATAGACCATTTTATATCTGGGAATGAATTTATAGTAGTATAAGAAATTCAGATGTGCCTTTCATTTAAACGCTCGATCCCTACGCGTTTCCAACATGTAAAGTGCTTTAATAAAAAACTTGATAAAAAATATTTTCTTTAGCAACTGCCGCAATCGAAGCAGCCCCCACACCAGACGCAAAATCATGCTCATTATCAATCGCGTCAACTGCATCATACTTACCATGGGTATAATAATCGCGGGTATCGAAATAGAGGTCGTGGACGAGCTCATTATCGTCGCCAATTTGACAGAGTTAAACAAACGGAATCTGCCCCCAGATGACAATGGGTTCGAGATAAACTGTTTACTGTCCGGTTTCCTATTTCACTAAGTGTATACAATAACATTATTAGCATTAGTAGCATAATTATAAATGTATTATATAATAACTGTTCAATTTCAAATCACATTAACGTGATAAAATTATAGGTATCATCGTTCAGCAACATTCCCGTTATAACGGTGTACAAAAGGGAGTGTTTCGAGACTTCCGAGAACTGTATATGTAGACTGAAGCCATGGTGCTCTTTTGAACGATCTGCAATCGTACAAAGTTGATTAATTTCATTTTAAATATAGATATGTATACAA
This sequence comes from Andrena marginata, assembly GCA_963932335.1. NCBI lineage: Eukaryota > Metazoa > Arthropoda > Insecta > Hymenoptera > Andrenidae > Andrena > Andrena marginata. Next base: position 31,639,612 of record OZ010660.1, read on the forward strand.
AACTGTAAGTACTGTAGACAATTATAAGCAAACAAAAAATAGGGTTGGGGGGGGGGGGGGGGCGTGCGAAGAAAAGAAAATGCGTAATCAAATGGTACGGTAAATATTTTATACCAGTGTTTAAACATTTAATAACGTAGGAGCATCAAAGAAATATCACGATCTCACGATCATTTTCGAACGAGTTACTCGATTTGTAATATTCAGTTTTCCGCTGACGCGTGTTCGTTAACGATGTCATAGATCGTTGCATATAATAGAGCAAACATGGATCAGTGTTTAAATAGTTCTTCACTTATTCTTTTTAAAGAAACCGAAAGTTTAAAGCGTACATTTGGAGGTAATGTAAATCTTTAGAAGAAGAAAAAATATGTAATGCTATTATATCTCAAGTTTAACATATGAAATATACCTTTCAAGAGTTGAGAATCTTGGTTTAATGTATGAATCAACCACTACTTCTGAGGAAACTTTCGAAAAATAATTTAATATCTGTAACATATTAATGGTTTTTCGTTGTAACGCGCTCCTGTTTGCTTGAAATTAGAAAAAAGTGATAGTGGAAGAAGATGAGTAGTTTAAGATTTAATTTCTTATAATAGAATATTTTTTGCTACTGCAATGGTGCATATGCGATATGCAACTGTACCTTTGGGTTGAAACCGTATGAAACCATGTCCATTTTACGTTCTGTACAAAAGTATCTATTAGGGTGGTGAGTGAGATCGAAACGTTAATACTTTTCGGGATATTTCGAATTTTCTCATTAATATATGTTCGTTTTAGGAGGATCTTAACAGTCTAAGGCGTTTTATCTAATAATTTAATTTTTGCGGCAGAGCACAGAAACATTGAACGTATTTACATTTTCACTGTTTGTGAAAGTCCACATAATATTGACGATAAATTAAATTAGTTTCTCAGTACTAATTTAATGTTCTTGTACGTCTTTTCGTTATTATAGATTATCGTAAACTAATAAAATGTTTACATTACTAGGCATATTGTCTTAATCTTGCAAACATTTATATTTACTTCTAAAACCATTTTTGAATAACGGTACGTTATTGAACAAATTGGAAGTACATATCTCGCAAAGTATTCCTCTTACGACCTCATTGCTCTGATACTTTTATACATAGAATGTCCAAAATGACCTGCGTAACTTTAAAAAAAAATGGGTGCTGTCGCATGTTCTACATGCATCGTTGCGCTTACAAAGAAAATTCTGTCATAAGATATTAGATCTGTTTAAAGCATTCAGCCTTTTTCACTACCATTTCTTTCTAATTGCAATCAAAATAAACAAAAGATACATATATAACTTGTCCTATTTGCATAACTCACCCTATATAATATGTGCATTCAAGAAGTTTCGTTATGTTAATCATTTTTGCAATTTTTCTGTGTAATTGGAACTTAGTTTTTCCTTATTTCGTTATCTTAGAAACAAGATTTATTGTAAATATTTTTGTTTGTATGCGAATTAAGTTATCATTAATGTCAAAAGATCTTTCTTGCGATTGTGATACTTGTGAAAGTACTTTTACTTAATTAAATTTACCCATCAAATAAGAGGAACTCCGTTTTCTATTTCTTATTTGATATTATATTTGTCTGTGATATTTTTATAACAAACAAAACTAATTCAGTTTTTACTATGCTTACTACTTTGTAAATATGATGTATATATACATATATGATCAATTTCTTTCAAAGCACGTTCACTTGTTCGTGAATATAGAAACATAAAACATTGCAACCTTAATATGTATTCATTTTGTGTCAATGTATTGGACGTCCTTTGACCAAAAAATGTTTTAAATTATATTAATGTTATGCAACCAGAACCTAATCTATAAAAATTAAATAAATTTTCCACAAATGAAATTGTAATTTCATTCAGAATAAAATTAATTGTAAGACCATTTATTTAGTGTTCTCGAAATTATTTATACAAAAAGAAAGGAAATGTTATGAATAACTGAATGTAGTATTTTACCTTGCTTCTCATTTCAAATATGTAGTCAGTTTTATGAATAGGCCATTCAATTTCGAGAATAATATACTTACGAACATTTTTTTATGAAATCAAACCTTTTTATTGTGTTATTTATAATTTTGTAGTATACTTATTCTTTTGCTTTCTATTTTATTAAACATTTAAAGTATTGTAACAGAATGACTTGTGTGAATTACTAAATCGATGCAAATAAATAATAGAAAATATGAAACATGAATGAATTAAATTTGTTATAAGATATCACTCAAATAATTGTTTATATGGCAGTGGAATTATATTATTCAAATACTATAAAATTGCTTCTTATATACTGTAGTACGTTATTAGTGTTTTACAAAAGTAAAAGCATATCCTGTAAGAAAATATTTAATAAATAAATGCAACTTTAAAATAATAGTTTACAGTTTTTTCAAGTTTTCTTTTGAAATTGAATATCGAAACAGGTAACTTGTTACATTTTTGTCAGTAAGTAGGTATATATTCTGCAAAATTATAGAACAGTGCTATCACAATGATGTCATAACTAAAAAGTAATGTTATATGCTACACATTTTCAATGTACAATTTTAATAAAACATTCAACTAAATTATGAATATTTTGAATTTATTCTTTTTACATTTGTAACAATTATAAGATTCAATCTAAGTACGTCAACGTATTTACAATTCAGTCTGCTCTTGGTAAATCTCTTTACCAAATTAATCAAAACTATAAAATCGACTCAACCTTAAACGTATCCTAAATCTACGCATAACAGAATGACGCTTGCCCTATCCAGTCACCAATATTTATGTATTTTATAGTATAGAATTTGCAATAATACTGTATAGCGTATACCTTCGGATATTGTTACTCGATAAGGTAATTTAGTTATTAGTATTATGCAATACATTGCTCTCTTAGTTTATTCAATTTCAGTTGTAGATGATCAAGTACTACTTGTACTGGCTTACAAAAGTCTTTACTCCTTAACAGGACACTAGAAGCTGCATTTAGTAATACTGAATTAATGGAACTTGGTGATGGAATGTCTATAGAAATGGAACTAACAATACTGCTGTCGCCGTAACCTTCGTCGATACTTTCATCCGAAGTCTTCGTTAGTGCTTTCAATTGGTCTTTTAAGTCCTGTAGGAAAATAATACTCTTAGTATTATGTAACATATAATAACAGCAATGTATAGAAATAATTATAAGTATTACTTTGTTCCTTATCAGAACCTGCTTTAAACACTCGAGTAAAGAAACTTCCGTCTTGTTTTTCTAAAACGAAACGATTATACAATTATGCATTATATTTGTAGGACTCCTAGTTTTAATTGATTTTACGAAGTGACCATTTTATACCGTATCATTTAAATATCCTTCTGTTTGCATGCCACAGAGTTTGTTCTCTAAACATTTAACTTTACGTTTCTCTTGCCGAAGTTTTCTGATGACAGCGCAGTTAGCTCCGTATGATAATCTTTTCAAGCGCTTATTTTCGTTCATTATATCTTGCATGGAATTTAACTTTTCTTCTGCTTCTGTGTTTTTCGATTTCAGAAACTTATACTGTGTAATCATTTTCGACAACTGTATTTGTAACTGTAAAATTGCATCTTCTATCTGACTTTGTTCCTGTTTAGAAAAAAGCAGAGTAGTCTGCAACGTTTCATTTTTAGATTTTAATTTTTCAATTTCTAACTGCGTCTTACGCAGCGTATCAGCGGTCTGATTCTTTTCGCTTTCACATTTCTGCATATTCTCCTCCATAGTCGTAATTAGCATGCGTTGTTTGGTCAAAGCGTTTTCCATCAACATTTTGGAAACTTCGTTACCCAACAACCGCTTTTCTAATGTCTTTAACTCGGTCTGTGTGCCTCGTAATTCTTCCTCTGTTAACTCCAGTTTAGTAGACACGTCTTGAGGGCTAGATGTAGCGCCGTCTAATGCTTCTACAATACCATTCGATAGACTTTCGGTCTTCAAGCTCCGCACTTCACATTCCAAATCCTGTTTTTCCATTTGATGTTTCTGAAGTAGAGCAGTATAATCCATGTCCAGCTCCTTGTACTTACCATTTATATTTACAATAGTTTGTTGTCTTCGTTGCAATATTCCTTGATAAATATCAATCTCTAATCGCAATGTTTTCTTGCTTGCTTGTAAACCGTGCACTTGAGACTGATACCATTTTGCAGATGCTTCTGCTGCATCCAAGCGATTGTTCGTATCTATCAAAGTGTTCTGTAACTTTTGTTTCTCTTGAAGCACTAATTGTATCTCCACGTATAATTCCGCAATCTTCCCTTTCAGACCTTCGTTGGCCGCGATTCTGGCATTAAGCTCGATACGCAAGTTATCCAGATCAACCCTGAGTCGTTCATTTTCTAACTCCAACGATGCGACACGTTTCGACAATTCTATATTGGAAACGTCGGGAGTAGATAAATGTCTAATTTGAAATTCATCAACTATTAAATGCAGGGAGTCTGTGGATGTAACAGAATCCAGTTCCCCCTTAAACGAATCAGACAAGCTGTCCATTATTAAAAGTTGTAGAAAAATGTAATATATATTCAGCAGAATAGGGGTCCCATAAAATTCCGTTTCATTAGATGCAACATATCATCTGCAGTTATATGTACTACATACCACATTTACAGATATGCATCGTATATTCTTGAGAACCTTAAAGATTTTCTTGTACTTTTCATAAAGTATATTCACTATAGATACTGCATCTCTTGAAGCATCTAAATGTCTCCCTTTAATGTAGCCACGCTGCTAACAAGTGTTAAGTAAATGTGAAATAAGCTGACTTTAGTGACATATGTCAGGAACACAAGCATACAACTTTAACTTATACATAAGTGCCAGTAAATGCCACTCAATGCCACTTGTCATCATGTAAGTAACCTGTATTATCCACCGATTATCCACTATTCCACTGTGATCCATAGATCCATTGGAGGATACTTACAAGTGCAAGTGTGTGCACCGTCACCACCAGTGACCACAATACCTGTGATGCCAGATCGGAGCTGCGTCAAAGAGTAGGTATAATAAGAGGCGTCACTCCGGGCGGAACCTTTGAAGTCCTTGCTTGACCTTGGCATTTAAATTGGTTGTCTATTCGAGCGGGATATTCAAATCGACTAAATGTACCTTACCGCAGTTGGCTGATTATTGTCGAAGTTTACCGATCATTGCCGAATGGGGCCGAATGGGCATTTAAATTGGTTGTCTACTGATTTCCCTAGCTTTTTCTGTCCTTGTCGAGTGACGCCTCTTATATATCTCCTCTTTGCTTCCGTGCTGGACCACCGATGTGGGGATTTCGTGTCATCAAAATCATATATTGTTCCATAACATGGCGCCAGCGTCGCATTAGATGCAAGCGCCAAAACGTCCATGTACCCAGATAGCACACCTCGTCTTAGAGACGTCTAATTTATGTCCATTTTAGGTCTGAACGTCTTGATTTGTAACAAGACGTCTTTAAGACTTTACCAGACGTTGTGCTATCTGGGTAGGGTACGTTCCACTTGCGCCCAAATCGACCGCGACGCCCGTGGTTCTCGTTCCGCTTGGCGACCGCGGTCGTCGTAGTCGCGCCGAAAACGTCACGAATGACGTCATTGGTCGGTATTCATAGTCGCTACTTATTCTCCCAGATAGCACAACGTCTGGTAAAGTCTTAAAGACGTCGAAAAAGCGTCAAAGACGTCTTACAGACGTCTTGTTACAAGTCAAGACGTTCAGACCTAAAATGGACATAAATTAGACATCTCTAAGATGAGGTGTGCTATCTGGGAGCATGCGACATCCTCTACTAACTTAGTAGCTCGTCAAGGATGCCGAATGCTTATGCATTTGCTTAAGAATAAGTTGGAATAAGTAGCGACTATGAATACCGGCCATTGACGCGACCGCATTTCGCCCACAGCGACCGATGGGTCTGGCCTGGTCGTTCGTTATTTGCGCGCGTAATTCAATTCAAATACTAATCTTCTTATCTCGTTTATTATTTAAAAGTTTTAACATTTATGAATATACATATAAATTAACAATACTTTACTTGTTGTTTTTAATTTGTTTGATATTTCTCTCCACACATTTTCTTTAACTACATAACTTTTGTAATCTTTGTTACTAGTATCATAAAATACAAGGTTTTTTGCGATATTTTATATAAATTTTTCCTCTTTATCAGAAGAAAACTGTAATTTCGTTGACATGTTTTCACGCGTTATCGAAATGATAGGAAACCAACCGACGTCAGCGCCAAGGCAAGCGAATAAGTAAGGCCGCAGCCAACTAGCCGATGTCCCGGCGACGCTGGCGTCGGTTCGTTTTCCATCTTGGCGTGTGTAACTTTCCCCACCACTCGAATAGTCTGCGGGCGCTTACGAACCCCGTGGCCCGTACATACCACTACCTTTTCGCCCGCGAAGCTCACGACAGCTTATAAGCAAGAGGAACGGGAAATTCCTACGGTCGTGGGCGCGGGCGTTGTGGGCTCAAGTGGAACGCACCCATAGGCGATGATCTGAGTGGCGCGCATGGTCATTTAATGTCTTTGGATTAAGGGTGGGTCTGCTCTTTTTGCGGGAGGGGTCGTATAAACGAATCCGAGTGTAGATATACATACATACGTACATACATACACAACGCGACGAATACAGAAAGATACAGTAGTATCCAGCAGTATCCACGCAGAGCTTGCTCGTGCTTGCTCGCGTACGGCGTATTCCTCGAACTTGCTCAAACTCGCGAAGGCTAGCACCGTGGACGAACGTGGTGATATCGTGTTCTCGTGGCCAGTGGATACTTATTGCAAGATACTGACAGGATTGACAGCGCGACGGTGGACAAAACCGATCGGTGGATGGAGTTCTCTACGGATCGTATTATCTTTCCCTAATTCCCAGTTCCCCTCTTAGCGCGACCCGATTCCCCATAAAGATTCAATCCCCTATACATAAGTACGCTCTATTCACTCCCGTTCATGGCTGAGGCCCGGGGTGGGGGAAAACAAGCTGTATAACGACAGAAAATTTCGAAGCTTGTATGCAGGAATATGTCAAGCTTAAAAATCGGTAAGTCGGTGTTTATTTAGTATCTTGGACGACACGCCAGCGAGCTGTCCCGCTTGACGGGTAATATATGAGTTATGACGAGCGGCTGAATTGACTCGCGCTAAGTCGTTGCCCCCTTGCACTCAACACGCTTCTACTTTGCTTTCGTAGTATGGTAGGCAGTAAGGCAATGAACGTACCCTATATACGTGTTTCGAAAGTCACCGACTCCCGTTTGAGGTTTTACGCGGACAGGGCCGAGAAATAGCCGCCCGATTCTTACATGTACACGCTGCGCTGCTCCTTATAAATACTTCACGATGTGCGACACGTTCGTGTGCTTTACCGAAATGCGTATGACGTTTGTCGAGGTTTATGGAGTGTAAACTGTAATCGAAATGGTCTATTATGTTTATGGTACACTTTCTTTATGATTCTTCGTGTAAGCCTCCCGGGTAATCTTTTTTCTCTTTGCTAGTCGAGTGGATTATTCAGTTGTATGCTGTGTTTGTTTGTTTCTTTCTTTCACAGATAATTCTGATTTTGTTGATTTTTACTACTTACAATTATTGCTGCCTGAAATGCAGTATAAATTGTTTACTTCCCATTGAAATAATGGTAGTTTTAGCTTATCATTAAACGGTAACGAATAACTGCATTTTAATATATATTAGAATCGATATGAGCTCTATGTCTTTCTTTTTATGGACATACGACGAGTGACATTTTCCTGTTGGTATCTATTCGAATGATATCGCTGTTGATTTTATAATTAAGAGTACATATAACTTTTCAAGTTTTCATACTTAACGTCGTACATTTAATATCTTCTTTCTGTTTGCATTTACATCTATGTTTCTTATCAGTACACATAGAATATTGAAGACACTATCTTTTTTGGCATATAATTTTATTTAGAAGAAGCTTTAAATCTTGACAGGCTTTTATACATTATGTCTATAATACTAATGTATCAGTATCATTTCATGTATGTTAGACAGATTTCTTAGCTATCTCTTTTAAATTTATCATTTCTGAATATCCTATTAACAATTTTATTAGTATTTTCTTATGGATTTTGTTGAAAAACACTTTAATATATCTCATTAATACTTGAATAAATAAATTATACATACACAATGATAATGGTTTTATTTAAAAAAAACTTGATTATCCTGTTATATTTGTCGTAGCATTACTAAGCCAACATCTGCATGTATTTTTTTATGTATTCGATATGTAGTTAAATTTTTCACACGTTTAGTATTTAAGGTTTGAGAAATGATAATGTATAGGTATACAGGTACACTTTAAAAAAATGTACAAGTATCGCTTAATAGTTTCAAGAAATTGTAAATTTAATAACTATGTTGGTTACCTTAATAGGGGTACAAAAATATTCACTACTATAATTAATTAGCGCTCATCGTGCTGTTAAATAAATAAATACACTTGTAAATTTTGTCCGTTAATTCTGGCACTACTTGTTGAACATTTATGTATGCACATTCTAAATGTTGATAAACACGATGCTTAACGCAACGTTAAGTAAAGATATAATATATTTTCTCTAATATTGTGATATATTAGTGTTTAGTTTTATGATATTTATTATGTCAAGTTAATGATTGTTATTTCATTTTCCCTGAAGTGTTGGTAATGCACTTGCTTGCCCTACCCTTGAGAACAATGGATTCTGAGCAAAGAAATCAGCAGGTGTATCAACACTAAACAAAAAGTTAAAGAATGAATGCCTGCTGCACTCACGCCGCCGACACAGTACAAGCAGACTTAAGATTTATGCAAGTAGCGCGTGAGTAGCAGCTACTCACGCCACACTCAGACGTATATATCTGTTTTCGCACATGGCAGCCATGAAGCATGGTACGTTTTATTCTTGTACGCTTTGCTTTGTATGTAAATTTCTTTCAACAGCCATTACAATATAGTATATCGAGACGCAATAATTTATTCATATGTCTCTGTCATAATGTGTATTCTTAAATATATAAAATACATGAATTTCAAAACATTCGATAATAATTTGCTATAAGAAAGCTTGATAATTGGAAGTAATAAGTTTCCATATTAACTGCACATGTAATTATCTACTGAACTTTATCGAACATGTCGCATTGTCAAACATGATATTTATGTTTTGTTACAATTATATTAATAAATTGCAGTTTAAGATCAATATTAAACTGTTGAGCATGATGGTTCGAATAAATTGAAGTAATTTATCTCAAAGCATTTACTTGACAAATTTATGAAATTTTAAATATAAATTATATTGTTAATAAATAGCATAAATAAAGTTTGAACGTAAGTATGTCTTAAGATATTTTTACTTTCATATTTTATATCTTTTTTTGTCTTTAGAGGCATCTTTTATACATGTTCCACAATATTTTGACAATGATACTATTTCATAGTAATAGTTCCTCCATTTCCATAATAACGTCTACTTAGTTTATGGATCTCTGACTTTAGTACAATCTATTTGAAGATATAGAGAGCAACGATTAAAGACCATCGATAAACGATAATTTATTAATGGGCAAAACAGCTTCGTGTCACTGGTGAACTAATATCGTGAATGTGATACGATATTGTAGTATTGGTACCTATTAGATTAAACTTACATGGAACTATCTGAAATTTCAAGTACAATGATTTCTATTCTTTCCGATAGTTTTTTTTTCAGGGCTTTTGTTTGTGTATGTGTTGTATGCTTTCAATTTTATTTCCATTACATGTTTGAGTAGTAAGCGACTGTAGACATCCTACAGATTTTAATCCAATTAGAATTTTTTTATATGGATTCTTGAAAGCTTCCTCGGTCGTAATTATCATAATTTTATATTTAGAGGTTTCAGTAACGTTCAATAAAATTGTAATATCTGTTACGAATTCAGTACTACGAAGTTATCAATCTGTTATTATACGATTAATATTTAGAACAGTTAGTACTTGGCACTTGAAAGAAATGTAATTGTAATGATTTTCAGGCAAGACAAGTCAAGACGACGTGTGTTATGTTGTCGCCAAATATGATTATGGAGCACAAGGTGCTCAGGAGTTAGACTTACGCAAAAATGAGCGCTATTTGCTCCTGGATGACTCGAAACATTGGTGGAGAGTACAAAGCGCCAGAGGCCAAGCTGGCTATGTGCCAAGTAACTACGTCAAGAAGGAAAAACCATCCCTTTTTGATAGTATTAAGAAGAAAGTTAAAAAGGGCTCTGGTTCGAAAACTCTACCATCTAGTAATTCACCCTCCAGAGCTGTGGAATCACCTATTATGGCCAGGCGTTTGCCTGCCGATCCAAGCGAAGCGATAGGCACAGCAGTTGTCAAATACAATTATCAGGCGCAACAAGCAGACGAACTGTCGCTTGTCAAAGGCACTAGAATCCTAATATTAGAAAAGAGCAATGACGGATGGTGGAGAGGTCAAAGTGGCACTCAAGCGGGCTGGTTTCCATCGAATTATACTCAAGAAGAGGGGGATGCGGATGATACTCTTCATACATATGCAATGGCAGAAAATGTTCTCGATATTGTTGTAGCACTTTATTCGTTTTCTTCTAACAATGACCAAGAATTGTCATTCGAGAAGGGTGATCGGTTGGAAATCCTTGATCGTCCACCAGCAGACCCTGAATGGTATAAAGCAAGGAATAGTCAAGGACAAATTGGTCTTGTGCCACGTAATTATCTTCAGGAGCTGAGTGAATATCTGACGCAACCATATCGTGAACGAGGAATGACGAGTAGCGAGATTAGTACAGGAGATTCCCTCGAGAGAAGGCCAGACCCTGGCGATAGGCCGCATCTTGTCGGAAAGCCTTGGTACTATGGTAGCATTTCACGCTCACAATGTGACACACTACTGAATCAACATGGTCATGACGGCGACTTTTTAATTAGAGATAGCGAAACTAATGTAAGAATAAATGAGATTTCAATAGTACTACTAAGTAGTATTGAGTATATTCAGCTACCAGTTGAATTATAAATGGCAATTATTTTATAATTTACAGGTGGGAGATTATTCTGTGTCTTTGAAAGCTCCAGGCCGTAATAAGCACTTTAGGGTACATGTGGAAGGAGCGCTTTATTGCATTGGTCAAAGAAAATTCCATACACTAGATCAGTTGGTAGATCATTATCAACGAGCGCCTATTTACACTAACAAGCAAGGTGAGAAATTATACTTGGTGCGCCCATTGCCAAAAGGCAACCCCAGTAGCAATGGTTGCTAGGTGAATTCGTGCCATCAGACGGTCCATGCGCTTTGAAAATGCATCTCTTTGAGATACGCGACGCCTGCCTAGTAATATCACTATCACACATCTCGTATGTTTATACGTAACGATTAACATAATTGGTGAACTCATATATTAGTGTTTCTTCATTATTTGTCCATTTACACTGATAAATAATTTATTACTCTAAGTAATTGCCACCAGCAATTCTTATTACCATTCATAGGAGCTTCCAAACTATTTAGCGAACAAAGCTAAGAGAGTCGAATAAAACATTTGTACGGCAGCTATGTGACATTTGACTAGTTGATACACAAGGCTTCTCTTTATATTCATATAAAGTAATTGTAAAACACAACCGACCATGTTATTACGATTAATAATATATTTACAACTACACGTAATGTAGACTGCAAGTGTAACGATGAAGTAACGGTTATCATGCAATTACGACCGATTAAGTGAATCTCTACTCTGAATCTATTGGTATCTAATTATGACAAAGACTAAGTGTTCATTTGTGATTTTGTATTTATTAGAAATTTATAAGTAAATAAACTGTATTTAAGTGTGCATCAGGTAAAATGCATTCTTTCTTTCAATCTCTTTACTAAATACATACCATTGTTACACAATGTACACAGTTTATAAAAATAAGGTATTATTTTATACCATTGTCTAATTGGCAGTGTTCTAATCTAATAACGAATTTCACACTATTCAACTTCAACACCTTTTTTCCCCCTTTATTATTGTAATTAGTATTAAGTAGTCTTGAATTTGGCAAAACTAAAGCTTTTACTCGATCAGGTTAAATGAGATGAAATTGTACTAACTAGGAATGATTGTAATAAGCATGATACTCGCATAATTGGTAACAAATATTAATCTTTATTTAACGTGTATATTATATTCATAAATAGAAGTATCATTTTAGTTATACGAGTAAGAGATTGGTGCTCCTGGGGATAAAAGTTAATGGCACTAATTGCCAATAAGGTCACGTATTATAAACAATTGCCCTAATCTAAACATATTTTAGGTCTGCATTATTTGTTCGTAACTCCGTTAAAAACTTATGCTTACTCGATCATAAGAAAGGGTTGTTCGAATTTCTTGTCATGTTGCTCACGCCAGAACCGACCTGAAATAATTTGTATACGTTTAAATGAAAGTATTTCCCTTGATATGTATAATGTTTAAGAGAAGAACATTGTAGAGGGACACTATACCATGAAAGGATTTGCATGATACGCTGGAAGAGTAGGTTGCCACATTTTGTTCGTCATTAATTGACTAAATTGAATTACATCTGTGTTACTCGATGGTCCGATGCCCACCCATTGTGGATCTGAAACATTAAACATCATGTTTAATGTGTTCTTAATTTTCAATTTATGGCATTTTGTATCATTGAAATATGAACTTACCATTATTCATAGGAAACTGGACTGGTTTAAATGGATTAATAGGATTACATAGAGAATTGTCGATCGATTGTGTATTATTATTGACTACATTGGCTGATGGTCGCCATAAGTCACCGGTTGCGAAAGGATTTGAGATTACACGAGTAGTTTGATTTCCCACGCTCCAAATCGAATTCGAAGCTGTTGATACAGAAAATGATAACGAATCAAATAATTTTCTAATAGCCCTGCAAACCAACTTTCTAACAAATTGCACACGTACCATTATTAGCATTCCAGGTAGATGTATTTAATGGTGCCGCTGTGGTATCATCTTTCAACTGCGTTTGTTTCATTAATGAGTCTAAGTCTTTCAGTGCCGCATAACGATCTTCCGATGGAGGCATATAAGTTCCATTTGCATTCACTGCGCTAGTAGAATCCCCTGCTGTTTGATTGAATAGGCTCGATGAGTCAACGTCTAAAAGTGGTGTAAAATTATAAATGATTATTAAAATTATATCATATTAATCTGTACAAATAAAATGATAGAATAATATGCTGATTTGCTTGTCTACCTTTTTGACTATTAAAAACAGGATTGTTGTCAAAATTAGCAAAGAATGGTTGAGGTACAATTGGTTGAGTGAGTTTGTTCGTAGGCGTTATAGTAGTAAGAAATGGATCAGGAACTTTGCTGAAATCAGCTACAAAATCTGCTGAAAAGTTATTAGAATTAACTGACTCAGAATTGTTTGCTTTCTGTGCTGATATAGGAGATAAAGTGGATGTCCCAGAATGTGGAACCCTTGGAATGTTGGTTTGATTCTGCAATCGCAACTTTTGATTGGAGTTTTGATTTGCCATGGACGGATCCAAATAGTATCTCTTAAGCTCATACTTTGCACTCATTAGATCCTTCATTTCTTGTTCATCTTTTGTGTCTAATGTTTGAGAGGAATTTGGATTCATCAAACCTAGCCATATTCTTCTGCAGTATTCGTTGCCACGTTCCTTTATAAAATCTATTTCCTCTTGTGTAAATGTTGCCATAGAAATAGATTTTACTCTATGTGGTGGTGTCAAGCCCCGTCTGTAATTTTAAATGCACCCGTTTATGCAAATGTTTATTTCTCTGTGTTTCCAAAAGCATTATTCGATTTGTGAAAAGAAACCTATTAAGACGATAGATTTTAAACGCCACATCTGGTAACACTCCAGATCTCCAGGCCATTAACATTAGGAATTAATCAAGAGAGATTAAACATTAACAAAATCCATTAACAAATATATAGTTTTTCATTTATTGCCAAATAAGTCTTTTACAATTCCAATTGACAATGAAAAAAGTATCGGCGTTAAAATCTTGTAAAATCCCTTGTATTATGCAGTATGGCTCCATTACATACTGAACAGTGTTGGATTTCATGATTAATCATAAGAAGTATTAATTATATTGATAAATAAGCCGATATTCAGAAATATTTACTTTTAACACTTATTCACGGACTGTCGTACAATTCCTACGCAGAATTATCTTTCATAATGATTATGCGTCGTTATGTTGCAACTGAACTAATTATTCTACAAACATCACAAGATAAATACTGATTTTTTCCGCTGCGTGTGTGTGAAACATTTTGACCATTGATAACAAGAACTACGCACAAAGAAAAAGCATTCATGTTGATAGTGTATTAACTTCCTGGCTCCGAGCTCGAGCCTTCAACAATGATTCATAAATTTTCACGCGAATGAATGTAAGGCGCGTTCGGTGCACGTGCCTCGGCAAAACCAAGCTATTCATCGCACGTTCGAAAAACAATATATTATCTTTTATTAATAGCTGGATAACTGGTACGATGTGTCCGAAACGTTGACGTTTGGCCAATGTTAATATCGAGCCACCTTTGGGCGCCAGACAACCGTGGAAGGAAAACGCGCCACCCGTTTTGTTTGTATCGCGAGTAACGACGAATAAAATAATCGTTACGTCACTATGGACCACGAAGACGGCTGTCGTTACACTTTATTGGCTTCTTACAAGCAACGAGGTACTTACAGCATACCAGAACAAGAGGTACAGACGAACGAACCGATTGTCATGTTGACGTAAGTCGGGCCTCGCTGATGGCAGTCGAAACATTCTTTGTTACCGGGCTGCGAGACCAGCTCGCGTAATATTTTCAAATTCTTCTCGTCTTGCTTTCTCTTCGCGGACGCCATCATATACGAGCAGGACACTTTGCAATTCCAAACGGGACAAGCACAGTCCGCACAGTCGTACTACTCGCACGGTCCCTTATAGTCCCTCTCGCAGTCTGCTCGCGGAACTGAATTGAACTGACTAGATTTTCTGTCACGGCGGTCATGCGCGTTCAGCGATGCATCCTAAAAATGCTTCGCGAGAGAACGGATTGGACCTTAGACCATAATATATATATTTATAGACACGGCTCCAAATAACTGCGTTGAGGAAAAGATAAAATCATCTACGTGACATCACACGTGGACAAAGTAATGATGAAAGTTCCAGCGATGTATAAATATTTATGAAAATGCGATTTAAACATTGTCTTTGCAATTCTTTATACAACATGTTTGCATCTTTATTAATAATTATTCAAAAATTATTCACAGTAAAAGATATAACCTCACTTTGTATGTACTGTTGCGTATTTTCGCGGTGATTTTAAGAACAGAACGCGGGTTGGTGCCCGTGGAGCGCTGAACCGCTCTGCTCGTCAGAGTGCGCGGGTGTTATAAATAAAATGAAACTTTATTCTGGTAAAACTTGTAAATATATTCTTAATAAATTTTAAGCTGTAGCTTTTTGTGAGAACAAGTCTGGTACAGTTAAGCGTCAAGATCGTTCTGACTTCTCGGTGTCCTCCGTCGTTGCTCCTTCCTTCCTCGAACGTGGTGCCCCTTCCATCCCTGCGCGTCCTCCCAGTCCTTTATCCAATCAGGATGAGGGATGAGCCGGATTCAAAAGGTAGGCTGTCCCGCGGGTGTCCGTCCGCCCCCGCGAATCGACGTCCATCTTTCCTTGCGTCTTCGGGTGGTGGTGGAAACTCGGTGGAAGCGCGCTTTTCCGTTACACAGCGGGGTGCACACGTGGGAAGAGAAAGTTGGCTCGGCTACGAGGATCGAGTAAACAACCCTTGAAGGAAATCTATGACTGCCTTAGCGTCGCCAACACTTCTGGATTCAATCAACACTCCTAAAGACTAACAAAGGACAAGGCCTTCTCAAGAGATTACGTGACTTAGAAGAAACTCGCGATTCGTTTCGGGGTCCGTTAATAGGTATTTTCTTCCTGTCCTCGAGCTCTGCCCAAGTTCTTTCCCACGAATGCCACCCGCATTGCGCATCCTTTATAATACTTCTTAATCATACGCAAATATCTACTTTCAAACTTCGCTCCTGATTTACCTATCGATTTTTCTGTGACTACGTTCGCGTAATCACGCAACAGTACCATATGTACCAATTTGGCGGCACAATGGGCCACGCTCGGATTGGCTGCGCCATAGTGCCGAAACTCGTGATTGGTCAAGAATCTACGTCCAGTTTGCGTTCGTTTTCGTGGTCTGGGGTGGCAGTCACTGGCAGTGGCAGTCAGTGCGGGCAAAATCGAAGAATATTCCACGTGATCCTAAGCATCAATATCCAGACAAATCATCCCGGCGTATCCAGAAGGCAAACTTAATTATGGAATTGAATAATTACTAATTATCTACGTCGCGGAAATTGAGAGTCACATTATCTGCAAGACAGAAGATGTTAATGTTCGCAGGAGTATGCATGATCGCTTAGGGTGCTTTTCGTTAGATCCTTAGATCCTAGATTTTGTTTCTGATTCCTCTACAATTCCATTGTAGTATTTCCATTTTCATTAATATTCTTTTCTTTTGTACTTTTACTTTTATAGTGTTTTTGATATTTTTGTGTTCGTTATATCTTCTAGTGCTCTGGATCTAATTTTGTCTTCATTTGTGAGTTTTTTATTTTCGTTAGAGTTATTGTTTTTTGTTGTTCCTTTAATTTTAGGATTCGCTGATGTTATTAAAGTGTGTGTTTTGTTTGACGTTATTTTTCCTTTTCTAGGGTATGGAAAGTTGTTATTTGAGTATGCAGTTTTTATGTGCGCCTCTTCTAATTTTGTGTTCCTATCTTTGTCTTCGTATGATTTTCTTCCTATTTGGTTTTGATTACTTTGGTGTGATTAACATTATATCTTCTATGTTCCTATTTATATTAGTTATGTTGTTATTTATATTTCCTTCTGTTGTAGTTTCTATTATCATGGGTTTTGCAACTTCTATTTTTTCCAATGTTATCGGATTTAGGAATTGCTTTTCGTTCGAGTTATATAAAGCTCTTTTATTTATTTCTTTATAGTATAATCCTATTATTTGGTTTTCGCTTAGTATATTATTTTTCCTTATTGTTTCTTTTGCTTTCTTATGATCTATATTATAGTAGCTCATAGTGGTTGCCAATATTTTTTGATATTGTAAAGAGGGACAATTTATGTCAAAAGTTTTATGGTTTCCCTTGCAATTATAGCATTTGACTACTGCCTTGCATTCTTCAACATCTTGGTGTTCCATTTCAGAGCAAATTGCGCATCTTTTTTGTCCTCTGCATTGTGAAGATATGTGTCCATATCTTAAGCAACTATTACATTTTTTAATGTTCTTCTTTATTGGCGCTACCTTACATTTGACGTACCATATTGTTATGTTCGGAGGGAGTGAATCTCCTTTGATTACTATTTTTATAGCGTTTGTTGGAATTAGTTTGTCACTTCCTTTATCGTATCTCATTAGTCTTTCGATTTCTAATACTTCTGGATTAGATTCATGTTCTTCTATTCCTTGCTTAACTTCATCTATATTCATTTCTTTGGGGATATCATATACTACTATGCGTCTATGTACTTTGTAGTCTGGAATGTATGTATACCATTCTACTAGTTTGATTTTTGCTTTGTCTACAAACTCGTTCGCATATATGTAATTATTGAATGTTAATTGTATTTTGTGTTTTCCCAGCTTATTAATTTTTTGAAGTTGGGTTGCAAGTGGTGCAATCTTTTTCCCTAGTTGTAAAGGGTGCAAGTTCCCTAAATTATGTGACTCGTCTCTTGCCGTCATTTGGACTATGAATGGTCCGGATATATTGTTGTCATATTTGTTATCTTCTTGCATTTCGTAAAACTTGTTTTGTTTTTTATTTGTTAAATTTTGTATTGTCATTTATTGATGTTTTAGCATCTTCTTGGATTGTTCTTTTTAATTTATTTTTTTGTTGTGTGAGAGTATTATGGTATGGGAATAGTTAATGCCTATAATTTCCATAACTTGATTGTTATTTGGGGACTGTGTAGAATTATTATTTAGGTTAGGTTAGGTTTATTTTTCTTGGCATAGTTACATTCTCATATACATCACGCACTCTATGACCAAAGTGGCATTTCGAGATATCCCATCTCATATAGCCCAACGAACGTTAGTCTTTACAATTCACGCTTATATCATATCAAATAAGATAAAATACATACAAAACCCTATCATCATATCAGATTAACACAATATATACATATATATATATAAAATAACTATAAATATAAAAATCTCTTTGGCTTTTCGTCGTTTTAGTGCCTTACAACTTATAGATTGCTTATACTATATCACTTTTTCATACCCAGGTCTTCTTTCTCCTTTTGTATCCTTCCTCAGTCTCACGTCTCTCTCTTCCCTCTCTCTCTCTCATATATCTCTCTTTATCCTATTTAGGTATCCCATTATCACTCTCGCTGTCTTTCTTCTGTCCCCTCTAATTGCTTCCGCTATGTCTTCTCCTTCCTGCAATCCCGTCCTCTCCAGGGTCATCTGCAGTCTTGCTTTCTCTCTTATGTATTTATCACATTCCCAGAAGATATGGCTTATATCCTCTGTCCCTCTACCACATTCACAGTCCGGCGAGCTAACCATCCCTTTTCTAAAAAGAGATTCCGCCAGATTGTAGTGATTGGCTCTTATTCTGCTTAGTATGTTAATATTCCTTCTCTCCATTCCCACTATCTCTGCAAACAACGGTCTTCTGCTTCCTACATTGTTTTCCCTTCTTCTAAAGTATTTGACCCCTTTCTCCTCTCCAATTTTGACCATGTCCCCTTCGAGCTTCTCCAGGCTTCCTCTTCCAATTCCGCTTTAATGTCTCTCCATGGTATTTTTATATCCCTTTTCGGTTCTCCTTCTGTGAGCTCTTTAGCCCTAGCATCCGCCCTCTCGTTTCCCTCTATCCCGTTATGTGCCGGAGTCCAAGCAATTCTAAGATTTCCTGTTCTTCCTCTCCCGTTCCCTGCCCCTTCCTTTCTATTGTCTTTATCTCTTTTTATCAGAGCTTTTCTTATATTCCATATTCTCTCCTCTGTTTCTTCTCTGTTACTTCTTCCCTTTGCTTCGATGTTTCTTATCCCCTTTAGAACGCTTAAGGCATCGGTAAAGACTATGACGTCCTTATCTTCCATTTCCTGATTAGCTATTTTTATGGCTTCCTCTATGCCCACTGCTTCTGTTGTGTATATAGTTGCCATTTTGTTTATACTTATTCCTCTCACCTGCCAGGGTTCCCTATCTGTATTCGGATTTTTAATTATTATCCCTACTCCATTAGACCTCCTCCCTGGTATCTTGGAACCATCCGTATATATTTCCACTGTTTCTTCCTTATCTACCCCCATTTTTTCTTTAATTTCCCTTATCAGGGGAAAGTTTTCTCTCCCTCCTTCCAGTTCCTTCCAAATTCTTCCCGTTTCCCAATCCATTATACTTCTCCATCTTTCCTCACTCCCTTCCTCCTTCTCCTCTTCTTCTTCTTCCTCTCTCTTCCTCGCCCGTGTCCATTCATCATCCGAGTCTTTCTCAATTACTTCTTCGATTTTTTCGGTATTTTTATAGGCCTTCTTTAGTTCCTGTTGTTCTATCTCTTCTCCCTCTTCCCGCTCCTCTCCCTGTCCTCTTATGGCTTCTAATACTCTGCTTACCCTTTTCCTTCTCTGCTTCGCTACGTATCTGTTGGCCACCAGTCTGATTCTATTTGTTGTGTCCATCACTCCCGCCTCCACCATCATTACATTTATTGGTGTCGACATACTATACTCCATCGATGTTCTTATACCCGCATTCTGTATCTTCTCTATTTTTTCTCTAACTTTTTTATTATGCGTATAGTATATAGGAATTCCATATTCTATAACCGATCTGATTAGAGACTTGTACAGCATTACCATTGTTTCCGGATTGGCTCCTTTCTTTATATGTCCTATGTATCTGAGCATATTCAGTCTTTTTCTTGTTTTTTGTACTATAAACTCCGTATGCTTTTCAAACTGAAGTCTTCTGTCTAATATTATTCCCAAGAATCTTGTGCTTTCTTGCTCCGTGATCATCTCTTTCCCAATATTCAATATTATCTTTCCTCTTCTGGTTGTGTTATATCTTCGTGAGAAATTAACTATCTTCGTTTTCTCCTCTGCTATATCTAACTTTATTTTTTTTAGATTTTCAATCAAGTTCTCTTCCGCTTTGCATATCCTTTCTATATTAGTTTGACTATCATTGCTTGTGGCGCATATTACTATGTCATCCGCGTACTGTAACATTTTGACATGTTCTCCTTTTACCCCTATCGTCAGACCCGCTGTGTATATATTATATAAAATTGGGCTGAGGATCGCCCCTTGCGGGAGGCCTCTTTTCTGCTGTATTAATATAGGCTTATCGTATTTTCTTATACATTTTATTGTCCTATTATTAATCCATGTCTCCACATATTTCACAATTTCTTCCGGGCATTTCTTTTGTTTTAGAATTTTTATTAGAATTTTATGGTCCACGTTATCGTATGCTCCCCTTACATCCACAAAGACTGTTAATGTTTCTCTTCTGTTTTTGAAGTCTTCTTTAATATCCGATGTTAAAATCGTTAAGTTGTCCATTGTTGATCTTCCTTTTCTAAATCCATTTTGTCCTTCATCCATTATGTCGTTGCCCTCTGCCCACTCCGTTAATCTCCTGCATACAATTCTCTCCATTACTTTTCCCATGCAGTCCGTTAGAGATATCGGCCTCAGGGATTTTTTATTTGCCTTATCTAGGAATATTATTATAGCCTTCTTCCAGTCCTCCGGTATCTCCTGATATTTCCAAATTTCGTTGAACATATTTCTCATTGTCCTTTTATATTCTTCTGTGAGGTTTTTCAGTATCATATATTCCATTCCGTTTTCTCCCGGAGCAGATTTTACATTGGATTTCTGTATAGCCGCTTCTATTTCCCACATTTTGATTTCTCCATTCCAGTCCATTCCCTCTCTACTTGCATCCCCTCTCAGCCTTTCCTCTTCCTCCGCTTCCTCTCTCCCTCCTAATTCTTCATTCTCTTCCTCTTCCTCCCTTGAGTCTTCCTTTTCTCCCTCTGTTGTTTCTTGTATCATTTTATTGATTTCCTTCTCTTCCAAGAGTCTTCTTTCTTCTATCGTTATGCATGGATTATTTACAGTATCAAAACCTTTTTGTAGTCTTTTGATTTTACCCCATATATCATAACCCTTCGTGCGATGGTCTATTGATACTGCCATTTCTTCCCACGCTATGTTCTTTTTATCTCTTATCGTTTCTTTCATTTTTCTTTCCTCCTCTTTGAAAATTGTCCAGTGTCTTGCATTTGGTTTTTTGACGAACTCCTTCACCGCTTTTTTCCTTGCTTCTTTTTTTTCTCTGCATTCATCATCCCACCATGGGTACTGTCTTCTTGTTGTTACTCCTCTTCTTGTTCCTCTGATTCTATACATATTTCCTCTTCCATTGTTTTCCATTTCCTAGTTTTCTTCTTTTCTTTTTTTAACTCCTATTTTCTCCATTTCACTGTTTATACACTCTATGAAGGTTTCATACTTCTTCGTTATCGATCTTGCCATTCCCACTTTTTCTACCATTTCCTCTTCTCCTCCCATCCACGCTATTTTCACATCCCTCCATTTGACTCCTTTCAGGTCGTATTTCCTGGTTGTGTATTTTATTTGTTCCCATCTTTGGATTTTTTCTTTAATTCGCACTTCGATTATCTGATGATCTGATCCTAGCGTCTCACCTTCCTCTCTTACACTTGCATCTTGATAAATTCCGAAAGTTATTATAAAGAGATCTATGTTTGATGGCTTATGTTTCACTGATCCTGTTCTGGAGGTCGTTTTGTCATTTATAATAAACAAGTCCTGTTCTTCTACTACTTCTGCCAGGGTTGATCCTTCTCTGTCGTTTTTCCAACAGTTCCATCCCCTGTTATTTGCGTTGAAGTCTCCCATCACTATGGTCTCTATACCCATTCTTCTATTCCTAAATAGTTTATCCCATTCCCTCTTATTGAGTTCATAGCCCGGGTTTTTGTATATCAGCAGTATGTCCAGATCTTTATTCTCTAGTGATATTGTGACTGCTATGATTTCCGTTTTATCCTTCACCCATTTGACGTCTTCTCTTATTTTTGACTTAACATTTTTTTTTAACAACAAACATAGGCCTCCTCCCCTTCTATCCTCTCTGTCTCTTCTGAAGATGTTATATTCTTTTATATTGAAACCATCTGTGTCTGTCAGCCAGGTCTCCGTGATTCCCATTATATCATATTCGCTTATCTTCTCTCTCAGTTCTACCATTTTATTCTTGACACTCCTTGCATTCCACAGTGCTATTTTGCATTCATCCACTCTTCTGTCCATTTAGTGTTTCCGTATACCTTTTTTTGTAATTCTGATTCTTTTTCTTTTTGTAGTTTCTTATGCAGTTGTGTCGTTATGTGATGTTCTTCTTAGTTTGTCTCCGTGTCCTCCGGGGGGTCCTTTTGATTTTCCTCTTCCATTTTCCTTAACTTAGTCTGGATTTCCTTCTCTTCTTCCTCCAATTCTTCTTCCCTCTTTTTCTCTTCTGCCCCTGTAGTTTTTTCGCTCCTTGTTTCTTCTTGTTCGTCTTCTTTCTCTTCCAACCATTCTATTGTTCCTGTATCTTCACTTCCAGTCGTCATACTCTTCCAGTCCTCCGTCTCTGACATACTCCTTTCATCTGTGCTTTCCTCTACTTCTTCCTCTTCCTTCTCTTCTCTCTGTGTTCCACTTTTCCTTTTTTCCCGGTCTTCTGTCCTTTCCATTCTTGTGTTTCCATCCCTTTGGTTTCTCTTTATTCCTTCGTATTTTCCTTCCTCTACTTCCATTTTCATTTTTCTCTCTCCCCCCCTTCCTTCTATGCTTTCTCTTTTTCCTGTTTTGATCTCTTTTTCTTCTGTAAAACATTTGTTTACCAGTTTGATCTTTGGCTTGGTCTTACTGTTAATTGCGTTTGTGTCCTCCTCAAGCTGCTGCGTGACTTTTCCATTCCAGTCCTCCTCTTCTCCTATCCCTCCTCCTATTGGTTGTGCTTCTCTTTGTTCCTCAACCAGTTTTCTTACTACCTTTGCTAATATGTTTCTGTCTTTTATAATTTTTACTATCTCCTCAATCAGGTCTTCTTCCTCTTTGACTTTTAGATGTCCATTTTCCTCCTTATATCTTGTTTCCTCTTTTTCTCTCCTCGTGTACTCTCGTGGAAACCTACTGAAGTCCTTTCTATAGGCTCCTTCTTGTCTTAATGTGTTCATTTCTTTCCCCTTTCATTTATATATCTTTGGCGTATCGTTCCGAGGACTGTTTTCCTCTCCTCTCGTGTATCCCTCCTCGTTTCTTGGTCTGTTGTTTTCCATCCCTCTGTCTCCTTGTTGTTGTTTTCCTTTTTTATCTCTGACGTCCTTTCGGGTTTGTAATGCTTTGTTTTCTCTATCTCCTCTAAAGCCGTGACCCCATCTTTGTTGTTCTGGTCTCATGCCGTTTACCTCTTCATGTGTCTTCCTGAAGTTCTCTTCTTCTCCTCTAGTGACTTTCTGTCTCATTATGTTGGTGTCCCAGGATCTCTTGAGTTTGTTCAATTCTCTTTCCACCGGAACGGATAGGTTCTCCCAATACTCAATTTTCTTCTTTCTTCTAAGTTGTGGAAATTCCCCATTCCAGTCTTCTTCCTCACTTTCCTCTTCGTACCTGCCATACTTTTCCCCATTTTTATTCATCCTTTCTTCTTTTCTTATGATTTCGTTTGCCGCATTATAAGACAAGTTCTTATAAGCCATTATTTTTTTGATTGATGATTCTCTTTGATAGATGGACACTCTCTCGCAACACTCAAGTGCCCTCCCCCACAGTTCATACATTTGGGTCTTTCCTCACATCTTCCATGTACATACGAATTTCCTTTGTACATACGAAGCACTTTTTTTTGTATCGCTCTACATCCCGCTTGGATATGTCCAAATCTGTGACACTTAAAACATTGCCTGACTGCCTCGACAAAAGGTTCCACCCTTAGCCAGACGTGCCCAAAACCGATTAATAACCTGGTCGGGAGGGAGTCTCCCTTCATTTTAATTAGTATTGCTTTTCCTTCCTCCCACACAGCCCTACCGTCTTTCAATTTTCTCTTCTTTAATCTTTCTAACGTGAAATCTCCTTGTTCTGGTGCTAGGTTCCTTTCTAATTCTTCGATTGTTCCTTCCCATTCGTGGATTACCCCTCTCCTCATTTTCCATCTTTGGGGAATATATGTTGTATACCCCGCTGGTTTCAATCTCGCTCCCATCAATACCTTATTAGCATCCTGGCTGTTTTTGTATTTGACTTCCGCTCTGCCAAATCCCACCATCTTTAGGCTTTCGAATCTTGTCCTCGTATTCATTAAAATATTATAAATTTTTATAAGGTTACTTTTTTTGTCACTGACAATTTGTCTTTATCTAATGCTATTGTTATCAAATACTCCTCCCTGGTTGACTCCCATTTATATATTTCCTCTGTTTCTACCTCTCTATTTTTTCCTTTTTGTCCCCACGTGGTTGCCTTTTCTCTTACCGTACTTTCTGTTGTTCTTTCCTTCCCTTCCTTTGCTTTTTCTCCTTCTTCTAAGCTCGTTCTGTCCTCACCTTCTCTTCCCTTTTTCTTTCTATTTTCTTCTCTATTAATTTTCAATTTTCTCTTTATACTTTTGTTTATCACGTAATTTCCTTCTGTTCTGTTTGCTCTTCGATCCTCCTGGTGTCGCCACTGATCTCCTCTTCCCGGGCTTTGACGCCCTCTATATTCCTATCTTCCGTGTCTCTATAGCTATTCCTGGTTTCTTTTTTCCTTGTGATCTCCTCTTCTCTAGAGTGTTCCCTTTCCTCCACTATTTCTTCCCTTATGTTTTCATTCTTTCTCCTCTCATTTCTTATCCTTTTCTCCCTCTCTCTTTCCGTTTCCTCCTCTCTTTGCTCCATTGTTTTTTCCCTAACCTTATTGCTTTTGTCTTCTTTCAGATCTTCCGGCACCTTATTTTTGTCTTCCTCTCTCATCCTATTCTCTTTATTTTGGTCCTTGTTTAAATTTTTACCCTTTATGTTGGATAGCTTCTTCCTTTCCCTCCCTCCATCGTTTTCTCCACTTCCGCCCCATGGGCTCTCCACCCCCTCCAGTTTTCCTTATCTTCCCTTTTGGGGTTATTATCTTATTCCTTGGCTTTTTCTCTTTCTCTGCTCTTCTATGACTATCCTTATTTCCCCCCTCGTTTTCCTCACTGCTCACTCCACCTCACTTCACCCTCACCCTCTCTCCTCCTCTGTATCTTTCTTTCTTTGCCTACAATTATAATATCACTGTTATATATGTAATTATTGAATGTTAATTGTATTTTGTGTTTTCCCAGCTTATTAATTTTTTTGACGTTGGGTTGCAAGTGGTGCAATCTTTTTCCCTAGTT
This sequence comes from Andrena marginata, assembly GCA_963932335.1. NCBI lineage: Eukaryota > Metazoa > Arthropoda > Insecta > Hymenoptera > Andrenidae > Andrena > Andrena marginata. The sequence goes on from OZ010660.1 coordinate 31,665,263, forward strand.
GTAAAGGGTGTAAGTTCCCTAAATTATGTGACTCGTCTCTTGCCGTCATTTGGACTATGAATGGTCCGGATATATTGTTGTCATATTTGTTATTTTCTTGCATTTCGTAAAACTTGTTTTGTTTTTTATTTGTTAAATTTTGTATTGTCATTTATTGATGTTTTAGCATCTTCTTGGATTGTTCTTTTTAATTTATTTTTTTGTTGTGTGAGAGTATTATGGTATGGGAAGGAGTTAATGCCTATAATTTCCATAACTTGATTGTTATTTGGGGACTGTGTAGAATTATTATTTATTGTTAAATGATTTTGAGATTTGTTAAAATCTAGTGTATTTTTATTCTTTGTTTTATCTTCAAATTCCATTTCCTCCATGTCCGTTTGCAATGTGATGTGTGTGTAGCCACGTGTGATTTGTAGGTTATTTTTCCTATATTTTCTTCTATTTCTTCTTACCTTATGTCAGGATTGTGTGAAATGATATGTTTTAGATTCTCACTTCTCTTTTATTTAATTTCTACTCTGATTTGAGTAGGATTTTACTTTTAGAATTTTTTATTTGGTTTTGATTATTTCGCCACTTAACTTGCCGTGTTCACTCGTTTACGTTCAAACCGGAAGCCCCCATCGCCCGGTCTATACAAACCTTTACTCTGAAATAAATTGAAAGATATCTGCAAAAATTGGTGAATTTCGGGTGTCATTTTCCCTTTGATCGTTGTTTAAACATATTTAAATGTTCATAATGCAATAATAATTTATATCGTTGTATTCGAGAGGGTTCATAGAATAATTTGACGCAACGAGCAACCGAGTAATTATTACCGTTTTGACACAAAAGATGTTAAAAGTTGAAAATTTGCAGTTGTTTTCAAAATCGAATTTCTGAAAAACTGAGCGTGATGGCTAGAAACGGTTTGCGGATTCGTTTTCAGCGTACGAAAACCTATAAGAAACGGATATTGAATGTTACAAGTCCAGATGGATGTTGTACTGTGTTATTTTGGAAGGTTTGAAAGAATCGCGCTTTTCGCTTCATTTAGCTTTTTATAGGAATTTCATACGGTAACATGGAGCGAAAAAAAAGTATAAAATTAAATCCATATTTTCGCAACATTGAGAGTTAATGCGTTTAGCGGAACGATGTTATACGTACGTACCATGGTTGGCTTTAAAGTTTAAAAGGTGGAACTACTTGCCCTGCTGCAACAGCCTGTTAGAATCGAACTGAATTTTGAACTGGATCTATATGGTTCAATGTGGCTCTATCTGGATTATCAAGCCCAGTTTTGTGGCAGTTAAAAAAATCATCCGGTTCAATGCGAATATTCGGATTGAGGGATAAAACAGGATATGCAGGTCCAAAATATGTCGGTTTCTATCAGGGATTGCCACTTATATAAAACCAAAAGGTTGGTATCTGGAATTGCAGACCAAAAACCTTACGATTTCAAACTGGGTATCCAGAAACTCTGTCGAGCCCGTCGCAATCCGGATTGGCAGACCAAACAATTCACGGGTTACACATGGGTTTCACAGAGAGACAATTGGTTCGGTTTCCAATGGATTTGCGGATAGAAAACTAAAATGGTTCCATCTGGTTTTGCGAAACACGTCTTGAAAGAAATTTGTTTTGATTTAATCTGGAATGACCCATAGAAAATACAATAGTTTGCATCTAGGAATGCCACAAATTCAGTTGAATCCGTAGAAATCCGGATTGGCAGATTAAACAATTTACAGGATGCATCTGGGTTTCACAGAGAAACAATTTGGTTTGGTTTCCATTGGATTTGTGAATAGAAAATAAATGCGGACAAATAAATTAGGCGAGTGACGTCACGGCCAACCAGCGTCGACAACATATTTGCCGGTGACGCTGGTTGGCCGTGGTGTCGATTCGTCTTCCATCATCCCCCCCACGCAACAAATGGCAGAGAAAATTTTCATCACATGCTTGGATCGTTTGCTACCATTGTTCACTTTTTTGCGTTCGTTACTTCGGTATAGATCAGTATAAGTTGTATCGGTATCATGTTCGCATATGTGAAACTAAGGCAGTGCGGAAAACGTATTATAGTTAATGCGAAACAAATCCGGCACTTCGATTAAAAAAATATAAAGTATCAAAAGTTTTATAAAGTTAAAGTGGGAAACGAATTTAAGGACGCGTCCATTGTTTATTGTAGAGGTAAGTTTTTATAATTGTTTATAATGTATAAATTAAAATATTATATTATAAATTGTTGCGTCTTTCCGTGCCGCCTGTAAAAATCGCCATGGCGATCGCCGAAAACAACCGAATGGGAGTGCGAGTGTGCATACTTACAAGGAGAGTATTTTAGGTGTCCGCCTCCTATCATTTTGATTTATGGATATGTTATAGAGGACCGAAAAATAAGAAATACGTGTTTTTTTTATTTTTCCCCGTTTTCATATTTGGGGGGTGAAAACTGCGTTCAAAGTTAGGGTTGAAAAATCATTTTTGTGGAATATCTCGAGAACTATTAGAGATAGGGGAATAGTGTCAATGGACGAATTTTGTGTCTTTGAATGCGAAATATGACTGACTCACCAGACTTTCAAAAAGTCCATTTGTTATAATAAATTTATTTAAACAAATGGACTTTTTGAAAATTAAGTCGGGGAGTTAAAGGTTTCTCCGAAATTGCCAGGTTACCGTTGTTCGACACAGTATGGGGTTATCCTGTCGAGTATATGCACGGAGTCACCTTGGGGGTTGCTAAGCAATTATGGGACCTCTGGAATAGTGCAGAATGTCAATATCAGCTTAATGCTACAGAAATAAATGAAATTAACTAAGAATGCCAGAGTAAATGCTTGGAAAAGGAGAAAAGATTACAAGCTAGCCAAGAAAGAACAAAATTCTTGACACAAAAGAATCAGGAGCTGCAGGAAATGCTGACCGAAAGAACTAAATTAAATATGGATTTACAACGCCGCGTGATAAACTTTTTTGAGCAAAATGAAGGTTTGTATAGTATATGGTTTCTCAAGTGATGAATTAATTAAAAATGTTGTTTCATATTTTATAAAATAACTTTTACACTTTCAATTTTGGTTTATAGATATTGAAGTGGCAAAACTTGACATGCAGCAAAATTTGTCACAAAACTTTCCCTCCGTGGGATTCCTAAGAAAATCGGACAGCATGGTACGCATGATACATATATGTTATTTAGTTATTGAATTCCGCAGCATTGTATTTTCCGATATGCAATTTTGATAATTGTGAATCAATATTTCTAAAACACTTTTAATTTTGTATATGTGGTTATAATAAAAAATTTTGTACACGTTTTAGATACACATAGGGCAAGGCCTTTGGCTACCAAAGTGTACCTATGATGCCGTCGTGTACAACGCCACAAAATCTAAACGGATTTTTGTTAAAAATATGGCATTGGCTTTGTTTGGCCCGGAAATTTTAAAGAGTAGCAGTGTGGAAGGAAGGGTATCCAACAGAAAGAAAAATAGTAGTCCCAAAACGCCACTTGATCCAGTAAAATTAAGAGCAATTACAGGTAATTTTCCATTTTCATATAAAAATATTTGATTTCCCCTTCAACTGCTTTCAATAACAATTGATATAATTATTGATATACTTATTTTAGATATATTTCAATATTATATGGAGGCAACCAAATGCAGCCAAATTGAAACAGATTTATGGTTGCGCCGAGTTGGCAGTATTATAAGCTCCAAAATATCTGATTTAAATCGCCCGCCACGCCGTACAAAAAAATGCAACATTTCAGAAGAAATGGACGATGACGAACAGACGAATTGTGACCAAGACAACTATGAACCACAGGAATGTGAACAGGACAACTATGAACAACAGGACAGCTATGAACAGGAGTGTGAACAGGAGAACAATGAGCAACAAAATGACGAAGAAATGCACGAAGGCGAAGCATACTTTTATGAATTTCTTGACACAAATTTGATGCCAAATTCAGAAAATTAATGTATTGTTTTGATTTTTCTAGTTTTTTAGATTAGTCTTTTTCATTTTATATTTTGTATGTTATGTATGTTTTGTATGTTTTGTAAGTTTTGTAAGTTTTGTAAGTTTTGTAAATGTAATATCATGTTGAAATTATTAAAATTTTATCAATAGCTCTCCAAATTCTACTATTTCATACTGATCCCAAAATTGCATCTAATTACTTATAGATTCAATGAAAATTTGTACCTGCATTTCCAAATAAAATTCTGAACAAAATAAATGGTATATTACGTATCGTTACAGCATCGTAAATGTTACGCCAATACAAATAAAACCAGGTAGTAAAATAGCTTGAAAGGACCAATAGATTCTGTAATGGTTTGGATCTGGATTTCCAAATTCAACCAGCTTTTAAAATGAACATGTAGATCCGACGACAAATTGTGCTAGGAAATACAGATAGATACCATCGAGGTTTTACATGCATATCCGGATTGAAACTGATAGAAAATATTTTTCGTCCGGTTCAATCCGTATTTTACGGGAAGAAAACCGACCTAAACCGGGTTGAAAAAAATTCAATGCGGTTCTAACTGGCAGTTGCAGCAGGGTGAGCCAGAGCAGCTAACTTCGTTACGATTGGCGGCTTTTCTTCAGACCTCAAATATTATCTCATTTCGTGTAACGTTAAGATTGAGCTGTTACGCCCTTTGCTGCGTTATCACATTGTCAGCACGAATGTTGCTCCGCTATACGGAAAGAACCCAGGAAAAATAGATGTGTTACTTCCGGTCACCCATGGAACGTATTTTTATTAAATCGTCCTCTTTACGTGGACACGAATGAGAATGATGCTTCGTAAAATATAAGTCACTCGTGTAAAAAAAAAAATAAAACGTGATATCATAGTACTGTTAACTTCCCCCCCCCCGCTTCTCCTTGTTTCTTTAATAAATAGGCTAGGCGGTTTTACTCAATTAAAAGTTACATGCGCAGCAGGGCCTGTAAAATTCTGCTTTAATATGAAGAGATGATTTCGGCGCACTGGTTCGGTCTTTTTTTAAAAAATTATTAAATCAAAGCTGTTTTGCAATCACCAGTCAGCAGTCGACCGACTCGCGTGTCGCACGTTCCTTTCGAACGTGAGTTTTGTTTTAACAGCATACGCAGTATATTTCCTTTCTATCTAAACTTTCCTTGATAACGGTCAGAATTAGTGACCGAAACGTTGGGATTTGATAAAATGTTCAAAAATTGCAAAACAGCTTTGATTTAATAATTTTTTAAAAAAAAGACCAAACCAATGGGCCGAAATCATCTCTTCTAAAATTTACGGTCGAAATTCAATTTATTCTGCTTTAATATGATCACACCTTCCTGAGCATGGGCAAATTAAGTACTTCCGGTATATCGATATCTTCTAACCGGATGTTCGACGGATTGAATGGGACTGTTATCGGATACGAATACGTTAGATCCATCAGCAGCTGAAAAGAATAATCCCAATTCAATCACGTTTCCATCTCTATAAGCTACAAAACTATAAACGGTACGTAAGCCTGCGCTTACTTGTTCGTTGTTCTTGCCACGTTCGTCCAACTTGGCCTGTATCTTTTTGATAAACGTAACTGGCACGCGCGTCTCAAAGTCATCAGCAGGCGTATACAATTTTAGAATTTTTACTATTTGCTTAACGGTTAATTTGTTGCACATCTCGCACACAGAGGTTACATCCTCGTCTGTTTTACGGGCTTGTAGGAGCTGTGCCGCTTGTATGATTGGCTGGAGCACTTCCGATGCTTGCTCTAATCGCCGAACCCTTCCCCATTCCATCAAATTGCTCATATTGTTCCTGGAGAAAGTACCATTGGATAAACGCCGTGGAAATTAAATGAAACGAAGCCAGCAAGAAATTTCCACGAACCTTATCTGCATGCCCTTTGTCCAGTGGCAGGGCTCGTTCCTCAAAAGTAAGTTATTCAGGGCACTGGCGCACATGAAGTAGAAAAGCTGCTTAAACAGTTGCACAACGATTTCGGCATCGACACCGTGTTGCTGAAGAGTGTTGCACACTGAGGTCAGCTCATCTAGAAGTTTATCGAGCTTCTGCTGCGTAGACTCTGGCTCCACCCCCATAGAGGAGGACCTGGGTCGACCGGACTTGTTAGAATTCAAGCCTGATATGACCTTGTGTTCGAGGAGAATCCTCTCCTTCAAGTTCGTCATGATGTTGTTAAAGATCCAGAGCACCACGTCACTCAACACTACGCGATACTGGTTCAAATCGAAATTCCTCAAGCACTGTTCGTTTTGTCTTGGTGTGTTCTCGATCTGGAAGGGCGTCTCCCCTGAGTACTGTTTTATACTATGCAACAACCTCAGGGTGTTGCTGAGCCACAGCACGTTGGACTCGAATTGCTTCCGTATCTTCACCACGCGCTTTACAGCGAACAGGTAGCTCTTCAGCAACGACTTTACCTTCTCGTCGTCGTTTGAACGATCCGTGTGCCTTATACACATGACGAGGATGTATGCGGGCAAGCCGGGTAGCAAGGTCAGCGCCACGCTGGGTCTCAGCTCTGGAAAAGATCACTGCAGTTCGGAGAATGCTAAAAATATTTCCTATTCAATAGTGTAGTGTCGATAGATTTTACCGATAATTAGGCGGCGTATTATATCGTTGATGTCCTCTGCTCTGAACTCGAGCATGCCTTCGTAGCTTCTCTCGTCGCTCCGAATGGCTGACATGATCGTAGAAAAGTTCACAGAAATGTTGTGCAGTATCTGGCACTACAAAAAAGGTATTGAACGTTTACGTAATATTTCGTCATCAGAGCAATGTTCGAGATTTGTCATGAATAAAACGATGGCTGATTCGTTAGCTGGGGTGAGTTATGGTCTCTGTGAGGTGCGATGAAAATGAACGCTGGACCACGCACTCACCGGCGCTCACATGTGTTTTTCTTACTGTAAACCCATCTTCAGATTCAGGGAGCAAAAATTCCATTCTACAAGATAGTGATATATTGTTAAAAGACTGGGACGAAAACGAATGCATGGGATGCGGAGAAAACTATTTCGAAATCTCGAAAAGCGACGATTGAATTAAATGTGTGCACTGAAGCCATTGGTTTCATGATACTAGATGCTCCAAGTACAAGAATGTTTGCGAGTTACATGGAAAACTGAAGAAGAAATAACATATCAATTAACTTCTTCGTGTATTATACTTTTTGTAAACTACATTTTTTGTTATTTTTTAAGGTCGCTCGCAGTCGTAGTGGGTGGACGATCTAACCCCGACAAGCGGGTGAGACCGACCAGTTGCAGTGCCTATGTTTTTGGTTGTAAATGAAAATAAATATTTGAAATTATCGCACACTATAATTTATATATACCCTAAATTGTTTGTGTTTTTCTTTAATTTGCACAGAACGACAAAAATGTGAAAAACAACGATGCCACAATTTATTTTCCAAAAAGTGGTCGAACTCTCCCGGACTTACAATATAAGGACGATCCTAACGTCGAAGAAAAGAACACCCGAAATGCATCCATTTTTGCAGATCTTTCAATTTATTTCCAGAACTAAGACTCTAGGAAAAAGTATGACTTCTCCACGCGATGCAGCAGACATTTTTACTTCGGAAAGCATCAACAAAAGTGGTACCTAAGTCACGTTTTGTTTTCAATGCAGAAGCGAAATAGTTGGATAAAACGTGCGCCGTCGACAGTGGTACTCAAGGGCGGCGCGCAATAACTTATATCACATTAATGCACTAATAACTTATATCGTTGTAGGTATTTGGTAGAGTTCATAAAACAATTTGATACAATGAGCAAGCGAATGACTATTACTGTTTCGACACAAAAGGTGTTCAAAGTTAAAAAGTTGCACTTTTTTCAAAATCGAATTTCTGAAAAACTGAGGGTGATGGCTACAAACGGTTTACGGATTCGTTTTCAGCATACGAAAACCTATAAGAAACGGATATTGAATGTTACAAGTTCAGATGGCTGTCGAACTGTGTTATGAATAGAGTGCCGTAAGAGTTTTTGAAATCAGTTCATAATTAAGCTTTTTGCAGCGACGTCCGTCAAGAGCTCTAATTTCTACAGTGACACAATGAATGCTGTATATCTAAGGCAAAAATTTATCAAATGCAAACAATAATTTTTTTTGTTTATTCTTCAAATATAAAGTAATAAAGTGCAAAAAGCATTTTCACCGTATGTCATTTAGTCTCTATTTTTTTAATTCGCGAAAATCGCGTATTTTTTAAACGTGTTGACCGGAGGGTATCCTTAAGAATATCGCAAATTACTTCCTTACAGACTCAAAGAAGCAGACATGTATAGTGAAAGTCTTTTGTAAGCGTGGCTTAAGAAAGACACCTTCACAGTAATTTCCATGAGACGCTACAAGCTCGTGCAATGCCTCTTTCTGTTAACGACTACGTTCCTTCGTGATAGAGCAAACCCTTCTCCCGTTGCTCTACAAAACGGCAATTAAAAGTGTTAACAGACAGATTGGTCACGACGTTGCTAAACCAGTTGCCACCGTAGAAGAGGGATCTGCCGTGACCGCGCATAGTGAAAAGTCTGAAGACTACCCCAACATCATCACCTTGGTTCATAAAGTGCTTCGCGCGCAACGTCGATACGCACTCTAATTCCCTCGTAGTCGAGTAACACCCACGATTTCACGCACGCTCGCAATAATCTGAGGCACAGATGACAGTCCGCGGGGTTCCTACGACTGTAGAATACATCTTCGAATCACCTGAGCCTCGGTCACGGTATGTTTCTGTTTGTATTTTTTTCTTTCCTTCCTTAGTCACTTAGCCCGGCCTTTGTTCATCGTCGAGAGTTGAACCGCGGATCGGCGAGCTACCGAAATTCAAAGGCGTAGATTCGCGTCACCCTTCAAAAACTACTGTAACACACTCCGCGCATTTATTACACATTTCGTTTCTTGAATAAGGAAACTAGTAAAGCTTGTAGAGGATGTGGGGTGTTAATAGCCGTGAGAAACTCCTATTATAGTCGTGTAATTAAATTAGACGTTAATACCTTTGAACAACTTTTTGTAGAAGTTCGATTCGGATTTGAAACCGTCGTCTTCGGCTCTGTTTACATTAGGGCTGGGACTATTTGTCGAATTTTTCGGTATTCCAATACTTCGGTTGCTCAATTATTTGGCGAATATAATTCGAATTTCCAAGTATTCGAATACTATTCAAATATTTACGTATTTGAATAGTCTGGTGTGAATTATAAATCAAGTTGTTTAGGTTCATTTTTTTACAAGCTTTTATTTAGTTTCAGTTCTGAGTTCGTTAGTTTGTCGGGGTGAAATATTTTACGGCAGCGCTGCACAAGGAGACTTTTCAGCGCCTAGCAGCGAACAACCAGCCGTGCACCCCTCCCAAACGGACACTGTCCTGAAGAGGCCCCCTTCACAGCAATATCTCCACCCCAAGGCCCACCTTCTTGCATGCTTTTGTTTTGAAATTCGAGCGCGTGTTTAGACTCGAGAGATAAGCAGCCCCGATTGTGTTAGTTTGGGACCAATCGAACTTCAAGCCCACCTTCTTTCGCACGGAATACTTCGACGCGTGCTTTTGTTTTGAAATTCGAGCGCGTGTTTAGACTCGAGAGATAAGGGATCTGTTTCGAATTTGTAGGGAGGACGACGCAGGCGGGACCACGCGCAGTCAGCGGACTACCCCTTTATTTCCTGTGTCCCTCCGCGAGGCGTATTGATGTTGGATAATACTTTTTAAATTTTAGTTCCCCAAAATTAATCAGGCTGATCGGCCGCGGCATTTCACCAGAGTCGCGGTTTATGACCGCATTGTCCCACGAGTCGGCGGTAAAGAACGATTTCCTACAGTTTTCGGTAATTTATGGGTTAGTTGGTTCCGCCTCGTAGCAGACGTGAGCTCAGGGTATTGGAAAAGGGAAACAGGAAACAGGATTTTTTTCTTTATAGCAACTCGAAGACTTTCAGTTTCTCTTCTCTTCGGACCCTTTCGAACCGAAACACGTGGTGTCTGCTTTCTATCTCGAAGCAATGGGTACATTGGCAGTAAAAGGACGGAGCGCGGGCTTTTGTGAAAGTGTACGATGGTTCGTTCGTTGCACTTCTGTAAAGCACGTGTGTTTCGGAAATGTGATGGCTTCTTTTTACCTAAAACTTCTTGTCCTAGTGGGGATTAACTCATAATGGAACGAGAGAAGCTAGTTGGGGGTAGAGGAAGTTGCTTGGAAAATATCTTGTCAGTCAGCTAGCAATCAAGTCCCAGAAATGTTCTCTGCTCAAGAGTATTACGCGATGTTTTGGTTGTACCTCCCGAACAACGGAGACGCAAGTTGCTGTTGCGCGAGAATTTGCGCGGGAATATTCACGACTCCGAATGCCAAGTCAAAATTCACTTCTACCAATTTTTATAACGTAGGAACAACACGTTCCATGAAAAATAAATTAAGTGATTAATGTTAGTAGCCATGGAGTGAAGTGAATATTCGGTACATTAACCCGAACGCACTTGACGTTGCGATCTTTTACTTTAGGTGGTGTCGTATGTACCTGCGATCAGCTGAGCACTGGGCGCTACCCTACCATAAATCTCTGCGTCCACCGATGACCAGGAGCAGTACAGTGACCTAGTGACACAGGTTTCCGAAAAGGAAAGAAAGGAAGAAAAAGAATGCCTAAAAGGGTGAGTTTTATTTAAATTATTGGTGATTATTTGGTGTAGAAATAAATTCTTTCCGATTTTAGGGTACAATAACAGTTTGATTTAAAAAATATGAAAACAACTCAAACAACAAGATTCTGCTTTCAAAAAAGAAACTTTGTAACGCTGTTTCCTTCGATGCTCGTAGTACAAGCGCAGCCGCCTACCGCGTAGCCAACGCTATCGCGGGAACTCGGGTGGAAGGCGCGCGCAGTGATTGGTCGTCGTTTTTTGTTAATATCTCGTTAACGAAACTTCGGACAATATTTTGCACCAAGAAAAAAGTTGATTCAAATCACCCTCTATGTCACCCCTTTCGAGGAACTCCACCATCTTTGAGAAGCCCTGTATAATGTTTGCTCAATATCTGCTTTTTATATAGGACGTTTAATTATCTAATAATAAATGTATAACTTTTATGTTCTGCTTCAGTGTGTTGCTAATAAAAAAATGTCTAACCTAACCTAAGAAACTTCATTTTCTGGTGACATCCCTTCATCTACATTTTCTTTCCACTTATAATTCCTTACTCCTAACGTAACACATTGTAGCATAAGTACATTTCAAGTAATTAAAATGTACAATGAATTTTCTACGTTTGCACTAGCAGTAGACTTTACTTTTAAATGTTTTCAAGTACAACACAACAGATGAGAATTTCTTTCCACATTCAGAATAGAATATGAAACTAGCAAACAGCTCCCTCTCGCGTTCACCAGGCAGCCGTCGATCTATCGGTATTACCATCTCTGTGCAGAAAAAAGCTGCTATAATACCGACCTACCAAATCGGCGAGGTCACGTGGCGTGTCTACCCACTTAAGCGTAAATATTGTAGAACGTTATAAGACCGACTTGAAAGATTTTATCTTACCATATTTTCTGGAAGAAAGAAGGTCGGAAAAGCACAGACCAGGTATAGAATAGACCTTCCACCCTATTGTCTTCAGTGTCTCCGTTCTGAAGTACCAATATTCTGAAACAATCACTGGTTTTCGATCAACCTCTTCGTTTTTCGAGCGGTGGGTGCGGGAAACATAATGTGTTTCTAGCATTGACACAGGTAATGCTACCGGCATCACCGAGAAAAGTATAGAAGCTGTGTTATACAGGGTGTCCCACTAACTCGGTTCACCTCAAATATCTATTATTTCAAGTAATAAGCGAAAATATTATTTGTAAAAGTTGTATGGTTGTAAGGAACACTAAACACGGTGAAACTAATTTGTTTAGAGGTGGTGGGATAGAGCGGATGTGGAGGTCAGTTTTATTTTTTTCAAATGGACTGTCAAATTCAATGAAACAGCGAATTCTGAGTATGAAAGTACTAAAGTGCATTAATCCTGAAACTTATTGTTTCTGAGATATGCAACATTGTCTATCCCATTAGTTTGATTATGAAACATATGTTAACTATGCTCAGTTAATTTCGGATAACTAGCCGTTGAATGCGGAAATAATATAATAAAACAATAAATACGAACGTGATAGGGGGCTTTTTTACTCATGAAAGTTGATGTGACATTGTTTTTCAGCCACCTGTCTTGCCTCATTTAACTATTTGACACCTTCAAGGGGAGGGGCGACAGCAAGTCATAGCAGTGTAAGTGATAAGGATACAACTCTACAGTGGTTTGCACTAGGTCGATGCGCGATCCTTTCAATGGGACTTTTTTTTAAAAACGTATATTTTTAACATGAAGGTCTTTTTTGTAGAATGGAACCTTATTTAATTTGATCTTATTTATTTAATAGTTTGAATACTTATTCACTTCGCGTGTTAGCGCGTTATTTTTTATTTTATTTAATTTAGTATAATTTAGAGAGATACATATGGAGCTCGCCTCAAGGCCCCTGAAAACAATAAGACGGCACTGATCTACATACAACGTGTTTACTCGATTTACGTGATAAAGCATACCTTATACCCATTCTTGTTGTTCGAGGATATTGTAGTTAAAATTTCGTAATGATTAAAATTTCGTAAGGATATTGTCGTTAAAATTTCGTATTGAAGTTCAGTACTTTTTGAGATTTTTGTGAGCATACAAACAAACGCTGTAACTTTAATATCACCAGGAAATTACCTTTTTTAAACAAAGGTACACAAAAGAGCGCAGAGTATACGCGCGCAAAGAACGGTAAATTAATAATCCCAGCAAAAAGAATCCCATTTAAAAACATTGTCGTAAATTAATATCTTTATAAAACTAATGATATCTATACAAAAATGGCGCCAATTATAACAATGTCTATTTATACAAACAATCGGATTTAAATTGAATAAAAGATTCATCATTTGAAGAAACAAATTAATATCTTTGGTTATTTATTTGTTTCTGGTTATCGCCAAGTATTTTGAATAAAATATTTATTGGTATTGAAATATTTATTTGTATATAAATATCTGCCTAATATTATTATCTCCTTTGTTTCTTCCAATGATGAATCTTTTATTCAATTTAAATCGGATTCTCTTTTATGGGATTATTTATCGTACTTTGCGCGCGTATACTTGGCGCTCTTTTTTGTACCTTTTTAAAAAAAAGTAATTTTGTGGTAATTTCACACTTTTTGTAGTGTTTATTGATGAGTGAGTAATTTTTTCACCCTCTCGGGGTTATTTTTTTTAAAAATATATTGTATTGTCATCCCAACTATGCACGCCTGCAATGCCTCATGACAATAGGATTGGTGGAATTGATTTAAATTTGAATTTTCAGATATGAAGCAAACATACAAGAAGCATACAAAGGATCGAAGCTGAATAAAATCGTTTAATTAATATAATACTATGTGACAATAAATTTTTTTCTCTGACGTAGATCGCACTGCATCATCTTCTGCTTCGATTATCTGCAAATATATAAAATCCACATTTCAGTTACAACTTAACGTAGAACTTATAGAGAAATAGAGTGGCCTTTTGCTATAGTAAGTGTAGAGACTACAAAATGTGTCCGAAGGAGGTGATAGAGTATGGCAGAATGTCTTGTTGCAGGAAAGTTAAATGCTAATGGTAATTCAGTGAAAATAAACGGAGATCCAAAATTGTTTACGCACGAATTGATGTTGGAATAAAAGTAATTTAGTATGTTTATTGGTAAATTGAAATATTATTAATGGGAAACTAATACAATTAATGACTAGCGTGGCTGCTACTGTGGACTTTAAAGAAGTACGAATGTTTTTGACAAAAGATTGAAATGTATCAAGGGAGATGTGTTTTCAGTGTAGTTTCTTCACTAATATGACTTGCTCTACATTGCAAGCAGTCCGCCATAATTTTCTTAATTCTTAATGCTATGTCTTTTGACAAATTTTATCCTCTTCGTTTCTATAATCTCCCACATAAAAAGTCTATTAAAAAATTTTGGCGACTTATCTTGTTAATTGAGACGATAATTCAGTGTCCTCTATGGTGTAAAAACTCGTGACATTTCAAAAATTTTCACAAATTACCTTATTTGACACTTGGCAGGTTATGACTGATTGACACTAGCTAGGTTACGTTTACTAGCGACCCGATACAGCGGCTTTTTGTCTTTTTCGTGCTGCACGATTGGCGGTACATTTCTTCACCCTTACCACGCCCCCCCTCTTGGCACAATTTGACGATGACGATTCTTAATCGAAAATTCGCCAAATTGGAACTTTGCATCGAAATATCTCAGTTCATAAGGCACGTAGGAATAAAACGAAGTCACTTTTGTAATGCAAAACAAACCCAAGCTATCCATTGAGACCATTAAAAAATTAATCGGATCAACCATTATTGAGATTCGATAATCGAAGGGTTCTTGATAGCGGTTGCGTGGCGTTATAGAGGCACAGTGTCTTGATAGGTAATAATATGAAATATGATAGTATTATAAACTACTACTGGCTGGATTATTCTCAAATTTTATATACATGCCTATTGGCTTGGCAATGAAATGAATCTCATCGCAGCGAAAGAATTGATGGTAAGTTTCGCAACCTTCGGCGTCGTGACTCCCATCACGTCACCTATAGGAACCGTGAACGAGCACGACTGACCGATAGAAAGGAAAAGGATAGATCGGGCGGTGTTTTCTCCTCTCTTCGTGATTTTGGTTTCGGCACGATCGCGAGTCATTTCTAAGGTCGCCCGCTGGCATAGCTTAAAACAAGTTGCGTTGAGATTGGTCAAGGTACGACATCGCTCTAGAGTTGATTGCTACCTCGACCCTCACCCCACCATTCTCCCCTCCACGCTCTCACGAGATTTCTAGTTGGTCCATACTCCTCCCACCCCTTCCTGTCTTCACCCAACCACTACCCCCACCACCACCGTTCGACCTTTCCTATCTTCAACGTCTCGGAACCCTCGTCGATCTCACCGCGACCCCGACACTGCGTGTGTTTTGAGCACGCAAGTCGTGTTGACCCACGTGCCTTCGCAGGGTCGTACCTAGTTACACGTGGTACCCCGTTTTTTCTGATTCTGAATCAATTTCAATGCCGGAAATTCCTTATCACT
Source organism: Andrena marginata (assembly GCA_963932335.1). NCBI lineage: Eukaryota > Metazoa > Arthropoda > Insecta > Hymenoptera > Andrenidae > Andrena > Andrena marginata. The sequence goes on from OZ010660.1 coordinate 31,680,478, forward strand.
TGTTGGGATTATATTCTTTTGTTATAAATGGGTATTGAATCACGAATTATGATTTATGCTTGAATGGAGACAATTTATATTAAGGTTAATTTTTGTATGTAAACGGGATGAAGATTTTATTCTACTATCTACCTAGTAATTCTTTCCATGACAGCAATAGGCATGTATAAAAGGAAATATTAGAAATTAATGCATAACTTTATGTCACAAAGCAGTGTTATCTGCATTCATGTGTAAACGACATTGACGCGCGTGGTGTTTTTCCAATGCGCTTTGAAGTTATCGTTCATTAACGTGTTACGTAATATACTATATAGCGATTCGTTTATGGTTACCGTGGTTGTGAGTGGGTAACAATTACGCACTAACAAACTTCGAATTATTTCAATCTGATTCGGAGGAATTCTTTATTGCTACAATGAAATACGAAAATAGGAGTAATTTTGTATTTATAGGTCGCAATAAGAGGTAGAATATTTGAGTAACGTAAGCGGGTCACATACATTCTGCGAGTATATCACCCCTTAAGGCAATAAATACGATATTCTAGCTTTGAATTTCGACAGCATAATGATGTCGCGATAAAGACGAGCTTAGGGTCCATCGGCCAGTCGAAATTATCTAAATCAACGAACATGGTATCAACGAAGGGTCGAAGGATACTATCGCGTTAACATCGTGGCGTCGGTTATAGACCCCTCCAAAAAATGAAATAAAGTCCAACCACAAGCTCCAATCAACTCGATGAATAATATAAAAGCACAGAAAACTCCATTAGCTGCATATATTACATAGAAATCCTAATTCCGTCTATTCAATCGTCAATGAGCCGTATGAGGCATCATAATATCCATCGCTACCAGTGGTATTAATCAGATATATGCTCTATAGCCATTAACCGTATTTTCCGTATCTCTCGATACATTCCGAACACTATTGTATATTTAGCCGATCTTCCGTTCGGCTGTCACCGGCGTAGGTGCGTTTAGTTTATAAGTCTACCTGACAGTTACACTCTTTTTAGTCTTTACATTTTTCTGTATTCTAAAGGGTTTCCCGTCGACAGTATACTGATATTTGCATCAGCTATTAATTTCATTTAAAAGCTGCGCCATCGGTTTTCAACACACCCCTCAGCGATTCTAACCGTATCCCTCGGAGTTCGAATATCGTTAGATGATGGTAGGCCGCTGTCGTTACTACACCCGTCACTGATGCCGCCTATATCTATATGCCACGAGCACGCTCAGGGCCACAAATACAAGCGTGGGGCTCGACGCACCGCAGACGTCGTTGCTGGCGCACGCGGCGTCCAATGGCCCCGTGCTGAGGCAGCCGTCGTGGTTTCCACCCGGCACACGTGCACTCCGCGCACTGGGTCATTGCTCTCCTCCGTTCGAAAGCAATATCGTTACGGCGCGCGACACTTGTCCCGGGCATGACCACGACGAAGTCGAATAAAATTTGGCCGTTCGTGGAGGGGGCTGCTTGCCACGCATTGTACCGCGTTTAAAAACCAGCTCGGTCTCCTTTCGGTCCGCCGAGTTCCCCTCGCTCTGCGATCCCGATGCTGCTTTAGACCACATCTGATGCCGCGCACGATATTTCCAACATGCAAAACTAAATATACATGAATTGTCGCCAGGGGTATCGATTTAGGGAATAGTGGGGAGCTAACCTGAAAGTGTCGTGTATGTTTCAGATGTAGAGTATATAGATAAGACGGAAACAATGATAGGCAAAGGGGAGAGCGCGACCAATTTGACGAGGCGTGGTGGGAGGAAAGAGAAAGTACACGCGTCGATCACAGATTTACTAACACCATCGCGTCGATCGGATTTAACCCCTGAGATTTTTGATGGGCCAGCCATACAAATGCCACACAATTGCCCCTTATCGCCTTATCATTGATGAGCATTTCTTAATATGTCGATGTTTGTATGTATTGTATAAGCAGGCGGTGAGGAAAAATTTTGATTTAGGGATTTCGTTTCGTTTTCGTTGAGGCAGGCTTACCGGCTTCCACGAATGTCCTTTAAAATATGCTATATTAGAAATTAAAGATCTTATATACTATTAGTCGATTAGTCGATACAATGCGATGCGGTCGTATCCTCGGACAAATAAAAGAAAATAAAAATTCGATCGAAAGGTAATCGATCCTCAGTATTTATAAAATAAAACTACTCTGTATTACTATTCAAATTTGTCTCTTTTTCAGATGACCTGACCTTTCGAAGAAACCGTCGTCCGTCACTCTCTGAAGTACTAGGACAATGTCTATCGCAGTTTCAAATTCCGCAAAGAAAAAAAAAATATTGTCTGAGTGCAAATGCTACGAATTTACATAGTTCCAAGACGGTGGGACGTTTGACGGTTTCCTTCATTAATCACGGAGTGGCATTCCGCAGTGGACACCTCTAATAGTATGTTTCATAAACTAATTGAAAGTTGTTTTAATCGACATTTGGCTTCGAATTGTGCAAAGTTTCTATAATTAAAATAATAATAATTATGCTATAATACGTATTTGAATAGATTATTTATTACGTAAAGATTCTACAAATCGAAAAAAGAAAAATTCATTCGTAACTGAATTCGTATTCCAACGTATTCGATCACTGATAACGAGTCCGTGATTAACTAAGCTTATCGTAACGTGCGGTGGCGTCACATTCACGCGTGTGTACTGTGCGTGAGTACGTCCCTACAGGCCGGAGATACGCGTGCTCTGTCTGTCGGCTCGGGTCGATCTTCCTCGAGCTCGTGGCATTGGGTTGGGCTGAAACCACGACGGCTGCCTCCACGTGCTGCGAAAAGCATTTAGTCGCCCTAAATTGTAGGTCGCCGCCGTTATCGCGGTGGTGGGGATAAGCACAGTGGTGGGGCAGGGTCGAGCACAGGCGCTTCGGCAATGATCGATGATTTCCGTCGCCGTTCGGCACGGCCAGGCGGTAAACATTGCACAGTACGATTGGCCGTGTCCTGAGGCGGGTCCTTTGGTTTTCGAGTTCGACCTTCTCCGCCGCTGTTCAGTTTTGTGTGTGAAGTGACAAGCTAACGGGCGACATGCGTTAAACAGATCTATGCGTGAATACGTTTCCCCGATCGTTTGTTCGTTACATTTTCGTAGTTATTTCGTTTCGACCAGTGATTCCTCCGAAGGATACTGAGGGGATACCTTGACTGTGGAAACGTTTGACAGGAGCCACACGGGTGGGTGAGTTTGACGTTTATGCATTGTAAGACTAGACTGCGAGAATAAACAAATTAAGAAATTAATATTTTTATATACACATGACAGAGTCAATTGTCAAACATCAAATAATGCTTGTGTAAGTACGTGTATACCTTTTTCCCCATTTTCGTGGCTATTTGAAATTTCTGCGTGTCAAAGTATAGCCAAAAATTACGCAACTCGTGGTTCCCGTTGAAAACATATAACTTTCAACAGCCGTCCATTTGTCACATTGATTTCGAATTAATAATCTTTCCCAAATCAGGTTCAAATTTAAAAAATACAGATGGATATTTTCCGTGAAAAGGAACAGTGAAAGAAAAAACTCGCATAATTGGAAACATTGAAATCAACGATGTTATAGCAGATTCGGCAACCTGCACTAGGTAGTGCGCACTGAGTGCGAGTTTTCTCGCTTCCAATTGGCTAAAAGTCGCACTCAGTGCGCACCAGTGCGACCGTCCGAATTCGCTATTAGCCTTGGCCGCGAACTTCAGCCACGATTGCGGCGTCGTTTCCGTAATCGATTGTATTTCCATATCCTTGAAGTATCAGTGGGAATCGGGAGAAAAGAGAGTGACAGTGATTGTATACGTGTGAGATGAGGAGGGATGAAGGATCGCAATAGATTCGTTTAGGAGATACGATATGTATCGCAGCGCGTGATGTAACTCAACGTCCTTACTGCGCGGCGAGTTGCACGAGGTCGGTGATCGCTATAAAAAAATGCGGCGACTACACGTGGAGGCAGCGGCAGGCGGTTTCTACCGCGACGCGGCGCGGCATTGCACCACCGCCGACCACGACGACCGCCTCACGGGAGAGAGGGACGCGCGTGCAAGTTTAACTCAGCCTTAACCTATTCTGAACTGACGACCTCGTAGGAACGTGCGAACTACGTCGGGTTTCTTCGATAAGCTTTGCTACCCGATTAGAGGCATTCTCCATATCGAGCCTTATTTTTCCTGAAATTCTTTGAAAGCGTCCCCATACCATGCCAGGTTAATCTAATCGCGAAGGTTTTAAACTCACTCGGCGCTACCATTGCTTACGATTGGATCCGCTCAGTCAATCGAACGCGAGCGGTGAACGCCCATGGGCATTCGATGGACACGGCTAACGATCTATGGTTAACGATTTCCGCACGTACGACTGGCTGGGCGTTGAAACATTGCAACAACACTAAAAGGGTTCATCGAGATACGAATATGTACTGACCTCCTCCTCACCGATAGAATTATATCTATACCCTTGTTTTCTATTCATCCTTAAACTCCGTAAATTCATTATAAAACATTCAGCGGTGTGCTTATATGATTAACATTTATTTCCGCGAAACAGGAAGGAAACTTGTTACGAAAACTTATTTAGAATAAGAAAATTGTATACTTGTATAATTTCGTTTCTCTCGGAAGCTTCCCATTTTCACGTGTAGTTATTATAAATCTGTTGGAACTTATACATTTACTGAAAAACCATTTCTAAGAACCTCTTTCTTGGAATTTTTCGAAAATCAAGAATGAAAAATAAGTTCCCTTTATTCTAGTGAAATTGAATTGAAATCCTCCTATGGTTAATCAAAATAGGGGAAACAGCGTAACAGATTCGTCGTGCGTCGATAATACCGTAGTTTATCATAGGCTTGGTAAGATCAGGGACGGACAGAAGTTGCAGTTGCGTGTGCGCGCGCGTGCGTGTACGGGGCGACGTGTGATTTGTGGGCGTTTTTTTTTGGACCCGAAAGAGACAAGAGTGTTGACGATGGATACGTGGGTGGGTAGGGGGAGGTGGGATCAGCCGTATTACCCCACGATTCTGACCGACACGTAATCGAAGCTTTACACACAGTTGCGTTCACACGCAGAACGACGTTCTTGATGTCTTCCTATCTTATACTTACCTCATGTTCGTCTTATTGAGAATATTCTTCCAATGTATAAATACATGCGTTGTTGTCTTTGTTAAATATACAGGTAAAAGATGTACCTATAGTTTGTTTTTGTTTCTTCTCTTGTATATTTAGTGTTTCGAATAAAAAATAGTTCATAATAATATCGTAACATAGTATAAAATTAAATTACTCTGTTGAGACAGATCAATATTTCACTTGAATACCCCTTAAAAATGATATCCGCATTGATACGTTCTAAATTTATTTCGTTAATGGCGCAGGAATCTCCGACAATTATAATTGCAAATAAATATTTTCCTCGCGAGACGTAAACCGAACATTTCTATTGATAACTATCTCAGAAAATCTTACCGATTTCTGATAGAAACAGTTATAAATTTCATGGGATTTCAGTGCGACTCGTCAAAAGTAATTTTTTCTATTTCGTTTTCAGATTTGTAAGTCGCGGTGAAGAATGGTGGGTTACTATCAAACGGAAGCGATTCCGAACACCACCACCACGATGTCGGTTAGAAGTGAATTGCCAGCCGCGGAACTAGTGAATCCAGTGAAAAGTCTGGTCTGCAGTCCTGATTTGACGTTGTACGGGTCGCCACCGTGCGGTACCGAGACTCTGTCGGCAATCATCGAGGGAAAGACGTACCAATGTCAGCTGTGCCAGAAGAGCTTCGATCAGAAAAGCCAATATCAGAGCCACCTGCGCTCGCACGGTAAAGAAGGCGAGGATCCTTACCGATGCAATATTTGCGGGAAAACGTTCGCGGTGCCCGCGCGGCTCACCAGACACTATCGTACACACACGGGCGAGAAACCTTACCAATGCGAGTATTGTAGCAAATCATTCTCCGTGAAGGAAAACCTGAGCGTACATCGTCGTATCCACACAAAGGAACGACCGTACAAGTGTGACGTGTGCGAACGCGCGTTCGAGCATAGCGGTAAACTGCATCGACACATGCGAATTCACACAGGCGAACGGCCACACAAGTGCACCGTTTGCTCGAAAACGTTCATCCAGAGTGGTCAGTTAGTAATACACATGCGCACACATACTGGGGAAAAGCCGTACGTGTGTAAAGCCTGCGGCAAGGGATTTACATGCTCGAAACAGCTCAAGGTACACACGCGTACGCATACCGGGGAAAAACCCTACACCTGCGACATCTGTGGCAAATCATTCGGTTACAACCACGTACTGAAGCTCCACCAGGTAATTTATCGTTTGTTTTAATAAGCATGCTTAGGTGTGTTGGTGTTACCCTGGAATATAAATGTATGTGAAGTATTATTGCGAAAATTAATGGGTTGTACTTCCGAATGGCCCCACTGGCCGATCGACACGAGGTTTTAGAGGAGGGTTGGGGAGGATGTGTGGACCCTAAATCTAAAATTTTATTAGTTTTATTAGTTTCCGTGATATTTCTGCAACGCATTCCACTTCCCAAATTGTTCTGGATATTAAAATTGGTTGGGGCTAGAGTTGTGCCGGGGTGGAGGGGTTGGGGGCGTACAGCATGGTAGCGAATCGATGTAAATTTGGAGATTTGAACTCGAAACTTGTGGATGCGATCCATCATATTATACAGGGTGGATAGTTATTACTGTATTGATAGTCAATACTCTAAGGGGCGATTCTAAAGGCCGAAATAAGACGAAAATGTAGAATACAATTTTTTAATATCGCCCTTTGTTTTTGAGGAAATTGACTTTGAATTTCAGCTAAATACGAGTACCTTTTAGACGCCTGAGGGGCACGCGGAGGTAAAAGGAACGCGTCCAGATGTTCGTATAAGAGATTAGAGGGGAGCGGAGCAAGATGGTCCCCCGTTAGGGCTACGTTGTAAAAAAATTAACAATAATTTTTTATTAATATTTCGGAAACTAATAAATACCCGAACTTACAATTTTAGATTTAGGGTCCCCCCCCCCCTCAAACTTCGGATCGATCGGCCACTGGGGCCATCCAGAAGGATATCCAATTAATATATTAAAAATAATTGTATCGGAGAAAAAGTTGATGGCTTTGTAAAGATTATTCTGTTAATTCTGTCACTGTGAATTTAGACAAAAAAGCTAGAAAATTAATTGTAGAATGCGTAATAGAGTTACATGGAACTTATACAAGTTATGCATTAACTATTACAGGTTGCTCACTATGGTGAGAAGGTTTATAAGTGCACACTCTGTCACGAGACATTTGGTTCCAAAAAGACAATGGAGCTGCACATCAAAACGCACTCAGATTCTTCCATTACTGGTTCCCCTCGGGACTCACCTATTGAGCCAGAGATTGAAATCTCACAGGCAAAAAACAATGGTACTGCCAGTGACAAGGAGAATCATAAGACTGAAGAGCAAAGGGATGACACTGCTATTTATGACACTCAGCACGATTTTCCCTACTACATCTACTCCAGGGAGCAGTACCCACAACCAGTTTTGGTGCCTGGAGAAGACAGAACCTGCCAGGCGACACCTATAGTTCCCACTGATCAGTCGCTTCCATTTCTGTATCAAGAAGTTCCTTCAACGTACACTACTTTTGGAATGCAAAACAATAACTTCGTAGGTGACTGTTCTTCACTTCTGAATTTACCAGGAAACGATGCACGCAGAAGAGTTGAAGCTGCGCTTGAAGCAGTTGAGGTAGAGCGGCAGAAGGAGTACGGAATTAGGGTGGAAAGGGAACCAATTTTAACCCCACCAAGTAGTAATCCTGTCAGTCCTGTACCTTCGCCAGATCCTCTTGACCTGGTAATTCCTGTAAGAGAAACTTTAATTCTTCCACCGAGGAAACGGTGCAAGATGATTTTAGAATCAATGGAGAGTGAAAGGAGTGGCCTCATTGCCTCGCAGAGACAGAACTCTGTTATTCAGTTTGCAAAAGCATCATAGTGAAAAATATGGAAGAAACAATGGTGAACTGGTTATGATTTCATGTCCGATGAGATGTGAACCTGACTCTTGTGAAAGAATGAGTGACGTGATGCATAACATAGTGATGGGCCAAAAATGTTCAAACAATTAATACTATCTACGAATTATTGAAAATTTGATAAATTTGATAAATTTTCAATTTCGTAATTGTTTTAATGAATTCTGACTTTTGAAATATAGAAATGACCAAATCTTATTAACGTTTGAGCGAGCAATTACAGTAATATAACTATTAAAGGATATCCAATTAATATGGATATGAAAAACTTTCTCATACAAAGCGTGATTTTAATGCAGATTTAATAATATTTAAATAACATAAAGTAAGCAGAAAAGTGAATCAAGTGCCCATCACTAACTGAAGGACTAGGAGAAAACTAGCAAGAACTAGAACTACGGAGTTAGCACGTTTGTGAAGCTGGGAATTCCACTGTGGAATTCTACGATGTGAAACAGTTTCATTGTCATGTAGAGTGTTTTCTGTCATGGATATCGGGTTTTCTTCAAACTTTCAAAGATTATTAGAAACAAAGTATAGAGGATGCAAATATTTGTTATGGACTTGACAGTCCTTGTCTTGTCTTAATGGTGGTAACTGTACATTTAATTTAAGTACACTGTAAATAACAAGTTATGGTTAACACAAACAATGAGCTGATCGGTATTTTAAACAATGGAAGTTTGAGGAAAATTGGAAATCAGGCTGAAAAATTTCTCCCACAAGCCTTAAACGAGGCAATAAAGCAACGTCCAGTTATTTTACCACTTGGAAGAATACAACAGGACATTTTACTATGATAAAGTAGCCTCGCTATTTTGCAAATCAACTGATTACATGTGCCTCACAGGTTGAACATCACGGCGCATCTTGAGTTCGCCAGCAAATCTTATTCACTTAACATGTTCGCTACCAAGTGAATGAAAAAGTATGGAGTATGTTTCAACTAACAGAGACCCTTAATAACAGTAGAACACGTGATTGCTCAGTTTGTCCACTTCATACATTGTATCTGTGCACAAGTGTAAATATGCACTATATTGAGTAAATCTACTAAAAATTTAGAATGATCTTTGGTGGGCAATCTATCAACTAAACGGTGGTAGCAAATATGTTAAAAATGATCACCCATTTTACAAGAGTAAAAGAAGTCCGTGAAGTGGCACAAAATGGTGACTTGGCTGCTAATAATTAGTTGGAAAACACGTAAATATTTAAAACGAGTTCGAAGCTTAGGTTGTATAAAAAATTGAATGTGACAAACCCAAGGATTGCCCATTTTCTGTGGTTAGTCAATTTTGTTTGATTATCATAATATCCTTGGTGTTTGTATCACAAAAAAGACGGAATTTGCTTTTTGCTTGCTTCGGTGTTTAGCTGGCGCGCTCTGCGTTATTTTCTCGTGGTTCACGTTACGTATGTGTGCATGTGTGTTTACGTATGTTTAATTACATGGATTAATGTAGAAATTGATAATAGCCCAGTGGCTGCAACTCTAGCATCATCGTTATTGAAGGCCTTGAAACTAACATGGCCGTGATCGTTCAGAGAACACGATTTTTAACAGTCAGTTCATTCAAAGTGAAAATATAAAACGTGTTACACGTTGTATAAACATATTTATGCAGTAATTCGTGGAATCACGAAGCTGTCAAATCGGCTGAACTAATTAACCTTTTCTGTGCAGCGCGTGCACTGAACTCGCTTCAAGAGACCCATAGGCGCCACTGACTTTCCATACGATCTATTATACGATATACGAATGTCTGAACGACAAACGTGTGGGACTGCCATACTTAATATAAAACGAGAAAAAATACGGAATTAGATACAGTTTCTAATAGTATTTGAAGTTGCATAGGTTTGTGTATCAACTTCCTTGCATCATTTACTCTGTGCCATAATTCTTATTTCTTCAAAAGAATCATCTGCCAGTAACACTGTTACTAGAAGTGGCATATATTGTTCAACAATAGTGATGCTACAGGAATTCAGTACATAGATAACTACTTACTGCTTCTTCTTATGATGAGTTATACTCACAAGGGAAGATCGGTGAATGACACACAGGGTCGCCAGGAAATGGGTACCGTAGCCTATTCGTAGTGGAGGGGAACCCTTACCAATCAACCAAAGAGGAGATATAATAACCCAGATAGCACAACGTCTGGTAAAGTCTTAAAGACGTCTTAAAGACGTCTTAAAGACGGCTTAAAGACGTCTTAAAGACGTCTGGTTACAAATCAAGACGTTCAGACGTAAAATGGACGTAAAATAGACGTTTTTAAAACGTCCTGTGCTATCTGGGAAGAGGCGTCACTCGACAAGGACAGAAAAAGCTAGGGAAATCAGTAGACAACCAATTTAAATGCCCATTCGGCCCCATTCGACAATGATCAGTAAACTTCGACAATAATCAGCCAACTGCGGTAAAGTACATTTAGTCGATTTGAATATCCCGCTCGAATAGACAACCAATTTAAATGCCAAGGTCAAGCAAGGACTTCAAAGATTCCGCCCGGAGTGACTCCTCTTATTATACCTATATACTCTTTGAATCAACACCAAGGTAGGTGTTGGCTTCAAACAAATCGACGCCAAGGTTGGTTCCCCCTCCACTGCGAATAGGCTACGATAACTCGTTTTCCGGGGACCCTGATTGACACAAATCGATTTTGATGACACTTTGCACGATCGTTTATTGGTCGAAGACCTTTGCCGCAATTGGTTGGCGCTACTTTTGTAGTTTAAGGGAGAAATCACCCCTTTTATCTAAATCGTACCTTTTACTTCTGTGCTTATAACTCGTAAATTACAAAAGATATGAAGAAAAGATTTAAATAATTGTTACACCGTTTCGGAAGGCCTATATATCCGTTGGATTTTTTTTTTGTTAAAAGTCAGTTCTGTTACGAAAATTAAATTCCCCTAAAATAAAATTTCTATTTTTTTTACAGATGGATAAAGGCTTCTGTTTATTCTATATCCAACAATGTATATCATCACTTCAATTTTTTGTATTTCGCTACCTATGAGCAGTTATCGCAACCACTAGTCCCTAAATAAGTAACGTTTGCAATGAAATTCGTTTGTTTCGTACACTTTTTAGCACGTATATTGTAGCACAGTATACAAATATGCTATACATATGTACGCGTATATTAGTAACAATTTACACCAATGTTTCATAATGAAGTATGGCGCTCAAATAAGTACACATATATTATAATGGTCATTAACACAAGAAATAATGTTGCACGGTTTACCCTTTAGCGCCAAACGTTTCATATATGATACATTCCTTTTTTTTTTTGGCCGTTTAGCCGTTTGCATGCGCAATTCGCTGTTCGCAACAGTTTGAGCAGTACATGTTTAGTGTAATTTTATTCACTGAAGAAAGCTTGACCTACCTGAACCCTGCCTTCATTGGTTTTATGCATTTTAACATCTGAAAAAAAAAATAAAAAAACATTTTTGTAATAAAAATATATCAATTCAGACCATTTTCAACGATAAAAAGAAAAAGATATTTTTCATTTAACAGGATCTAGGTGCAGGCGCTAAAGGGTTAATGAAAGTTTATTAGTCGTAGCCTTCACAATAGCGATACTCCGATAAAACATGCTTGAACACACAAATACTTCGTACACCAAGCATAACAAAGTATTACAAAGTCTCCGCATACATGGCACCAATGAATTCCATTATCCTCTTTTACAAAACAATAATTTAATGGATTTTCATAACGAGCTGAATGTTCCTCTAGATATCCACTTTTGTACCATGTATGTTTGAACATATTTTTGAATCTAGGCGAGGAAACCTGATCATGGATAAGAGATCGTAACTTTGTAATGCTGTTTCTGTAATGTAAATTATCGTCATGATTAAGTAAAATGACATGACCCAAAAAAGTTTTGACAAAGTTCTTTCAAATGCGGAAACCAGGACCATTAAGAGATTGTAGTCTTCCCATTGTTTTTTTCCGTTATCGTGAGGATGATTACCTCTTTTGCGCGAGGAACAAGTTTTAAAACATTTGGACAATGTCCGCTCGAAGAATCCAGTAATACATAATACGCTTCGAGGTCCCATATGTGGCAAGAATATTTGCGTAAACCAAGTTTCAAAGTGATCGGAGGTCAATTTGCTAGATTTTGAAGCAGCAACACGATGGCCTGAATAAATTTTCTTATATTCTTGGTCAGAACTGTCCACTTGATTCTTTTGAAACTAAATAGAGACGCGAAAGCAGCTTTTCGTCTGCAGGTACACTATAACAGTAGATTGAAATGTGTAATTACGAGTGATTGGGGATATGGACTGTACAACAACTTCATTACTAACAACATGTAAGTAGTGCCCGAGCGGAATGTAGTTCTAAATTGAAACCATTTTTGTCGGAATTCAATACACTTTCTACTCCATATTTATTAATGTTCGGATTTAAAGTTGCAATAATATTATCGATTGCCGTATCTAGATCTTAAGCATTTTTTATTTTACGCGAATCTATACCATATACTTTTTTTTTTTAGATTAAATATCCACCACCGTCCTGCTTTACATGTTGATAAATCGATATTTTCTTTCGCTACTAATCCCCACCTTCGGAGATCAATATCGTGGATTATTGATCTTCTATCAATAGCATCGATGAACTTTGAAAAAACATAATCCGGAATATATAATAATTATTGCGTCCCACGTGGTGCTACACATTTCTCCCATCTGTATAACTGTTTGCGTGCCTTTCGAAATCGATTTTGTAACACGTTAAGGGATTTCCGCTTATCCGGCCCACTTTCCCAATATTCTACTGCTCTCTTTTTCTATTCGAAATCGGCATTACCTTCGTCTTCTACTGGAACGCAGACGCATTCTTCTACAAAGTCCGTATCGGTAATATCGTCAGGTGATGTGCCTATAAACTTTGATTCTAGTCGTCTTAGTTCTAGAAATTCTAAAGTGTCATCTTCTTCAGTCGAAAATGATTGATCTTAAGTGCTTCTTATTATGATTCCTTCCAGTATTTCGGCTAATGCAATTTCTTTATAATTCACTGGATTCGAGTGTAGTTATGTATTATCTCTAATCGTTACTTATTCCGGGACTATTTGTTACGACAACGTTTAAATCCGAAATACTACACAATATTGGAACGACAATTTTATACACAATAATTACAGTAATTATACACAGTTATACATCGTTGGATATAGAATAAAGAGAAATTCAGAAAAATTTCTGAAAACGGGGGATTTTAATTTAATGTATAACATTCGTTTAAATCGTTTACCGATATCTTTTGTAATTTATGAGCTATAAGCGCATAAATAAAACGGGCGACTTGGATAAAAGGGGTAGTTTCTTCCTTGAAGTACAAAAGGCAAGGTTCTTAGATCGGACCCACAAATAAAATTGTGCAAAATGTCATCAAAATCGGGGTGTGTCACTTACCGATCTTTCCTTGTCAGTCGATCATTCAGTTGATAATATTTGTTGTACGTTAGGTCATCGTGTCTGTGGTAAATCTGTTGTATGACAAGTTGATATGGGTGTATTGAATTTATCATATGAAAAATCGTAACGCCTATGGGGTCTTTAATTGTTCAATGATTACGATTGCAAATGCGACTATGAAAGGGTTCATTGGAGTTAACAGCTGGATCTATTTATCGTTTCAAAAAACATGACAGATAAAGTTACTTGAAATTTCTTTGACAAGGTTTAAAATGATCGAATGAATCGATGTTCTTTTAAGCCTACGCCACTGTCACTGAAAGTGAATCGCTTTTTTCGAGTAATTCCCTTTTTGGGCTGTTAAATTTAGACGTTGTGTGTGTGGTATCGTAAGGTTTTCTGATCGTCTCTAATATTTGTAGAACAATCGATATTTCCGATTTCTTGCCAAAAGTGACATGACTGACATCAGTCTGAAAGGAAAAATTTTGTTCCTCATGTAACAAACTTCCAATGACCTATTAATATGATAAAAGTGATATTAATGCAGGTAATTGCTCAATTTCGTCATCGTTAGTGTCACATTGCTACAGCAATAGCAACGCTTGAACAATTTGTTTTATAGTGCTCCAATAAGAAAACAAGAAGTGATAAAAGAGCTAAAAAATTTTTTATTCTTTTTCAGAAGTTATAACTTCTATGTAATTCCAGCACACAAAAAGTTATTAGCTTCATGTCACATTTTTAAACAAGACTTGTATCCTATTTTTAATCGTTTAAAACCTATTTCTCTTTGAATTGTCGCAAAATTTATGTGATTTATTTCCTTAAAACTGAATCACATTGATCCATTTAACTATATTAATTCCTTTTGGAAATCTAACCATATGAAACTTGAATTTATCTATGTTATTGGAAACTTTGGTGTGTCAAGAATTCATTGTCAATTGTTGATGGTCCCTTTTTAAATATTACTTTGAATATTACTAATAGTTCATTGCCCACAACGTGTTGTAAAACTTGGCTGATTTCGAAACTGAGAGTTCTTAATGAAAGAGGCCTTAACATTCATCATGCGGAAAGACCAGCTAATGGTTCAATTCTATCCATTTCATTGATCATTGGAGATCCAAAAGTACGATTTAGCAAGATATACAGTGTTGTGTCGTTATCAGTACGGGTCCCCTGTTTCGTTAGAAGTACATATCTATCCCCACTATTACTTTTGTAGAGTCGTCGTGGTGCGTGCGAGAGGGCGCGCGACGGCGACAAACAATAAATTTCGATCGAGATGGTCACGGCATCGTTTTACGGAAAGACGACGGCAAAGAAGAGAGACGAGTTGAATAGCATACTGTTTCGTTAAAAATACGGTATCTCCCCTGATCATCGTACTCATAACGAGACAAAACTGTATTAGCTACAAGTACAAAAGCATTAAATCCAATCTATAGTGCGACGATCTTAGAAAAGCATACAAATTAATATTATATACATATATTTAATGGCTGACAAGTAGTATTTGCTACTTTAAGAGGCTCGGTTTTAGTAAAACAGATTTTGCTGGAGTAAAAAACTACTGTTTCCATTGTGAAAGTGGAATTGACACGGAAAAAAGTACCAAACTATTATACCTCTGTGATAAGAACTCCATAATGCCAGAGTATTGAGGGGAGCTATACCCACTGCCAGTACAAGTGTGCATGTGTAAGTGCACATGCGATTTTAATGTTAGTCGTATTGCAGCGATTGATAACTTGTAACCGTTTCTGTTTACATTTTACTTCACCCCAGTACACTATACAAAAGGTTTTATAAACTGTGAGCTAACTTAATGGAAAATTCTGCAAAGCGTACTAACCATGAGACTGCAATTGAATAGTACCTACTTTAAACATCGAGGGTTTGACAATTACATACAAATTCTGTAATTCAATTCGATAGGATCTTTGATATAAAATTCAAAAGCAACTTCTGACAATATTTCCAAGTTCTGGAAAATTGTGGTATATGAAATCTTATTTTCAGATTTATCTTTGAAATCTTTTGGTGTAGTACGTCACCGTTTATTAACATAATTTCAACGATACTAAGTAAGTAGACACGCCTTGTAGTTCAATCTACCACTAATTTTTTATCAACGGTTTATAGAACAGATTGCGTATACACTGACAATGAGCCATGTTCATATTTTATTACTGTAACATTTATGTATAGGCGCACATGTATATTATCATTTATCCTTAATTTTTATAAATGCAAATTCGACGCGTGGCCCATTTCTATCTGTTTGGCATATGTAGAATTCAAAATAAGATTTTTATTTTGTCAGACGGGAATTACACTCTGTGGATCGAGCGTGGCATAAAATTCATGTGCAATCGTAACTTAAGTAGGTACTTGGGACGCGTAGCTTTCTTTTCTCAACGACAGCTAATTTTAATTAATCGTATATTCGAGTATTTATTATATATTTTAGCGATCGTTGTTCGTGAAATTTTTTTTTTATTATCGAATTATCGAAATGTGTGTAAGTCACGTGATTATGTCAAAAAGAAAAAGAACGAATGCAAATTGTTAAGTATTACGGTAGTGACGAGAAATCTGCGGGAAGAAGTCTAGTGTAATATTATTGTAATTATCTGTTATTACTTATTATTTTTAAGATATATAAATGCATGCCAGATGGGGCGTATTTTGTCCCATCGTCGTGGGCGTGTGGAACTGATTACACATAAAAGAAGAAAAGAAAACGAGGTTTTTTCTTTTGTAAAGATTCCTTGTATAAAAAATAATTTCAACGGGAACAGAATACAGTCTTGTCAATGTGCAACAGAGGCGATGAAAGTGTTTTTCGTATTTCGCGCCCAAACGATTGGTGGCCAGTAAAGTAAACATTACAAACCAATTCAACGGAAGCATTACATCGATAGAGAATATGATTAAAGCGTGAAATGTGAAGATCGATTATTCTCGTTCTCCGAGCTGACTCGTTGCAATTAACTCGATTAGGATCGATTTTGTGACGAATCCTTGAGTTACATTCTCCTCTTTGCCAAGGCAAGAATTTCCAGAAATCGAGAGCCTCGATAATCGATAGGTACTAATGATTGTATTTCCTCGTTTTATTCCGCCAATGTGCGCACGAATAATTTGATAGTCAATCTTCGACCGGAAATATATTTATTTATTTAATATCGATATATGGTATATACAGATGTATTTTTTGCGAAACATCGCAACAAATTATTGTCGTGTATTTGCTACATTAAAATATATTCTATCGTAAACGCTGTTTTGGATTTTTGCGTTTAATAAATAACAACAAGATGCAAGCATATTTTCAAGTATTTCTTCTCACAAAGGGATAGGAGAAATTAGAAACTGCCACGAAAATAACCCTGGTGTATATTTTTAAACTGCGTGTCATTTTTAATCTCCTTTTGATATAAGTATTTAAAAATCCAACGTTAAATCACTAAGGAGGAATGGGGTTTCCAAATATTCCGCCATCCTATAGAGTATAGACAATAAAAGACATTTGAAAGATCGACATTGTTCAACTTTTAACGAGAGCCGCGATTTTAGATAGCACACAGGCATATAGTCTTCATGATTTATCGATCTATACAGTAAATAATATCTTGCATTCCCTAATTATAAATCTTTCAATTGCAAAAAGAATGTTTTAAATAACATGTAACGTGACGTGTATGTAATGACATGTTATGTTCACGTTTCATTCGATTTGCGCATTCTGAACTGCCTCGTACATCAAGGTTTTTAAAATACGCGCCAATATGACGTCGACAGCCTGCCGTTAATAATACTATACGCGAAGATAAATAAATTGAAATACATGTGAACAGGGGGCGTATGTATAGGATGTTCCACGAAATATATTGTACCTATTTAACAAGCCATTAAAACTGATGGAAATTAAATAAGTATGCATGGATCTGAGGTTGTGGATTTTATACAATGTATTTGAGCGTTCCAAAGCATTTTCTAACAGAAGCAGTGTGGCCGTTTCTCAGTTTTTTTAAATGTGAGAGCATTCGTGACATGCTACTACGTTAATGCGACATTAGTTACGTTAAGTTAACGAGAATTAAAAAGACTACCATTCCTAGATAACATGTTAACTGATTCGTTCAGTTAATATTTATTTAAAAATCGTTACAGCCTCGTCTCGAGGAAACTGGTTTAAAAAAACGCCTCAGACTTTGTTTAACAGCGATTTCGGAATTTTAATAACAAAAAATCAATCTTCCATTTATTAAAAGCTGACGTTTTACGAGACACCTTCTATATGTATATACATATTCATAAGTACATATATATGTATATACGATTTGTGTAATAATTAAACATTATGTCATGTATTGCAAACATTATGTTGCGAATATATGAATGGAGGAAACTAAGACAAAAAACGATACACTTATTGTTTAATGATAATTATGCTTTGTTATGTTACTTTTTTCATGTAAATAGAGTATTACTGTACGATTGCAAAATTATTTGTTGAACTGTGTATGATTTGTGGCTATATAAGGTATAAACTAATCCTTTGTGTGTTCCAATAGCGTAGTTGAAAAATAAACATTTTAATTGTAAAAATGTTTACAAAATGTATATTTTAAATATATGGTTAAAAGCATGTCTCATGCATCTAATAATAGTGTAAGAAATACATGCGAATAATTTAAGTTATTTATTATTCCATCGTTTAGCAATTCTCTTATTAACCCACGTTTTGTTAATTATTATACCTCTGAAATATATATAGGGTAGATGTCCCTATTACGAAGCCCCGTCCTTATTACGGTGCCTTTCTATTTAAGGGTACTATGCAGTCGTTCTTGTCTAAAATGAAGCATTTCTGTTACAATTAATTACAAACAAACAAATCCAAACTGAAACTTGTTCATTGGCATGAAGTTTATTAACATCATAGGCTTTAAAAAAGTTGTTTGTTTAGTGAAAAATATGCATTGTATATGACGCTAAAGATGGATCATTAAAGAGGCTTTTTAAAAAAAAGTTTCTTTTGTTTTGCAGTGATAACTCAAAAACGGAGGTTCCAATCGATTCAAAACAAATTCGATCATCTTCACAAAATGTATAGTTTCGGACCAGACCTACAGTTAGTAAAAAAAGTATTTGTACACTTTTTAAAATCGCATAACTTTCTTAGAATTGGTCCAGACGACGTGAGTTTTGTTGAGAAGCTAGAGGGATTAGTTTGCTAAATGATTGTGATTCGTCGTTTTGAAAAAATTTACTTGGTCGGAATAGCAAAAAAAAATAGTAAAAGTCGTTTTTTAAACTTTTTTTGTGAGCCTGTAATGAAAATTCATAAAACCCGTTTGTAGATTTAAGTAAGTTATAAAAAAATGCAATTGGTCGAAATAGCGAAAAAAAATAGTAAAGGTCGTTTTTAAAACTTTTTTTGTGAGCCTATAATGAAAATTCAAAAAACCCGTTTGTAGATTTAAGCAAGTTATATACGTGCCTAAAATTTCATCAAAATCGGTTAACGTTGCTCTGAGCTATAACGCTTAAAGTTGATGAAGTTGACTTATAGTTGACGAGGTAAACTATGCCTAATTTCTATTGGCTGTTGCTTCGCACAAGCGCACTGTCGCATAGTGACGTAGTACGTTTGCCGTGTTAGTCGTATAAGACAATGGCAGCTACTTTCATAGCGTGGTAAACTTGTGTAAAGTTACGTAAAGTGATCAGTAAAGTGAAGAAGTAAAGTACATTATATATTACATGTGTCATCTGCAGGCAAAATTACAAATTTCGAACATGTTATATATTCTATATCGAGGCTATCACGTCTATATAATGAATCAAACAGAGATGATTCTATTGATTTTAACTATTATTTTAATGAACATAATTACGTAACAGATACTCGAGAAATACGTGAATTCTCTATGAATGCGATCGAATATATACCCTGATAACCATCTGTCTCCAATCTGACATCAGATTGGTAGCAGGGTCTGGCATGAGAGCGCAGAATTTGACGTCAGAACCGTAGTTGTCTGTGTCCGCATTTGACTGCGTTCTGAAGTACAGATTCTGATGTCAGATCGGCAGCAGATGGACAGCAGATTCTGCCGTCTGCTTGGCACAGCCAACAGCGCCATCTGAGGGTCAGAATTGGCAAACAATTCCCTACGCATGATGTCACACGGTCGTCCCTACAGGTGTATCCCTACCCTTACATAACTATCAAGCAGATTCTGTAGTTTATTAAATAATTAATTCTACTTATTTAAAAAAGTATTTATTTTATTCTTTAATAATGTACAAGATTGGTGATTACAATTTTGACAAAATAATATAAGTAGCGCATATAAATCCAAAGAGGGACTTTCAACATTTACAATTACAAAGCCACGTCCTGTAATCACTCGTACCTTGTAGGGCCGATATCTGAATTCTTCATTCAATATTTTCAACTTCTTTTTTATGTGGAAGCATCATGTTTCCTGTTGCGTTAGCGCTGAAAACAAACGCAATATTAGTATAAAATTAAACGTACCGTATGAATAAACAGGATACATGCGATACTTACTTCAGCTACATCTCCACACAGTACACACCCTAGGCGATCATACATGCTCCTGCAAACATTAACATTTATAAGAAAACATGTGTTAAATTATTATCTACTAAACAAGACGCTAAACATTCGCACTTCCAGCATAACCATACTTTTCTGTCTTGCAGATAATGTAAATATCGATTTCCGCCTTAGGGGCCCGTCCCTCAAATAGGGTTTACGTCCCTCGCCAGCAAGCTAGCCTTACGCTCCGACCCTATATTCCTATGTCCATGCCTCCAGTGATGGAAGTCAAACACCTACAGAGAACGGTGGCAATGCGTGCGTGAGACGCCACGATTGGAGACAAACCGATGCCAGCGCCAAGCGAGTGTCGCCGCGGTCAACCAGCGTTGACAACGGTTGTGTTCCGATTCACGCATTATGCGCATAGACCGCAGCGTCTTCGCTGCGCGCATAAACCGCGTTCCGTTTCCAGCAGCCCATGAACTTACAAATAGCTATGCAGTTGGATGGATTACGGTTAATTTAATTCGAGACTTTTGGACGGTGGTCGAAACACGCTTCCTAACTACATCGGTTACTTCGTCCTAAGGATCGGGGACCGACTCCTAACGAAATTTGATGGCTTTATTGCTGGATTTTCTCAATCCGAGTTTTTCTATTCTTATCGAACAGCGATAATTATTGAAAGCGAAGAACATATTTTATGAGTTTTACAGGACGAATTGCTGCTTACCCAGCGTAATTTGGTAAACAGATGTGTAAAGGAAAAATGAAGTTATTTATTATCCGCGTCCGGGGTAAATTCAAGGTTTTGAAGGCTATTGAATAGAACCGCAGGCTCTCGTACGTCTTCTGGTTTAGAGTATAGCTGTAAAGTTAGCATTATAAGAGCACGTTCGAAAAACTTAGCAGTAAAAGCCTTTAAGAAATAAAAATGCGCGCTACGTATTTGCTTCCTTCCTCATCTTTCGGTTCGACCCTGCCTAAAACCTTCTAGGGATGTGTTGTTCGCTTCGAAATTGAGTCCGTTACGTTGGTTGCAATTCATACAGTGAGTGCAGAGATGGCAGTACCAATTTCGTAGAATTCCCTACAATCCTCCAACTTCTAGCTCATAATGCGTGCAGCAAGTGCAGCTTCATAAGGTTATGGCTGGACAAAATAAGTCTATACTCCAAGTCATTTTAGAAGGAACTTGCCGACCGACGAGTTTAGACCGGTTCTGCGCATGTTGGCGCAGAAACAAGCTAGTATTGGCTATACCCCAAACAAACGTTCCCTCGGAGCCAATGAGCTCATTCTACATGCGCGAATAAGTTCCTTCTAAAATGACTTGAAGAATACACAACTCGTTAAACAGAGTAATTGTGTATTTGTTAAAATTGTAAGGACACATGCCCTAAATAAACACCCTACAAAGAAATAAGCAAATGTTTGTAAATCACCATTTCTCGTCCTAATGGAAATTTTGATTTCCTAACGACGCATAATTACGTTTATCGATTTCATAGAGATACCGTTCCCGCGTACAATAATATTTTGGATGAATGTTAAGTTATAAAAAATTGACAAATGTAGCGTAAAAGAACGAAATATCCAATAAACATTTATTGTCATGTAGCATATATGTAGGTTATCTTTTCTGTCACTTCGAGTAGCGGACCACAGAATGTGGTGTATGTTTTTCAAAGCGTACGTAAGGAGACAAATACGCATGCGCGCATGAACTGCACGCTTCATGCGCTAGAGGTGGGAGAATTCTAGGGAATGCTGTGCGTCACCAACGCAACCAATGCACGCATAGAATGAAACGGAACGGTTTTCTCTGCAATCTATGCGCATAATGCGTGAATCGGAACACAACCTTGAGCTGAAGTCCGCCGAAGCTGAGTTTCCGCGAGTCCATCAGCTTCGCATTGTCGTCACTTGGCTGATTTCGCGCTGCCGTGAATTCACTGTTGCGAGTTGTGATCCTCGCTCTAGCAGCGTTCAGCGCAAGCTCCTAAAACGCGAAGTTTAACAACTTTTACGTTTATGGCGGTATTTTACTTCTGTAAAATGCACATGTTCAGATAAATAGATATTACAAACAATTAGAATAGTATGACAAAAAACCTTTTTTATTAACTTTCAAACATATATTCTTTTAAAAATGTGTTACAATTAAGATTAGTATAATTGACAGATTTAAAAATCAGCGGGCATAGACGAAAATGGCGAGCCAATCAAAAGTGGTCTCCTCGTGTCCAGACTCTTATTATATTTAATGGCGACAGAGTTCCTAAACGAACGCACTTGATGTGACTTGATGCGACAACGTCCAGGTCATTTACGAACCCCGACGAACCCTATCTGATACGATGTGAAACGTTTGTGTTCAATGGAGTACGGTGGTACGACCGATTGTTAGAAGCGTCATTAGAAACGTTGTTTCGATTGAAATTTAATATTTATGTGTCAATAAAAGTTCCGTGAGGCGTAGCGCACCCAACAGACTTCTAGCTAAAGGACGAAACACAGTTATCGAGTAAGTGATTACGCGTTACTTTTTAGCGGGACGCCCGCGCGTTTCTGGGGTAACCACAAATCAAACTTGGCTATTGCTCGAGCACTTCTGAGTAAATATTTATTGAGTAGGTATAACTATTTGAACCGAGTGTTTAAGTTAAATGGAACGATGTACGTAAAAATTATTCGTAGTTTGGGGTAAACTTTCTTGTCTGCATGATTTGAAATATTTGTTACTTTTTATTTGAACAGTCATTTGATAATTAATAAAATAATATTTGAAAGAGTCATTAAGTGGCTATATAATGCATATTTATATAGGTGGACTATACTAATCGTCATATTTATGTTTAGTAAGATTAGATATTTGTTTCTTTTTTCCGCTAATGTATGATATTTTCTTTATTTATAAAGATCTATTTTTTTCTGCAAGGTATATATTGTGTTTGATCAAAAGTATTGTTGTATACAGTAAAGTGTGGAGCATATAGAAGACTCGTGTTAGTTTCTATAGTTTATTTGTGATTTGAATCTTGTAATATGGTATATATCTTTAATATTTAACATTTGATTTTTTAACGTGTCTCGAAAAGATGTCTTAGATACTTTGGATAAGTTATATAAATGGAGCGTATGTAAAATAAGAATGTGTTTTTAATATGAATAGTTAAACACTTAGATATTTAATATAATACCAAGTCCTTAACGATAGTTCATTTGAGACTTAAACATTGAGCAATAGAAAGTAGAATAACTTTTCTACGTGATGAAGCGTCATTTTTAAGAAAATCATTTCTAAAAGTTGCAGAGTATATATACCTCTTTGAGTTGAGTATATATACCACTTAACTAACAATCAGTTTCATGTGTTTCCTTAAGTCTAATATTTCTATTCGATATCTGATACTTTAATTTGTAGAATTATATAGATTCTTATTTTGCATTGTTTGATTTACATTAAAAGTAGTTGTGAATATATGAATATTAAATATTCTTCCACTTTCTCATACCTTATATTATTAAATTTTATTCTTATTGTATATGTAAATTAAATTTTTCAATAAGGTTATATTGTTCGTTATAGGTATGAGGCGTAAAAGCGAAAGAAATAAAGCGAAAGGGACTCCGGAGAAGGAAGTTGAAAAGCCAACCAGAAAGTCGACACGTAGACGCACAAAGCGTACTTCTTCAACATCGCCAGAGCAAGAAAATGTTGACGAGCCAACGAAAAGTGTCAGCAGCAGGGAAACAGAGAAGAAATCAACTGTGTCAGCGCACCAGACGAAGGAAGTGGAATTACACACGATAGTAGAACAGAACGAAATAGTTTCAACTGTCGAAGCTGATATCGAGGCAAAGCCACAAGAAGACGAAGAGGGCGACAATGGTGGACCATCAGTTTGGAAAGTCGCAAGAGCCGACGCTTCACCTGGCGAGATACAGAAGCTGAAGTTGTGCAGACAACACAACATGCCAGAAGCATCGCCTGATGCTTCGTTAAGTAGGAAAAAATCGAACAAGTGGCAGGAAAGTGGTGAGGGAGTTGCAGAGGAGGCTGACTCGGCAGGCGAGCAACTGGTTTCTTGTACAAGAACGCTCAGTAGCGCTGAACAGCCGAACGATCCCTCCTCTTCATACCCAGGTCAGGACTCCAACGAAGAGGTAAGTGATAGCAAGGAGATCCTGCCTGAAACCACTTCAGCCAACTTGTCTGACGATAAACCAAACATAGATCAGCAAGGTGAATCAAATGAGGCAAATTTCCCCAACGAAAACGCTGATAGTGAACCCAATAAGTCAAGTAGCACAACTGTATTGGCTCCTAGTTCAAACGGCAATCAATCGTCCGAGGAAACAAATGTTATACCAAAGGAAGAAAAATCTATGGAAGATGACAGCGCGAAACCAACGAAAGCGTTTAGCAAAGAGGCTAGCATTGAAAATATTAAAAAAGAAATGAGTAGTGACGACGATGACGATGAAAAGGACAAAGTTCCTGATGTAAACTCATCGTCTGAGTCAAACGATGAAGTTCGTAGTAAGAGTAACAGAACCAGTGGCAGGATATCATGTGCCAGTCGTAGAAAGCATCGAACTAAATATCGAGATTCGTCCAATTCCGATACGCCAGATTCTGAGGATGAACCTTCTACTAAGAGAGACATAGAAATTGGTCCTTACATACAAGAAGAGAAAATAATCCCAAAGGATTCCGATGAAGGGAAAGATCATTCAGAGTCACCGAAAGCAAGAAATAGTTCTGTGCTGAACAATGTACCGGTGGAAATAGAGCGTAATGAAGGAAATAAACAGAAATTGGACAGTTTAAATGAAAAATCTGAATACTGTGCATCAGCAACAGCTCAGGTGGTGACTCATAAACCCGTGAAAGTAAACTTGAAGAGATCATTGTAAGTATAAGTTACACAACAATTCAGTAATGGTTTTATCGATAATTCATTTGTTACAGTTCTACACAATTGTGTTTCAGCTCCATGCGAATCTTAACAGAGAAGAATGATATGAAAAGAGAAGAGAGTGATGCAAATGCAAATAACGAGACCTCTATTCCAAACAAGGTTTGTTATCATATATTTCGATTCGTCTCGAAAGGTTCCCAACATTACAGAAACATTATGTCATAAGTTAAGCTCTTAATCATATTTCACAGGAAAATCATGATAATGCCGAACAAGAATCAAAGTGTATTCCAAGAAAACGTCGATGGGGCACTGCATTATCCACTGACACTGCACCTGCATTTTCAATTTCTACGGATTCACTTAAAGTAATACATCTCCTTGTAACTTTTAAAACTTGTCCGATTAGAGAAAATTTATAACAATCTATAATCTTACAGACATTATATAAATATTGATATACAATTAAACACAAATATTTCTACAATATATTTGTACTTTTAGAGATGTTCAATTAAGCTGTATTAATTACGCATAATCGAACCGAACATTATAGTTTCTTGAAATTCCATGGTTTTTTGCGGCTATATTTTGCAGGCATTGGTGCCAGGAGCGAGACCATTGTCGATAAACGAGGTTCGGCTCTCGAAGGATGACGATGAAGACAGAGATCGCTATCGGACCGGTGAAAAATGGCATAATTCTAGCGACGGGGTGAACGATAACAGATCCGGCGATGAGAGTGTCACGCAAAAGAACGGCGCTGCGAAGAAAGGTGATGGAAAAATCGACAATCATATAGGTACACGAATCCTTTAATGTTTCACCAAAGTATTCGACGTATTCACTGTTCGAATTGTGTTTTGCAGCAGCGCGACGGAAGATATCGATTGTGAAGGAAACACCGCACGTAAAGTCGCCAAGTCCGCCAGCCACGAAGCCCACGAATATCCTTCTGATCAAAAACTTGGTTCGCCCTTTCACTCTGAATCAAATCAAAGAGCTTCTTTCACGTACTGGCGTGATCGTTGAGAACGGATTTTGGATGGACAGAATCAAGTCCAAGTGTTTCGTAGAAGTACGTATAATAGCTTGATTAAATCACTTCGCTGAACGTTCTTCAATCTTCATACGGAGAGCACTAATACGATAACAAAGGGTTAAATGTTCTTATCTAAGCATTGCTTGTACTGTTTAAGATTTAGTGAACTGTATTCCACACGTTTCGTTGCAACTGGAGTATTAGTATAATAATTAAAAAGCATTATAGGGTTTTACATTAATTGAATTATTTCAGTATGCCAATGAAGATCAGGCATTTGAAACAAGGCAGGCATTGCACGGTATATCTTGGCCTGTTTCGAACCCGAAAAGGCTTCACGTGGAGTATGCAACTAAAGAGGATATGGAACTAGCGCGTGAAATGTCGAAGGATCAGTCGATTCCAAGGAAACCGGAGCCGCTTGTACCGTCAGATTCGTGGCAACAGGATTGGAACCGCGACGAAAGAACAAACACAAAGGTATTTTCATTTTTAATTCTACCTTGTGACAAATTTATGGAGAGTTTAAGGGGGTCACTCAGCTGAAAATGAACTACCGAATGAGTTATAAGCTTTATAACTCTGACAAAAATGAAGTTTTCGACCTGAATTTTTTTACAGTCTTTGTATACAATACTACAGAGATAAGGGTATGGATTTTACAATTGAATAATATTTTCGAATTTTTTTTTTTAAATTTTGAAGAAAAAGATTTCACTGTATTAACTCTTACATAATTCATTTCAGCGTAAAAAATAATATGGAAATGCATATTTTCAAATTTTTATCTGTAAAATAACTAGTAGTTCATTTTCACCTAAGTGATCCCCCTTAAACAGAGAACTAAGGTGTAACTAGTATGACTTGAACGGTGGACATGGGTTGGTTGTATATCTGATGCAGTGTTTATTTCAACTTATAATTTCAGTCATACGCACTTCAGAATAAGCTTTTATACTAGACTAATTTAAAGTACCCGACGTTGCCCGGGTAAAACTTTGATTGCTACCGAGTGTCAAGGGGGTAAAATAAGGGCGAAGGGGAGGGATATCCAAATTTCATGGTAGCCTATATGTTCAACAGGGTTTAAGGAGTAATTACACAATATTTGGTCGAGATCGGTTAAAAAAAAATCGGAGTAAAAAGTATCCTATAAGTTATTCCCGGTCCTAGACTACGTTTATACAAAATTTCAGAAAGATCCGTTGCGTAGTTGCGACGTCATTGAGTAACGAACATACAAATATCCAAACGCACTTTCGTATTTATTATATTATTATAGTAGGACTAGCATGCTCCGTCTCGGCTTCGCCCGAGTTATTGGGGTGACTGATTCATATTTATCTTTACATAGTATAAAATAAAGTCTCCGGCATTATATCGCTAATCTCGAGAATCACTGGACGGACTGCGATGCAGCTCCCACCATCCCATAGTTTATTTAATGGTTAATGATAAGCATAATGATAGAAAACCGAAATAAGTAAGAAGCTCCTTAAAGCAGGATAGAATCTAGTGTTGTGGATCTTATACAGGGTCATCGTTTAATCCTGCAACCCGCGCGCGCGCGCGCGTGCGCGACTTGTAAAATAGCAACACCGCCTCACGGACGCATTCCACTACAACCATGCACCGTCCCGGCGTTCGGAGAGCTGTTAGCGACCGCAGGACAGCAGTGATGCCCGAGCTTCGAGAATTTTGGGCTGGTCTCTTTTAAATTAACGTTGAAAAGAACTATTCAGAATTTTCCGGCCCGGGTTGAAAAATTTGGGGCCTTTTTCCTATAAGAGATATCGGAAATTCGGAATGCAATTTGCACCGACAAATGAGGAAAAATTATTCCCTCTTAATGATGGATAATTTAACATATTTTACGTTTACTTAATTTTTCTTTTATCAATTTTTTAACCATAATGGTTTAAAAAGCTTTTGGAAACTGTTTATTTGATAATGTATTTAACGCTGTTTTTAAAATTCGGGGTGTTGATAAACAATAGGCTAGTTGTTTCTGTATCATTACTTTCATAAATTCAGAAATTAAATTTTTACTCAAATATGTGTTAGTTCTGCAGACCTCAGAATCTATTGTTCTGGTTTTCTTTTTTACGATTTTATCCTTAATGTGGTGCATACCTAGATCAGACGTAAGGGGTAACTAATGGAACGTGTCTTTGATTGTAGCGGTGTTTGAATTCTTTTTCTAGAATTGTTGTGTTTGAATGTTTTAGCTACTCAACGCCACGCCTATACCGGCTTCCGTTAATGCCATTTTTTGGAACGATGTGCCATTATTGTGGCTTTTACAAGCAGATGGCGAAAAATCTCTCTGTACAAGGGTATAGCGCCACGGTCAACCCTATTGTAGCTAAAATGTTTGAAATTAAGACGGGTACGAGATTAGTTGACATTATTTTCAAACCTCATTACAGTAATCTGGGGTGCGAGTGGTAAACCGATCATAAAAGCGAAGCGCGTGGCTCGATTACCTGGGCCGGCAAATTCCCAATACCTAGTTCTTTGCGACGCTAAAATTTTCGAAGCTCGGGCATCACTCTTGTCCAGCGGTTGCTGGCAGCTCTCCGCTGGGTCGGTGCATGGTTGTAGTGGAATTCATCTGTGAGGCGGTGTTGCCATTTTACAAGTGCGCGCGCGCGCGGGTTGCAGGATTAACGATGACCCTGTACATCAGGGCTGAGCAACTTGTTCGCCGCCGCGAGCCGCACAGTACCCACTATCAGTCAGCCGGTTCCCCCACCATCAGCAGCTACATGTGGCCAGCGAGCCAACAGTACAGTGTAGTGTAGGAGTTAACACGTTGACTGCCCACTACACCGATCGGCGTGTTTTTTGTTCTTTGACCGACGCCGACTACACCGATCGGAGCGATCGGAGCGTATACGGGGTCATAAACAAAAAATTTTCGGCGTCGAGCATAGCACCTCCAGATTTCGTGGGCAGTCAACGTGTTAAAAGAATATGGTGGGGGTCGTTCTCCTGCGGCCCAGCAGAGCAAGCGAGTCGGGGAACGAGCCGCATGCGGCCCATGGGCCGCGGGTTGCACAGCCCTGCTGTACATAGCGTGGCGAGCACCGTTGTGTGCGAAAGAGATGCCGGGGACGGTTACCCGCACAGTGGTGGGGATGCTGAGTCACATCGTTAGCTGTTTTGTGAGCGCTGCGGTTCACACAAATCTTGCTTCACTAAAATCGTCATTGCTCGGCTTCTTTTTGTCATAGGTTAATGCCGCATACACTTAAACCTTCCTCGAGAAATGCTCTACAAAACGGTGCAAACCGCATCACAGTCCGTCCAGTGGTTTCGGAGATTTAGGATTTTGAACAAACGAACATTTACATTTTTATTTATATAGAGAGAAAGGTAGATAGATAGATTAGTAGGATTTGTGGTCAAATTTATGGTCATATACTGTTTTCATACAAAATGTTGTAGCCCTTTAACGTAGTTTAGGCGTTTAGTAATATTTACAGCAGCGCCGTCCAGCGCGGGGCCTCTCACGCGCCTGCTTCCCCTTCCGATCTTTCTCTCGCACAGCGTGCCTTCCATTGTCAAGGAGACCGCGTGACGCTACGAAGGCTGTCACGACGGGCTAGCCGGGCAAGCGTCTTCGCGGTAGCGCCGCGCGGTATCCTTGACAATTCGGACGAGAGTGGGAGAACTCCAACCTCCCGCGGGAGCGACCTTGGACAGCGCTGATTTACAGTATTTCTCACTTCTTTCTTACCGGGAGCACGGCGCAATGAAGCGGGAGCGGGACAAAGTATCAACGCGTCGTCTGCAGTGTTACCAGATCGAGGACGGGTGCCCTCGAGAATTTCCCCCACCTCGCATGCACACTACGCCGGAGCTGCGTAGCCGCGAGCTCGGCGCATGCACACACGCAGCTCCGGCGTAGTGTGCATGCGAGGTGGGGGAAATTCTCGAGCGCACCCGTCGTCGTTCTGGCATCACTGGTCGTCTGTCTCGTACCTTTCCCCTCTCACTTTCACTCCCTCCTTCCCGAAGGAGTAATATACTATTGAACATGTCAGCGTAATTGTGCATAAAAGGGTACACCTTACCGATTTCGAGGACCCTGAAATATATTGTCGGGGGCATGATTCTGAATAACTTTTTCCTATAAATGTTACCGCCGTTCGGTTTTTAACCGACTTCAAAAGGGAGGAGGTTATAGATTTGACCCGTTTTTTTATGCTTATCTGTTTTTATGCTTGATGATCTGTTTTTTATTCGAAAGAGGACCATGCCCGGTGGTCCCATCCTACACTGCATCAACATTGGCTCAATATTTTGCCAGTTCTGGTTAATAATAAAGACTATTGTCACCTAATTATTATTACTTTATGTACGTACGTGCATAGCTCATCAGTATGTTGTGTCAATATATATAAAACTAAACAGTTAAAAATAAAAAAAAATTTTAAAAATTTAAAACCGACTTCAAAAAAATAAATTTGCACTAAAAAGTAAAAAATAATTTTTTCCCCTTATTTAATCTACGACTCTAATATTTTTTAAGTCGGTGCCTCATCATGTGCACTGTGTAAATCTGGCGCCGACTTAAAAAATATGAGAGTCGTAGATTCAATAAGGGAAAAAATTATTTTTTAGTTTTTAGTGCAATTTTATTTTTTTTAAAGTCGGTTTTAATTTTTTTCTAATTTTTTTTGGAGGCACTCGCAAACAACTTTAGTTGAACTTGGAATATCTGGAAAACTTCATCAGCATCATCATTTGTTCTATTTTTGACTGTTGCGATGTACATATTTGTAGAAACAGCAGATAATCGGCGGTGCCCATGCTAACGCACACGCTACCACGGACGCGTAGGTACACTAGAGCTCTTACTTTGTGACCCGTCGAGTACCCGAGTACCCGGAAGTTACCCGGGATAACTTCAAGCAATTGAATGTGGTATTGTCTGTGATTGTCGATGGTATAGTCTGATGTTAGCTAAATATGATTGAACAATACCACATTCAGTGGCTTGAAGTTGTTTCGGGTAGACGGGTACCTGACGAGTCAAAAAGTAAGAGCTCTAAGGTATACAGTAATTCGTCGTTATCATCCCGTTTTTATCATGCGTAGTATGTACGCCCGATGACTACCTCCACCATTTCTTGGAATCCTTCGATCGAGAGTAAGAGAATGAAAGAATCGACAGCAACTGTCTCGTTCCCTCTCGCTCGCTCTTCGGAATTCTCACTCGCGGCCGCGGCACACAGTGTGCGATTTTGGACAAAAATCGCTAGACAGCGCAAATCTTGACCGATTTCATTAATTTTTTTTTTTAAATACTCGTAAAGGGCTCAGCAATAACAGAGTGCTGCAGTAAAACCTGTATCTTTTGGTTTAATCTGTAAAAAACATTATTTAGCATAACATAACATACAAACGTAAACTTTGGAAATTAATGATATAAAAATTAATTTTTTGTTAATTTAATATCTAGAGAGGCGGTAGCGTCTCGACGCCAAGTACATGTTTCGACACCCTGTATACATATGTCAACTGAAATATTTTTTTTTTATAATTTGTGCTTCGTGAACAAATTTTGGAGTCACTATACATATATGTAGACGAAGTTGGCGGGACAGTATGTACTAGGGTGGCTCTTATTTTCGACTTTTAAATTTTCTTCACGGCACCCCCCAGAATAGTTCCAAATAATAAAAAAAAAACTCTGTGTAAAGTTTGAACCCGATCGGATAACGGAAAAAGGTGTCCTTGGGCCCGTGAACATTTAAATAATTAATTAATAGCTCACAAAGTCGATTTTATATAATATCCTCTAAGTTATTCATCACATAAAAAAAAATATGTCAAACAAAAGTTGTAGATCCAGAAAAGAAGCATCTTTTATATTCTGTTACATTTTCTCTTGCGACAAACTATTTCCAAAAAAATTCAGAAAAACGAAACAAAATTTCATTTTTTCAGTTTCAAAAGTTTACGGGATCATTTCGATTAGGTGGGTTGAAAAAAATTGATGTTTTTTTTAAACATTTTTCGAAAGTACATATCCCCAAGAATGTACTTTTAAATTTTCATGGACAAATTCTGATTATTTTAGCTTCTACAGAGCCATTTTGTAGGGAGCGCAGAGGCTCGGCCTTTCTATGTAGATGAAAGCTTTGAACACGTTTTTCTCGAAACGTCATTTTTCCACATCGTGAAGATAATATTTCAAAATCTATCGAACCGATTGCTTCATAAATTCTTCTGCATATTCTGCACACCCTCTCGCAGGGACTACAAACAAGTATTTTCATTGAGTCTAACCTACTTTTAAAATCGAAAATAGCAAAAGAAAGAAAACCGAAAAGCATTTTTCTTGCAATTTGGCCGGCGATTTTGGTAATTTTGAAGATAAATCACTAACTTTAGTCTGAGCGATAGGGACAGTCACTGCCCCAGTCACAGAATTTTTAACCATGTCATCAAAACTGCTTTCAAAAGCATTTTAAAAGAAATAATTTTATTACCTTTATATTTTTTATTTACTGTAGAAATGTATTTTAATAAATAGAAAAAAGTTTTATTCCATTACCTACTATAATTATTTTCGTTGTAATAAATTACTGAAAATCGCTGAATTTATCGGTGCGTTAACCGGAATGACCCCTTAATTAAAACCTTCTCGAACCTTTTTTTTATTTATAAAGGTGAAGAAAAAAATTGTAATTTTTATTTTTGATGACTATTTTTTAAACATTTAAGGCGAATCATATACCGAGATATGCCAAAAAGATAAAATTGTTTTTCCTTATTTTCAGTGCTTAATATGTCATGAATGCTTTCTGAAAATTAGGGACCGAAATTCGCAAAAATATCGAAGATTTAGACATTAAAAATAAAGGTATGCTCATTGGTGACAAGCATTAGCCTTTAGGGTTGAAAATAAAAAATACACATTTCTTTTAGTTTTCGTAAATAAGAAATGTTCGAAATACATTTAAATTTTCAAAATTTAAAAAAAATCGGACATGAAATCTTGCACTTTTTTAGGCAATAAAAAATATAGTATAAATTAGATACAAAATCCAGGATATCAAAAAAACTGAGTAATAGTGTATCATATAGCCATGCAAAATTTGAAGTAATTCGGTTGAATAATTTTTTAGTAATCGTGGGTGCAACATGTTTGAAAATCATGATTTCGAGAAAAATGCATTTGAATACTTCGGTTCTGATGTCTACATCTTCGTTATTTTTGCAAATTTCGGTGCCCAATTTTCAGGAAACATTCATTACAAAGCAAACACTGAAAATATTAAATTTTTTTTATTTTTTTTTACAATATCTCGGTATATCCCACCCCTTAAATGTTTAAAAATATTCCTCGAAAATAAAAATCGCAATTTTTTCCGTCTTCATAAATAAAAGTGTTCGAGAAGGATTTAAACTTTTAAAATGTGAAAAATAAAAATGTTTTTTTGATTTAGTTTTACGGACTTTTACAGAGTTTTACGGAAAAAGTAATACAACATATAATATGCTACTTGTCTGTTTCTACAATTTTGGTTTGACATATTTTTTTATGTAGGTAATCACTAACTTGCAGGATGTTATATAAAATCGAGTTTGTGAGCTGTTAAATAATTAGTTAACTGTTTAAGGACCCAGGGACACCTTTTACCATTATCCGTCGGGCTCAAATTTAACACAGATTTTTTTTTATTTGGAACTATGGTGGGGGGGGGGTGCTGTGAAGGAAATCTTGAAAAGAAATACCACCAAGAGTAAATAAGAGTCACCCTACTCTGTACGTGTACAGTGGTGGTCAAAAGAAAGTTCAAAACTTATATTTTTATATGCCTGTATAATCAAATTAATATTAGGCTTTAAGAATTATATAGGTGTCACTGGCCTATTCTGGCAACTCCCCAATCTATGGGATATTTTGGAGATATATAGTATTGCCACCACAAGTGATACGTTTTGAGATTCCATGAATGATAATCCGCCATTCCCACTACTTCATTTGTAGTTGTTAAGGCCAAGCTGAATAGATAACCCGTGTCCGTAGTTGAAATTCACCGGTACCGGCCTAGTTTCAATTGTAGAGGTCATACTGTGATTATTTTTAATGTAACTATCTTACCTTTCTTACCGTTAACAGTTTCAACTTTCTTTTGACCACTTCTCTTCGTGTTACAGCCGAAGCGTTAAATTCAGCGAATTCACTAGTTAATGTATGCATACACTGATCCGATTGGATTCAGTTTGAAGTATTTTTGTCTGTGCATACTTTAGCTAAGTCAGGGTGAAAATGTATACATCTACTAGTAAAATTATAAATTTAATTTCTTGTGAATACTTTAGCGAATCGCGTCAGTGTGTGCTTACATTGACTAGTGAATGTATACATTCGCTGAATTAACGCGTTGACTGTAACATATACACACACAAAGTATGAATAGAACATTAAATTGTTAGTTGTGTGGCTGGATTAGTAGTAACATATAAGATGCAATAATGGACGTTGTAGCGGATCTCACCCATTATGAGCGCTAAGCGGTCATTAAATGCAACGGACGATCATTTCAAGGTTATGCAGAAATGGACGTTGTTCTAAGAAGACTTTCTACTTTGGAGTACTACGTGAAAAATCTACGAAAAATGAATCGAATTGTTGAACTTCAGAATTGTTTTTGAAGAAAGTATAAGCTGCACTTTGAATAGGGTATATATCTTTATCCGTTACTTAGGAAAGTCCTACAATGTCTACAACTACAAACTCTATATGTATTATACAATAATACATGACATTCCAGCTTTAAAAGCATTTTCCTTCGTTATCGTGTTTGACAGACCTCACTTTCTTTGCTCATCATTGTCACAACATGCCCCACGCATTTTAATGTACTTATAAAATGGTTACGATCATAAAAATTCATCTCATAGAATAAAAAATGAATTATTTGCGCGGTATCCATACACCCTGGCCGATTCTTCGACTGTACACTATCTTCTTCAAAGTCTTACATCTCACAGTATAAGTTTACATACATACTCTACACACTTCAGATTTTCAGAAAATGCAAATGAAGAAATTAGATAGAGACTCCTTAACACACGTGTGCCCCTGACCTAAACAAAATGTCGTCTGCAGCCATGCGTGCTGCTGCTCGATGGCTTATACTACAACGATCAGTCATGAGTTCTGAAAATAATAGGTGTTGGTTGTACGAGAGTGGGATCTGGGCAAAGAGGACGGCCAGCAGCATATGAAGGAGAAGGAACGCGAGAAGAAGGATCACGACAAGAAGAGGCGACAGAGGAGTCGAAGTCCCGCGGTGGAGGTGCATCTTCCAGCTCCAGCTCGTAAATTCAAAAAGAAAGAGGACGAGCCGCCGCCAGCTAAGCTTCTAGATGATCTCTTTAGGAAGACAAAGGCAACGCCGTGCATATACTGGCTACCCCTTACAAACGAGCAGGTGAGCGATTAAATAGTATGTTTCTGATCAATTTTGTTTATCTTCTACATAAAAATAGTATTAGTTGAATAAGTAAATAAGTATACTGTTAAATAGTAAGTAATCTACTACATTTAACACTTTGAGTGGCGTCGACGTGAAAACCCGTCGAGGGATTTCCATCTTGTGCGCGGCTTGGGCATGTTTTCATGTCGATATTTCCTGGGGAGTATCGGAAGATTGCCCCAGAGTCTCTCAATACTTACTTTGAGAACAAAGCAAGCCCGTCCCGTGTTCCGCTGCGATAGCGATCCTTTGCTCGTTGCGACAATCCAGCCTCCGATAAGCTATCCAGTATTAAAAATTGTAATTTCTATACTCTCTATTAGATCTTGGTCAAAGCCTTATTAATGGATTGGCGAGATTCTTCTGATGAAAGTTAATGTAAACTTTTAACCAATACAAAATATGGTCTACGAAATTTGTAAGCGATTCCTCCGCTCGTGAGGAATTCTGCTTAACAGGGATTCTCATGATCACGGGAGTGTTTCACATTTCAATGATGAGAATCCCTGTTACGCAGAATTCCTCATTGGTGAAGGAGGCCGATTCCCCTAGCTACCGCTTGCGTGACCGCGACGATCTGAGATTCAGTTGGAGTTTGTTTAATTATAGTACTCTAATGAAGATTTAAAACACAATATAGAAGTTTAAATTTTTTTTAAAAACAGAAATATCCCGATAGAAATGATCGCTCAGAAAGGCCTGACCGACTCGAAGATACACTTCTAAAAGTCTTGCGCCACTCAAAGCGTTAAAGGTAACAAGAAATACTATCTTTTTTCTCTTTTCACGATAGAAAAATTCTTTCGATGCTAAAGTTTCAACGATTCGTAATACTCCAGGCGAAATCATCATAGATCGCTAACGAATGATTTTATTATCAATGGATTTGAATAACCCGAATTCTTTAATAACTCTGCGTGATTCCAGATAGTCGTGAAGGAAGAAATGAGAAGGCAACACATGGCGGAGCACGCGCGCAGATTGGAAGAGATGAGACGCGCGGAGAGAAACAACAGGGACGGTCGCCGTCGTCGTAGTCCAAGAAAATAGTTATCTCATCAACTCCGTCGATAAACGTACCCTTCCTCTTTGAATGCAAAAAAAAATCCCGACCTTGACCAAGTTCCATTCTTAAGACGGTTATAGAGGAAGAGTTGAATATATTCCTTTGCTTTCTTTCTTACAGCCGACTGACTTTCATGACGCATTTCTGAACATTTTGATTTCCCTCGACCGAAATCAACGAGTTCAATGAGATTGCTGCAAAAACTATTTACCAACAGGCGATTTTTTAGTATTGTGTTGTGTTGGGAGTTCGTGTTAGTCTTTTTTTTTCTCTCTTTATTTTTAGCCCTTGTTTTCATAAACTTGTTTTCTTTCGTTTCTCTTTTACCTTACATTCTTTATCAAAGTTTGTACACATTTCGTTGTATGATCGAGACGACGTTCCCGTTTCCCACGATCCTAAGTTCCCTTTAGTTTCAGCATTTAAACCGTACTTCTTACAGGTCAACATTAACTATCCAACAGAGACTAGGATCACATCGCCTAGGAGACACACTCGTCACATCCCACAATACACACCATGTAGCGCGATACCCGATATCGCGAAACGCGCCGTTGGGAATCGGAGGATCATAGAATCGAGCGAAAAAAGGAAACTGTCCACACGTTAGAGAAAGCCACGAAACCACCTTAATAATTCGTGGTCGTTATAACATACTGTATGTCTCTTTTACAAGAACAATGAAATAACGAAATCGAAGTTGTCGGCTAAGTTGGAACTCAACAGCGATAAAAAAAGCCATCAGAGACTGTGGTTCATTGAGTGACGTGAAGAAGTCGTCCTAAGCGTCGACGGGGGTGAATTCTTTTTCCTTGGATCACGTTTCCTTCTCCCCCCCCCCCCCCCCACTCTCACTCTCTTTCTGTCTCTTTGTTAGCAAAATAGCCTGACTTCCTTGAGTTCTCTTTTGACACGTACTACCACGAACTTGGTAGTGAAATGTGTAAAGTTTCGGTGTTTCTCGCTCCTCAGGACCAGGAACGCCCGTTTGTACATAAAGTATAATTCGATAATCCGTGATACGACATGTAAAATTACAAATAAATGTAAAACAAGTATAGGATATACGTATATGCGAACGTGCATTCGCCGCTTACTTTCTACGACGCCGTGTTTTTGGAACACTTGTTATTCATCCTGGAATAAGATCAAAAAACCAAGTTAACGGGAGAAAAAATATGTACACACACACACACATATATATGTAGGTGGATATATATATGCTTCAAAGTGGAGAACTTATTAGTACATTACGTTTCCGAGTGATCACATCTTACGTTTTAAGAGAAATGTAATTTCAAAAATAAAAAAGAAGAACCGTCTCGATGGGGAAAAGTTTGTAAGGCATGGCAGGTCAGAGATGAGGAGGCACGATTACAAGTGTTTCATCGCAAATGCAAAGAAACGTCTACCGTAAACTTACTAGATCTTTATTTATATTAACATCATTAACGCTAAGCGTTGTAATTGATTTAATTTACAAAATTCATGAATTACAGGATGTGTGCATGTCAGCTATCGATTAAAAAATATTTCACAGTCCCAAATACTATCGGTAGAAAAGGAGGAAAAAATGAATAAAAGACACTAAAATTTCAAAGCTTTGCGTTTGAATAATTTACCAACTTTATCAACAGTGTGTGTGTGTGTGTGTGTGGAGGGGGGAGGTATTACTTTTCACAACTAATCTTTTTTGCAAGAAATACCTCTTCATACTTTTTTCAGCGTATGGTAACACTGTTATAACATTCACAGTTGAATATTTTTTTTCTTCAAGTATCACGAAAAAAATACTTCCTTTTGTGCCTTTAAAGAAGGATAGCTTGCCCGGAAAACAAAATTCAAGATCATGATGCGTCAAGGGTCAAGGAAATTAATCCTTCGCGGTCCATTGTATTTTTCTTGTTTTGTTCTCCATTGTTTTTTTAAATTGACTCTAAACATCTGGACACAGATTAGTTCTGTGCCAATGGTAAGAAGAAGAGGGACATAGAGGAACTTTTTTTCCTGCCACTGACACAGAACTAATCTGTGTCCACACCTTAAATATGGCTTTGATTAATGTTTATATACAGCAGGGAAGGCTAATTGGAGCCCATTTGGGACCCCGGGCTCCATCACGTTTACCAGAGCCGCGCGGAGAGGGAGCTCGACAACCAATGATAATGTGGGCGCGCGACCGATAGCGAAAACTGTAGCAGTGTGCGATGCA
The DNA here is from genome assembly GCA_963932335.1 of Andrena marginata. Classification (NCBI taxonomy): domain Eukaryota; kingdom Metazoa; phylum Arthropoda; class Insecta; order Hymenoptera; family Andrenidae; genus Andrena; species Andrena marginata. The sequence goes on from OZ010660.1 coordinate 31,719,366, forward strand.
GCCTCATACCGTAAATTTTTGTATGCAGTAATAATAATTTTGTTCAAAGTTATACTGATAGCAGTAAGAAGGGTTTAAAAAAATTTGTTGCTAGCGAACATGATTCTGACTGTCATAGTCATCGGAAACAAAAAGCGCAAAAATTTTCTTAATCTATATGAGTGTGGTTATCATGTGAACTAGAACGAAGTAATTATTTGCAAAAATCTAATTTTAGAACAGAATACGAACAAATGCTTTTCCAAAAAAACAATGTTTTCATTTGAATTACAACCATTTTTGTGCTTTTCCACATTATTTATTCAACATGAACTAAAGTTCACACGACAACCACACTCATATAGATTAAGAAAATTTGTAGGTTTTTTTGTTTCAGATGATTACGACAGCCACAATCATGCTCGCCAGCAACAAACTTTTTTTTCAAACTCCTCTTACTACTACCATTATAACTTTGAACCAAATTACTATTATTACATACAAAAATGTGAGCACATTTTTCAAATTTCAATTAATAAAAGTACAGAGATTGGAATTATAATACTCAATACTTTTAAAAATTCCCCAAAATGTGCCTTATTTTCGGAGCGTCAAACTCTGGAAACCCCTGTGGTAGCCTACGACCCTCCGCTCCCCACTCCGTTGGCGGACTCGCTTGTCCTTGAAGAAGCTCCAATGATTCGAGTCGAATGTGAGCTCGCACCTGGAATTGGGGGTCTTGTGCAGGGTTCTAAGCGATTAATTGCAGTGAATGGAGGGGAAAATACCCAAGGAGCGGTGGTTATATGTGCACGAACTGCGCCTGCGTCAGTCGCGCACACATAACCATCGCTTCTGCAGGTGTTTCCCCTTCCATTCACTGCAATTAATCGCTACGAACCCTGGTCGTGACATGCCTGTTCTATAGTCTGTTTGTAAGACAGAGATAGGTTCACCCGTTATCTTCCCTCTTTCTCGGGCCGGCCACCATTGCTCTGTTCACTCCAGTTCGCTCTCGAGTTTATTTAGAGCCAAATCGGAAATACGTAATACAGTAAATCCTCGTTGTAGCCCCGTTTTTACAATGTCTAGGACGCCCGGTGACTATCCCCACCATTTCTTGAAATCCTTCGGTCGAGAGTGAGAGAACGAAAGAGTCGACGGAAACTTCGTGTCAACTGTTTCGTTTCCTCTCGCTCGTGCTTCGGTTTTCTCACTCGCAGCATCGGCCGCACGGAATAGTGTCCGTAAAGCTGAGCTTTAAACCGAAATCCCAGCTTAAGGGCTCCCACAGACCAACGCGAATATTGCCGCGCGGAGCGGATCCGCCGCGGATCAGATAAGGCTGCCCATAAGCCATCACGTATAAAAAACTGCTGAAGCGCGGCGGATCCGCTCCGCACCGCGATATTCGCGTTGGTTTGGGGGAGCCTTTACGCGTCGTACGCCCGCCTCCAGCCCCGTTCGTCTGGTTTAATACGAATGTTTAGTGTATTGAAAATCCTTTACCCTTCTGCAATCTGAGGCCTGGTTTCAAGATATAAGCCATTCAATTCCACGCCCAACTTCCGATACTATTTAAGTTGCGATTATTGTTTCAAAATATAGAATACATACATATATGCGTCATGGAATATATAAATGTATGTATATAGTTCCGAATTGCTGGAGACCAGACCTATAGCGCAAATTTACAAGATTTGTGACGGGATTAGGTAAAGAGATTTTTTGATTTCTTTCTGGCACGAGGTATTTGCACGTTTCTGCTTGTACCATTAATTTGGGACACCTTATATGTATATGTTTGATAACGTTACAAATACTTGTAAAGAGTTGTAAAATAATGTTTGTAACTGATCATTTAGCCACTTCGCGACATGCTTTTCTTAGGTAAACAGAAAGTAACGCTAGGAATATGAGACCACAAAGGATTCAATCTTAAAATAGTAGTAAAAAATGTGTATATGTTACAATTAAAATCTATAATCCAGAAAAATCGAGAAACATTTGAGAATTGAAATATAAAGACAGTTTTATTATTTACATTGTAGATTGATATTTTTTTTCATTTTCTTTTTTAATTACACGCTTATTTATGATGTATCTCTAGCAATTATACATTACGTCTGGATTACTTAATTCATTTGTAACATGTATCCACGTATCCTTAGCAGCTCCGAGATACGTTATCATATTTTATAAAAAGGACGCATGCTAGAGAACAGTTAAATAGTGATTGTATCTAATTAATTCGTACCTTGACCAGTTTACGAACTTTTGCGTATCTTCAAGTAACCAAAGCAAATGATTGGTTAGGTCGAGACCCCTTTTGCGCACACTTTTCGAATTCGGAACAAGGGAAGATGTATTTGGCAGCCTTGCAAACTAAGTGCAAGTCTTTGTACAAACACTTGTCAACTCTTTGATAATCTCGTTTTACCAATCCGTTTGTATCTTGCAAGTTTTTAACAAAGTCACCTAGTTACATTTGTAATTTCATAGTTACATAGTTACACTTGTATTAAATTGAGAATTTATACAAATCTGCGTAGGATAGTAATTCTTTAGGAATGTACGCTAATGTGTTTCACTATATTTTTACAGTATTTATTGATCAAATTTTGCATCGACAAATTTGAAATTGTTGGCCTTTTTGGGACAATGTAGTTGTGCATAAAAAGGGGCCTGTATATTAACATTTCTTTCACAAAATTAATGTTCACATCAACTATCACTCATCATTATTATTATTTACTCATACCACATTCATTTCGTATTGATAAATATCATTTACTGATACATTAATCGACTTTGACCACACTGTAGATCTTTCGCACGAACCAGAAGGAGGCAAAGAAACCAATCGAACCTGTTCAACACAAGAAGCATACAGCAATTATTTAATACTAGCTGAAATGCCCGCTGTTACCCGGGTTAATGCAGGTTTTAAAATAAAAGCGACAGTATTACAGACGGAAAACAGTTGATAACGTTATTAAAGTTAGCGAGAATGGCAATAATATTTTTGCATAGTTTATTTGTTGCCATTAAGACAACAAATTAATCAGAAACACACGCCTAAATTGAAATTTTACTAAATATTAGAGTGATTCTAGGTATCACCAAACCAATTGTCAAATTTGACAGAACATTCGTCAATTTCTTTCGAGTTTAAAAGTGGGCGCGGTAAACGAAATCTATACAGTGACCTCCGCTCGGATGTGTAGAACATATATGCCAAATTTAAACATAAACCTGCAGCGATGTAAATTTGTATTACGAACAAACAAAAAAAATATGAATTTTATATATTTCAATATTGAACATTGTTTTTCGTTGAAAAGGACAATTACTTAATATTGAATGTGACTTTCTGTTTGGAAAGATACGCTTACCTGTTAAGACGAAGAATAAGTAAACCATGATGCAAGTGTAACCAAAATAGAGGAATGTAGATGTAGCGCCTTCTATATCCAATTTGGTCATGAAAAAGTGTATGCAGTAAACTAATAAATAAAAGGCGGTGAAACCAGACGTTAGGAAACTACGCCACCACCAATGGTAATCCTGAGAGAAAAATAAGAAATAGTTTGAATACGTTCATATCGCAGAACATGATTTTTCATCGACTTATTTATTTTTACCTCTGCGCAAAGATGGAAATAGCAAAGTAGAATTGTCGTTTCGGAGCACGTGATAACAAGTATGAGAAACACCAAAAAAAGAAATCCGAACATATAATATACTTGGCTCGACCTGAAGAAAATATTGGACAACATCAGTTATCGTATCTTTAAGGCTGCCGTCTCGGCGGGCCTTGAATGTGTGCGTACGCTCACACGAGCTAGGAAAAGCGTGTACGTATACGCGTGTAGTAAACAAACAGTTTCAACCAACTTACGTCGTGGAATCGGCAAGAAGAAAGCTTTTACGGGTATAGTTGCCTCCAGTAGACATCCGTGCAGACGGGTCTGGTGCGTTTGAACACTAATAAGCACCGTACGTTAAAATAATAATGAATTTATGACTCGAAAAGTGACAGAATAAGGCTTCAAGGCTTCTCCGTTGGTGGCGCTAGTGTACTCGTGCCTTATTCTGTCACTTTTCGAGTCATAAATTCATTATTATTTCAACGTACGGTGCTTATTTGCGTTCAAACGCACCAGACCCGTCTGCACGGATGTCTACTCGAAGCACCTATACCCGTAAAAGCTTCCTTCTTGCCGATTCCACGACGTAAGTTGGTTAAAAAGGTTTGTTTACTACACGCGTATACGTACACGCTTTTCCTAGCTTGTGCCAGCGTACGCACACATTCAAGGCCCGCCGAGACGGCAACCTTAACAATTAATTAAAATTATTACTACAAAGTGTTATGACATATACTACAGGATTATTTATAGAAATAACTTTTAGTGCTTGAATGCTTACCATAGAGAATTAAGTATAAAGAATAATTGTATAAATATACATCCAAAGGGTAGAACTCCTCCCATTATCACACCAGGAATTGGTTGTGTATAAAAGCTTTGCTCTGGAATCTGCCTAGGAATCTGGTTGGTTCTTACGGGATGCTCCAAGGGCTGAAATAAGATTCCTTCATTTTGTAAAACATAATCGAATAAAAATATTGTCTAATCGAAACAAGAAACACTTCGGTGCCGGAGAACAGAAAGGGTTTTTTTTTACTCGCTCGTTATTTTGTACAGATAAAAACTTATAATTTACCCTTTTTCTGAATCCAAAATAAGCACCGATAAATGTTAATGGAAGAGATACTCCAAACCAGAGTGCCAGAAGAGCAATAAGAGTGCTAAATGGTACTGCAGCTGAACTTCCATTCGCCCAGAATACCAAATTCATTACGAAGAATAAACTGAATACGATCCTGTAAAATACAAACATTACGATCAAATTTTATACTGTTGTACAGAACAGTGGAATATTTTGTAGGTATTTAAAAATATAAACAAATTGCTGCTACAAAAGTTGTTTAGTTGAAGGTATACAATATTTTGTATAAATAGTTTATCTGTAGGTGAACACTTGAGGAGATTTCGAGGTCAACTACAAGAGAATGTTCCTGTATAGACACTCACAAACTGTAATTCGAAGTAGTCCGAATTATTCAAACTTTATCAAACGAATGAATTGTGTTACCCAGGGCTTAACGTAGATGTGAGCAGGACATTCGATTTCCACTTCTCACCGCCAAAGCTTTTGTATATCCTGGCGGATACGTAGCCAGCAGTGGTTCCGAGGCAAACATATAAAACCACGGCACAGGTCATTAAAGCGCCCCTATTAGCAGGCGATAGGAATCCCAAGCAAGCAAATGCTGTGGAATACAATAAAACTTTAGACAACGAGTCCTGTGCCAACGAGGAGGAAATGAAATATAGTGTTTAAAAAATTTACCAAGCGTAACAAGAGTCATGCAGAAGATTTGAACGCCAGAGCCAAGTAAAACTGAAAGCAGCATTCCTTTCCGTGCAGGTCGAAACACATCACCGTGGACCAGTTTCCAGCCAAACTCTTCCTGTGCGTCTTCTCCTGATTCTATCTGAAAACAGGCCTGCGTTATTGCAACACAGACATGGTAATATTATAGTATTATGATACAAAACCGAATGGTAAGTCGCATCCTCTCCTGGGTTAGTAAAAGAAAATTGTTATGCTCTTATCTATAATCTATAAAATGAGAAATGAAAGAACTGCAGGTGATCATTGAGAATGACTCCTTTAATATACCTGATTATATCGTGCGATATCTTTGTGCAATGTTCGAAGCATTATCATGGCCACCATACCGGAAAGAAACAGGATAATTATTAACGAATTAAGAATACTGAACCATTGGATATTTGTATGCTGCATAGATTCTAGAATATAATCCCATCTAGAGGACCATTTAATCGTATTATTTTCCTAGAATTAGAAAATAAAAATTCATATTATTTTATATGAAAACAAACAAAATACCGGTTTGTTTTACTATTTACGTGAAAACTTACAATAAATGTCACAGAATATGTATAAACGATGTCTAAACTTTGGTCAACTGCAAGCGGATCATGTTGTATTTCCAATGCTGCCTTACTATCACAATTACCACTAGTACTGTGTTTCAGGCTGCGAGGAACCACTTTACCAGCTATTAAAAGTATAAGCACAGCTTTAATAAAATGTATTACAAATATATGTCACATGAATATAAAATATCAAGAACTTACATATTATACGTCCACCGTTTTCCTTAAACGCAGACCCCCATTCTTCTTTAGCACCACTGTGATATGTAATTGTAAGGTCTACGTGATTAAATGGGTAATAGGTTTGCGGTTTGTTGTATTGCCCCTAATGAAGAAAAGATGTATTAATTTTAATTGATACTGCTTTGCTTTTATATCAAAATATTGAAATCTTGTCTCATAGGTTCTGCTCTTATTTACATTAATACTACAAGTATCTTGTTGAGCTCTTGGTTCTCGAGAGAAGCAGCCCATGGGAAATCCAGTGCTACAATATTGTCGTTCATCCTCTAATTGATAACACCAAGTAATTGGCATGTTATCTATGAAAAAATTAAAATCTTGATAGTAAATTAATGGCAGTCAATGTTTAATGGAACTCAATTTGTTTTATATTTAATTGTTGAAATCTTACCGACTATCCAGTGATGCTGATAGTTGAGCCACATTCCTCTTTTCAGAAATTCCAATTTCTTTTCCGATTCTTTATCTCCGCCTATGTACGTTCTTTTACACGCAATCGCGCATGTCACGTTTTTCATAAATTCTAACTGAAAATTTACAGAGTTCCATGTAGTTTTATGTTTCTCTATAACACACTTACATTCTGCAGTTTTTAGCTTTTTTTCTTATCATAAAATCTATAAGATCCATTTTGTTCTTTGACTAAGTTATTTACAGGAATCCTAAATTAAAGTACCTTGTATGGAGAAGGCCTTATACGTTCTCCAAAAAGAACCTGCCCCAAATTTTCAACGGGACTCTGACTTTCATCCGAAGGACAAAAATCGAAGCTGGAATATTTTTTATTTATTAATTTTGAGTTTTAAAAGGCTCTGGAAAAATACACAGCAAGATTTTTATATAAATTACATAAAGAAACTCACTGGTGGTATTCGTATGGTATTACATTTTTCTCTGAGTTCAAACGATTCACGTACAACTTAAGTTCAGACTGAAAGCAACAAACAACAGTTAGTGGAACGTTACAAATAACATATCCTTGAAACTGCAATAAACATAAATAATTTTGGGGGATGTACTTTATGATACAACTAAAAATGGGGTGATTCTTTGTGTATATAAAAACAAAATAAATGCAAAATTTATTTTCTTCTAATCTTCTTCTTATATTTAGAAAAAATCATTTTTGAAGTTGTATAATTCAAGTAATATACTACACCACTCTTGTAAATTATCTCTTTTTTTACTGTTACACATTATTGATATTGTTGTCCTTGCTGTAAACAGTTGTTGACACCAACACATATCTCCGTAAAGCTTCAAAATCATTTTTGTAGAAACAAAGCAGTGTATGAGAAACTTTTATTCCACATTTTCTCGTTTGTTTTACATAAAAAATTCTCTCCTCTTCCATTGTACTACGATATACGCTTCACTCTGTATTTACTGGCTATATTACCGCAGAGTTTTTACAAATGCCATGGCTACATAATATTAACATTCCAATTATAATAAAGTACAAAGTTTTGATAAGAAAGACAAATGTAAAATACATTTACCAATAAAGGCAACAATTCTAAACCCAACATACATAGCATCATCCGTCATTAAGAATCCAAGTTGCCATAAGGGCATAAAAACTTAGTAGGCTTCGGTTCATGGTTAAAGAGAATTGTAATATTGTAGATAGAATTATAAGAATTTCAATGAACCCCTGGATCATTCAGTTTCGCTCCTACGAATCATATAACGAAAAACTATGTTGAAACAGCTTCGAAATCGTTCGACAAAGGTCCTCGCTCAACGTGGGATTAAAGGAAGAACGGGAAGTAATGAAACTTAATTTACAAATAGTGTTCGGCGAAACGGTGAAAATGAACGATGACGTCGTGTTGGTATTTACAACAAAGTACATTAAAAGGGGGAGAATAGGGGACTGACAAATGTAATCATAACTAACTGGGAAAGGACGTCCGAAAATAATTTCTGGTACGCACTTTGCATGTTTCGGAGGTTTCGCCGACCTTGCAGTAATTGACGGGCGCCAGGCCCGGCAAGTAGAAAGCTGTCGCACGGTGGACCGTGCACATCACAGACAACAGACACAGTACAGCTATCCTCGCCATCCTATTGCCGCTGTTTTGTCTTACTAAACTATTTTGCCTAACGCAAGTATATGTCATCGCTACGTGAAAAACATCGGACACTATACTGCTATGATACACGTCATTGATAAAGCGGCTTTACACATAGATAGATGGTCTCTACCAGTCTCTACGCGTGGCATTTATACGCTTATACCACAGTTTAGCGCTGGCTCTCCTCCTTTCAAACCGAGTTCTCATGGAAACGAATGGTAATTGAAAATTTGAAAAATCCTACTACGTATCAGCAGCAGTGATGGGTAAAGACACGAATTTTCTATTTTATTCACGACACGTGTCTTAGGTTGTGTTCCGATTCACGCATTATGCGCATAGACTGCAGAGAAAACCGTTCCGTTTCATTCTATGCGTGCATTGGTGACGCACAGCATTCCCTAGAATTCTCCCACCTCTAGCGCATGAAGCGTGCAGTTCATGCGCGCATGCGTATTTGTCTCTTTACGTAACGCTTTGAAAAACATACATACACCACATTCTGTGGTCCGCTACTCGAAGTGACAGAAAAGCAGTGGTGGGTCGGTATTTTACGCCGCGTCGTAAATGCATTTACGACGCGTCGCAAATGTATGTATAATGTGCCGTTTTTAGCCCATTTTATACATGTCATTTGTCGCAAATGTCGTAAATAGAAATATTCATTATTTTAAGGTTTCAACAATTAAAGTGTTGGAGAAATATAGACCTTTCTGACTCACTTGTTGGTTGCATGCGAATACTATAGAATACTGTACAATACGTCGGTTACGTCGAAAACTATGATAATCGCCACTTTCCTAACCCCAAAAAAGTATTTAAAAGCGTGGTGTTAATTATTGTTTTGTACTTGTATAGATAATAAATAATAAAAAGTAAATCGTGAAAGGTAAAGTAATTAGAAATAAATGTACAATAATCATATGGACTTCGCCGGATTTTGATCCACTCTCAGTAGTTCAATTTTCTGTCCATAGTTGGCGTATCGAAATTCTTGGTTTCCCAATGCATTTCTTTTACTAACCTTTCTATATCCATTTTTCGTCAATGTAACTTAATTTAATTTAATTTTTTTCATCAGAATTATAATTATTAATAAATTGGTACTTCTTCATAAACTATACGAAAAATGTATTATAGGATAGTTGTTTTTATTTCAGATATACGACATTTACGACACATTTACTCATTTCCGACGTTTACGACATTTACGATATTTAAGACACATGTCGTGTATAAAATGGAAAATTCGTGTCTTTACCCACCACTGCCCACCACTGGTGGGCACTTCCCATATATTTCTGTTGGCAAAATGAGCACCCTCTGGTGGATTGTGCCACCCACTAAATCATGAAAAGCGGCAAAATTGAATCCTTCAATTATGGTATTGGTTACAAGAGAACATATGGAACTCGCACACGCCGATTTTAATGGAGCTTTTGTAAGATGTTCTCAAAATATTTTTCCGAGAACTACTTCATACAAAAGTCCTATTAAAATCGACGTGTGTGGGTTCCATATGTTCCCTTGTTAGACAAGTTTATTACAAATAGGAAATAAATTACTGAAATACAATTTTCATTTTGATTTTTAGTCTTTATTTTAGTCTAGATTCATCGTAATTTACATATGGTATTATATCATGTTAATAATTAAATTTGTATATTTTATTATGTCCAAATTCGTTAATCATATACTACATATTGAGGGCTTAGTGCACAAATATTGTATGTCCACTTTTAGTGTTTTTAAAAAAAAATAGGTTTAAACATGTCAAAAACTATTTGTTGCATATAAAAATTCGAATTTAACAAAAAGTGGATATACAATGTGCACTCAGCAGTCGATATCATGTATTGCAAAATTGAAGAAATACAATAATTAACTGTTTGGCGATAGAAGCTGAAATATGTAAACCTTTGTACATGATTTTTACTTACATTGACCAGCTTGCACTGGCAAAGGCAATTCCTCATTTCTTTTGGGATTCAACGATTCCTCTCCAGTAACTTGTGATGTCGATATGGACGCTGATGCTGTTGATGTTGACGCTGTTGACATTGAGGTTGATTCTTTTGCTGTTGATCCTATGCACAAAACAATTAAAAATGTAGCCACTGTTTATTTCTATACCCTTCCCAAAAATAGTTCTGTATCTACTCATACTGTGCAGAACCAATACCTCTGGCAGGTGATAAATTCTGTATAGGCATTGCTGTCTGTACCAAGAAGATATTCGAGGATTTATCATTCGCAGTAAACTATTGATTGATGACACACGCGATAATTGGTAAATACCCGTTTAGGATCCAGCTCAAGTAAATTCGGATTCTGAACCAGTTTAAGCCACACGTCACAACGTTTTCTGCCTTTATCTGGGTTTGGAAATCGATGTCGGGTTGAATGTGTATCTGAATATCCAGGCACAGCACATAAATGGCAGGTATGACGACCCATCTTGTATCTATGACCAATAATTAACGCGGCGTCAATAATTGTAGGGTTCAATTTTACTAATAAATTAAAAATATATCTTACTTGAAACGGTCTCTACGTCTGAGGTTATATGTCCGCTAGGTCCAGCAATGGGACCTAGACTGGCATCATTGCCTATGTAGAAAATATCCATTATTAGTACTAAATCAATATTATTAATCAAAAGTATTAAGTATTTGTCTTTCCTAATTCCTTATTCATATTATAATTCACTCACTGTCTTACATGGTAACAAGTGTTCAAACTTACAGTATTACTAGTACCTGTTCGCGCCCGTGGCGCATGTGGCTTGGCGCTGGCATCGGTACATTTGTGACGTCACATTCGCTTCGCGTTATCGCCACTTGGCTGGCTTCGCGCTGGCGTCAATTCACTTACACATTACCACCACTCCTGTAGGCGAGGAATTAAACGGGAGACCTCCGAACCCTGCTTTCATATCTCGATTGCCGTTTATCTATCAACAAATAAACTTTTTTAAGAACGTCTCGGTCAAAAATCTCCGTAGTAGAACCGTAGAGCATATGCTCTAAGAGTAGAACGTACACCATGTTATATAATTATATATCACCGTTACACATCGTATCTCACCCCTGATTGGTCGGAATAAAATTAATACATTTATTCACCATGGCATATTTTAAACTCCATTAAAGGGGACCTTAAGCTAAGTGCAAAATACTCCGCAGCGAAATGCACGGAAAGATCGCGAATACAGCTTCTAACAGGGAAGAAGCATCGGGACCTATGACATTCTTATTCAAGGGCTTTGGCCGAATTTGAGCCTCTTCTGCTACCACGGCATAGAAAAGGACACCGTATATCGAATGCGGAGAGTACAACCAGCGAAGGAAGTCTGAAGAAACATAGAAAATCGCGAGTGCACCGGAAAGGGAAGAAGTGATGTATGTAAGCCAGTGTGTACTGTCGGCGTAACGTGCTGGCCGGAGGGCAGGTTCGGAGCGTGTCCGAAGGATAAAACGGCGTGGACGGTTCCCGAGGGACGGCACGACACCTGCTTCGCTCGAAACGAGAGGCCGGAGACACGGTGACGGCGGGGGCGGCCATACTCAAACAACCGCCGAGCAAAGTGCGCGGCATAGCAGAGAAATGAGACGATAATAAATAGCCGTATCATATTCGTTCGCAGACGGCTCAGGGACTGGAGGTGTAGCGAGTGTGAAGTGACATTCGTTTGGGCCGTTGAACGGGAGAATTCACGGGGAGAGAAGTGAGAAACGGAAGTGTGGGAAGGTGAGGGAAACGAGAGGAAAGCGGGCCCGACAAATCGAGGCACAGGGAACGGTATGAGCGCGAAGACGGACGTGAACAGGCGGGTGTTGGCGATTCAGGCGAAGAAAAAGAGGCACAGGCCGAGCAAACGGAAAGGGAAGGGTAATTCGCAGGGTGGATCGGAGACATCGGGGGCTCAATGCTCCAAGGGTCCAGCCGCTCAACAAGGACAACAGGGATCGGGTTTCTATCAGGACACTTCTGCACAGAGACCGTATTCCAGCGACAATGGAAACAGGTAACCCGGCTATCTCTCAACGTGTCATTCCTATTTCCCATCGCGTCGATCGTTCTTCTCCACTGACAGCTCCTAATTTAAGTGGACCTGCTCGCTCTCGTACGTCCCGTACCGGAGCCGATAGAGACTTCTTTCTACGGCTTAACGATAGTAAACATTGGCCAGTGAGAGTAGCTTAGCAATGGATAAGGAATATTCCAACGAACTTCCTCTCAATTAATGTCGCTCTATCGTAAAATTCTTCTAGTTAAATGAAAACTCTCGCGATTCCGACGAGATTTTATCCAAATTGCATAAGCTAATGGACATAAACAAAGTGTGGAACATTGAGAGTGTTTGACCAAACAGTTTCATAAAACAAGCTAGTATTGAACACAAAGTATACTCCAAGTCATTTTAGAAGGAACTTATTCGCGCATGTAGAATGAGCTCATTGGCTCCGAGGAAGCGTTTGTTTGGGGTATAGCCAACTTGTTTCGGCACCAATGAGCGCCAACATGCGCAGAACCGGTCTAAACTCGTCGGTCGACAAGTTCCTTCTAAAATGACTTGGAGTATAGTTCTGAAATCGATAAGTACTTTAATACCTTTACATACCTCGTCTTATTTTCCACGTACACGGTGGATCTGGGTTTAAAGATCGAAGGGAGTGAGATTTTTTTCATATTACTTTAAACATTAGCCTCTATAATCTTATTGGCATAATTCTAAGTAACGTTGAATCGAATAAGCACAGACATAATTTCTGTTATTTTTAAGCAAAATCCTTTCGACGAGATACAAGGAATATGAAAGGAGCGACGTGCACAGATTTTTCAGTTTAATCGCATTCGCGCTCTGAATAAACATAAGTAGAAAGTTGTGCTAGATAAATATATAAATTCAGCGACGGAAACAAATACTCTTAATGTTCTGTAATTTGATTCTATCTTTCTGATTCGTGCAATTTAAGCCCGGTTCTATTCAACGAGTGCATCGTTCGCTCGCGACGTCTTCTTGGTTCACGGTTCTCGCTTCCCTTGGCGAGGCGCATGAAAGTTTAGAAGAATATTCCTTAGCTTTTCGTTTTCTGACAAGTATCTTTCCCCTGATTTCGTTTTTAAACCAGAACTTATAGATTGGAACCATGCCATAGCTCAAGTAATGAAACAATAGAGGACGATGATGAGGTATACAGTAGCGAGGACGAAGAGCAAGAGGACAGCAGTGATTACTGTAAAGGAGGGTATCATCCTGTCAAAATAGGGGACTTATTTCAAAGCCGTTATCACGTAACTCGTAAACTCGGCTGGGGCCACTTCTCGACGGTGTGGCTCTGTTGGGATCTTCAGGTATGTGACGCAGTTCGGAGTCGTACTTTCTCGGTCGTTGATTTTACGAGAGGAATGTGTTGAAATATGTTCCGCAGGACAAACGATTTGTGGCGCTAAAAGTGGTGAAGTCTGCATCCCATTTCCTTGAAACTGCATTGGATGAAATTAAATTATTAAAAGATGTGCGCGACACAGATCCCGCCGATCCTAAGCGCAACAAAACCGTCCAGTTGCTGAATGATTTCAAGATCAGCGGCATTAATGGTGTGCACGTTTGCATGGTATTTGAAGTGCTTGGACATAATCTTCTTAAATTGATCATCAAATCCAACTACAGAGGAATACCCAGGAACAATGTTAAACGTATCATCAGACAGGTTCTCGAAGGTCTTGATTATCTTCATAACAAATGTAAGGAGACTGGGGAAATTTGTTCAGCATTCGATATTATCTCCGTTTCGAATTATTCCGTGCTCGAGCATTTAAAACTACGTTCGAGCAGCTGTATTTTACTTTCTCGGGCCAGTGCACCGATACGTACAGAATAATATTGAACCGCCGTTACAGAACATCGTCTTTCTATTTCAGGTAAAATTATTCATACAGACATTAAACCTGAAAATGTTCTTATCTGTGTTGACGAAGCTTACATACGGAAGTTGGCTTGCGAAGCTACAGAGCTGCACTCTCTTGGTATGAAATTGCCAGTGTCGTTAATTTCGACCGCCCCAAAGGAATTCCAAAAGCTCACTCCTAACAGTAAAATGTCGAAGAATAAGAAGAAGAAACTTAAGAAGAAGGCTAAACGGCAGAATGAGCTACTGAAGAAGCAAATGGAGCAGATCGAGGAGCTCGAGGAGCAAAATAAGATCCCGAATAGCACAAGAGAAAACGGGGAATTAGAAACGAATAGCCCGGATCAGGATATAAACACAGAAAGTATAGAAGACAACACCGAAAGCAAAGGTTCGCCCGACACCTCGGAGCCATCCGCCTCTTCATTGCACATAAACGGCGTGGACAGTCTAGTAGGCGGAGAAAAGATAGAGAATCAATTACCTCAGCAAACTGAAAAGATGGTGAACGCGAACTTGTGCGATATGGAGAAAAGTTGCGGCGAAGGTGTGTTGCAGCCCGATCACGAGGACACAGATGAATGTAGCGAAGGTAAAATATTCAAGGTAGCGGCGGCGATACGTGAGTTCGCAATAAATCATGTCGGAATTGTATTTGTTCTTTAGGTCGCAACTTGCATCCGCCCGAAAGTAAACAATTGAAGCGAGCGTCTGTAGCTCCGTTGGATCCTGCCATGGTGGAATGTGACGTTGAAGTGAAAATAGCGGACCTTGGTAATGCATGTTGGATTGACAAGAAGTTTACGGATGATATTCAAACTCGTCAATACAGATCGTTAGAGGTGTTATTAGGATCTGGGTACGACACCTCTGCAGACATATGGTCCACTGCCTGCATGGCATTTGAATTGGCGACTGGTGACTATCTCTTTGAACCACACAGCGGCAAAGACTACTGCAGGTAAAGTTCAACGTTTCTCTGGCACCTAGAATCTTACGAGCTTCTGCTTTCGCAATAACCATACCGTAAAATTGTGCTTCGCTGTTTCTTTTACAGAGACGAAGATCACTTAGCGCATATTATTGAATTACTTGGAGAAATACCAAAACGTATTGCTCTTTCTGGCAAAAGCTCAAAAAAGTTCTTTAATAAGAAGGGCGAATTGAAGCATATTAGTGGATTGAAACCTTGGGGACTGTTCGAGGTGCTTACAGAGAAATATGAATGGTCACAAGTAGAAGCGCGCGAGTTTGAAGAGTTCCTAACTCCGATGCTCGAGTTCGACACGAGTATGCGAGCTACAGCAGCAGAGTGCCTGAAGCATCCGTGGCTGCAAATCAAAAAGTGATCGTGTTTTTTATTGTTTTATCTTTAAATTCTTTAAACTCCAAACTTCTACCATCCTGATATGATCATAAGTCGAGAGTGTGACAAGAAGCAACGACCTGCAGGTGTCAGGTTCTTTCATATTATATACATATACAATATCTTATTTCCATGTAACGAGTGCATTGTTATTGAGAACGCACGCGATAAAATTATTTAATATTTAATATACATAAACAAATTGTAATATATATGTATTGTTATAGAATGCAAAATTATTACAAAACTTATCTTATAAAAGGTGATTCAGAAAAGTTTTTTTTAATCTTTTTTTTTATTCGCTGCTAAGATATAACTTCTGTGCAAATTGTGGGTAATTTGAAGTGGCAAAGAGGGACTCTGAAAATCCGTACCATTAGAAAGGAAAGAGCTTGCTACATTCCACCGAAATTCCATATGCAGTTGGGTACGCTTCCGGTTGTAACACTCTCGACAGTGGCTGCCTATTTGTGTATTTATAAATCTGTTAAATCATGTTTTCTCATTTAGTAATGATATCTTAAATTAAAATTTCGTAGTACTTTATTATTTTACGTGGTCATCGTTGTACTATCCTTTGTACTTGTCACTTAATTTATCAACAAATATCCCAAGAGTCATGGGACCTACTCGTAATGTACTTTAGGAAAGGGCAGGCCCAAATGTTACAGTATAATGAATATTAAAATCTTCATTAACATGTTCTTATTCGCATTACATCATTTGATCGAAATTTGTTAATAGACAGGTTTCCGCCGCTGTGATCGCTCCCTTGTGCTTAATATTCAGGATAATGTAATTCATCATTGTCCTTGTTGTCTTGATACTGATTGAGAAGAATACTCATTACACATGCGCCGGAACGTGTGTTTAAGGGACTGAGTCTTTGTACAAATTCATTGAATGCAGAAGCATGTATATCGTTAGTATAATTAAGGGTTGGTCGCCAGATTCTTGGTGAGACGGCTAATATGATATTGATACGATTCGAAATGAGACAGTGCATAACTTCGCTCGATCATAGAGATCAGAGTCGGGAAACGTGATTGAAATTTAAGTGGATATATCGATTAATATACGTATTATAAATTTTAAGACATTTTAAACGATAAGTTCGCCCTTCGACAGGAAATAAATTTCTAACCAACTCGTTGTGTAATTGTATTTTCTTTTCTTTTTTTGCGTACATTGATGGTACAAATATATATACACCGTCTGATTTCGAACAATGACAGAGGTATCGATTGTGGCACACAATTTTCGTTCAATTTGTTATAAATTTCTTTATACTGTTAAGGCATATGTCGTATAGATAATATACAATTACGAGCAAAGGAGACAAGTTTGTACGTCGTGACTGACACTTCAAATGGACATAAAAATAATCGTGATACAGGAGAAAGGATATACGGTGTTAAGTCATGCGCAACCTTTACTTTGAGCTGCTGACTGATTACTCAGCTCTCTGCCGATAAATTGTCTTCTATTTTATAACGAAGAAAGCGAAACAGTACGCTCAATGGATATTCAACGCCGCGAACGCGTTTGCGCCGTTGAATTCTGTTTTATGCTTCCGAACGAATGTTCTGTTTCGCTTGACCTGCCAGTTCAACATCATTTCACCTAAAAGGCATGATTAACCAAAAGCATTTCACATGAAACAGGTGGAGACGCGCGTGGAAGGACATTTATAAAACAGTGTTGTACCGAACAAATGATACATATTCCTGGGTAAAAGAGGAGAATGATTTCCTACGCGAAAGAGTCTCGTAATTTTAAATCCAGTGTAATTCAATTTCATTGTACAAATTCCACGATTAATATGTTTCTGACCAATGATAAAAGTCCATTTGTTATTTCATACGAATTGATTTACATTCGATTGTTATCGCATAAAATGGCACCTGAAAAAAGTTAACATTAATCCTCATCATATCTGAAATAGTCACATAATAACGAAACTGCCTCTTTTACCCATGTTATTAATAAAAGTCGAAAGCAAATACGCAACTCGTGTCCTACGAACTTAAACGATTTTCTTTTTGTTTCAAAGTATGCTTTTCTATAACTTTTCCTCTGTAACCATGCGAACCCACCGTAATTATGACTTTAGGACTGATGACAGCAATCGTGTTGAATTTGTACAGTACACAACGGAAGTTATAATCGTTAGATATATAATATATATACATATATTATATATTTTAATAATATAATATTATTATTATATATATTATAATATAATAATATTACAATATTACAATATTATAATATAATGTATATATACAGTGGGGGACAAAAGTATGTGGACACATTTAAAATCGTATAACTTGTTCAAAATTGGTCGAAACAACGAGTTTTTTTAATGAGAAGCTAGAAGGATTAGTTTGCTAAGTGACGGGTATCGTCGTTTTGAAAACAGTTGCAATTGGTCGGAATAGCAAAAAAAAAAAATAGGAACGATCATTTTTTCAACTTTTTTCTCCGTGCTCGTAATGAAAATTTAAAAAATGCCTTTTGTAGATTGAAGTAAGTTGTATACACGCCTAAAATTTCATCAAAATTGGTTAACGTTGCTCTGAGCTATAAACGCTTAAAGATCGCAGAATAAGGTCGAAAATCCCGAAATCAGCGATTTTACTTCAATCCACAAAAGGCATTTTTTAAATATTCATATACGTGCACAGACAAATAAGTTTGAGAAAATGATCTTTCCTATTTTTTTGCTATTCCGACCAATTGCAACTGTTTTCAAAACGACGAAACACATCACTTAGCAAACTAATCCTTCTAGCTTCTCAAAAAAAGATCATCAAAATCGGTCCATATGCTGAGGAGTTATGATGGGACAAACATTAAAAAAAAAACATACATACGGGTCGAATCTGTAACCTCCTCCTTTTTGAAGTCGGTTAAAAAAACTCAAGTTGTTTGGACCAATATTGAACAAGTTATACAATTTTAAATGTGTCCGCATATTTTTGTCCCCCATTGTGTATATATATATATATACATACATACACACCGGTACTGTTTTATGAAACACGGCCAGTGAAATCCGAATCGAGAAGAATGCAGCAATACGCGAACACAAATTATCAATAAGAAGAACGCCTTTACATACGTCTCGAGCTTTTCGTCTGACCGTCCTTATCGCTGATGAATTTTATTGTCGACCATGCATAGGTGCGAGTTTACGTCAACAATAAGTTCACGCCTCGACGGGGAATGTATGATATACAGCATGTTAATCGACGATGAGGAGCAACGCACTGTAATGAACGATATCTTCCAATCGTACAACGATCGTATTGCACAACAAACGAATGATCGATTTCTTTACTACATAGCGTTCAACGGATTTCAAGGACGTGCAGTTTCAACACGTAGCGGGACATTGCGACTATACATACTGACGATATATAAATATACATATATATATACATAGAATAAATCGAACGACAATTTACCGTAGGTGTGATTTGCTGCTTGGCGCTAGGGTAGGTAGGATGGAAATTAAACATTAGCAGTAAAGAAAATATGTATAGCTTGACGTACGAGAGTCCCCCTCCCCCCTCCCTCCGCCCGAATGTACCAGCTATATTCGTATTGCGTTCAATTGCGAAGGCTCGATGTGCATCGTTTTCTTTCTCGATAATGTAAAGAATGATTTTCATGCGTATGAGAGTACGACGATCAACGGAGAGTAGTCGACACAGTTTGTATAGGGACCCAAATTTCGAACCGTTTCCAGAGATTTATGTTCCAATCGGTAGATGTTACGCGGCACGCGAGCGTCCGACGAGATGTCCCGAGCAGCGAACCGCCGCGCGTTCGCTCGGAAGAATAGCACGGAATACTTATGCCAAAATATTCAGACAAGACAATCGTCTTCGGGAGTGGTTGACATTGCTCTTTTTCTCTGATCTGACCTCGACGAAAGGTTTTTCCGGCTACGGAAGAGATATCGCACATTTGGAGATGGGACTCGAAAGCTGTTAACGCGCTCGGGAAGAGTAATGTGTAGAATATCGATACCAAGGAAAGCACGCGCAGATGCGAGAGGCAAATAATGTGATTTTTCTAATGTTAGGGAGGTTGAGAACGTTGCGAGTCGATGGACAGAACCGATCGGGAGAAACGAAATCGGAGATTTAACGAACGGGCAGGCAAGATGGTTTCGAACGAACACCATGTTATATTACGTATGTGTGGCGGCGTGCGCGACATGCGTCTATGAGATACTGTAAATATTGAAAAGTAATTGGGTGGTTTTACACGTTTTTAGGGCAGAGCGTATGTATTGTAAACTTCGATTTAATTTAGACGAAAGGCACGGGAATAACTGTTCCAACGGATTGTACGCCGGGTAAACGGTCCGTTGGAGCTTGTCTGTAATAAATCGATGATGTTCGAGGGTATAGTAATGTAATCTTACTGATTGGTACATATAGTCATACTGGTCGTAGACTTATAGGATCATTTAAACTTTGCATGCTTAGCCGATTGCTCGATGTTGTACATACACGCATGTACCATGTATTGAGCATTAATGAGAATATAAACTATCGACGAAGAGTGCATATAGATGCTCGCGGTACGCGATGATCATTTTTAGAACTTTATTGAACGGTAATCCAATGAGCAAATAAACGTTTGAGGAGAGAATGTGTGTAACTATAAATCGACTGGAGCATTGATGAATGAGGAGGCGAAGTGTGTTCTGCTATGCTTTTAGATTTAGACAATAGTCGATTAGTAAAGAGGATAAAAATTTATCGAATGTTGGCTAAATAGAATTTGACTGGAACAGGAAAGAATGTGCGTTTAATAGGGTGAAGGAAATTTAGGAGAGGGAGTGGAAATGTCTCTCGACGGACTTTGATCGCGCGAAGACTTCTCTTGTATCGAATCCAAATTACACGTAATATTCAAAGCGATATTTCTTGCGCTCGATACGTTTTCGAGCTGGTATAAAGAAGGGCGTATATAATTGAAAGCCACCTTTTTTTCTACACACGTCTACGCCATTACTACTATATTCTCGCGATCGAAATGGAATGTATCATGGAGAGGTAGAGTCAGTCGCGGCGAATCCGTTAAGAGTTAAGAGAACGTTCCACGGGACTAATGTATAAATGAACATGCCTCGTGCTCCAGTCCCTCGATGTACGGCCAGGCGAGGCGTAAAATGAAACCGTAGACATTAATAAAGTAGCGATAACGAGTCGAACAAATTAAACGGATTTGATATTTAGACGCTGCCTCCGTTATGTGCCCTGCCGCAGAAAAATAAGATAACAGACCCATGTACCCACCTCCCGAGATCGGTATATGATAAGAAAAATAAATTCACATTAAAACGACACTGGTATTCCTTTCATTTATCTCCGGCAAGCTCCAGGCTAAACCGAAGCCTTTATTTCTCTTTCAGAATCGGTGACTGTACAAACTGTACCGCTACTGTTATTGTCTATACGTGTGTTATCGATGTTCCGTGTACTCGTCAAGATTCGAGGCTGGAGAAAATAATTCCCTCCAGGTTCATTTTGATAATATTTACATTGTTCGCGTGACGCGACGCTTATCGATTAGCTGAGGTTAAACGATATTATAAATATCCGCCGCCAATGAATTACAGTCGTTCAATTCTGCGGGTTAATGCTCTGCTGCGAGGAAACAGGATGTCGCATCCGCGTACGTTTTGTTCTCATCGCTGATATGATATAAGGCAAACGCAAAAAATAAAATGTTCAGCGCGTCCGTGTAGATAAAATTCGTAGAATTTAACTGTACTTTAAAATAAACTTTTGTGCCGAGATATCATCACATATAGATCACCTTAAGGGGTCTGCCTACTTTGACGGTCTGAAAAGGACCGCGATATTTAGGATTTTTCTTTAAGAGAAACCCTCAAATTATATTAATTGAAAACTTTATGCCTATATTTGTACATATTTAGGCAACAAATTTAATTTAAAAAAAAAACCGGTAGGTACCTAAAACTTTAAACGCGTTTTTTGAATTGGTTAGCATGACACCTCAAAAACCAATCACCCGATTTACTTCAAACTTAAAGTATATATCTTCAGTACACGATCCATTCTTGTTGGTAATAAAACTAAGTCGGTTTTTGTAAAATTAGGATTTTTACGATTTAAAAAATCAGCGAATTTTTGACAGAAATCGATGTCTGTTTTAGACGCTGCCATTCTTTTTTTTTTACTTATCAGTATTTCTCATTTGATCTAGTTCGGATGATAGGCACGCGCATACAGATTACACAAATTTTTAAATTCTCCATTTCAGACAACTACAACAGCTGATTTTATGCGAACCATGGCGCATATGATTTTTGTAAGGCGTTCCATTTGAAGCACTATAACTCCGGACATAACCAGTATTTTTGCATACAATTTTTTTTTTTTCATATTCTCTAAAGATTGACAAATAAAGCCACAAAGCTGGAAGTAAATATATTTAATGGTTTTGTTTTAAAAAATTCCCAAAGTTCGCCTCATTTTTCGTCCGTCGAGGTAGGGAGACCCTTTAATTTCATATCTCTTCGAGAGAAATATAATTAGTGGTATTATTGTAGCATATTAGCAATAGAGTATATATCTAGATGAAAATATATATTTTGTACTGCGTGAATTCGAGTGCAGGTCATTAAATATATCATACATACAAAATGTAACAAGTGTATGGAAAAAAGAACTCTACTGCAATAGGATATTTACAAATATAGGTGGTAATAATAAAATGAAAGGAAATACTATAATTAATATTAGAAGTAGAGTTAAATTTTTACCACGAAATAGAAATTCACGTGTTATTTTAAGCATTGGACATTTGTATGCATTAAAATTGCTAGAGAATTTTCATAAATATCCTATCATTACATAGTTTTATATATTATGTATGCACATATGTCAGACATATGTAACTTTTTAAAACGTTCAAATACTAAATCATTTCTATAACTTGAAACAATTAAACTTATGGTAAAATAAATTTCTTTTTCATGTATATGCCACATATATCTACAATGTTTCTGCGAAAGTAAGCATCATCGCGCTTCCTAATATTATGTTCAGTACCATACGAATCCTACGATTTATACAAATATTTATTTCACACGATATGCAGCATGACCAGCGTACAAAGATTAATGTACATAATTCTTGTTCCTTTTTGTGCAGATATTTAAATAACTATCACACGTTCTTCCACTCCGTGCTGATTAAATAAAACTGAAGTAAATAATACTTGTTCCCTATCTTCTATATGCAGTATCAAATACTTAGTAGCTTCGAAAGTATAATTTATATTTAATACTTTTCGTATCATTTAACTGAGCAATTGTATTGTACCATCTGATTTCTTTTTGCTGCAGATTATATTGTCTACATATCTACCGCGACGTGATTATAATTAATAAATTCCGGTATAATGGTAAATTATTTTAACCTTCCGGCGGGCACGTCGTGTACAAAGTACACCGTAAAAGAATAAGTCTTATTATTGTAAAATAAACATTCTGCTGTGAATGTTTACGATATTTGAAAGCTTATTAATGATTTATTTGAATAATAATTGTTAAGGTATTGTATAAAAATCGAAGAATGAAAAAGATAGTTATTCATCAAATTCAGACTGACTAATTGTCGTGTACTTTGTACACGAGCACGCCCGCCGGAAAGTTAACGGAACTGTACTTTGCCAAGTGTATCAATGTCTGCCTGTCTTATCTTCCAACTAATAAGGTCTGCCTGTCTTATCTCCCAACTAATAAGGTCAATTATGTTACCGCTATACCCAGTAGCATGTAGGAACCTGTCCATGCACAAGGCCGACATTAATAATGCCACGACAAGTTTCACGATGTAACATTCGTACACAATAGCCGCGTTTATTAAAACTATAAAGTGCGATACTTTACACGCGGAAATAAATCCACAAATTTGCTCATATTAATTCGATTATTGATCAGACCAATCCTCGTCCTCTCTGTAAATCAATTGCATATTTGTTAATTATTCAAATTCTGAATGTATGCCCGGTACAGCCCCTTCACCAACGATAAGCCCTGAGAGCAAAGCAAATGCTTTTAATGCCAAACAATTATGGCTAGTAGATTTTTAAATAACGTAGAATAATTATAAGCTGCTTGCTGAAGGCAAAGGATCATCATCTTTCGTTACTGCCTTAGTATTCTTCTAAAATACTGTCCGTTTCATTTCAACATAAACCAAGATAAGCGAGGTAAAATCTTGAACTTGAGAAATACAGATTGGAAAGATTGCGCGTTTAACGCTGAAACTGTAGTTGCGATCACAGAAAATACTTTCTTTAAATTATGGTTGACGTTACTAGAAGTAAAAGTTTATGTACATTCACGTGTAAGCACATTGAGAGAGCACACTTAGCACATCGCACAGCAATAAATTATATACTTAATATAGACCCGTGACTTGGACGTCCTTTGCTTTGCTTTCCATGTACTTGACTCCTACTCTCCCCAGACAAATTTATATTTAATTGCGCGGTAGAGGCGGTAGTTACATCATCTTCCGACTCCATAGGACTAATTCTAATAGCTTGATACCACTGGTTCGTCAAATCTGTCATCTGAGATTTACAATCTTTCAGCTCTTGTTGCGTGAACCTTCTTGTAAAGAAGGGGATAAAGAATTTTAAGTCCCATCTTGCGAAACCGCGGATTCGTGACTGAAGGAACGATACTTCGATCTCCTCTTCTGTAAGCTCCGATAGATGTTCAGAATCTATCGTTTGTCCCTGAGATAAAAGTATTATGCGTAAGATATACATGTACCTTTAAAACGTAGCCGCTTAGAAATATATGTATGTATATGTAAGCATACCCATTCTCTAGTTTTACTTAGCGAAACCTCCTTGTCCTTTCTCTTTCTTCTACTACTGTTCTTCTGCTTTTTCTCTGCCCTCAAGAACTTTAACAACGGCATAGTGGAACCGCCGAATATTAATGTAGTGAATAACACGATAATTAATGTAGTGGTGATGATCACGTGTCGCGTCTCATCACTAAAATCTAAGTGGAGTGACAACGCGTAAGAAATTGCACCGCGCAAGCCACTAAACCACATTATGAACATCATTTTTCTAGTGATCTGGTGTTCTCGGAAACGGTTCACAAGAATAGCTAAGGGAAATATATTTGCGGCTCTGCCAATGAGGCAGAGAATTATGGACCATACGATTAATGCTGGTTCGACCTGTGATTAAAGTAAATACCATTATAAGCTACAAATATATATCAGAGATATGAAAATGCGCTTTTCTGCTGCTATGATTTTACCCGATGCCTGAAGCTGAACAAAGCCAGTCCCAAATACGCGAACACGCAAGTTTCAGCAATGAACGCCAAAGTCCTCATAGTTTGTTGCATCGTGATTTGCGTAACGGTCGACAGATTGAAGTGCGTGTAATGCGACATTACAATTCCATTGAACAAAATTGCCATAATACCTGCAATGATTCTCCATTCATTTATTTCCATTAGAACGACGTTAGATTGAGATGCTCGTGTTCTTACCAGATAACTGTATCCCTTCGGCAAGAACATACGGGGCATAGGTGAATACTAACATCAGCCCAAATTCTAAGGAAGGATTCTTTCTGAGATCCACGTGTTTTACTAGCAACGCACTAATAAGAGCGAAAACAACTCCGATGCCAGCGGAAGCGAAAAACATAAGACAGAATCTATTTAGGCCAAGAATAATGGCTTCGCTAGTAGTCGCTGCGTTATTGGACTCCAATACAGACGTGGTTAATACGATAGAAATAGCATCGTTTAAAATGGATTCCCCGAAGACTAACATATTTAACACCGGATCGACGTCTAAGGCGTGAAATATAGCTACAGTGGCAACCGGATCTACCGCCGATATTAACGATCCGAATGCGAAGCTTTCGACGAAGCTGAGCTTATATGCTACCTGGGCTAAACCCAGCAAATAAATCCCGGCGCCGATAACAAACGCCGATATCGCTGTACCAAATATAGCGAAGACTAGGATACTGCCGATGTTTTGAAAGAAATTTCCTTTGTGCAAATTATATCCCGATTCGAATATGATCGGGGGAAGGAGCACGAGGAAGAAAGCAGTCGGAGAGAAAGCTTCCTCTTTTCTCCAGTTGGCTATATTCTGATTCGACATGAGATTTATCACCATACCGATGGCGCCTCCCAGAAAAACAATTACCACCGACTCCGGTAGATATCGGAAATTTGTTTGCAGCATCAGATGTATAAGTAAAATGCCCAAGGCTAGGACGCAGAGAACGAAGAATATCGACATCGAGCTGTTGTGCTCTTCCTCCGCAGACCCTTTATCCGGCAATACTGGCTCTGCCGGCGTGATAGTTGTGGTGCTCGTATTCGTCGCGTTACCGATGTCCGAGCTTTGCGACGGCGCCATGAAATCCGGTACGGTACTTGCATACTTATCGCTAACAATACTCGTAGCCGTTGCGTTTACTCTCTCAGTTGTTTGATTACTAATGTCACGTTCAGGTCGAACCGTAGTCGTGGATACATTCTCAGATTTAGTGGCTACTGTGCTTGACACAGTGGTGCTCAGTTTCGACTTCGAGTTGTCGGATTTCTCCGAAGCATTTGCTTCTGTCAACGTATTTGTAGTGGAATTGCTCTGCGTAGCATTTTCCACCGTGGCATTCTTATTATCCAGCGTGATAGTGTCATGTTTGAGGTTAGGAGGTTCTTGCGCGTACGACGATAGAATGCACACACCGAAAACAAAAACTATCGCGAGAACTGTGGAACCTCTCCACGAGAGTTTATTATTAAGCGAATGTAAAGCCATCTGTTTAAATATTTTCACATTATCGCGCAGCACTCAGGAACACGTTGCACCGCTCAGTTTCAACATCGCAGTATGACAGAACTCAGCTGATCGTATAGGTAGATATTTCGATATCTCGCTACGTAATGCCATCAGCAACGCGACACGTGTTATGAAATACGTACATAAGTATATATAAAAATTATACGATTTCGTTAATACTTTATTGGAATTATTCCATCTTTTAAATTTACAACTGAAAGCTAATAAAATATATGAAAAATGGTGAGGAGTATATTCAGAAAAATTTCGATCTTTGTACTAGGGCTTGGACTATTCGAATAATATAATATTTGAATATTTTACAAGTATTCGAATGCTACGAATAAACTTTTATTATTTGAGTATTCGAATGTTATTATTCGAATACTGATGTATTCAAATGTTATTATTTGAATACTGATATATTCGAGTACTGATGTATTCAATTGTTATTATTCGAGTACTGATGTATTCAATTTTTATTATTCGAATACTGATGTATTCAATTGTTATTATTCGAATACTGATGTATTCAATTGTTATTATTCGAATACTGATGTATTCAAATGTTATTATTCGAATACTGATGTATTCAAATGTTATTATTCGAAAACTGATGTATTCAAATGTTATTATTCGAATACTGATGTATTCAAATGTTATTATTCGAAAACTGATGTATTCAAATGTTATTATTCGAATACTGATGTATTCAAATACTGATGGATTCAAATGTTATTATTCGAATACTGATGTATTCGAATAGTATGGTGTGAAGTGGGTCAAAATTAGCTTACAAGATTTTACCCTGACAAATGAACCTAAAGCACTTAATTTATAATTCACACTATACTATTCGAATACTTGGATATTCGAATTATATTCGCCAAATAATTGAGCAACTGAAGTATTCGAATACCAAAAAATTCGACAAATAGTGCCAGCCCTACTTTGTGCAAAGAATGGTACTATATTAGAGAGAATATTCTATTTATTATGCTCATCCGTTATTTTGTTCTGTAGTGACAGGTTCATTTTTGTAACAATTTGGTAAACCGTAGCGACCGATTTCTGCTGAATGCACCGCATCTTTGCCCAATCTTTGTTCGACTCCTTTCCAAGATCTATTATGTAAAAACTCTGCCCCTGCTTTCCCTATTGCAACAACACCTAATTCAATCAAAATAATATATTATTATTCAGGGAACTTTTCACTCGTTCGCTTCTTTTCTATAACATGTTTATACCTGCTGAATTATTAATGGCTAAAGCGTTCATCTTATCAGTACACGTGCTACTGTCACTGTAATCTCTAAGTTCGCCAGTGATTAAAGAAATATCTGAATTCGACGACGCTTTGAAATCAACATAATTCATTCCGCCAGGAAGTATTTGCCTGAAATCCATACAATATTGCATGTAAAGTTCTCTGGAATCGTTAAACGCTAATTCTACCTCGTAAGGCATAAGGATCGGTTTTAAGAAGTCTCTGGAATCGAACGCTTCATTCTCAGGACACGTTATCAGAACGAAAGCATCGATCTGTAAATAAGGAATGCATTCTTAGATTATTAATATTAGTTTCAATTAACGTCTCTACTACCACTGGTCAAACGTACCTCTGGAAAGTTGGCAAGCTTTGCGGGATTGATTTTACCAACGCTCAGGATATAAGACTTCTTATTCTTTTGCTTGAGAATGTTTTTAACCATCGTTATTACTTTAAGATAATCTTTAATACCTAACGTGGCCACAACTATGCCGACGACTTTAGCGTCTTTCAACTTCTCAACCAGAAATCTTCTTCTCTTTAGCCACGGTGTATTCAAGGCTTCAAATTCAATGATACTATTGTTCTCGAAGTAGCACCATTTTTTCGCAGGAATCGTCGTCGCTAAAGTAGCGAATGTTTTCCCACCGTCTCCTAAGAAGAAGGCTTCGTAATCCTCTACTTTATACGGTTCCTCTAAAGTGAAATTCCTGCCCAAGATTACCACAGACGAATTATCCTTCGCGTCTGCGAATTCCACATTCGAGGTGCAGTTTAGGAAAGTAAAGATTAAGCTCTCGTAAAGGGGACTTAATATACTATGTATACTCTCTGCAATACGAACATAAACGTTACTGAATGGAATTGAATCTAATTCTACATCACTTACGATCCAACAACTTACCAATCTTATACGCATAAGCGATATCGTAAAAAAATAAAATTCTCTTGGATCTGTCTTCGAAATGGTATTTAAATTTCTGTACAACTTCTGCCACGTCGATCTCTCTTTTGGGTAAGACGTGAAGCACGGGTAATCGAACGGTAGGATTTAAGCAAGCGTGACCGTAATGTATTACGCTATCGGCGTTAATATGTTGAGCTGCTATTTCGTCGACGCAACAGCTGCCGCAAGAGGTGTCCCCCAAAATGTATACTTTCTTATTGACACGATTTTCCAAGCGCAGTGCAACTTCCACCGAATACGGTAAAAGGTTATCAGGGAATTGTAAACACACCTAAAAGTAGGCGACACACACTTATGGAATCGATCTTCCTTTGAATACTTGAAACTGCAAGTTTACCCGCTCCGGGGTAGGTGTTATTCGCAGAACTGGTTTGTCGAGTATCAATGAATGAAAAATGCAATGACAGATATACGTAATAACCTTTACAACGATATTTTTTATATTATTTAAGAAATGGAATAGGATTGAGAAGTAAGTGTCGTGCTACAATTCGATTATACAAATCTAACTGATAAAATATCCATCAGAGTGATAAAACATTCGAACCTTATTTAAATTACACGCATCAATCCACTTGCCACATTTCTCCACATCGTAAGGATCATCTTCCACAGCACCGGACATTTCGTGTTTGGTCATTTTTACAATGATTTTTGGAATCTCTCTGCTTCATGCACTAAATTCTAAATATTTACACATGACAAAGAATTATTTGCAAACAGGCACGCGTTTGAACGCGTGTGACGAATGCACATCTGTATACATCGCACACATATGCGATTGCACGGAGCTACTGAAAGTCACGTACGTCGCTAAAGTGTCTACATACTAGGGCTGGGACGTTTTGTCGAATTTTTCGGTATTCGAATACTTGACTTGCTCAATTATTTGGCGAATATAATTCGAATATCCAAGTATTCGAATAGTATGGCGTGAATTATAAATCAAGTTCTTTAGGTTCATTTTTTTCCAAGCTTTTATGTAGTTTCTGTTGAGTTCGTTAGTTTCTTCGAATAGTATTCGAATACTGAAATATTCGAGGAGTATTCGAATAGTATTCGAATCAGGGCCGTCTTAACAAATTTGAGCACCCTGGGCTAAAAAATTTTGGCGCCCTAGCCCCAAAGGGTGCAATTTATTCGCAATCGGTGCAAGGCAGTACATCACAACCCCGGGTCTCCACCAAGGCAAACACGATTGTGTTTGCACAATGCCCGCGAAGGAAATTTTTGTCTCCAAAATTGAATAGAAAAAAGCATTTCAACATATTTGATTTTTAAACGCCCTTGGACCACGGGCGCCCCTGGGCTATAGCCCATTGGTAAAGGTCGCCCTGATTCGAATACTTAAATATTCGAATAATAACATTCGAATACTCAAATATTCGAAGTTTATTCGTAGCATTCGAATACTTGTAAAATATTCGAATATTAAATTATTCGAATAGTCTCAGCCCTAATTGAAACAGAAAAGCGTAGCATTCGAATACTTGTAAAATATTCGAATAGTCCCAGCCCTCGTATATACGTATAGAGTATACATGTGTATTCAGTAGTCAAATTGTGTGACGTTCCTGTAAGTAGTACCTATGTAGAGCGAATTCCACTTACGGCCAAATCACCGTGATTTTCATTAAGGTAGGTTTTCTATACGCTTCTGGACGCAACATCAAGAACTTCAGAGTCGATTTTCTCGAAAATGAAACGCGATATCAAAAAAAGTTACTCTTTCTTTTCGACTTATAACAAGTGAATAAGTCGACAAAAAGGAATACAATTTTTTTATATTGCGGTTCATTTTCGAGAAAATCGACTTTGAACTTCTTAACGTTGCGTCTAGTCGCGTACAGGAAAGCCTAGCTTAAGGGGACATTTCGGTGATGGTTTTTATAATGAAATAAGCACTTAACGTTTTTGAATTTCTGGGGGTATATTGTACCACTCTTGAAATACAAGAAAAAATCTTTGTTGTTTGTTTATTTCATTTGTTTACATAAATATTTCGCAGTGAATTTGGCGGCTTCAGAATTTAACCCCTTGCTGGCGGTTGAAATTTCGGACGACTGGAAAAGCAAACATATTTCTAATCCGCAGAAATATGGCTATCTCGCTTTCCGCGAAAGAACAATTTTGGACTAAAATTATTAAAATGCCGGTCGATCAAAGTTGAAAGTACCGAAAGTGGCACTTCTTTTCAATATTTAATTGATATAAAATGTGGGAAAATATTACAAATCTTGAGATATTTGTGGTTAGCGAGATAGCCATATTCCTGTGAATTAAAAATATGTTTGTTTTTTTTATTACCGATGATCCAGTCGTCCGAAATTTTAACCGCCAGCAAGGGGTCAAATTTTGAAAACGCCAACATCACTGTGAAATATTTAAGTAAAAAAGTGAAATAAACAAACAAAGATTTTTTCTTGTATTTCAAGAGTGGTACAATATACCCTCCAAAATTCGAAAATTTCATTATAAAAACCATCACCGATAAGTGGCGGATTTTTCGACCGAGAGAGTAGAATGTTCCCTTAACGAAAATCACGGTCGATTAGGGCGTAAGTGGAATTCGCCCATAAGCGATAATTCTCATATTTCTGGCAATATTTTCATGCGATTGATTAGTGAATGTACATTTTTTGCTTAACCTTTTTAAAACTTTGGACGAATTCCACTGACTGCCAAATCGCCGGCGCCCACGACCGTAGGAATTTTCCGCTTTTGTATTAAAATGAATATCATAAATTATGTATCCCTAATTTCGAGTCGTAGTTTATAGTTAAAAACCTGTATTTTCCGATAATGGCTCTTTCACAGATTTCTCTTCTCCATATTTCAAGAGATTCTCATAAATTTTTTTAATGTCAACCACGGGCGATTTGGGCGTAAATGGGATTCCCCCGTTATAACATATATAACACTTTAATTGTAACTTACCTTTGAAATATTTATCTTTATTTAACGCATAAAAATGATATAGAAATAAATGTACAAAGTGTTCAATATTTTACTGAATCCTGATCATTTTTCAGGCATATGGTTTGATTCAATCTTTTGCACTGAGAATTTGTGTATGTAAAGTACTATATATAATTAAATATTAGATTTTTACATATTTGATTCGTGTCATCTTGCTCTCCATTCGTTTGAATCTTTCAAATAATTACATGTTTTGTAAGCATTAGTTGAATTAATTCGAAAGTAGATTTCACGATGTACCTACGAGCAGAGAATGTTAATTCGAAACACATTAGTAATTACACTACTATAAGCACCAACATACGTATCGCAATTTAGTTAGAATTAATTTTGTATTCTTTGGTATATACTGTAATGTAGGTACACATATCACACGAAACATGCAATTTCATATGAGGCAGACATTTGTATAAAGCACATTCAAGCATTTTTTAAGAAATGCCTTATTATATACTATTTACGTAGTATGCACCACTAAACTGTACAACAGTTTGATGAAAATCATATTGAAGAAATGTTGGCGGCTAATAACGTTTGATCATATTACAAATGCGCCCGATCACGTCGGGCGTACAATAAGCTATTCAAGCTATGCGGAACACCCAACAATTTGATGTGCCTTTATTAAAATACTGTATATACCTGTTAGGGTAAAAACATTCAATGAACATTTCTTCGTAAGGCACCTAAGCTTGTGGTTAAAAATGGAATATTATTGTTTCCATAATGCCGTGAATAGGAGAGGAGTTGTTCATTACAAGATTCTCATGATTTCTAAAATCATGTAATTGGTAATAATAATTACATTTCATCGCGGTTTAACCACTTGACTTCACTCTCGTCAGGCATTTTTATGCTATCGTCACGTGGAATTGTCAGTAGTGGAAATTAATATTTCATGCTGCAAACTGAAATCTTAACGTAGACAAGGATAAAAATACTTTCGTACACGTACTCGTGAAATATCGGCAATTTATTTAGGATCAAAAGAACTTTAGCATATCCAAATTTTAAAATCTTTGAAGAATTCATTAAGTCACGATTGCCGTCGAGAGTGTAATTGAATATTATGTACAAATGATTATTCCTTATTGTAATACATTACATAGTTTTGCTTGATTCTCTGTATATACGTCAGTCTTGGATTGCTTTTGCCGAAAACATTTCATTGCCCCCGCGTATAGAGAGCCATCATGAATTTCTGTGGGAAAAGGATTGGAAAAATACAACTGCGTAACTAAATTTTTTTCTCCTTGCGAAAGCACTGCTGGCGATGAATTACCCTCGGTATTCACGTGACATTTAGAAGACGATCAGCTCAGACCATAGTTCTGTATGTGTAATTTACCGTTTACAAAGAAAGAGAAAAAAAAAAACATCTGCGATTACTCGTTCGTCGTGTCAGCACTGAGGGAATCAAAGTCACGAGTCGGATGTACATATCAAACGCGATATATATTATCCACCGACTGTGTAAAAAATAAAAAGGCACATATAGAAAGATCTGCTTCCTAAGTCTTACTCACCGGTTTAAATCTATCGTTCGGTTAAAATCGTACCAATCCATGAGATTGACCCTTTTTCCACGCATGTGCTCTCTACACATGTACTCATTGTTTACCCAGATCTATCGTGATTTTATGCAATGAGAAAAAAGTTGTAAAATACTATATAACTACTTAAAAATGTTTGCCCGTTTGATTTTGCATTTTAACATTTAAGACTGCATATACATTAAATAGAAATGAATTCAAATTAATATAGAGGTCTTGTGTTCCCTTTTTACCTTATATATCATTTGCCTTCTATGTTTTCATTGTCTTCCGTTTCAGTCTCTTAAACCACTACTTTCTCTTTATACCATACATTCCTCATCATTTGAAATGATGGTATCGTTGACAATAATAGTAGTAATAATTATAATATAATAATAATAATAATATTAATAATAATAATACAATAATAATTCTGAGAGTGAATCTCAATAACAATAATACAAATAATAGCAATAATAATATTAATAATATTAATAATACACGTTAAAAACGTATGTACAATTCACCGACCCAGTTTTAAGTATCCATTAGATTTCTCTACAAGTACTACAGACAAAGTGGAATAAGTTGTTTTAAATAATTACTTTTTACAAAATTACATTACAAAGTGGCAGATTGAAAAATCTGAGCGAGTTATCTATTTATTTATCTAGCTATCTATCTATCGATCTATCTGTCTATCTATCCACATGTACAGCTGCTAGAATTAGGTAAACGCGATGGCTTTATTACAGCTAGACTACTGGAAAGTATACATGTTTCTTTTTTTATTTTTCATTAATATTATGAGATAGTTATTGCCATTGCAGAACGAAATTTTTTGACAAGTCTCGGAGAAATATGTGAAATCGCATCATCCAGTTAGTCTGTTATAATTTATGTATATATATATATGTATGTATAAATGAAATCAAGGCTGCGCAATTTGTACAAATAATTTAGCAACGATCCGCGTGATGTTTAGATATGCATTACCAAAAAACAATGTTGCATCCCTTATAAATGTCAAACATAGTTTCCATATATTATCCACATTAACCACAAAAAATCACTAAAAATAAAAGAAAAAAAGACTGTGTAGTCCCTTGGAAAATTTTCAAAACGTACAACCAGCTTGATGTTCACCATTAACTTCACTCGTTTAGCATACTTTATTAAAGGAGGGTCACGAGCCTAAAATGCTGCGGACTGCTTGGTCAAGCACTGTGTCCTTCGATTCACTGGACTGTGATGCACTGTTACCACTACTACCAGGCAATGTGTTTGTAGGACGTTTTTTAAGATTAAGAATGCTATCAATGGCAGATTGTACCTGTGCGGTAATATCATCGTGTTCGTTATCGTTATCGTTATCGTTATCGTTCCCACTTTCGTTAGTTAGGTGAAGGGCGCCCGGACATTGCGTCTGAGAATGTAAGGCCAGCCCGTCTAGGCTGTCGGCGTCTTCTAACAGATCCCGCTCCAGATCCGTGGCGCTACTCCAACGTCTCTCAAAAACCGGGCCGCTATCCTGCTCGCAATTCTCTTTTACAACTGTATTTTGAACACCAGAAACACTGGCGCTTGGTACATTCGCACGACATTCACCGTTCGCTCGTGTTCTTTCACTTCTCGACGACCTCGTTACAGCCACAGCACATGCACTATTACTACCACTATTATTACTATTTTTACATTTAAACGAGTCCGTGGTAGACGGATATACACCGAGTTCTTTCTGAATTTCTACCCACTCGTCGTAATCACCACTCGTGCAGCTCGCCGACTTAATCACTGGTTTACATTCCATCTCGTCGCTCGGAAAGTCATCTTCCAATTCACGTTTCACAGAAACGTTAGTCAGCGGCGGCGACAGTTTCTCTTCCTCTGAAAGACCAGGCTCAACCTTTGGCACCAATGGCTTCTCTTCTTTTTTAAATTCTTCTGTGAAGCAACACAAAAGGAAACGGCATTATAATAAATAGTAGGCTCGCGGAGGTTTGTTTTTCGATACATTGAAACTAGGCCTGGGACTATTTGTCGAATTTTTCGGTATTCAAATATTCGAATACTTCGGTTGCTCAATTATTTCGCTAATATAACTCGAATATCCAAGTATTCGAATAGTATGGTGTGAATTATAAATCAAGTTCTTTAGGTTTATTGTTTTTACAAGCTTTTATTTAGTTTCAGTTGTGAGTCCGTTAGTTTGTCAGGGTGAAACCTTCTAAGCTAATTTTGAACCACTTCACACCATGAATACATCAGTATTCGAATAATAACATTTGAATACTCAAATATTCGTAGTTTATTGGTAGCATTCGAATACTCAAATATTCGAAGATTATTCGTAGCATTCGAATACTCAAATATTCGAAGTTTATTCGTAGCACTCGAATACTCAAATATTCGAAGTTTATTCGTAGCATTCGAATACTTGTAAAATATTCGAATATTAAATTAGCCCTAATTGAAACAGAAAAGCGTAGCATTCGAATACTTGTAAAATATTCGAATAGTCTCAGCCCTAATTGAAACAGAAAAGCGTACCATTCGTTTTAGCCTCTTGTTCTCGTAATCTATTTAATATACTCTGCTCTTCGGCGACGAAAGTTCTATCGATCATCATCAATTCTGATGTCCTTACTTCTCGCTGTAATTTCATTCCGATTAGAATCCCATTGACACACGTTACACAAGTATATCGGACATTATAATACGTACGTCGAATATAATAATGTATGATTAACAATGTTCAACGTACCATGCTTTCCATCAAAAGAAGGTACGTATACTTGTTCATCATGGAGTTGAATTTAGACAACAGGTGTTTCGCTGTTTCCTCGAATATCTCGTCAGCCTTCGCCAGATCCTTGGAACTAAGTACTTGTTCGTTTAAACAATGATATCTTACAAGACGTTTACAAGCATCGCGCTTGCTCATAAATGGCGTGTTCACGTCCGGATTTATCGCACCGTTCTGATCGATTTTTAACTGCTGTTCTAACCTGTTTTTACATAAAAGTAGAAATATATTTCCAAGTGTAACTGTTACTCAGGAATTAAAGCGCAAGTAAAAGCTAACACTTACAAGTCGCTACGATTAATTTGTCTACAAATCGGGCTGGACGCGGGTCTTTTTACACCTTGCCTCGGACTTACTAAAGGACTCGAATTGCTGCCAGGACTGACAATCGGTTTATTCGAGTTGCCACTAGTGTTTACCGGACTTTGAATCCTCTGCTGCCCTTTGCCCATCATTCTAGGCGAGGCCACCTGTCCTGCAGGGGAGCCACCTTGAACTTGTACTTGAATAGGCGAGGAAAGTTCTTGTTTAACAGGACTCGGTATTTGTATGTTTGGTTTGATATCTAGTGGATCTGTTTGACATTGCGTCGATTGCTGCATCCCCGTTTGTTGCGGCTGCACCGAGGTTAATTGTTGCGCGTTGCTCTGCAAGGTAGCTACAGAGGGGATCGGTGGTGAGAAGATTTGCATATTGGCAGAGGACGGACTCAATATCTGATTCCCATGATTCTGGTAGATTTTGTGCTGCTTCGCGTGCGCTTGATGCACATTTTGATTATTCTGTACACACTGCTGCCCTTGCACATTCTGCGACACCTGCGGGCATCTCCATCGTTACGTAATACATACAAAATACAAGAATACAATGCAATCAACTATTCCTTACCGTGAGATTGTTCATGTAATTACTAGTTGCGTTGCTCTGCACGGTCGTTGGCGTACTTGGATTCAAATTTTGCGAAGTTACGACAGTGGTGGATGTTTGTGTTTGAGTTTGTACGGCCGATGTTTGATTTTTATAGGAATTTTGGGAGATCAAATTTGACGGTATGGTTGCAACTGCGCTTACATTGAAATTTGCTTCCGAGCCCTGTTTAGAACAGCGTCGTGTAATATTTTTCTAACGTTGGTGCTATTAAATTCATTCTATTGCAGAAATATCGTAATGTTGAAACTTACACTACTAACGGAATGTGTTGTAGTACTGACGATCTTCCCACTGGCTAGAATTTTTGCCTGCTCTTGATACAACTTCGTCAGAACGGTCTGATCCGGCTGGGAACCCGATTTACGAGCCAGTATAGCTTGTATTTGAGACTGTATGTTCTTTAGTAGTTGCTGTTTCTGAGCGGGCAGCTGAATAGTCTGTACTCTTTGAACCATTTGACCATTCGAAGGAACTGATAGGTGATTCCCGGGGGGAGATGGAAGTACAGGACCGTTTGTAACGATCTGAGTAGCTTCGCTCTTAATCGGATTTGTACTTTGAGATACTACAACGTTCGCCTTATTAGAATTATCAATTTTCTGAAGGCTGGTTGCGTTCGTTGATATCATTGTCGGGCGGGAAACCGTGATGGTTTTCGTTACCTATCATCAAAATTTTTCAATTCAGAATAAACGATAAATAGTGATTAATAACTAAAAGGGAATGTTTCTCCACGTACCTGAGTATTTCCAGTATTCTGAGTGGTACCAGCAGCTTTAGTCCTTTTAACAATTTTCGCTTTCTTTGGTTGATTGGTGGTACCTAGGTTCCTGATTTGCTGTTGATTTAGATTGTCGATAAATTGATTCGGGAAGCCGGAATTCTGAATTTGTATGTGCTGCGGCATCTGAGAAGGTGCGGCTTGCACTACGATGTTTTGTATATTATTTTGAATGGTAGGAGCCCCGCCGGAACTATTTACAATTATCTGACTTG
This sequence comes from Andrena marginata, assembly GCA_963932335.1. Lineage (NCBI taxonomy): Eukaryota > Metazoa > Arthropoda > Insecta > Hymenoptera > Andrenidae > Andrena > Andrena marginata. The sequence continues at coordinate 31,757,354 of OZ010660.1, forward strand.
TCGGAGTATTGATTTGTACACCTTGTAAATTCTGATTATTCGCGTCCGGCTCGCCGATCACTATCTTCTGCGTTTGGTTTTGATTTTGACCCTGACTGCTTGCGTTCAATTGACCCGCCAGGAACTGCTGCAGAAGCTGTTGGCTTATAACTTGCATTTGCCCGTTCGCGTTCGCGATTAACAATTGGTCGTTTGGATTTAAATTGCTCAGCGCATTCAGAATTTCGGGCGTGATTTTTGGCGCGTTGTTCAATATATTGTTCGCTGCTGAATTGAGCATCGTTGTACTTTGGGCTTCTACCTTTTGAGATTCATTCTGTTGTTGCATGTTATTAGAGGGGGGAGCGTTCGTAATAACGATATTCTGATGCTGGCTATTTTGCTGTGCGTTCAGCCCTTGCTGTATAGCGTTGGCCGCATTCTGTGCCTCGAAATGCTGCGCGTTAACGGAACCGAATGTGTTTGCTCCAACGACCTTTTGCTGCTGTACATTCACGTTCTGCTGCACGTTCGTGTTGTGCAAAATGGCAGATGCATTTTGTTGCTGCAAGTTCGTGATAACATTCTGTTGCGCGTGAGCTATGTCGCCGATACCAGACTGCAAGTTCTGCTCTAGGTTTTGTACGTTGCCAGTTGGGTTCTGCTGCAAAACGTTTATTGTATTCTGCTGGATACTAGAATGCTGTAGAACGTTCATTGTATCGTGCTGCATAGCATTGCAAGAGCTCTGTTGCTGCAACATGTTCACGGAATTATGCTGCACGTTCGTCCCAGACGGTTGGAGATTCTGCTCGAAAACATGCTGGACGTTTTGCGTCTGCACAGTCTGCGCTATCTGCTGATGCTGATTATGCTGATACATTGGGGTTTCTTGCAATGTTATAGAATCCTGCTGGTTCCCCTGTTGAACATTCGGATTACTCTTCGCTATGTGCTCGCTCTGTACGGTTAAACTATTTGGCAAAGATTTCTGAACATGGGCACCACTTTGCGATACTTTACTTAAATTTTGTCGGACATTGGTAGCGACACAAGCATTCGTAAGTCGCACTTGACTAGATTTTTGCGCGGGAACGTTGGAATTTTGTTGACCAGCGGACGCTTGGTTTGCGTTAGCCAATCGGGAGCCGCTGAACGTGGCGCACGATGGCTTTGTTGATAGAACATCGGGAGCCGTTAGAACATTACTGCTTGGTTGAGGGAGGCTAGAGTTAGGTGACTGAATAGGTTTTGATGCTGGTACCAGATTTACGTTAATGCTCTTCGATGTTTGCATGTCCAATGTTTGTAGAGATCCGAGGCTGCTTTGAACACAAACGTTTAACACAGGGTTGGCGTCTTGAGGAACATTTACACTTTTCTGCTGATTACTTGGTTTCGAGCATACTTGCACATTCTGTGGACTAGCAGCACAAGTAACACTCTGGGGCCCCGCGGGGCTTACAGTAGTAGTAACTGTTGAAACACTCGATGATAATGGGGATTTTACGAATTTCTGCCTCTGCAATACGGTGCTTTGCGTGGACTGTGTTGTGGTCTGCGCCTGTCCAAGAAGGTGAGAGATAATCGGTGAATTTTGCCCGCCACCTTGTGTCAGCGATCGTATTAGTGCTTGAGCAGTTGCTTGATCCATCTCAGGCTGATTTGGCTCCGGCGTACGATGCAGGACGACCCTTCCATCCTCTCCAAGAGCAAATCGCAATTGGCCCTGTATCGTTGTGTTCTGCACAGGCATCTGAAGCTGGGCGACAAGTTGACTATTCAATGTCTGAGACATAGAGGTTTGTGTATTCGTTGTATTCGGTGCAGGTACTTGTATCAGATTCTGGGCAGAACTGCTGGGCACGGTTACTTGGGATGGAAGCTGCCCCAGATTTTGTCCTGAGCTCGACTCCACTTGAACTTGACAAGAGACGTCCGGTTCAGTCGTAAGGTCGGTATCAAAAATATCATCGTCATCTCCGATCCCCGATATCTTCATTATACTAGCAAGGTCTAGCTTCGGCGGCTCGTCGTCTTTCCGTTTTGCCTTCTTCTTTTTCTTCGCCTTCTTCTTGGGTGGTGGTAGCAAAGTCTGTTCAACGACAGCTTGCGTACACGGAGTATTAGCGACGTTACTGCCAGAACCCACTTGCGAGATCTGTGGCTGAGGGCTTTGTACCATCGCGTTTTGAATCACTATAGAACTACCAGTCCCTGAATTCCCAGCTAAATGAGAAATATAATATTCTTAGCGTTTCTTTTGATTATGCAATTATTACCAGAATACGAGCGAACGATTGCCTGAAACTTACAAGGCGCAGGACTAGACGGAGTGTGCCTAATCACCGGAGAAGCAGCCGGAGGAAAACCATTGGGCACAGCAAAAAACGTTGGAGTAATGCCTTGTAACTGCATACCTTGCGCCGTGACAACTCTTACCAGCTGCTGCTGCGTTAACTGCGAAAGGATAGATTCTTTAGATTATCCGCATTATTGCTTACAGTGGCTTGATTCTCATCATTCACTTCAGAAAGACACTATCGCGCTATAAGGTAATTCACCCGAAGTTCGGATGTTTGAATATAAAACAAGATATGCGGATAAAGTCTGACGACGATATGGAGTGGAGAAAATATATTATTAATGTATAAAAAGAATTTTGTAGAAGTATTAAGTAAGCAATGATCGTGAACATGATGGGATTTGAATGGCTGCATGGATGAAACCGTCACCTGTGCAGTATGTGTTTGTTGTTGGGCGCTCGCTGGCGTTCTTAGTATGAGCTGAACACCGCCCGGTTGCTGCTGTACAATAACGGGTCCAGTTGACGGCAAAACCTATGTATGAAATGTGATAAACATATGAAGCACAAAGCAGATATTCGTGACGCTAAAAATGCACGTAAGCCTTCGTAGTAGATATCAAGCATATATAAAAGTACTTTTGTATAATATTTGATAATCGCTAGAACAGGCGCAACATAAATGATCGCGTAATGAGGACGGGCATGCGAATGGGACACACTGCACAGACGGAATTACCTGGTTTAATAGGAGGCCCTGCGCTGTCGGTATCATCGTGGCTGTTGTAGGATTTGGTTGAGGTCCGGCAAGAACTAACTGTGGCTGCGTTTGCTGAGTCACCTTGTAAAAATTCAATAATTCGATAAACAGACATTTGGGAACAGTTGGGAATGGTGTAACGAAACCGGGGATATTACTTGATTAGTAATGGTGGTAGTAACGCGTTGCTGTTTCTGTTGCGAGCCCGTAGCTTGTTGATTAGGGGGTTTTGGCAGAATTTGCGGCGGCTGTTTTGCAGGCTTAGTCGTTGCTATTTGAATTTGTTGATTTCCGAAAAGATGCGTTCTAGTTACCAGCTGTGTCGGCGTAGATTGATAGCCTTGTGGCGTACCGTGAATTATTTGCAATACTTGCATACCCTGTTGAAGTATTGGCGTATTAGGTCTGACCTGAGAATAGAAAGAAATATTGTAATCGAGGTGTTGGTGAGTTTTGTCAGTGTAAAGAGAGAAATTACTTACCACAGGCGGCCCAGGACTGCCGCCGGGCGCTGGACTTCTGTTGTTTAGAGAGTTATTTCCACTTAAGAGATGAGGACTTTTTGCAGGAGGATATGGACTAAGTACAGGACTCTGTATTTGGCTAACACTCATTGGACTCTGCATTGGACTTTGCATTTGTATATTGAAATTATTATTCGACGCTGATGTCCCAACTGGGCTCGGACTATTTCTGTTAGACTGCATTGAATTCGACGCCGGACTTCTAAGTAGTAGCCTGTTAGGACTAGGGCTTGGCGTAGGCGGCGCAATATTAGATGCCGGACTTTTCAGCGGTATTGAAAACGGGCTACTCGGAGAGCTAATATTTTGACTCTGAATGTTCTGCATTGTTTTTACAGTATTTATTGTACTGACCACATTTGATGGCTGAGACGAGCCCGTTAATGTTACCGACGAGCTTAAGCCAGGGTTAATTCCCTGCGAATACTGTCGCTGAGGTTGAAATCCAGTTGTTTGAGAGGAACTTAAAGAAGAAGCATGACTCAGTGACATATTCGGCTCATTTGATGCAGCTATATGCTGTACATTGGATGTCGATACATTAGACAAATTCGAATGCATTGTACCAAGATGCGGAATATTTGTAGTGAGATTCACGTTTGAACCGTGATTCACATTCGCCGTGCTCGAATGAACCGATTCGCTGGAAGTGCTCGTGAATATACTGGAGCTCGTCAAAGTGCCAGTGTTCGATATTTGTGAAATAGTAGAGACGTTTGAATTTGGGTGCTGCGATATCGCAGAACTTGGTACATGTGCAATGTTCGATCCAACAATGTGTGGTGCAATACTCTGTATACTTTGTATGGCTTGGAATGGGAATTGCGTACTATTGGAATTCAGACTAGTTTGAGTCAATCCAGTGGTTAAAGTATTAGCAGATCGATTTAGACCTTGATTCACGCCGGAATTTATACTGCTGGTAGTTAAATTCGCATTTATATTTGGACTGATAGCAGTTAAGCCGGATACACCAGAACTCGAAGGAGTGAAGTTTGTGCTTAAATTGGTAAGATTCTGATTTATGTTCGAGTTTAGACTTGTCAGATTCGGATTCACATTGGTAATCCCAGCGTTAACGCTGGACAATCCGGAATTTATGCTTGTTGAATTTAACGTATTGAGCCTATTAATTCCAGTATTTATATTGTTCAGGTCCTGTCCCAAACCAGATAAACCATTGTTAATACTGTTCGAACCGATGTTCGAGGTTAAATTGGAGTTTATAGCGTTCAAGTGATTCAGGCTAGGATTTATCGTGGTTAGTCCTGTATTTATACTTGGCAGGCCCAAATTGAGCAGAGGATTCGACGTAGTGATAACATTAGATGTGAGGGATGTAAGGCTGGTATTTAGAAGTGATAGTGGCAATCCCATATTAAGGCCCACCCCAAAAGTGGGGGTGGCCGGGGGTAGGCCCATACCAGTCCCTGAGGGATTTATGGTACCCTGATTCAAATGGTTTAGCTGGTTTACATATACTATGTGATTTCCAGTCGTTGACCCATTTCCTTGGTCTTGTGGCTGTAACGTAAATTTTTACAATGAAAACAATCGCTTCTTTCCCTTCGTAATATACACAGCTCTAAGCGCGCGCTATATGCGTCTTCCTTTTCTTTTTTTCTTCAAATAAAACCACTTACATTATTTGATGTTTGTTGCAAAGCAAATGTCAGTGACTGGCCACTCGAATTTTGAGCCTGCAGTTGTTGCAATTGTTGTAACTGTAAAACAAAACACAACTTGGTATCATCGGTATAATAAGATCTTTACGCGTCGCGTATATGCTTCTCTAGACATACTTGTTGATGCGTCAAGACAGCAACAGGATTGTTACGCCGAGCAGTCGGGGAAGTTGTAGAGGATACTGAGTCCCCGAGAAGAGGGCGTGACTGAGGCTGCTGCATGCCCACGCAGCCCCTCTTTACTCTGGGCAGCGTCGGGCCACCTTTTCAGCTTATCTATTCTTGCTTCTATATACTCCTATATGTTCGTAACGCATAGTGAAAGTTAGCGATTGAAATGGAAGTCGGACGTATACGTCGATGGCTTAATAGTAACTTGAAATTACCCGTAATACTGGTCACGTGTAAATTACTTACCACTGATAAACTATAGCTCGGGGACAGGGAAAAATTGTGTTTGCGCTACGTCGCCACTCAACGCGTCTGCGACCTACGTCTCCTATTCCTGTCATGCATGTAACTTCGTGTTTTACCCGTTACTTAGGCAGCACGTTCTTGTTTTCCCAGAATGCTTATGCGGATCACTGGCGTTCAGTTCTAATATCATGCTTCAGCGCTAACCGCGTCTGGATATTGATTTCTTGTACACAACAGGTAGTTCTTTTCCGAACTACATTATCCATTGAAGAATAACTGTACGATTGCATTTTGAAAGTAGTCCGACTTATCTTTAAAAAACATTTGTCGCAGGATCGCATCCATGTATAAATACAGCTGAGCTACATGCTTCCATGACATTACATTAGGAATTATGCATGTAAAACAATTTCAGGCGTCGCTTTGCGAATAATACGTCTTTCGTATTATCCCAGCTCCAAGTAGCGTTCGGTAGGCATTCTTTAGCAGTTCGTAAATAATCGTAGCACTAGTGTCAGAACATTTTACATTAGAGCTACAAAGTACGGGCGAAGGCTGTTTTACGTTTCAGTTCCCTTCGAAATTGTTACATGTAACTATACTTATGGCTTCCCAGATCCTACACTCAATTTGTACTCTGCAACATGTAAACAACATTCGATTAAACGTTACGAAAGCGAGCGTATAAGTTAGAATTCCAGCCGGGCAAATGTAACTCCTTTCTAATTTATAATAAACTGTTGATATTCGAATTAAATGGAAATTTTACTCTAAAACAAATACGTAGCGTTATCGAGAAATTATGTCACGGAGAATATGATGGGAAATCGGCGCACCGTCACGGCAGAATGACACTAACAGGTAGAAATAATCGTTCTATAGTCAGAAAACTGTTCTGTATAAAAATTCGACAGCTGGAAGCATATTTTGAGGTTATAACTCGCGCGCCTGTGTGCAGGCATACGTGCCACACAAGCCACTTACACGCATACAGGAATCGCATACATCTCACTCTCACTTATGTGTACCAGCGGCGCGCGGATGCACACAACAAAAGCCCAACTGACAAGGCGTAAACAAAAGAAAAAGCAACCATCTGTGAAAAATCTTTCGGCCCGGATGGCCGAGAAACCCGAAGGAGCTGTCCTGGATATGTGTATTTCGTATTGACGCGGAAAAATGCAAGTAGCGTCGTGATGAAAAATTGTCAATATTACCTCCGCGAACGCGGTTTTGCCACCCGTGTTTTCTTCTCGCGATTATTCGTTTTTTCACACTTCTCCCGGCGTGATTTCAGTTCCGTGCACAATGTTTTATCCCTTCGCGAACAAAAACAACATACACGGGGCACGCGAGAGGAGTTATTCTACTTAAAATAATAAACTTTTCTGGCACACGACAGTTCCATGTACGCGTTACACTATTCGGTGGCAACGGCCATCATGTATTTGTCAAGGCTGCCATTAGCACAAGTCTATAAAATCCCAGTGCTTTTACCATTGGCGACACCTCGGTTATGGTACTGTAACTTTTTGCAGCGCCCATTTAGCAAACTCTTTATCCTGATTGGTCGATGCTTTACTTATAACCAATCGCTAAGCAGAAGCAGTTGGTAATCTTAACGTGATAGCTCTTTCGAGTGCTGAACAAAACGCATAGTAGCTGAAATATTTTATTCAATTACACGGCTGATGTTTTGACACAATTCCATGACAAACAACTTCGACTCTTCACTTATCTCGAAATTAAATTATTATAAATTGTCATTAACGGCCAGTTTTCCAAGTGACCGAATCTTTTCGTCCCAACGCACATTTATCTTTGCCGCGCGTGCCTACGGCATGTACGATGGCGCGTGTTGTGTACGTGTGTATATATACATATGTATGGATTCGTAATTACAAGTAAATAAATGTCATCATATACAGAATAAGCACATGTACTTTTTTATTTTAAATAACAAAAAAAACTGGTATAAACAACTTAATATTATAATATTTAAAACAGTAATTTCAACTGAATGTATCCAGAAAAGTCTTATATAAAAAAGAAAACACTTTAATTTATTACTTTTCTTACAAATAAAAACTGTATTACCATGGCTAATTATAAACCATATTCCGAATGAAAAGAGCCAACTACATATGCTACAACTGTTGCATGATCTAACTTTCCAGGAATCATGGAAACCTTATCCAACGTCTTTATTCGTCGAGTTCTCTGTTCCTGTTTGGAAAGCTGAACTAATTGGCCGTCTTTAGTTTGCGCATAATATAAATCTGTGTCTTCCAATATTCGTCTTTTGGCAGCAGTTATGCGCACCTTATTATATATAAAAATTAAACTTATGTTAGTATTTAAAATTAGCATTCTGCTTTATCCAGCATGTTTTAGTTTTATTCGTAGATTTATTAAAGAAATTAATCGATCCCATGCATCGCATGCGTATCGTTCTATAAAATCCTGCTCATTAAATATCAAAGAACTTACTGCAAAGTCCAAAAGAAGTTCGCAAAGATGCTTGGCACTGTTACACGGCGGGCCTTCCCCGGAGACGCCTCTCCGTAACAAATCTTCCATCCTAAGAAGCGTGAGCTCGTGTCTTTGATACGCCTCTACTACAGGCAAATTAGATCTATTTCGATTACTGTTCCCAGATTCCGCGTGTCTCAAGTTCTCCGCGGATTTCCGCCGCGTTTTCGACCTTCCTTCAGCGTGGTTCTTTACGGTTGGATCAGGTACATTATTATGGCATGGTAAAATAGCGAATTTCCCAACCACGGGATCGAAGTTGTCCGAAATCCCGTCGCTCGTCAAGAATACAATATCTCCGTTCTCAACCTCGGTCATTGCGAGCGTCAGGTTATTCAGCTCCGGATTGGACCCGTCTACAGGACCTAAGGCTCCGAGAGCGTCGCGCATGTCACGCATACAGTGAATATCGTGGGATCCCCTCGTGATCTCTCTTACTCCGGTTTTCCTATTAGCGTCAATTATTACATTGTATATCGATTAACAGAATCGCCAGCTTTCTCTCTGCGTTACCTTGAATATACGTAAGCTAAACTGTCGCCGACATTGCAGGTACAAGCCACGTATCTTTTCTGACCCGCATTAGAATCGGAGCTTGGCAGCGGAAGAACAGCGCATACGGTTAGTGTCGTGAGCATCCCTTGCTCTTGTAAAATTAACGAATGCGCGGCATGGAATGAACGAAGTAACGCTATAAAAACATCTTTCGTCGTTGTCATTTCATTATTAATCGAGGGGCAGAACAGTGCTTTATTCAAGTATTCCACGCTTCCGTGCACTGCAGATCTGGCTGCAATGCTCGCCTTGGTACCTAACAATATTTCCCATCATTGTAGCGTGTGTGAATAGAGTTATGGTTACTTAAAAACAGCCGTACCCCAATTAACCCCATCGGCGAGTGCCAAAATGGCCGAGGTTGATTTCGCTACGATACCAAAACAATCCGCGATTGGTTCCCCGTTGTTCGTATTGTTTGTAGGATTCTTTTCATATAAAGTAGTAGCAATTCCATACGCCATTTCGTGAGGATTAAACCAATCAGCGATACCAGCGACTGTAGAAGTTGTCGCCGATGCTGAAACAGATACGTTTCCTTGTGTTACTATAGATTTCCTCCGTTATTCGATCTGCGCTCTCGATACGTACTGTTCCTGTATTGTTCGCCTTGATCTAACATATCAATATAGTCTATATCAATGTCATTAATACTTAAATGCTTCTGTTGCGGGTTAACTGCCGTGAGTCCGTTGTCCGGACCAGTGTGGGCAGCGAATACTTCATTGTTTTCTTGAAAATTCCCAAGTTGTCTAATTGGCAATTCCTCTGGGCTCCCGCCGTGCAAAATTGCTGGACCTTCTTGCTTCGTCTCTAAACTAGAAAGATACGATTTAGCTTAGATTATATTTAGATTATAGATTATCAGCGTCGTTTTGGAGAAATTATTACCCGTCGAGATATCGTGTAATAAAGCAGCCGCTACTAAAATCCTGCGTCAATGACCTAGGACTACGCAAGGTTTGCTCTCCCTGGCCTATATTCTCGACAGCTCCAGCCAAGTTGCTGATAGACAATTGCCGCATGAAGCCAGCAACCTTTTTCCGTAAACTTGGCATTTTCTTCTTTCAGCGAGGTAAATCGAAAGGTTTGAGATAGAATGGCAGTCGATATCAGTTAATATAGAACATGGCGTTATAAAGCGGTTCACGTTTATTAGCAAATTCGAACCACGGTCTTATTTTGAAAGACACATTCTTGTTCAATCCTTGAAACAGAAGAAAACAACACATGTCACAACTACAATCTATTTATAATCGTTTCTAATGAGAGTAAGCCACAATATTTCTATGAACAATGACATAAGCTAGTAACATAAGAAGCTGAAATTGGCTAGTAAAATTTTCGTTTTTGAAACTTTTTTTTATACTTGTAAAATAATCTAGCACGATCGAATCTATGATCCAATGAACGAAGGTGATATAGAACTGTCTATCCTCGAACTGGACATTTACATTTTAAATCAGTTACTTTGATACCCTTCTATCCTATAATATTCCGATCGAACATGATCGTAATTCTGCAACGCAAAATGGGCAGTTACATTTACGGAAGCTGACATCTCTAAACAACATTTGTATAAACATTGCAATCTTACCTGTACGAGGTTCTCACTGTAAATGGATGAAAACGTAATACACACTGGAGAGCACATCGTTTTCCACTTTACCGCCATATTGATAATGTGTCAATAGCCGATGAATTCCCATACAAGTAGAATTTGCAACCTCCAAAAAGTTAGCCCCTCATTGGAGAATATATCAATTTCTTTCGTATGCAATCGTTTGTGCATCGTTTGTACATCATTGTTCATTAGTTTATATTATTTGTTCATCAATTGCCGATTTATAATAAATTAAACAAATTTGGCTGAAATTTTTTTTTACATCTGGCCCATTTTACTTTTTTTTATTATTCGCCAAGAATTTCATATGGAATCGATCGTTCGTCGTTTGTACATCTTTGTTCACTTATTTTTATTACTTGTACACAAGCAATTGTCTTTTAAATATCATTTTTAATGAATATCTATTGCGTCATCACTAGACTCCACAACGGCGCATGCGCGAGAATCAGTAAAGAGGATATTCCTCGTGACGTCGTAAATCATTTCCAAAGCCTCTTTTCTATTGGCAGCTGCCTGCTGTTCGCTGCCTTTGATGTGAATGAGGCCTCAATATGGCTTTAATTCAAAGGCATGTATTAATATGAAATGACGCGACGACTTGTTTGCAACCCGATGTGTGGCGAGAATAGATTTAGCAGGACTTTGGCTCTAAGAGTCAAAATTGCGTTGCATACACCTTTATCGATGAATTCCAGAACAAACCGGATTGTCTCATTTTCTGACGATTTCACAGCACAGGCATACATCGGTGCCACTGGTGCCAGATTCGGGACGGGATCTCTCGAGAATTTCCCCCACCACGCATGCACACTACGCCGGAGCTGCGTATCCGTGAGCTCGGCGCTTCGGACAACGTCGGGAAAGACGAGAGAGAAAACGAATGTGTGTCTTTCTCTCTCGCTCTTAAAACGCTGTGATTCAAGGTGGGGAGCAAGCGACACGCAGCCGTGCGCGATCTTCTTGAATGCCTCGAGATACACTTTTCACTTTCTGACATACTATGCATAATACTCTTGTAATGAAAAAAAATTTGCAAAAAGTTTTGTTACGGAAACCACGTTTTAAGACCTCATGATCACGTTTTGACTATTTAGAAAAGAGCTTTTTTTTAAATATCTCATATATTTGTTAACACGATTACGTTTAAACGGCAAAATGGATTTCAATGAAACTTTATATTTAAATTTTATATTGTCTTAAGATCCGATTAGATGACGAAAAATGATAATTACCACCTGTTATGGTTCTTCGATGTTTCAGATATACGAACTAAATTCTACATGAAAAAAAGTTAAATACAGTTCTTCTGTAACTTCTTTAACAAAGAAAAATGTACATTCATAATTTCTTGTTTTCATTTTAAATTTCCCTACTTTTTATTCGAGCTATTTCTATTTTTCCAACCTTAAAATTAATTTTTTTTATTAAAAGATGAATATTTTGATACTGTAAATTGTTGAACTTTGTTAAAATTAGAATCCACTCTTGGCCAGTAGCATGGACGCTGTAGGAGCCTTCTCGATGACCGAGGAGAAGGCCTCGAGGAGGAGATTTTTCGATAATTATATCAAGTTGCGACAAAGAATCACGCACTATTTACAAATTAATTACGCGCAGCGTGCACGCTACCGCTCGATGGAAACTACGGGAAAGTGGTGGTCTCTTCCATCGGGAGGGAAATGTAAACAATTGGTTATGCAAAGCTAACATCGCGATACATGTTGTACACTAAAATGTGTAAATTGGTATAAAGGAATTGTACAAGAATAGGAGAGAAAGGTAACTGGTAAATGCATCTGTGGCAGTTCGGTACTGTCACCATTGCCTTGCTGTTATTTCTTTTAGCCTTGTCTTCGATTTTTCTCCTTTCAGAATTTTTCGTACTACTTTACGAATCCCTATCTATTCTTTTCGTTTCTCGTTTCGAGGGTTCGCTCGGGCCTGGTTTTCTTCAAGTACATTTGACGGTCACTACTTTGTTTACATGTCGATGCGTTTCGTGGGGAGTCGTGCAGTTGCGCTTCGCGACATTTAAGTATCCGTCATTTCAGTAGAATTAGAGATCCGGTGGTGAGTACATACTATTTCTTTCGCGCTGCCTGCATGTTTTTCGTATCTGTCGTGTAGTGTGTAATTAGTAGCCCCCTATATCTCCCCTTTTCTATACGCTAGCATTTGCTTGTTGCTTTGTATATAATACCCCCCCCCCCCCCATAAACATGACTCATGTATGAAAGAAGCTAATTCCCTGTAATTCACGAAAAAATTTCGCACGCAAAGATTGTGAAATCATCTTTGCTAATTCCAATTGTACCATTAATTCATGAAAAACATTAAAAAAGTTCCCCCGCAAAGATAGTGAAATGAACTTTGCTAATTCCAATTTTATTGTCGTTCTCCGTTCGAACACTGATTCCTCTGTCACTTTTTATACTTGACATTCCTTTATTGGCCACAAATCAATTCAGTGCTCAGATTTTCAGCTTCGGTTTTAAGGAATTAGCGGGCGTTGTATAAGAAAAAACTATGAAGTCCACTAAAAACAAAATGTTTCATATCACTAGTGCAGGTTGCTGAATGTGCTATTAATCTATTACCGACTTTGATTCGTTTAAATTAGTTTCTACCAAGTCTTAATTATTTTCCATCGTAAAACGATTTTCAAAGGACATTTTTAGCAGAAGGTGTCCCTCTTAAAAAAGTTTATGGGACAACTACAGGCCACGCCCGCTAATTCCTTAAAACCGAAGCTGAAAATCTGAGCACTGAATTGATTTGTGGCCAATAAAGGAATGTCAAGTATAAAAAGTGACAGAGGAATCAGTGTTCGAACGGAGAACGACAATAAAATTGGAATTAGCAAAGTTCATTTCACTATCTTTGCGGGGGAACTTTTTTAATGTTTTTCATGAATTAATGGTACAATTGGAATTAGCAAAGATGATTTCACAATCTTTGCGTGCGAAATTTTTTCGTGAATTACAGGGAATTAGCTTCTTTCATACATGAGTCATGTTTATGGGGGGGATTTCATCACTTTTTTCATCATTTGTGAATTTTATTAATTAAGAAATTTATTATTTTATCAATTATAAATAAATCAACAATTTTTAAATTTTTAAACTTTTCCGCCTTATCGGCTTTCCTGTTGCCCGCCACGGCCCCGATCATTACCACGGCCCCGTCCACGACCACGGCCTCGGCCACGATATTGTGCGTTGACCAGCGCCTGCATAAACAAACCGATCATGTTCCGCCGCTATCGCGCGAGATCTTCTTTACCATCGTGATATTTCAAAAATGTTAACAACTAGCAGGTTAAGATTGAATGACAGCCAATTGACATTTATAAATTGTGCTTTCGAGGTGACACCTACTGGCGTCAAGTGGAGGAGGAAAACGTGACGTCATATCTCGTAATCCTAAAAGTATCCTTTTTATAACTATTAATTCAGAATAAATCTTATATCTTTTAGACAAATAGCTTGATACATTAAGTAAAACGACATATGGGTTCGAAAAAAAAAATGATTCGCTTAATCATGTAAAAACACCGGCACTATGTCATAAAATAAGATAATAAGGCTAAATATATTCGACGACTTGTCAATTTCGCTATCTTTCGTGTATAGAGACATGGTCGCTCAGTGTGCCTATGGGTAGAGGGGAAGGGGGAATTAGCTTCCAGACGCGACCGCGTCTGTTGATTTTTCCTACATATTTCATTTTTTCGTGGTAAGTACGATGGAAACGTTTGAGAAAACAGGTGAAAAGGCTACTAATATTTATCGGCCGTTGTGGGAAACGAATGAGAAGTTCCGATCGTGGATTCGTAGAGTAGCTAATGATAAAAGCCTTTTCTACTGTTCTTCATGCGAGAAAACTTTTTCTTGCGGCGCGTCAAACGTTAAAAGACATGCGGAATCAGCGAGACATAAATATTTGTCATCTAAAAAAATTCCGCGAATAACTGTTCATGCTAAGGACTCGAGAAAGATTTTTATGCCTCAATGGCTTGAGGATTTCAAGCCATGGTTGAATAAGGTCGCCGATGATACTTTTTCGTGTTTCTGTTCGGCTTGTAAAAAATCATTTGCTTGCGGGATATCGCAAATCCAACGTCACGCGGATTCCAAGTGCCACATAAAAAACTGCGAAAAAAATGGAATAGATGTGAGGAAATCGAACGATTTCAGATCGCAATGCGAGGAATCGCCTTTGTTATTTGATGAACGAAAAAAAGTCGCGGAAATTCGTTTTGCTGCATTAGTTGCCGAGAAAAATATTTCGCATCAATCCGCAGAGGCGATTCTTAATTTTTTCCAAGACGTTGGGAAAGATCCTGATTTTTTGGAACGTATGACGTGTGGTCGAACAAAGTGTTCTAATATTATATCAAACGTTCTGTGTCCTCGGGAAACAGAGCGTCTTAGTCATGTTTTACAAAATTCTAAGTTTTCAATATTTATTGATGAGACATCCGACTCTACCAATGAGAAATGGATGTCGTTTATTGTTCGGTATGTCGCACCCGAGACTTTGGATGTTCGAACGGAATTAGTAGAATTAATTAATCTTGACGCGCGAGAATGTACTGCCGATAAAATATTTACCTCATTTAGGAACTCCATGTGGAAAAAGCAAATTCCGTTCGAAAATATTCTTGCTTTGTTGTGTGATAACGCTTCTGTCATGACAGGGCGTCACTCGTCATTCAAGACCAAACTTGCAGAAATTCGCGGTGAAAAATTTGTCACCATGCCGTGTCCATATCACTCCTCTGCATTGGTAGTGCAAGCAGCATGCGCTACCATTCCCGAGGTCTGCGAGGAATTATTACGGAAAGTGGCAAAATTCATTTACAGCAGTTCCAAACGCTCGGCCATTTTTCGCGAATTTCAGCAATGTTTTCAATTTACGACCCGCAAAATTTTAAAATTGTGTACTACGCGATGGTTATCGCGTTACACATCCGTAGTTTCACTTTTAGAAAATTGGGACAGTCTGTGGCACTTTCTGCAAGAATTGGTCGTAAGTGAGAAGACAAAGTCTGGGGAAAATCTGTTTGCCATCATGCAAAATCCAGAAGCGAAAGCATATCTTCTGTTTTTGGAATACGTTCTGGAGTATTTCAATGACTTTAGTTTATTCTTTCAATCGCAACAAACGAGAATCCATTTGCTTCAAAATACTGCCAAAACTCTTTTGTATAATATTTTACGTAATTTTTTGAAACCGCAGCTTTTGAAGCACATGGATTTAGTAAAATTAATAGATTTTTCAAGAGGCGATAATCAAATCGTATTTGATAGTATTCATTTAGGTCCAGATTGTGACACTTCTCTTTGCCAGTTAGTTGCAGAAGGCAAACCCGATGTTGTCCAAACCGTACGAGAAAATTGTCTTAAGTTTTACATAACGGCTGCAAACGAAATTCGTAATCGATTGCCAATCGATGACGAATTTCTGAGCAAGTTAATTGTTTTTGAGCCTAATTTGGCATTAGTAGATAATGACAGAGACACTTCCTTTAAAAGTGTTCTCTTTATTGCTCAGAAATTGGGCGATTTCGACGAAGACGGTTTGCAAAAAGAATGGTCGACATTGCACCTGAATTTTGCAAATGCAGACAAGCAGATGCTTTATACATTAACTTTTGATGATGCTTGGAAAACGATATTATTCCCGCGAAACGATCAAGGCGCATTTAAATATCCATGTTTGCAGGAATTATTAAATTCCATTAGAAGTCTTCCGAATTCAAACGCCGATGCTGAAAGATCGTTTTCCATGCTTCCTGACATAAAAAACAAGAAACGAAACCGACTTTGTTCGACCATCGTCAATGCCATTTGCGTAACGAAATCGGCATTAAAGGCGCACGAGGAAACAGCTCAGACCATATATACTTTTGCGAAAAAGCAAAAGAGTAGTTTACGTTTACATGCCGTTGATGGCCTCGCGGATTTTCCTTCTACGTCGGGTAATGCAAATTGGTGATGTCCAGAACATTATCAATTTCATCCATTTTCTATTTCATTCGATTTCTGGACATCGCGAATATGTAAATAGTTGTTCGATTTACTTCACGCAATTCTTGTTCTATCCTTGCAATAAATTCGCTTGCTTGCTGTACATATGATTAATAGAAAGAACTTCGAGATAATTGTACAAATAAATGTATATTCTTAATTATATTCATTTTATATGTAACAATTATCTCGAAATTCTGTCGCATGTATTATAGTAAATTCCTCTGCTTGCTTTCTATCCTTTGGAAATGTAAAAAATTGTACAATTATTTCAGTCTTACATCTCGTCAATATATCGAACCCAATTGATATATTTACGTGCTGCCTTTCTTTTCTATTTTTGTAATGTTTTTGTATATTTTAGTACTGTACAACATGTATCGCGATGTTAGCTTTGCATAACCAATTGTTTACATTTCCCTCCCGATGGAAGAGACCACTACTTTCCCGTAGTTTCCATCGAGCGGTAGCGTGCACGCTGCGCGTATTTAATTTGTAAATAGTGCGTGATTCTTTGTCGCAACTTAATATAATTATCGAAAAATCTCCTCCTCGAGGCCTTCTCCTCGGTCATCGAGAAGGCTCCTACAGCGTCCATGCTACTGGCCAAGAGTGGATTCTAATTTTAACAAAGTTTACCAATTTACAGTATCAAAATATTCATCTTTTAATAAAAAAAATTAATTTTAAGGTTGGAAAAATAGAAATAGCTCGAATAAAAAGTAGGGAAATTTAAAATGAAAACAAGAAATTATGAATGTACATTTTTCTTTGTTAAAGAAGTTACAGAAGAACTGTATTTAACTTTTTTTCATGTAGAATTTAGTTCGTATATCTGAAACATCGAAGAACCATAACGGGTGGTAATTATCATTTTTCGTCATCTAATCGGATCTTAAGACAATATAAAATTTAAATATAAAGTTTCATTGAAATTCATTTTGCCGTTTAAACGTAATCGTGTTAACAAATATATGAGATATTTAAAAAAAAGCTCTTTTCTAAATAGTCAAAACGTGATCATAAGGTCTTAAAACGTGGTTTCCGTAACAAAACTTTTTGCAAATTTTTTTTCATTACAAGAGTATTATACATAGTATGTCAGAAAGTGAAAAGTGTATCTCGAGGCATTCAAGAAGATCGCGCACGGCTGCGTGTCGCTTGCTCCCCACCTTGGATCACAGCGTTTCAAGAGCGAGAGAGAAAGACACATTCGTTTTCTCTCTCGTCTTTCCCGACGTTGTCCGAAGCGCCGAGCTCACGGATACGCAGCTCCGGCGTAGTGTGCATGCGTGGTGGGGGAAATTCTCGAGAGATCCCGTCCCGAATCTGGCACCAGTGATCGGTGCATCTAGGACGCTTGTTGCTATTGGTTGTGTTCCGATTCACGCATTATGCGCATAGACCGCAGTGTCTGCGCTGCGCGCATAAACCGCGTTCCGTTTCCAGCAGCGCATGAACCGCAGTAACGGCCGGTATTCATAGTCGCTACTTATTCTTAAGCAAATGCTTAAGCATGCAGCATCCTCTACTAACTTAGTAGCTAGTAAAAGATGCCGAATGCTTAAGCATTTGCTTAAGAATAAGTAGCGACTATGAATACCGGCCAACGACACGGAACGGGTTTCGATGCGTCTGATACTCGTGAGGTTACGCGGGAATGTTCAAACTTACTTACAAATAGCTATGCAGTTGGATGGATTACGGTTAATTTAATTCGAGGCTTTTGGACGGTGGTCGAAGCACGCTTCCTAACTACATCGGTTACTTCGTCCTAAGGATCGGGGACCGACTCCTAACGAAATTTGATGGCTTTATTGCTGGATTTTCTCAACCCGAGTTTTTCTATTCTTATCGAACAGCGATAATTATTGAAAGCGAAGAACATATTTTATGAGTTTTACAGGACGAATTGCTGCTTACCCAGCGTAATTTGGTAAACGGATGTGTAAAGGAAAAATGAAGTTATTTATTATCCGCGTCCGGGGTAAATTCAAGGTTTTGAAGGCTATTGAATAGAACCGCAGGCTCTCGTACGTCTTCTGGTTTAGAGTATAGCTGTAAAGTTAGCATTATAAGAGCACGTTCGAAAAACTTAGCAGTAAAAGCCTTTAAGAAATAAAAATGCGCGCTACGTATTTGCTTCCTTCTACATCTTTCGGTTCGACCCTGCCTAAAACCTTCTAGGGATGTGTTGTTCGCTTCGAAATTGAGTCCGTTACGTTGGTTGCAATTCATACAGCGTGTGCAGAGATGGCAGTACCAATTTCGTAGAATTCCCTACAATCCTCCAACTTCTAGCTCATAATGCGTGCAGCAAGCGCAGAAAATAAAAGCATGGGCAGTCAATGCGCATATTACGCGCATGCGTATTGTCGCTTCACGTGTGCTTCTGTATTCTATTTTTTTATACTTATGAATTGATAGTTTGAAGTGTTTAGTTTTTATTAGTATGACCGAGAAAGCATAAATTTACGTTGTAACAAAGTTGGAAGATTTTTTATAGTATCTTTATCTTTGTACTAATTAGCTTTATACTCTGTACACTAAAGGATTCTCCCGTTAAAATAATAATAATAATAATAATAATAATAATAATAATAATAATATTTTCTGTCACTTCGAGGAGCGGATTACGAAGTTGTGGAGTGTAATTATTCGTGATTAAAAAATCAAAGTATCCATTCATAACGTCATTTTCCGAGTACATTTCATCGAAATAGTAAGTTTTAGCTTAATTTGTATATGTTTACCAAATTCGTGCGCTTCTACAATTACTACTATCAATTACATTCTAATTGATTTTAGCTTCAATTTTCAGGTTTACAGATCTGTGTTCTTAATGCGGTTATGAATTGCCAGATCCCTATAAGAAGCATGTGAAATTACAATTGCATGGGGCAGTATGATTGTACGAATGGATTAATGTGATAGATAATCGATCAATCTTGTCCATCAAGATGTTATTAAAAAAACATTCTTCTTCGGAGATTGACGAACATAGAATGAACGAAAAGGTTGGTGAGTCGCAGATCTGAGCACATTTCATACAACATTATTTGAAACGCTATTATTCACATATATTTCGATTTTGAAATAAAATTATGTTTTCTGATTTCAGGAAATAATTTGGACAGTGTTGGATGCCATCTGAGACAATGGAATAATAATGTACTCGTGCGATACTATTTGCAATTTGTTGTCACTGTTTTGATGCTGCGTGAACACACCTTATTTTAATAAGCTTCATTCTTAATAGGATATTGTGGAATTGGGTGACCGACAAGAAGGTGAAAAACCACAGTGACGAACACTGACGAAGTCATTGATCAATCAATATCAGCACTTTGTATATACGCCACTGTAAAGAGTTATTGTAACTTATTTCATTTAAAAATAAAAGGGTGAAATAATATTTCTTACTGTTTTTTATTTGATTTTGCGTTAATCCCTACTTTCGTTTCGGTAGAAACAACTAATTATACAATAAACAGTCTATTATTTTTATATTACTACTACTTTGGACTATGACATTGAAACTCTCACAATTTTGACAATTATTTCCGAATTTTAATCACCATCATATCAAATGCTTGTACAACAAATACCACTAAAAATCAACATAAACATTTGTCTCGTGCAAA
Source organism: Andrena marginata (assembly GCA_963932335.1). Taxonomy (NCBI): domain Eukaryota; kingdom Metazoa; phylum Arthropoda; class Insecta; order Hymenoptera; family Andrenidae; genus Andrena; species Andrena marginata. The sequence continues at coordinate 31,777,414 of OZ010660.1, forward strand.
TGTAATTAACAGACAATCGCTCTAATAATATGCTATTACCAAATGGTAATTGTCTAAAATCTCCAATAATCATTGATGGACATAGTTATTTGGTCACAAACAGTTGCAACTTCGATGCAAATGTACTGAAATGTACAGATAATAGCACAAGCGTCCTAGATGCACCGATGTATGCCTGTGCTGTGAAATCGTCAGAAAATGAGACAATCCGGTTTGTTCTGGAATTCATCGATAAAGGTGTATGCAACGCAATTTTGACTCTTAGAGCCAAAGTCCTGCTAAATCTATTCTCGCCACACATCGGGTTGCAAACAAGTCGTCGCGTCATTTCATATGGTTGGTTGGTTGGTTTATTGTTTTTTCCTGTTAAACAGGATGGCGTTTCAAGCATTTCGCTTATATTGCCCAACGAACTATAGTCTCATATATCTTTTTCCCTCCTCTCTCTTCTTCGGGTCCCAGCAGCAGCGGCGCACCGGGAGAAAGGTGGTCACCCATCCTTCCCCAGTGTACCCGCCCCGTGATGTTTTAACTTCGGTGATCTAACGAGAACCGGTGTTTTCATCACGGCTAAGGCCGCTGGTGCCATTTCATATTAATACATGCCTTTGAATTAAAGTCATATTTAGGCCTCATTCACATCAAAGGCAGCGAACAGCAGGCAGCTGCCAATAGAAAAGAGGCTTTGGAAATGATTTACGACGTCACGAGGAATATCATCTTTACTGATTCTCGCGTATGCGCCGTTGTGGAGTCTAGTGATGACGCAATACATATTCATTAAAAATGATAATTAAAAGACAATTGCTTGTGTACAAGTAATAAAAATAAGTGAACAAAGATGTACAAACGACGAACGATCGATTCCATATGAAATTCTTGGCGAACAATGAAAAAAAGTAAAATGAGGGGCCAGATAGGGATGCCCGATACAGTCAAAAGTATCGATACTTTGTATCGATACGTATTGATTTCTTTAGTATCGATACATACTATATATCGGACAGTAAGTATCGATATTAATGCGTATCGATACGGTATTGATAATAAAAATAAAAAAAATCAGTAAGAAAATCACTTTTTTTTAATTATAAAATATAAACTATACATAAATACAGTACTATTTTGATATCAATTATTAAATAGCCAATCTTCCTTTGGTAAAGAAGATAAGAATAGAAGTTGTTGTAGGTGTGCACTTTTAAGGCGAGTTCTGTCGCGAGTAATAATTCTTCCCGCTTTTGAAAACAATCGCTCTGATGGGACGGATGTAGCAACTACAGATAAATAGTATTTCGCTATCTTTGATATAGACGAATGTGAATTGGTATTCCAATATTTAATTGGGTTTTCATCCATTTTAATATTTGGCTGATTTAAAAAATGTTTTAGATCATCAGCTAGAGCTCCTTCGTTGTGAGATTCTTTTAATATGTTATGTTGTAAAACTAAATTATTGTGATATGTCCAAAAATTTTTGGATTATTGAAAATTTTAAAGTGCAATCTGACCTTGCTTATAAAGTACAATTGAAGTGCACGTGGACTGACTGTGACGCCGTATACAGTGATTTTGACCATGCGTTGCGACGTAGTGGACGGGGAACACGCCACGCATGCGCGTTATGACGCGGTAATTAATCAACGTATCGAAGGGTAATATCGAGTCGTGGAGTATCGATACACCGATATATCGTTGCCTACAATATCGATAAAAAATATCGATATTCATGAACCGATATATCGATATTTACATGTATCGGAATTGTATCGAGCATCCCTAGGGCCAGATGTAAAAAAAAAATTCAGCCAAATTTGTTTAATTTATTATAAATCGGCAATTGATGAACAAATAATATAAACTAATGAACAATGATGTACAAACGATGCACAAACGATTGCATACGAAAGAAATTGATATATTCTCCAATGAGGGGCTAACTTTTTGGAGGTTAAGAATAAGCAACGACTGAGAATACCGCCCTGTGAGTCTCGCATAACACGATTTATATAACGCGGCATATTTATGCAACGGAATATCCGCGTTATACGAAGGCTACCTGTATATCGTTTCGAAATTTTCGTACTTTCCTTGCCGATTCCACTTTCTACCTGCGCTTAAAACATAAAATACTTTAAAATTAGTAGAAATCGTTGACGACGTTGTTGAATTTCATTCGAATGTCTGACAGAACTTGCCTCGCGATGGCGCTAGTGAAGCTAGATCGTTCCGTATAAATTTGGCGGTAAACTGTACAGTGCCCGGTAATCCGTACCAATTATTTATTGCTTGCTCAAATTTTACACGTATTTTCATCGAAAATGGTTCACAAAACCGACGGCGGGTGTAACGATTTACTTACAAAACCGGGAAACGGAAAGCCGTCGGTGTTCGACAGGAAGGAAGCCGATTACAAAGATCTTTCGAAGAAGTTCGTAAACACGAGGAACGATTATTCGAAACAATTCGCACATATATACGCCGCAAGACTTGCTGAATTAAGGGATATTCTGATCCCACGAGTTCAAGCTAAGTGGGGTACGTTATTCTTATTTTATGTAAAATATTTACTCGTACAGATATTTGGAGGGTTATGCTAGTAATTCCAGAATAACGAGCAATGAAATAGCGATTCTCTTAAATTCCAATTAATTATATTTATATTCGCACAGAAAACAAACCCCTAGTGAAGCTAGCTGACTTGGAAACCGTGGACGGTGAAGAATGCGTATTAATCGGCACGCTTTACAAACACCAGCAAGGGAAACCGTCGATCTTGCGTGAACTCAGCGAAGAACATCAATTAACTCTTCCCTGCCCCAAATTAGATTATTGCTCAGAAAAGGATCTCCCTTTCCTAGAAGATGAAATGTTGCGTATTAAGTTAATAGGTGAACAAGTTGACCTGAAGAATATCGTTACCGGAGTCGTCTGCGCTATATTGGGCAACGAGAACAGCGACGGAACATTCGTGGTAATTATAATTCGAAAAAATAAGAATATTCGTGCAAGCGTGTACTAACTCTCGTTAGATTACTATTGCGCCCTAAGTCTACCTATAAATATAACTCCAACTATCAATTATAATATAGTAAACACTGTTAATTACTATAAACAAACATAATATGTTACATTTAGGTCAAGGATTGGTGTTTCCCAGGTTGCGCACCGAAAGAATCTTTACCGAGATGCGAGTCGAAAGGAAAATTGGTAATAGTGTCTGGCTTGGATTTGTCGAACAACCTTGAAAGCTTAGGAACATGTCTTTTCGTCGAATGGTTGTGCGGAATGGCTGGTAACGCGAAAGTACAAAAGGATGGCACTTCGGTCGTTCGTCTTATTATAGCTGGTAAGAGTTTTAACATGATAGAAACTCTGTAAAAGATATACTATATTAATTTACATCTTTAGGTAATACTGTAAAAAGTAACAACACGATAAACTCAGCGATGGATACACTAGCTAAAGAAATTGCGGAGGCAACTAAAGTTACAGATAGATTCTTGAGTAATTTAGCGACGTGTTGTTGCGTCACTTTAATGCCTGGCGAATATGATCCTACTAATGCGATGTTGCCACAAAGACCGTTGCATCCATGTCTACTGCCAAGCTCGTCTAAGTATGATTTTATTTGTGTATCGATTTCTGGAGGCGGATTATGCAAATGCGCGGATTTATTTTACTTGCATGTTGGCAGACTCGAAAGCTTTAAAAGCACCACAAATCCGTGGATCGGTAAAGTCGAAGAACGAGTGATAATAGGTACGAGTGGTCAGTCAATTAATGATATCATCAAAGCAACGGGGGAAACTGATATTTCTCCTATAGAGTGGCTGGAACGAACTTTATTATGGAGGCATGTATGTCCGACAGCTCCGGACACGTTATTAGCCTGTCCTTATTATGAAAAAGACTTATTCATTATGAAAGAATGCCCGGATATATATTTTGTAGGCAATACGGAGAAATTTGAAACGAAGTTGTGGAAAGGTTTGTATATTCTACGAAACACGCGTACTTAATTCCTCGCGGGATAAATATTTATTGGCAATTTAATTTTCAGGCGATGCAAACCAGAAAGTTAAGCTGATATCGGTTCCACGGTTTAACAGTACTTATACTGCAGTGATAGTAGATTTGGAAAATTTAGATACTCAATATATTTCTTTTAGTAACACATAAGTGAATCTTAGATTTATTTTACGAATGAGAAATATATTTTTTAACATTTTTTATATACATTTTTGTAGAAAAATATTAAAAAGATTCACCCCGGTTAATGTGTGAATGTTAATAAAAGGTGGAGAATTTGCGTAGCGAGAATTTAATTATACACCATGAATTCACGATCTGTCGATTCGCTCGGCAAATCGTGAATTGTTACAAACTAACGGATAAAGTAGTATGAAGAAAAGATATGTTCCATTGCTGCCTATTTATTTTTATTTAAAATGTGATGTACAAAATCTAAGCGCACGGCTTTTAAATATAGATATGCTTGACTAATTATAAAGTATGCCATAAGAAAGAAATTACATGTAGTATCACAGTTTGTTAGAAAATCGCGAAATCACAGTGACATAAGATTTTAAACAACGAACATGTTACTTAAATAAACACGATAGCATGCTTTATAAATTATAAGTAGTCAAGAACATAACAGTCAAAATACAGGATATGGTTATTCTGTAATAACACAGTGTCGTATTTAAATCTACCATTCGCTACTCGACTCGGTTACGGTAAAAACTAAGGCGCGAACTAATCAATGCTGCCCGTTCATAATTTGATGCTCTTACCTGCGCACTGCAATGTGAAAAATAATATGAAATGAATGTAGATGATTTATGTACACGAATCGTTCAAAGATCCCACAATCAAGCTGCTTTTGACTGTTACATAAGATACAACAATTACGAAATCATACTAATGAACATAAGAGATGAATGCAGAGATATAGTAGTGTACGCAATATAGACACATTAAAAACTGATTATTATTTGTCCGTTCGTGATAATTGGATGTCGTCAGGTATCTCTCATTACGTTTACAATGAACATCACTTCTCGCAACCGGAAAGTAAATATTCAACGTCCAAAGGGTAATGCTACAGAACATTTCGGTTGGCACTTTTATTTAACGTAAGAATTTAATTATAATATAAATACATATTTTTTATCTTTTATTTCCTTTTTTAATATAAAACTGTCTAATTCTGTTCGTGTGAGATTCTAACTTCCGAGGGACTACGTCCCGTTATTACGTTTATAACAGCGAAAGAAAAAATATAACAATATCCTTATCCTAAATAAAAGGACAATTATTAATTACAATCCTAATGCTTTGGCCGAAATAGCAATACTTAAAAAAGCAATCATCAAGGTTTTCCATTGATTCAAGCAGAATGAAGTTATAAAATTTATATTTATAATACACTTTACAGATTCGTAATACCATTAACTTAAGGTGCATGTTACATGACCGACAGGTATATATAACAATTGACAGGTAGCTTCTGCATATAGTAACGACGACGTAGACATACTGTGTACTGATTAAAGGTTTTATCCTATCTTTTAGCCGTCGGACGTATTCGTTCCTTTTCAGTATCCCTATCGTCAGCTACTGTCCACTCAGGATCATTGGGATCCTCACCTTCTATGTCACAACAAGCCGATTCCGTCGAATCTGATTCCGGAGAATCCACTTCCCCGTCCTAGAAACGAAACATTACCATCTACCTGAATAGTTATTAAAAAAAAAATCTACTTTGCCCAACGGTCATTCTGCGCATATCAAAATAACTATACTCAAAGTGCGCAAGCTTTTTGTAACAGCTGAAGAAAAGAAACGGCGTACTAAGTCATCGAAAAGATTTTCTAAATGCTTGTATAAAACGATAAGATTACGGAAACGTAATGCAGTCTCTGTAAGTATCGCTAAGGTCCAAGATATGCAATAAAGTAAAAGTGTATCGTGTTTAAAGTAGGAAGCGTCAAATGGCACTGTGCTTACCAGGGACAGCCTCGAGGAGCCATGAAAGTTGGCTCAAAGTTTACATTAATAATCAGTATACGAGCACACATATTTGTTTTTTTTTTGTTCTTTTAATAAAAAGATCTGACTTATATATAATGAACAATGTGAAGCGTTTTAATACAAATACAGGGTACGTACATCGTCTGCTTTTTCTTCGTCGCGGGAGCAAAGAGGCGCTGTCGAAGCCTGCCAATGCCCGTCCGGCATCACTTCCAGCATCTTGTCGTAGACTTCTTCGGACAGCGGGAATACTCTTGGCTCGTATGGCAAAATCTGAGTGGAAACCGATCGTTTGCCTTTAGGATATCATACAATTTTCGTAGCTGTATAAATGCATTCATTCGAACGTAGGAAGTAATACCTCATTTTCATCCTCGTTCACCGATGTTCCAGTCTCGTCCCTTCCTATTCTTAACGTAGGCGTGGTGCGACGTCGCAGAGCATTTTGCAAAGCGGACGACCGATTCGTGTCCGAATTGTGTTGGTGATCTGGATCTTGAACTTGAGAAGGAGTGGCGGGGGGCGATGTAATCGGAGACATCATGTCCCCGCCGAAATCACTTGCGTGCGGAGACATAGGATCTGAAAAGAAATTTATTTATTTATTTATCTTAGATAGATGATAAGAAATCATTATCATATAGTTTCTTCTAACATGACTCAATCGAATAACATAGCTCGCCGAACGGCACAAGTCTCGATAAATGTAGACTCCCCCGAAACAATTTGCCCTTGCGGTAATTAGTTTCTTAGTCAAAAATGGTTTAACGCTTCGCGATATAATGAGCCTGCTAATCTGGTACACGCGCATTCATGCATAAAATGAGCACTCGTCGAGTCGAAATTACATAAGCGCAAAGAAATACTTGAGACTATCACAGCTACCACGGAAAAGATAAAGAATGCGATTGCGGGAGACGCCGTAAAAAAACAATGATTCACGATTGTTTAGAAAACCGCAACTACGCAGAATGTTGAAAATCAAAACGTAAGCAGAGCGAGATCTATTGCTCGTTAAATATTCATCCTGAGGTCATCCACTAGTCATTGACACGGTGAACTCTCGAGATATCAGTTATTTTATAATACGTGCAACTGTACAAAGAGTAACAACTTACGTTCTAAAAAATTACTCTATCCTGTAGCATATAGAACTTTTCTCCAACGTTAAAAACGGGAATATTAATTCATCGGCAGCTTCGATGGCATTCGCTTATGTAACAAGTGTCTTTTCAATTTAAGAATACTGACTATATTGAAAGGCGTAATTACCCGGTGTATTCGCGCCACTATCCGCTCGGCTGTCCGTCCTGCGATTATGACGAATACGTGACTGATGTGGCATAGTCATGTACGTCATGAAACGCTTATTCTCTTCCCGCTCGCTTCGTTCGTGCCTCGAAGCAATAGTTTCATCCGACATATCTTCGAACTAAGAAAATAATCAAGCTAATCTTAATCTGAATATTGCAACTCTAACATTCCATATTCACAAGGTTGGATACACTTACATCACTATCTTGACTAGGCCTGTGCATAACACCATTTTTAATATCCAATTTTGAAGGCTCATCGCATAACCTCCACCTTTAACAGAAATAAGGTATATCGTAATAAAGGATTACTCGTTGAAAATACAAAATAACATATGGTAGAATGTTGCTCACTTTGGTGTTAATATTTCTTTGTATTGTAATTTCTCGAGCCTAGTTGAAGCAGCTACGCTATATGGTATAACAATATTATCGATATCATACGAATTTTGCCTCAAGCGCCTGAAATTAAAAATCTTTTATTGATAATAGAACATAAGACGGACAATTCTATTCATCTTGATGAAAGTGACCGATGAAACTAACCCATGGGAAGTGGAACTCTTTTCTTTGACAGTATTTTTCTCTGAAGAAGTAATAGTATGGTGCAACGGAGAAGGCACTGGAGACGAATGCTTACTAGAGCTGGAAAGTGCGCTAATATCGTCATCGTCTTCAGTCGGCAATTTCTGCACCCTCTTTCTGCTTAAACCGTGTACACTTCTGTCGTGGCCAAGCCTATTTCTCTTTCCTTTTAACATCTTTCTCTTTATCCCTGAAACAAAGCGAAATCAATAATCAGAGTGCACCTAAATTTAATAATACAAATGCGCGTAGAAATGCACGATACGTACTTGCTGTAATGATACTCGAGGATGATTTTTTTAACCGCGCTGTATATTTCGCCCTATGCCCCGGAAGTTTTTTACTTCTTCTCTCGTTACTATCTTTGTCCTTCAGTCGTGTAATTCGTAAATTTCCCCTCAACATTTTCTGCTGCCACTCCACTGATTTCATGACAGCTTCGAGGTGGGTGCCTTGCGTAACTTCTAGAGAAGGAAAATTTTGCAAACGATTACAGGCATTCCTAACATTCTGATGCTACAATGCAACGAATTTAAATATCTGTTTAGAAATAGACGAGGCCGAGAAAGATTTATCTATCCTTTTCGAATCTACAGAAGTTAAGTTATCTTTTATTTACCATCGGGGAATGACAAAACAGGGTGATAACTAGGATCGACAAGAGCGATACGTTCTTGCACAGACATCTGCTCGATCGGCTCTTGCGGTTGCATTGGATCCAATCTCCCAGTGCATAAAGCACATGGAGGTAATACATGATCACAATTACATCTTACTGTTGATGCTTTCGCTGCTCGTTTCGAGACTTCGTGCAACCTGTCTACTTGTAGTAATTTTCTCTTTCTATAAAAACTCCACACAAATGGCCGTGTTCTACTGGCTGGTAGTTCACCTTCCGGTGAATTATAACGTCCCGTAGAACCTGGTAAAACGCCGCTATAACCATTCACTGTTTCCGCATTATCGAGTATCACTAATCCCTTGTTAGCTCTAATATGTCGTTGCAATTCGTTATGCTGCCTAATTCTATATTCCAAGTCAGATATTTGTGCTTGTAACCATGTCCATCTTGCTGCCACACCTCCACGATCTTGGGCATACCTCCACGCTGATCTTTTCAATCTGTAATTCACGTTAACACAGGCATAGTAAACGCAGAACACTGTAAATTCATCTTTAACCACGAAAATTTCGTTATTACGATAAAGAATAATCAATTCGCATAGAAAGAAAGAAAAATTGTATAGCTTATACGTTTTGGCATGCATTTTAACGAATTCTATTAAATTTAACGGCTACTTTCACAAAACACAGTGGAAAACAGCGTCCCACGTCTAAAATATAAACATTCTATGGTGAATGAAGGTGTTACAAACAGAAACAAGTCGAAACCGGCTAAAAATATTATTCGGTTCCTAATTTTTTCATGAATGTATCCCAATGAAATGAATTATCATGAGTAAGATGTTATGAGAATTGTTTTGAACAGTAATTATTGTCTAAAATTATAAATAGTTATCGTTACAACACATATTTCCATTGCACTTGAAACAAAAAATAGATTAGAATGGTCTCAACATCGTCTATTACATATTAAATATTGCAAGGCAATTATAAATCAAAATAATGAATTGCTGCTACGTAAAATGTTCAAACTTACATCGACAGATGTTGCTGATGCGGATTATTACATGTCTGCATTTCATCACAGCTCTCTCCGCCGCTACTGGATGCAGTACAATCGGAATCAAGATTCGACTCCACAATATGCAACTGCGTAGCTAAAGGTCCAGCCATACTCTCTACTTCTTCACCTTTAACTTTAACTTGAGGCGTACCGAACACTGGCTGACGATTCCCGTTAGCGCCAGAAGTACTACCCAAACTGTCACGCGATCCACCACCAAAATATCGGCAACATAATCGCTGACGATTCACACTGTTGCTCTGGGCAACACACATTTTTTCAATTTTTTGCAAAAACGAACTCAAACTACTACTAATCTCAGGAAAGTTTCTAACGTTAGACTTAGAACTGATATTAACCAATTCTTGAAAAAGGTATTTTTTCACTCCGTGATGGGCAAGCTCGAGCACCCCCGTGTTCTCCTCCGCTACGTGCCTGCCTATTATTCTCGCCTGAAGCTTTCTCAGTCTTCTCAATAGAAATGCACATCTCCTTTCGTTCTCGAATTGTTTCTGCGCGACAATGTCTTGCTGCAGCTTTAAGTTGTTCGTTTTCTGTTGGTCCACTGTATCGGCAATGTTTATATTGTTGCAAATACTTATAACGTCAACGTCATTAAGTAAGTCCCGTTCGAAAGACGAGAACCCTTCCTCGGGCATAGAAAACATCTCCACACCGTCCACAGCGCTTTGCACCTGCTCGCTGCTGCCCACAGTTATATTCTCTGCGTTCTCCACCCCTTCGATCGATTTAATAACTTGCAAGATGTCCTCGACATTCTGTCCAATGTCGCCAACGCTGGCCATGTTGCACTGCTCGCTGTCCGTAGTTATATCTGTACCGAAGGCCATTATTTGATCCACATCTAGATTTTTATTGTCCGCTGCAGTTTCCGAGACCACCAGAGGCAAGTCTGCGCTTGATTTTAAGAAACCCATGTTGTCCGTTTGATCACCCATAGATGGGTCGTTCATTATAATATCAGTCGCCTTTTTTCCTGGACTGCCCGGAGTGTCCGGTCGTTCGCAGTCCTGCTTAATTAATGCCTTCTTCGCGATCAGGTCAGATCCGTGCGTAAACGTAGACAAGCTGTCAAGATCATTAGCGTACTTCGAGTTGATGACATCACGAATGAGGTCCTTGGATATACCGTGCAAGCACTGTTCGTCAATTTTCGATGGTTGAACGTTCGCAGAGACAACAAATTTCGCCAGAATCTCGCGTTTCTGACAGATTTGTGCGGCCTGCTCTGGGGAAAGGAATCCACCAGCTGGAAGGGAGGGGAGCAAATTTTCAGGCTTTTGAGGACCGCCTTCCGTCAGAGCAGGGGCCATCACTGCCACTGACACTGCCAGTGCTGCGGCCTCGACATCCAGAGGCTCCCACGTGCTTGCGCACCCACACCAGCACTTGACGTGCGCTGTGCTCACTCCCATTCATCCATTACTGGTTTATTGTCCTGCGCCTTTATTATCTGTACTTATCCCCCAATTAAATTTCCCCTTTACGAGTTTCTCCTTCTTTCGCGTCGCCTCCCTTATCTCGTATTCATTTCACGCCGAACATTATGTTGTCTCGATAGTCTTTTCCACATCCATGACGCTTATCCTCTTCCCATTTCAAGCCAACCAATGACATTAATCTGTAAATAAATTATACTTTATTATGAGAATACCCTTGAAAATTCTGTTGTTAATGCTTCGATATAATTACAATTCATTGCTATTTAATAAACGTATCCAATTGCTATTTGACGAAGGAGACATTAATTTCACGTGGATCTTACAAATATTCGATTGCATCGTAATGTATGGAATAAAAAGTGAAATAAGCTTTAAAAATAACTTACGAATATACAGAATAACTGTATTATAAGTAATGTCTTTTAGAATAATAAACTACACTCGCACGTTACCCACATATTCTTTAATAACCTATTGAAATAATAACCGAAGAGACTATTAAATAAAGTGGCGAAATAAAGAATGCATAGATAGGTAAATATTACAAGGAAAACCATGTAAATGAGTAACACATTCCATGTTGTATAGGTCACCAGTGGCTGACGATATAACAAACTGATTACTGGAACTCTTTAAAGTAAATAAGAAAGTTCAGATAAAACACAGGTCTGCGGACTAATTGTTATTTAGATATTAAATCCTTTAAGCTTCGAGCCAATAGTTTCTTATGCAATTAAATAGAATCACTGATATTTCGAGGAACTGTGGATTACTTCTATTTACAATAGTAGCACAAATTCCCAGTAATAAAAGGGTTTTTCCACTCAATAAACATAAATTGCTATTTCTTATCGTTCTTCTTATTTGTCAGTGATTTGTGTTCATATTTCTTTAGCAACTGTATTAATTTCAAATATCTCCTTAAGCTCACTCGAATATAAACACATGAAAATGCCAATAGAAAATTGACACCTGGATTTAATTGCGAAGCTCTACAAAAAGTCTCTTCATTAAAAACCCACATATCTCGTTGATTAGTTTACAAATCTATTTTTATGAAAACATTTAACCGTGTTACTTATTGAATCCTCTCCTTATAGTTCTGAAGCAGCCTGTATACGCCAAGATAATTTTCAACCACAGTATCGAAAGTGTAGGGGAACAGAATGCAGAGAATTATTTTAATAAGAGGAGGATAGTGAATTCCGCTCACCTCACGTTCTCGGCATACGGGGAGGAAGCATATTCAAGTTTGCAGAGTATTCAGGGCACCGTTTCACGTGGGAGTGACATCCAGGCACACGAGACAGCATAAGAGGAACGTCAGGAACGGGCGAGAGCGATCGTTCTTCCCACGAGGATAGTTGTCCCCAGCGTCGAGTCACTTACTTTCGAGCGGTGAACTTCGAGCGTGGAGTAATCCGAAGCGGTAAGCGACTGCCGGCGAACGATAACAACGCGTTATTAAGGGATCGTTATGCGTCGATGAGAAACGGCGCGCATAAAATGAGAGTTTCGAGCACTGTGCCCGGCAAAGGCCAGAAAAGGTATAGCGAGCGATAGGCGGATGTAGAGGTACACGAAGGAAGCGTGTTTGGAAGTGTGCAGAATTCGCGTCGGCCACTATGGTACACTGGAATGCGTTGCACATAATTACACTAGATATCACTATCGAGTGTGCACGACGGCGGAGAGATTAATAACAGGTACGCCTAACATCGCTTGACGCATTCCCACGTGATTACTGGTTCGCGAAATGTAGGAAGCCAAATGAGCGGCGGCGGCGGCAACGGCAGCGTTTCCTCGTCGTGCCACGAGATCGGAAAACAAAGATAAAAGCATGCCGCGCAGCACCACCGCCGTCCTCGCCTTCGGCAGTAAACGAGGCAGCTTCTTTCTTGTTCGGGCCTATGCACGTCTATTGCATAATGACGCGCAAGATTTGTGTCCCCGGCCGATGGCACTCGTAATACGGAGTCACTTCGCGAGTTCGCGTCGTCGCCGATGTCCACGTACGCGAAAAAACCTTTACACACGCGACTTCCGCAGAGATGTCGAGGGCATCGAGAGTAGCACCGAGAGAAAGGGAAAGAGGGAAAGAGAGCGAATAAGAGAGAGGGAGAGAGAACGGGGGATAGATAGAGACGGAGAAAGATACGGGCGAATGAGAAAAAGAGAGAGAAAGAGAACGCGCAACACAGCAGATAGAGAGAGAGAGACCGAGCGAGTGAGTGAGAGAGACAAAGAGAGAGAGAGAGAGAGAGCGAGAAGTCACTAACGTGCTTCGATTCGCGAATAGCGTAACCCACGAGACGTGCGTTAACGCGGACGTAGTCGCGTTTACACGCTTGAACAACGATCGGTTCCCGAAGAAAAAATGAAAGAAGTAGTCGAACGAGAACACACGCGAAAGAACGAGGCAAGCGGCTTCCTTCGCGGTACTCTTGTGTGTGGCGTACAATGGCGGAGCAAAAAACAGATTCGAAGGCAGCTTCTTTTGGGCAGCTTCCCCTCCTATAACGCTCACCTCGCTTCGGGGGCGCTCGACATAATCGCGCACATACACCCGCAGGATCCACGAATAATCGGGCGCTTCTTTGGCACTACGCAACACGGCACGGCTCTCGTGCAACTCGCACGGATATAAATGTCCGTCACACCCAATGCACGATAATCCCTCGGCCGATTTCTCGTTAGGAGGAACGGCGCCTCGCTAACTCCTAACTGTTTTGCGTCACTTCTCGGCAGTCGTCGATATACGTTGCGCGGATCCCGGCGGTTTCAGGCTTTCCCTCTTTCTCAACACGAACACCGACGTCGATTTCGAGTAAAAGTCACACACGAGCAACGCGAGGTATTTATCAATAGTATATAGGAAATTCGACCAACTTCGCTGTTGCTGAAGCGGGATCGACCAATACTGCAGTGCTGCTGCCGGATGTGGCCTTCGTGCCACGCTGCCCAATCGGATTCATTTTCTATCTATAATGTCGGCGGTAAAGTCCAATTCGCGGCTCGATACGCGGGCACCGACGAAACTCCCTAGGCGGTGCCGCCACGCTATTTCCCGCTAATTCCCCCACGAGCGCACCTGCCGCTGCTGGCCGCGCCATTTCGCAGCGCAAATTTTACGAACTCGATAGGTAGGTGATACCGGAAAGATAGCGTCGTGTTAAATATAAATATGTCACGAATCTTTCCGTCCACCTTCAATCCCATCGTGTCATCGCTTATTCTTCATCGGGGCTATACGAAAGTTCAAATATTATTGCGTTAGTATGTACGCACAATGATGCAATCCTTCTACCCATTATGTAAAATCTTTAGGCAAGCAGGGTAATAAAAAATCGTAAAAGCTATTGCATCGCGCATTCGAGTCTTTAAATGCGTATTGTAACAAACAGTTAATGTGTAATAAATCTTTTAATGTACCTAATATTAAACTAACGCATAATACATGTTACATTGTTTCTATTAATATATAGACGCCATTTTCTATGATTTATAAAATAGCAGGTGCTTCGTATAACAACTTTTCTTGGGTATTGCAAATATGCCGTATCATAATGTAGTCAATTTTCAGTTGATTAATTGATACATCAATTTTCCACCCACTCCTCCAAACGAATCATGTAACAACGTTTTTTCTTCGTCGCGTTCGATTTAAATATTTGCTGTGTTATCGGGTCTAATTATCATTGGCATCGTCAGAGGGCGAAACAAATACGTAACTGTCAATAATGTCAACGCTATCCATGGATCACTGTTTTTTAGGCATCGGAAGTTTAATGACGTCCACATAGGATAACATAAGTTACCGAAAGGGCTTGAATGTATTAAAAAAGTATATGTAACAATAAGTGTAACCGATTTCAATAAAATGGATATTGCTAAGTCGTTCTTTAACGTTCGCGATCATGAAGGTTACTTTGGGAAAGAGGACCACAGTGTACGTATGTTTGTTTGCTTAATTTTAATGTGTCTGCAAATTATTAATTAGTATAGTAAATACAGAGAATAATCATTCCCTCGTTCCTGTATGTAATTCCTGTAAAATAACGTTTAATTCGCACAGAGGTAATAAATGCTGACTCGCATCTGTCAACTTGTTGTCAATCGAAACTTATTTCCACAACTCTGGATTCTAGAAAAAATTGGAGACCGCTATGTACGAAGAAGAAGTCGAGATGGAAATCACAGGATTACGCGGCGAAATTCTATCGCCCGCACCTGGTGGTCCGTTCTCTGCTTTGACGTCGTCCATGTGGCCCCAAGATATCTTAGCTAAATTAAACCAACCCGACGATCCCAATTCTCAACCGGAATACAGGTACCCTTAATAATTCACTTTCTCTAATGCAGGCTTGGGAATTAATTGACGGCGACAGCTGATTTTCAGAGGCAACGCCTCCTTTCTCCTGTAGCGCGTCTTGGCCCCCATGGCGGTCTAACAGCTTGGAGCAACCTCAGGCCTGTACCATATGAACCGCGCATGGCGCATTGACGAAACAAAAACGCATCGCCAATCGTGCTCTCTGGGACAATGTGGAAACCTATTGACGGAGGCGCTCCATGCTGCTAGGCTACGGCGGGGGCCAAGAAGCGTGGCGGGAGAAAGGAGGCATTGCCTCTAAAAATCGACCGCCGTGTTCATTTAATTTCCAAGCCTGCTCTAATGTACCATACACTTACGCAAAAATTTGAAAATTTCATTTCACGTAATATGTCAGGTTCGATGAATTCGGTTTTCGCGTGGAAGAAGAAGATGGACCAGAACAAAGTTCAAAGAAGCTGTTGGGTATCCCGTTCGTCGAGGACCCGCAACATAGGTACAAAGATATATATATATATAGATAATTGAGCCTACCATATTACGAGTCGCAATGAAATTAAGAGACTTGACGTATTTAGATTACAATGGGTTGCTCTATTGGAATTCAGTCATAATAAAGAGGTGGCAGAACTCTCGTGGCAAAATATGGATAGAAGGTTACCGCGTACGGATAAATTACGTGACATGGTCCGTCATGGTATACCTCACTCCCTTAGACCTCAAATTTGGATGAGAATGTCAGGTACTATATACGCGATAAACATTCGTGGAGTATAACGTCTTGATAAAGATTGTAATACTCTGTTCCGTGGCATTTACTATAGGTGCATTACAAAAGAAATGTTCCACCGAGATAATGTACAAAGACATAGTAAAAGCGTCGGGTAACGATGCGTTGATGACCAATAAGCAGATAGAAAAGGATTTGCTCCGCATTATGCCTGGCAATGCGTGCTTTAGCCACCTTCACAGTACTGGAATACCACGTTTGAGACGTGTTATGCGTGCTCTTGCTTGGTTGTATCCGGACATAGGGTAATAGTACTTTTACAAGCTATCGATTCAATATTCTCAACGCTATATCATTATCCATTTATTTCTCGAAGGTACTGCCAAGGTACAGGAACGATAGCGGCTTCTCTATTATTGCTCCTGGAAGAAGAAGACACTTTTTGGATGATGGCTACAATAGTAGAAGATCTATTACCAGCGTCGTATTATTCTTCAACATTATTAGGTAACGCGCTGCTAGAAGTACGCGATAAATAATAACGTAGGAGAGTAATCGTTATTGATTTTGATAATACTTAACAGGTATTCAAGCTGACCAAAGAGTACTTCGTACATTAGTATCTAATTATCTTCCTGACATAGATAATGTTCTTGTTCAGCACGACATAGAATTAAGCTTAATTTCTTTACACTGGTTTCTGACTTTGTTCGCGTCTGTTGTACATATGAAGATATTACTGCGGATATGGGACATGTTCCTTTTCGATGGGTCTATAGTCTTATTTCAAGTTACGCTTGGGATGTTAAAAATTAAAGGTACGTGTTTTGTGGTGGGTGTCCTTTTTGTACAGCGTAATATTCATACGATCATAATTATATTTGTTATTCCTTCAGAATCCGAATTAAGGCAACTGGAAAACTCTGCGCAGATATTTAATGCTCTTTCGGATATACCAGGGGACATCGATGATGTTGATCAGCTGTTCGATGTGAGGCTTTACTTTAAATTTTCAATAAAACCTTGCGTAACGGATGAAGAATCATTACTGTAATATAACATCGTAAATTCTTTAGATATCTTTAGAAGTGAGCGGGTCATTAACAGACGTTCTAGTCGAAACTCATAGACGTAGACATTTAGCATACTTAATGGCTGATCAAGGAGGATTAGTAGGTAATCCCGATGCCGTACCAAACCTACCAAAGCAACACCTGAACAGGTATATTACGCGATATAATGATTACATTCAAGTATTATTACGGTTCTTTACAATCATTTCTATTTACGTGAAGGCGTCAAATGAAGAGGAGCAAATCGATGCTACAGACATTCTTATTTGGAAGCTACGAGACTGAAGATGATGCAAAGTCAAAGAACATTCGTCAAACAGGTACATAAATTTACGCAGTTACTATATTTTCATTGCTTCAATGATTATCCGTTATAAATATTTCAGAGATATTAGTGGACTTGAGAGAAGCTGTTTTACAAGTTGCCAGACATTTTATAAATGTCGATCCAAAGTTAAGTAATATTGTGCTGATAGCGGATTACACTATGGAGAGCCACGCAAAGGATCATGATAATTATATTAACGTGTCGCGTACTAGAAAGAGAAGAGCTAAAGCATTATTAGGTATTTCAATTTTACATCATTTCATATTCTTCTGAAATGAAACGACAGTTTTACGATCATTATAAATAGCTCATTCTGTTGTAGACTTTGAACGGCACGACGACGATGAATTAGGTTTCCGAAAGAATGATATAATTACAATTATAAGTCAGAAAGATGAGCATTGCTGGGTGGGAGAGCTGAATGGGCTGAGGGGATGGTTTCCAGCTAAATTCGTAGAGTTATTAGATGAGAGGAGTAAACAGTACACGTGTGCTGGAGACGACACGGTTAGCGAAGCTGTGACCGATTTAGTTAGGGGAACTTTGTGCCCCGCTATAAAATCAGTATTGGAACATGGAATGCGTAAGCCGTCGTTTTTAGGTGGGCCATGCCATCCGTGGCTTTTCATAGAAGAAGCTTCGAACAGAGAAGTGGAAAAAGATTTCAATTCTGTTTATAGTAGATTAGTACTGTGCAAGACATACAGGTTGGACGAAGATGGTAAAGTTCTAACACCGGAGGAGGTATTATTACGCGTTTAGAATTCTACAGTACGTTCATTACACCAAAATTTATGCATAAAATAATTATTTCAGTTACTATACCGGTGCGTTCAATCGGTGAACTTAACACACGATAACGCACACGCGCAAATGGACGTGAAATTACGATCTCTTATTTGTCTGGGACTGAACGAGCAAGTTCTACATTTGTGGCTGGAAGTTTTATGCTCGTGCGTGGAAGTTGTACAAAAGTGGTAAGAAACGTTGTGTAAAGTTGCATAGAATTATTTATACAATTTATATATCGCTAATTCTTTTAGGTATCAACCTTGGAGTTTTATAAATAGTCCTGGATGGGTACAAATTAAATGCGAATTGAGAATATTGAGTCAATTTGCATTCAATTTAAATCCAGATTGGGAATTGCCACCTAAAAAGGAGCAGTCGCAACCGTTAAAAGATGGTGTTCGCGACATGTTAGTTAAACATCATCTATTTAGTTGGGATCTTTAGCGCACGATACAAGGAACACCGATAACTTTTGTATTAAAAACTTCTCACGTATTGAATTCAACGGTATGGAAAGATAATCGCGTAGTACAAATCAATTTGCTTTTCTGCACAGGAGAAATGTTAGAACGTGCAATTGAGGTGTTCGTGTCTCGACACTTTTACATTTGTATGTATTACATATAAATTATTTGAATTAAGTCAGAATTTCACTTAAACCGATCGTCAGAATTTTAGTTAATGACCAGACTGTTTGATAATATTGTTAATTTTATCTGAAGTATGAGGTCGTTAGTAATTAATCTGATAATTAGTGAATTTTACATTTAAAAAGATTTCGATAATTGCTTGGATATGTTATTTATTAAACATGTGTGTGTGATATATTACATATAAACAATTTTAATATATACAATTTTCAATTCATGCTTAATCATTTTCATTATCACGTTTGATAAAATATATCACAATGGAAGCTTTTTATCCGCCAAAAGATTCTTGGGTGGAAATTTTC
Source organism: Andrena marginata (assembly GCA_963932335.1). Classification (NCBI taxonomy): domain Eukaryota; kingdom Metazoa; phylum Arthropoda; class Insecta; order Hymenoptera; family Andrenidae; genus Andrena; species Andrena marginata. Next base: position 31,796,712 of record OZ010660.1, read on the forward strand.
TATCCTTACGGCAACATGGATCTGAGAGATTGTCGTCAATAATTTTTATATTCAGCTGCTTTGGCTTCTCTTTGACAACAACTGATGGTTTGTACCAAGCAGCGGCCCAATCGAAAGCCAATGGTGCCCGCAATCTTTTGTATCTTTCAAGAGTCGAAGGATCGATATGTAAATCGTGCATACTTAACAAATTCTCAGTAATCTCTCCTTTCATAAAATCTATTCTACAATCGCAGTGGCGTTTACTGATATAAATAAAGTGTAAGTCCATGACATTAGTACCACTAAAGCCAGTTTTTACTAAATCTGCACCGTTCTTGAATCGTGAATACAAATTATACGTATCGTTATCTTTCAAAGCATTTTCAGGCATCATACGCTCTATCTCCATTGTTAGAAGTATCAACGGGAGAGCATCTTCTTCGTCCTCTGCTTCTTCGCCATTAGCATCCGTAGCACCATTCGCAATTTCTGTTTCTGGTACTTCATCGCGTGGTGTTTTAGGTGCCTCCACTTTCTTTTGTGTTAAATAACCACTCAGTTCTTGTTTCTTACATATCTCTACGGGTCTTTGCCTTTGTTCGTATTCCTCTTCTTGTTTTTTAATAGCGTCTCTTTTCTTCTGTGCCTCGACTATCTCCTTCGAAGCTAATGACTTTGCTTGCGCATGTAAATCATGAATCATGGGTCCAATAGCCGGGTAACCATACGCTCCTGCTGCATCGGTTGGACCGTCTTGGCCATCGGTACCTGCGCTTAACATTATCACATCGTATTCAGCGAATCGGGGGTAAGTTTTCAACTTCGCCAACCAGTCTAGAGAAAAATGTAGGGCCAGTTCTTGATTTCTACCCCCTTTCCCTTCTCCTTTCACTACTACCGTCGGCTCCCCTGCTCCAATTAATACCAATCCCTCTTCGCTCACATTGTCGATAATATTATAAATTTCATCGACTTTACTAGCTGACAACGAAAGTATAGGAATGTCTTTTACTTTGTCAAAAAATTCTTGTTTCTCTAATTTATTGTCCAAGGCGAGACATATTAAGCTCGTTATGTGGGCGTATGCTAAACTAACGTCGTGAACATCGCCCGTAACCTGGGTCCCCAATACTATCGGCGTAAGCTTATTGCGCCATGCTTCTGAACAGGCTGCCTCGACTGCCACTGAATTATTCCCCAAAATCACATAATTTACGTGTTTAAATTGCTTGTTTCGACCTCGAGTCAATAGCTGACGATCCTTAAAAGTTTCCTTAGACGTAACAAGCCTTCTCAAATCTCCTTCTACTTTTCCAAGTAAGTCGTACTTCTTTAACACAGCCATCACAGCTCTCGGGTCTTTGTTCGAGTACACCGTCGGGCCAGAGGCTATTAAATCTATAGGATCGCCCACGATATCGGATAATATCAAGGTGATAACGGAAGCTGGGTAAGCCATTCGTGCCAATCCACCGCCTTTCACCATGGATAATTTTCTTCTAACTATATTTAGTTCTTTGATATCAGCACCTGCATTTTGCAGCTCCTTACATAGCATTAATTTGTCATCCTGATCGATTACTGGTCTTGGCATATAAAGTAACGCCGAACCTCCACCTGATATTAATACAATCAAAGTATCATTCTCTGTCAGCGATTCTACTAGATCTATGATTTCGTGCGTTGTCTCCCGAGACCTATCGTCCGGTTGATTGTTGACGCCGCCTTCGCGATACGTTACTACGCCAGTCGCCAATTTAGGAAAAAAGGATTTGTCGTCGGACTCCCACATGGCGTCTGTCGACGCGGAAGGAATGCTGACTATGCCCTTCTTCAAATAATCACCGAGCATGTGCTCGAGAACTATCGACATACCCATAACTGCTTTACCAAACCCGACCAGATAAACATTCTCTTTCAGTTCAAAACTTTGCTCGCCGACTTGCAATACGCCGTCTTTAAATTTGACTTTATTTACTATAAGAGCTTTCGGCGAAACTGCTTGAACGCCGGCAAGGTACATGCGCTTTAAAATAGATTTGGATTCCTCCAGGATTCTTGCGTCTGTATACATGTTTCCACTTGTAAATTTTACAACGTTTGGTAGGTTAGATTTAAAGGGAACCGAACTACTGCAAAGATGTCAAAAAGTCAATGATGAATACGGTATTATCGTAGTAATACATATATTTGCGTTGGTAGAAGGTATTAAAAACACTTGCCTATATCGCGCGAATTTATGCAATAGTATTTTACAACGCATCTCCAAATGACGAAAACATTCTACGGATACGTTCTAACCAAATGCGATTTATCAGATAAACTTTATGATGCAATAAATTCGTATTTGTAAATTTCTCACGTTTATGAAACGCACATTTTTGACATACTGCTACATTTACGCGTTAATACGCGATAATTCGTGAGTTCACGTGACGCGATAAGAGTCTGTTTCCGTCTACATTTATATTTTCTGAAATATTTAAATGTTTCATCCGTTTATCAATTATATTACTGCGAAAGATAAATAATATATAATTTAAATGTATTTTTTACTTTGTAGGATTGAAGATTAATTAAAACGATGCATCGTAATTGATAAGCTGAAAATTACATTATAGGATACACCTCGCCTAATTAAAGAAATTAGGAATAATTTATTAAATACAATTTTAGTATGGAAAAGAATACAGTAGATACAGCCTGGAGTCTGGATCCGTTTGCTCCTTCTTTGTGTTTTTGTTTTCCATTGTCATCATCGCTTTCGAATGCCGCGCCATTGTAGGCAGAATATCGAAAATCGCGAAATTCCCGAAATCAAGCGATTTTCGACCTTATTCTGCGATCTTTAAACGTTTGTAACTCAGAGCACCGTTAACCGATTTTGATGAAATTTTCAGCATGTATACAGCTTACTTAAATTTACAAACGGGTTTTTTGAATTTTCATTACAGGCTCAGAAAAAAAAGTTGAAAAAACTGCCCTTTCTATGTTTTTTTGCTATTCCGACAAATTGCATTTTTTTCAAAACTACGAAACACGTCACTTAGCAAAGTAATCCTTCTACCTTCTAAAAAAAACTCATGTCGTTTGGACCAATTCTAAAAAAGTTATGCGATTTTAAAAGTTATAAACTTTCTTTCGTCCGCCACTGTAGATACACTTGGCCCAAAAATATCGTTCCAACTACTCCAGATGCACGATACAGAGCATGATGTATCCTTTAAAATATATTCAATAATGAAACACATATATGGATAACGGTTTCAATTCTCGATATCAAGTACTTTTAGCAGCACTTTTTTCGGTTGCGATACCTCCTTGGTAGCAGAAAAAAGGAAGGGTTATCCAACTTGATTTATTCCCAGATAGCACAGAACGTTTTAAAAACGTCCATTTTACGTCCGAACGTCTTGATTTGTAACCAGACGTCTTTAAGACGTCTTTAAGCCGTCTTTAAGACGTCTTTAAGACTTTACCAGACGTTGTGCTATCTGGGTTGTATAACTGAGATGACGAATTCCACGTGACAACCTTATCTAGTACAAAAAAGTCATCGATTCTATATACGAATAAAAAAGTATTCATTGTGATTCGATACAAGTAGGTATCGATACTTTTGTTTCAATACCGATTAAGTACCGATACTTTCATTCGATACAAGTAATGAGTAAAAGTATCGATACCTTGGTGGTATCGATTCATCCCTAGTTACGCTTCCATTACTTCCATTACTTACATACCTGAGTAGTAGGGTTGCCGATCTGAGATCGATCTTTCAAAGATCGATTTTTTTTGTCACGATTTTCGATTTTTTAAATCGATTCTCAAGACAGGGATCGATTCGAAGATCGTATCGCAACCAAAGAGCAAAGAGTAGGTATAATAAGAGGCGTCACTCTGGGCGGAACCTTTGAAGTCCTTGCTTGACCTTGGCATTTAAATTGGTTGTACATTCGAGCGGGATATTCAAATCGACTAAATGTACCTTACCACAATTGGCTGATTATTGCCGAAGTTTACCGATCATTGCCGAATGGGGCCGAATGGGCATTTAAATTGGTTGTCTCACTAAAAATCACTGTTTCCCTAGATTATTTCTGTCCTTGTCGAGTGACGCCTCTTATTATACCTACTCTTTGCAAAGAGATCGTGAATCCCTAGCGGCGTGTAGCGTAAACTCTAGAAGTGCGAAATTTGAATCAGACCGCACAAATGTAATAGGAAAGGGAAGCAAAAGTGATGTTAGCACAAGTCCAAGGAGTTTGAAAACAGTTAGAGATTCTTTTATTAAATATACTTCAAGATTATAAATTAAGCACTACTTCCTTGGAAGCAGATATTTGAACATTTGACCTCCACTTTTATCCCTTCTCCTAAATGTGTAAAGCCAGCGCAAAGGTGTTAAACGCTTGATAAGTGAGAAATCGATGAATACCGGCCATAAAAACCTTTGACTGCATTCATTTTGCAATGTAGGGTGTTCAAAACTACCCTTTATTTTTTTTATTATAATGAATCGATCTCGATGGGATCGATTTTTTAGGTTCCGATTTTTTTACGAATCCATTCTTTGCACAACGATCTGAATTGAATCGAAAAATCGATTCTATGGGAAAGATCGGCATCCCTACTGAGTAGACAGTCCTCAAGAAGAAAGCAAAGCACGCTTAAAAAAAAAGGTGGATACTGAACAAAGCCTATAATATGTATAGCAGTTTTGTAGTAAATCACATTTCGTCTTGTATATATATTCGTTACTTTCGCATTCTACGTTCTTTCAAAGTGGCAGTTAGAAGTAGAGTGCATTTTCGGTCAGTGTGTCAGTGTCACCTTAGTATTGGAAGAGAAAATACTGAATTCTGATTTCCTAATTTACAAGTGAAGTTTTGTTCTACATGTGTAATGTGTGAATCATAAAAGAAGTTCCTTCGTTTCAAAAGTAATTTGTGGCCCTGAAAAGGGCCATTTAAGTTGGTGAATCGGCTCAAGCCTTCTTCGCAGTTTTCCTTGGTAAAAGTGCTGCTTGGATGTTCGGCAGGACACCTCCTTCGATGATAGTAACTCCAGATAGAAGTTTATTCAACTCCTCGTCATTGCGAATTGCAAGTTGAACGTGCCGTGGTATAATCCTAGATTTCTTGTTATCTCGTGCCGCGTTCCCAGTCAATTCCAAAACTTCGGCAGCCAGGTATTCCATGACTGCAGCCAGGTAGACGGGAGCTCCTGCTCCGACTCGTTCGGCATAATTGCCTTTCCGTAGAAACCGGTGAATACGACCGACGGGAAATTGGATTCCCGCTTTATTCGAACGAGATTTTCCCTTCGACTTTATTTTACTACTCCTGCCGCGACTGGACATGTTGCTCTCACGAAATAACGAAGGAATGCGTGAAACGAATGCCCTCGGTATGATGCTTTAGATCGCGCGACCTCCGCTTTTATGCGTGAAATCGCACCTGCCCCTCAACCAATCAGTGACGAGAACCGCTTTCATTGGTGCGGAGCTACTGATTCTTCAAATACCATTATTGTTCATTACTTTCCTTAAATAATCATATCCTCGATTAAATACTCCATTTAATTTTTAATCTGACATTTAAAATGGTTAAAATTCTTAATTCGATCAATTTTCAAATTTTATATTCTACTTTCAGCGTGAAAACTGGCATTTATGTATTCTGCATTCCAAATTATACAAGCTGAACTGTAAAAATCATATTATTCCTTATTTCTAAAATATTTCGTTTATTTATTTACAGGTTGGTCATCTGATCACGTATCTACATAGGAAAATTTACAGAATTAACATCTGGTCGCCAGCTGTAGGGTATAATTCCCACTTCAATACGTTTGATTCATTATAAACAACAGGAAGAAGCGAGGAATTTTTACAACAAATTGTACTTTAGGAGCCCTTTCGTAATAATTCCGAAAAATGCACTTTTATTATGAATTCTCCTAAAAAATAGCACAAACCGTATTCTTACGTGTTTTCGTATACGCGCGTCGAATTTCATATTATTAAAAGCACAATAGAAACAAAAAGAAAGTATATATTTTAAAACCGGTAGTTCGTAAAAAAGCCATGGAAATTTATTAAATACGTCGTACATATGTACAAAATCAATCCCATTGTGGGAATGCAACGGTAGCACCGCCGCTCCAATCGTATGCGAGGAACGATTAACGGCACCACGCTGAATTCTGATTGGTGCGGCGCGAGGAGTTGCCCAGTACATAAAAGGGCCGAGAAACCTGCGTCCACTCATTCGACCCTCACAAGTCAACGAATACGATTCAGCTTTGAGTTTTCGAGTTCCAAGAAAATCACCGAACTTTCATCATGCCGCCGAAAGTCAGTGGTAAAGCCGTGAAGAAAGCTGGTAAGGCTCAGAAGAATATCAACAAGACCGATAAGAAGAAGAAGAGGAAGAGGAAGGAAAGCTACGCTATTTACATCTATAAGGTGCTGAAGCAAGTGCACCCCGATACTGGCATCTCCAGCAAGGCCATGAGCATTATGAACAGCTTCGTCAACGACGTTTTCGAGCGCATTGCGGCGGAGGCTTCGAGGTTGGCTCACTACAACAAACGCTCGACAATCACGTCTCGGGAGATCCAAACTGCGGTGAGACTTCTGCTGCCTGGTGAACTGGCAAAGCACGCAGTCAGCGAAGGCACCAAGGCAGTCACCAAATACACCAGCTCTAAATAAGCGACTACATTCGCTGCTCCAAAACCAAACGGTCCTTTTCAGGGCCAACAAACATTTAACACGTATGGAACTTTCCCTTTGGTTGATAAACCGATGACCATGTAAATTCTCCTCAGCAGAACAATTCCAACAATCTATAGTTTACCTTTTACTTTTGCTGTTTATAGAAGTATAATACGAGTTAGATTCTGTTTAGAGAAATTAGCCACTTATATTCGAAAATAAATTTCTTTACAGATTACCATTTAAGAAGTTTACATTCCCTAGAGTGTCTTTTTTTAATTTGTCCGGGGATTTCTTAACTCCGAGTCCTTTTTGGCCGTATTCAAATATTAAATTTCGGAGCAATTTTTAGACACGATTACGATTTTAATAGAGTATTCGGACGGTCGCACTGGTGCACATTGAGTGCGAATTTTAACCAATAAGAAGCAAAAAAGTTCGCACTAGTGCAGGTTGCTGAATGTGCTATAAGTGTCGCAAGATAAACTGAAGAGGTGGGAAAGTTAGAAATTAGAGAAGTGATTAGCTTTCGGTTGGAATCCGTTCCACTCCATCAGCTTTCTCAGTTTTCTGTTGCTCAGTCGCCTCAGTTTTGCTTACGGTACGATTAAACGGGTTCCGCTTTTTATTCCCATAATTTCATTATTCGTATCATTTTTCTTTTACTGAAGAGAAGTATAAAATAGAAAAGATTGCGAACATAACAGTTAATATAATTACATTTATATATTTATATATTTTCGTAATATGTTAAATCGATTAATATACAGATATACTTTAGCGTCATTAATCAATTTAAGCACATAATGATAATACATAACGATTAAAGTAATTTATATTTTCATACATACGCTTTTGCTGTAAAACTTTTGAAAAATTTTTTTGGTGCGTTTGGTGTAACACTTTGGGTGCGTTCAGCAGACTCAACTGTTGAGTGATCTCGCTAGATTTTACTCTGAAGTTGCACGTTCATTGGTCGACGCGAGTAAAATCTAGTGAGATCACTCAACAGTTGAGTCTGCTGAACGCACCCTTTATTTTCCCCTAAATAGCTGAGAAGTGACATAACGAAATTCCCTAGAGAGTTTACTTAATGACCGCCATGTTAGGTTTTTGAACCGCGTGTATCCCAATAACTTTCTACTACGCTACCAGCGTAAGATGAAAACGTTGTGATTAAGCTATAAAAGTGGAAGCGGGATTACTGCGAGTATCCACTTGTGTGTTTGTTTGTGAGAATTTTAGGTAGCCGGACGTGTTAAGCACGCAATTAAGTGGTGGCCAGTTTAATATTAATCGGTCACGATAAAGCATATTCGCGGTAATCTATAAACATGTCCGACGAGAAGAAGGTAACGCTTTATAACCTCAAAACCGACACACTATAATGATAAGTGATGATTGAAGAGTACGGTTTTTTTTGTAGGAAACTAAAACGGAATCAGAGCATATAAATCTGAAAGTTCTGGGGCAAGATAGTGCAGTGGTTCAGTTTAAAATTAAGAAGCACACACCACTCAGGAAATTAATGAATGCCTACTGCGATCGTGTGGTGAGTCTCTGATTGTTTGGTGCGTTATTGTATCACGATATTAAACCATTAGAGGTTGCATCGCCTCGCAATAATATCGCAGCCCTTCTTCGATTCGCGTAGACATGCTAAATTATTTCTCTTGTGATTACGAGTCCGTTGCGTTCCGACAGGGTTTAGCGATCGCAGCAGTAAGATTTAGATTCGATGGACAGCCCATAAATGAATTAGATACGCCAACATCTCTTGAAATGGAAGAAGGAGACACAATAGAGGTTTATCAACAACAGACAGGGGGAGTGTGTTGAGATTTAAGATTATTCTTCGATAGTTTAAAAAATGGACTTGATAAAAAATTTCTGTTCCAATGCTTACTTTGGAAAAGAGGCATTAATTATTGTCTATCTTTCTTAATATAACAAAACATTTTATTTCATAATGATAACGTGGAAAAGTTGTTTACACTTTTTATATGTACCAAATTTAATGCGCAGAACACCGTCGAATCTGCTGTTCATTTTATCTAATAAGCAATATTTTTATTCACATTTTGTATTATCTAATATCATTGAAATAACAGCTTTGGGTTTTATTAACATTTCTTGGAATTGTAATGTAAACCGTTCCGTCAGCTTTCCTTAATCTGTTTATGAATATCGGGAGATTCTATGTTCACGACAATTAGGTTCGAAATACTGTAAAACAACAGGCTAATTGCTATGTTATTGTTGGCAGTATTCATTGCGAATGGGGACACATCGATCGCCTCTCACGCATTTTCCATTATGTAGAGGTAAAGAACTTCTATATCATACAAATACATATTAACTTATGAACCATAAAATTCATTGTATATGATTTTCACAAAATGGTTACAATGTACAATCTCAAATTCTTTTAATAAATCACACCATTTTAGGTATTTCCATTTATTATCATACTGTACAGACTGAGAAAGTAGCAGAGAGCATCGTTAGAAACTTATGTTAATATTTAATAATATAGTTATGTGTCTAAAAAATCCTCCAAAATTTCGTTTACTTTTTGTAATTCAACCTTAGTATTAAATATTACACTTACTTTTGCTTTCCATGAAGTTAATGTTACTTTGTATATGAACAAAAATAAATTGTGTCTTATCTTTTCTACAAGAAATTGTTTGTTTATTCACTGTTCAAATATTCTGCATTTGATCTCGAGAAAATGAATTTACAGTATTCTGTAGCCAAGGAATTTGATAAACTTCATAAATTGTATTTCATTTTCGTTTGCACATTTAAGGTTTAAATTTCATTACTTCATTCTATATGTAAGAAAATTCATTACAATTGTTGGAACTATCTAAAGCGTCATATCTCCATTATAATAGAAATTTAATTTCGACTGATAATAAAGACTTTTTACATCGTTAGTCTTGATCTGTTTCCTGGCATTTGCGTTATATGCCGTTGTGGTAGGAAAATAATTGACCCTGAAGCTTCATCTAGGAACATTTCAGTCTATTAGTACCTTCTCACTATATCGCGAAATCTAATAGCCATCTAGCGGTTACGTCTGTGAATTAAAACTCCCTTTCGATTTATGGAAGGGTATAAAAATTCATTCAACTTTAAGGTAGATTACATGCATAGGTGAACGGACCAAATCGTAGACCGCAGTGAAGTTGAAAAGAGGGATCGGAAAGAAAGAGATCTAAGAATATGTTTGGTTTCCAGCTATCCCATTCGATTTTATCGTTATTCCTCTCAATTTCCCGTGTAGAAGCTCGAAAGCGATAAAGCGTAACATCCGACCCATTTCTTTTGTGGCCAATTGCGGACGCGCTGACCAAATGCACGATTGATACCCGTGTTACGTATTTTCGCGGTGATTTTAAGAACAGAACGCGGGTTGGTGCCCGTGGAGCGCTGAACCGCTCTGCTCGTCAGAGTGCGCGGGTGTTATAAATAAAATGAAACTTTATTCTGGTAAAACTTGTAAATATATTCTTAATAAATTTTAAGCTGTAGCTTTTTATGAGAACAAGTCTGGTACAGTTAAGCGTCAAGATCGTTCTAACTTCTCGGTGTCCTCCGTCGTTGCTCCTTCCTTCCTCGAACGTGGTGCCCCTTCCATCCCTGCGCGTCCTCCCAGTCCTTTAGCCAATCAGGATGAGGGATGAGCCGGATTCAAAGGGTAGGCTGTCCCGCGGATGTCCGTCCGCCCCCGCGAATCGACGTCCATCTTTTCCTCCGTCTTCGGGTGGTGGTGGAAACTCAGTGGAAGCGCGCTTTTCCGTTACACAGCGGGGTGCACACGTGGGAAGAGAAAGTTGGCTCGGCTACGAGGATCGAGTAAACAACCCTTGAATGGAAATTTATGACTGCCTTAGCGTCGCCAACACTTCTGGACTCAATCAACACTCCTAAAGACTAACAAAGGACAAGGCCTTCTCAAGAGATTACGTGACTTAGAAGAAACTCGCGATTCGTTTCGGGGTCCGTTAATAGGTATCCTCTTCCTGCTTTCGAGCTCTGCTCAAGATCCTTCCCACGAATGCCACCCGCATTGCTCTTCCTTTATAATACTTCTTAATCATACGCAAACATCTACTTTCAAACTTCGCTCCTGATTTACCTATCGATTATATACATTTCCCCAGCTACGTTCAAGCGATAGCGTAACACCCGATTTCTTCACCTCCGACCAGTGGTGGGTCGGTATTTTACGCCGCGTCGTTAATGCATTTACGACGCGTCGCAAATGTATGTATAATATGCCGTTTTTAAGTCCATTTTATACATGTCATTTGTCGCAAATGTCGTAAATAGAAATATTCATTATTTTAGGGTTTCAACAATTGAAGTGTTGGAGAAATATAGTTCTTTCTGACTCACTTGTTGGTTACATGCGAATACTATAGAATACTGTATAATACGTCGGTTACGTCGAAAACTATGATAATCGCCACTTTCCTAACCCCAAAAAAGTATTTAAAAGCGTGGTGTTAATTATTGTTTTTTACTTGTATAGATAATAAATAATAAAAAGTAAATCGTGAAAGGTAAAGTGATTAGAAATAAATGTACAATAATCATATGGACTTCGCCGAATTTTGATCCACTCTCAGTAGTTCAATTTTCTGTCCATAGTTGGCGTATCGAAATTCTTGGTTTCCCAATGCATTTCTTTTACTAACCTTTCTATATCCATTTTTCGTCAATGTAACTTAATTTAATTTAATTTTTTTTATCAGAATTATAATTATTAATAAATTGGCACTTCTTCATAAACTATACGAAAAATGTATTATAGAATAGTTGTTTTTATTTCAGATATACGACATTTACGACATTTAAGACACATGTCGTGTATAAAATGGAAAATTCGTGTCTTTACCCACCACTGACGCTCATGCTCCATCTTCGATTCGATCACATCTCTGAGCGTACATAACTATCCGGGTTTAGGGTAGATGTCCCAATCATCGTGCTTTGACGCTGACTTGCTCACGAAGGAATTAATTACTGACTTCTCTTACTTTAATTTTGCTTGGTGAAAATTTATATTGGTGTTTTGAACTTCTCTTTATTAAGGCATTTTTTCGTGATGAAAATGTTACTTTTTCATAATTTTTTAATTAAAATAAAAACATATGTTTTTGTTCCCATTACCGTGTCCTGAAAAATGCGTTGTCTTTCAACTGTGAACTGTTCGAAACATTTTTTTGCTCTACGAGAGGTGTTTTTATGTCATTTTAATGACCTTTTCATTACAAAATCAAAATATGCAAATATAAATTTCTGTTCACCCGTTCTGAAAAACGAAAGTACGGTTAGGTTTAGCAGTTACAGAGGGAGCCAGTGGGCACTGAGGGGCGCGGTAAATAGGGACAAGCGTTAAATTCCTGTCCCTACCTATTACCGAATTCACTTGAAAAATACGATAACGTTTCAAAAGTGCTCATTTTGCTATTTTTTTTTCATAAAATTTGAACCTTTAATGATATAATAAACATTTTACATAAGTCCAAATCATGATAATTATCAATTTATTCAGTTTCGTAAAGTACGTGTGCCGGAAACGGTAAGGATTTAGGTAAATCCATAGAAATCTTCATATGCATTTTTGAAATTGTTTTACTATGCTTTAATTGTTTAAAAATGCAACCTTCTCGTTTGTAACACATACATTAATAGTTTAACTTAATTAAAAAAATTTCTTTCCTTATTTATTTATGCGATTTTTTTTGTATAAAGCTTCTTTAAGTATAAAGGCACGATAATAGGGACAGGGCATGGTAATCGGGATATCTCCCCTATAACAAAGAGGAGATATAATAAGAGGCGTCACTCCGGGCGGAACCTTTGAAGTCCTTACTTGACCTTGGAATTTAAATTGGTTGTCTATTCGAGCGGGATATTCAAATCGACTAAATGTACCTTACCGCAGTTGGCTGATTATTGTCGAAATTTACCGATCATTGCCGAATGGGGCCGAATGGGCATTTAAATTGGTTGTCTAGTGATTTCCCTAGCTTTTTCTGTCCTTGTCGAGTGACGCCTCTTATTATATCTCCCCGTTGCCTACAGTGTGGACCTGTGAACGCTCAGGGATGTGATCGAATATAGAGCGTGAGCGGATCGATATTGTGAATCGAGCCTAAAAGTATTCACAAACAAATGCCAACTGTGTGCAGTTAGCTCACTCTCCGTCGAGCATTGAAGTGGCTGAAACGATATTTTTCAGCCGAATTACTGGTCTAGATACTACGTATCTGGCGAAAGACTTCTACATATGCATATATCAAGATCAAGTAAGTAAATCTAGGTTCAAGAATATGGCCGCTAGTTGATAGTAAGCTTTACGTAAACAAAACGTTAATTTACAGTCACTTTGTAATTAACAGAAACTTGTAAATATTAATACTCGTGATACATATTAAACAGTTATAAATGCAAGAAATTGTAAATAAATATAGATATATACGATACTTCTTTGTTATTAAAAGGCTGTGAAGTTAATGTGTACTATTTGTGGAGGCCTGCTGTGTATTCAGAGAATCTATCATTCGTTGTAACGAATTCGTACGCTGACTCGTCGAGTTCGTTAATAACAAAAGATGGCTGATTCAGACGAGGAAAGCGATAAAGACTTAATGTCTGGAATCAATATGACCGGCTTTCTATTTGGGAATATCGATGAGAATGGTCAACTGGAAGATGACATTCTGGACCCGGAGGCTAAGCAACACTTAGCTTCGCTTAGTCGTCTCGGGTTGAACTCGTTTATTCGTGAGATGATTTCGAACGAAACTGCTAACGAAGAAAGAGACTATGAATTTGAGAACAAGCACGATGACGAGCACGAAACTGTTAACGAGAGAGATATCAATTACATCGAAAAATCGCCTAACGCTCTGGATTTCTCTGATATAAACGAGTTAGCGGAGGATCTTAACGAGGACAGTAGTACGTATGGCAAATGTTTAATACGATATCAATTACATGACCTTTCTTTTGCATTTCATACGCAATAGCTAAATTGCAGGGATGTATCCGATAATGTACGAATTCATTTTTAAATATTACTTCCTCAGATCAGCAGGATACATATGAAAGGAAAAGCGTCAAAGAAAATGATTACGACGCGGACGATGAAGAAATTGTGAATAAATCTGATACGCAGTTAATGCCACCTCCTCCAGTTCCTGAAGAAAAGGAACCACTCACCGCCGAAGAAGCGGAAGCTGCACGCCAGCGTAAATTAGAAACCCCTCTCGCTTCCATGTTGCCATCGAAATATGCCAACGTCAACGTTACCGAACTGTTCCCTGACTTTCGTGCCAACAAAGTACTACGATTTTCGAGATTATTTGGACCGGGGAAACCCAGCAGTCTTCCGCAAATATGGAGGAGCGTTAAAAGGCGACGTAGGAGGAAACGGCATCACGATGTTAGAGACTCTGATTCTGGTTCTGATCAGGATGAAAGGAAATCAAAGTTCAAAGTATGCATAGTATATAATTCAGCCCTTAAGGGGAGGTTCCGGTCTAGAGCCCTGAAAAATAGGCGATCTTTAGGAATTTTTTAAAGGAAAACCATTATATATAATTTAATGTTTTATTTTTGTTTTATAATTAATCATTGCAGACGGCATTAGGGAGTCGTTAAAGTCGGGGCGTCAAAAATTCATCTAAATCGGTGGGACTTATATCTCCAAAAGTTATTATTCCGATTCGACTGAAACTAGTTTATTTTAAAGAATATACTTCTGGTTAGGGTAAAACTAGAAGAAATTACAAAAGTTACATTTTTTTTTTAGAAAATAACACTTGAAGTTTGAAATCACTCTTTCCCTATATTTTCCGTCATTTCAACGCCTTTGAAAATGATAAATTTTTAATTTTTTTATAATTTTTTCTGCCTCCTCCCAGCTAGAAGTATATTCTTCAAAATAAAAAAGTTTCAGTCGAATCAGATAATAACTTTTGGAGATACAGGTCCCACCATGTTGAGAACACTGTTTCGAGAAAAACGCGTTTAAAGTTTTACGTGAGCGCCGAGTGGCCGGTCGTTGCCCATGCATTTGCCGCTACTCAAATGCCTATAACTTCAGGAATTTTACGAATTTGAACAAATCCTTTTAAACACGCATTCCTAAAAGGTTGAACATTCGAAAAATGAATCGATTTTTAGACCGGAACCTCCCCTTAATCTTAAAGCGAAGCGTTCATATTTTACTGAAAATTTTTCACATCAGGGCTGGGTAATGCAATATGGTCCGGACCCAACTCCAGATATGTGTTGCTCCGACGATGAGAGTAAGTTGTTGCTACCGGTAGAAGATAAAGAGCAAACTGGTAAATCAGGTGATACTGGAGAAAATGGAGATATGGGGCCGAAAGTAGCAGATTGGCGGTTCGGGCCTGCGCAGCTGTGGTACGACATGCTTCATGTTCCAGAAACTGGGGATGGCTTTAATTACGGATTTAGGACTACAGATAAGGTATCCAAACATGCACATGTATAAAATATAAAGTTACTTAAGTGTTGCAAGAATTCAATCTATCATAGAAAATGCTATTACGTTTCCAACAGGGAGATGAATCTGGCAATAAAGAAGCTGTTGAAGAATTTTCTGACGATGCATTTTTAATGGTATCGCAATTACATTGGGAAGATGATGTCATATGGAATGGTGATGATATAAAACATAAAGTATATATAATTATTTTGGTATAACGTGCTCTGTACGTGTACACGTGGCGTGACTACTAATGTATATGCCTTTAAAGGTGTTACAGAAATTAAATAGTAAAAATAACGCGGCTGGATGGGTGCCATCTAGTGGCAACAGAACTGCTCAGGCCTTTAGTCAACCAGGAAAAGGTGCACCTGTACCTGTCGCGTCAAACGTTCGCCTAGCCACTTCGCAAATTACAACACCATTGCACATGCAGTCTCAGAAAAATAAAATGTAAGTAAAGTGCATATCGATTTTCAATGCCGTATTTTGTCGAACCGTTGTACATACTATATTCTCGCGATACCGATTCTTATTTTCTCGTTTTTAACAGGAATATGGGGAGCAAGGGAAGCCAGCAACAGGTACGAGAAGAAAATTACGATGACACGTGGTATTCCATTTTTCCGGTGGAAAATGAAGAATTGGTGTACGGGCTTTGGGAAGAAGAAGTGATTTGGGATCCTGAAAACATGAGAAAGGTTCCGAAGCCTAAAATCCTTACGTTGGATCCAAACGATGAAAATATTGTCCTCGGTATTCCCGATGATATAGACCCAGCGTTGCTTCATAAAGACAATGGGCCGCAACCGAAAGTGAAGATACCCCATCCGCACGTGAAAAAGAGTAAACTTTTGTTAGGGAAAGCGGGAGTAATTAATGTTCTTGAAGAAGACACTCCGCCGCCGCCGCCAAAGTCACCTGACAGAGATCCGTTTAATATTTCAAACGACACGTAAGCCAGCTTCGGAATAACAAAAGTAGTCTGAATTCTATTAAAACAACGGTACCATAATTTTGATCTGTTTTTAGATACTATATGCCTCGATCTTCAGAAACCACATTACGATTGAAAGTTGGAGGTGGAAACTTAATTCAGCACAGTACACCAGTTGTAGAGTTGCGCGTTCCATTTGTGCAAACTCATATGGGACCAATGCGTCTTCGAAACTTCCATAGACCGCCCATCAGGAGATTTAGTCATGGGCCACTCGCACATCCTGGACCTCATTCTGTTTTACCATTGTTGAAACATATCAAGAAGAAAGCTAAAGTGAGTCTCGGTCTTTCCTGTTACGTTTATGGCATACAAGAGGATTATTATATCGAACAATTGTACGTTAGCAAAGGGAACAAGAAAGAATCGCATCCGGTGGTGGCGACGTTTTCTTCATGAGAACTCCCGAAGATTTAACTGGTAAAGATGGTGAACTGGTGCTCGTTGAGTTCTCGGAGGAGCACCCTCCGTTAATGAATCAAGTAGGAATGTGCTCGAAGGTGAAGAATTACTATAAACGAAAAGCTGGCAAAGATCAAGGACCGCAGAAATATAAATACGGCGAAACGGCTTACGCGCATACTAGCCCGTTTCTTGGAATACTTACACCTGGTCAAAGTATACAAGCGGTGGAGAATAACATGTACAGAGCACCGATCTACGAGCACAAGATCCCAGAGACAGACTTCTTGGTCATCAGGACAAGGTAGGGTAGAAGCATTAGATTTATTTCGATCTACGCGACAATTCAGTCACTTATAATGATTCGCGTATACAGGCAACAATATTACATCAGAGAAGTGGACGCTGTATTCGTTGCTGGGCAAGAGTGTCCGCTCTACGAAGTACCCGGTCCTAATTCGAAGAGAGCTAACAATTTCGTGAGGGATTTCTTACAAGTATTCATATACAGATTATTCTGGAAATCCCGCGACACTCCTAGACGTATTAAAATGGACGATATTAAGAAAGCATTTCCTTCGCACAGCGAAAGTAGTATTAGGAAACGCTTGAAACTGTGCGCCGATTTCAAGAGAACAGGTATTTATACGCATATTCGAATATGTTTTCGCAAAAGCGTTGCGAATAGCAGTAACGTGTTGAAACTTGCCGTAATAGGTATGGACTCTAATTGGTGGGTGATAAAGCCGGACTTCCGATTGCCAACCGAGGAGGAGATCAGAGCAATGGTATCTCCGGAGCAGTGTTGCTCTTACTTCAGCATGATCGCGGCGGAGCAACGGTTAAAAGACGCCGGTTACGGCGAGAAGTTTCTGTTCACTCCTCAAGACGACGACGACGAAGAGATGCAATTGAAAATGGACGACGAGGTGAAAGTTGCGCCTTGGAATACAACAAGAGCGTACATCCAAGCCATGAAGGGCAAGTGCTTGTTACAACTGGCTGGGCCAGCGGATCCAACCGGTTGCGGCGAAGGATTCTCTTACGTCCGAGTGCCGAATAAACCGACGATTAGCAAGGTGAGACTCCGGTATATCACGATTATTTCGATTATACAATTATTATCTTTAAATTAGGAGGAACAAGAAGCACAACCAAAGAGGACCGTAACTGGAACCGACGCCGATTTAAGAAGGCTGTCCTTGAACAATGCTAAAGCGTTGCTTCGTAAATTCGGCGTTCCCGAGGAGGAGATTAAGAAGCTGTCCCGGTGGGAGGTGATAGACGTGGTCAGAACGTTGTCCACGGAGAAAGCTAAAGCCGGAGAGGAGGGTATGACAAAGTTCTCGCGAGGCAACCGATTTTCCATCGCCGAGCATCAAGAGAGGTACAAAGAAGAATGTCAGAGGATCTTCGATTTACAAAATCGCGTGTTATCCTCGAACGAAGTGTTGAGTACGGACGAGGGCGAGAGCTCCGAGGAAGATAGCTCCGACATAGAGGAGATGGGTAAGAATATCGAGAACATGCTTTCGAATAAGAAGACCAGCACCCAGCTGTCCCTTGAACGGGAAGAGCAGCAGCGGCACGAGTTGCGAAAGATGTTGATGGGCGAGGTCCACGAGCAGGACAAGAAGAATAAGGAGAAGAAGAAGGACGACGAGGAAGACAGCCCCGTGAATAACTTTAACGCGCAGCAGGATAGGGTTCTTAAGATTTATAGGACCTTTAGGAATCCAGAGGGGAAAGAGTATACGAGAGTAGAGCTGGTAAGGAAGCCAGCTGTGATAGACACGTACATAAAGATTAGGAACTCGAAGGACGAGACGTTCATCAAGCAGTTCGCGACGCTGGACGAGGCGCAGAAGGAGGAGATGAAGAGGGAGAAGAGAAGGATTCAGGAACAATTGCGCAGAATCAAGCGGAACCAAGAACGGGAGCGTATGCTCGGCGGCCCAATGACGGGCAGCAGTATGCACTCAAATAGCATATTCGATCGTAGTAGTAGCAATATCCCACTCACAACATCCTCTAGTAGTATCCTTCCATTCTGTAATACTTTCCAATCCACTTCCCCTGCTTCTAAGCATCCCAAACCCGAGGTATCCCCTTCCAAACGTAAGAAACCTAAACTTAAGCCAGATCTGAAATTGAAATGCGGTGCTTGCGGCAACGTGGGCCACATGCGCACGAATAAGGCATGTCCCTTGTACCAAAACAGTATAACCACGGCGCCAGTGAACGTTGCCATGACAGAGGAGCAGGAAGAAGAGATCGAGAAGCAACTGAATACGGACGACCAGGACCTTGTTAACGTAGATGGTACCAAAGTAAAGTTGTCGTCCAAGCTGATCAAGGTACCGCATTCAGCTGTTTTAAAATGCCAATGCTGAGATAACGCGCGACGCTTTATCGATATAATTCTAATGGTTTTACAGCACGCCGAAGAAATGAAGAGGCGCACGTTACTCTTGAAAGTGCCCAAAGAGGCGGTGAACTCGAAGAAACGGAGGAGAGCTACTGGAGACGATCACTGTGATTATCTTAAACGGCAACAGAAACCTGCCAACAGGCGCAGAACTGATCCCGTCGTTGTTATGTCTACGATGTTAGAAAGCATTCTCAATGAAATGCGAGACTTGCCAGATGTTCAGCCTTTCCTGTTCCCTGTCAATGCTAAAGTACGTTTCAAATTTACGTTGCTTCACTTTAACATCGTGCACGGCTTTGGAAAGTTGCTCGAGTGTTTGACAAAATCCTTTATAGGCTGTTCCAGATTACTATAAAATTATACAGAGACCCATGGACTTGCAAACTATACGCGAAAATTTGAGGTTGAAGAAATATCAGAGCCGAGAAGAGTTTCTGGCCGATGTCAATCAGATCGTAGAAAACTCGACGTTATATAATGGGCCGAAAAGCTCGTTGACAGTGGCAGCTAAGCGTATGCTAGACACGTGTGTAGAAAGACTCGCTGAAAAGGAGGATCGCCTGATGAGATTAGAGAAAGCGATCAATCCACTTCTTGACGACAACGATCAAGTTGCTCTTACATTCATTTTGGATAATGTTGTTAATAATAAGCTGAAGTCTATGACGGAGGCGTGGCCGTTCTTGAAGCCGGTGAATAAGAAGCTGGTGAAAGATTATTACAATGTTATCAAAAGGCCTATGGATTTGGAGACTATATCGAAGAAAGTGTCTGGTATGTTTTGATGTACACTATTAATTTTTATGAAACATTCGTAATTTCGTGGCAACGATTTCTTTAAAATCGCTTATTCCGTTGCAGCGCATAAGTACCATAATCGACACGAGTTTCTCAGAGATATCGAGCAGATCTTGGAAAATTGCACGATATACAATGGGAAAGAATCTGTGTACACGCACAAAGCGGAGCAGCTTGTGAAAGTTTGCAAAGAAACATTAGACGAGGTAGTCGTACAAGCCTGCACTCGTACATGTACTCGTTTTGTTTTAACTACATATCTGTAATGATAACCGATTTATACTTTTTAGTACGACGAACACTTGTCGCAACTGGAGAATAGTATATTACTGGTGCAAAAGCGAGCAATGGAGCAAGCAGACATAGATCCTTCGTGGCTTGGCGCGGACGAAGAGAATTACACTATCGCAGAACCAGAATTCAGAGGGGTACTTGTCTTTATATTTATTCAAGTATTCCCTCCCCAAGTTTAAAATCAATTTCGTGCCATTCTCCACAGAGTCAGACGAGCTCGCCGGAGAATCCGTTTGGGAAGTCGAACATGGATGATTTTGATTTTGTGGACGTGGAAGGAGACATGGAAGGCGATGGTAGCAGAAGTGCAAATTCGAAGAAGAAGGACGTGCTTGAAGAAGGTACAGGAAGCTTGACAGAGTTGTTTATTAACATCATCTCGCCTCTATTAACATCGCTCTACCTCCGTTTAGACTTACAATTCTCCAGCGAGGACGAGTTTGACGAGGTTCCGTTCGGCACGGACGAACAGTCTGAAAATGCCGAGATGGAAACCCTTGAATTAAACGAGGTTCGGGAAGGTGGAGTAGTATTGGCGGATGATGATAGCCAGCAAGCAGCAGAAGCAATGGTTCAATTGGGTAATGTTGCTTTTTATATGGCAGATCAACAATTGCTTCAGCAAGGTTGGTAAAATACAAAATCAAATACTGGATAAGTTTGTTAAACTTACAAACGGTATTTTCCTTCTTCAAATTATAGACGAAAGTATGGACGTCGATCCGAACTACGATCCATCGGACTTCCTACTAGCTGGCTTGCCAGCGAGAGACGAGAAGAGCGAGAATAAGATACAAGACGACCTGGCTGTGTCCGAGAGCGATGACGACGCGGAAAACAATACCCACCAGAAGCAAAAAACCCCACAGCAAATGTCGCAACCAGACGAGGATGTTGGCGGCGACCTGTGGTTCTAAAAAAAATTTTGTTACTCATTTCGAGCAATAATACTATGCTGTATAGTTTATTTCTTAAATCAAAAGACTTGTATATGTAATATTACAGAACGTAATGAAGTATGAAATATTTATTTCACATAGGAATAACTAAATTTCAATATTTGAAATCATGTGAACTATGCACGTTGTTTATTTTGTAAAAAAAAAAGAGTCGGGAGAAATTGCTTAGATCTTTCAATGCATATCTATAAATATTATGTACACATCCATGTAAATACATAATGAAGGATTGTTTTAAGCTCTACACGGAATTTGTGTAATTGTATCTTTAACTTCGGTTGAACAATTCATTATAAAGTTTATGGAGAGACGGTCAAATAATATAGAGAAATATTGTATTTTTTTTACATATAGAAAGCGTATGTAAAAACTGCATATTCAGTTGTGTTTATTTAAAACATGTTTCTAATCAAAATTGTGTCTGTAGTTTTTTTCTACCATTTAAATGCAATGCCATTTAATAATGATCTCGGACAGAGAACTGAGGAGTAGAATAGCTCTCATAAATAACATGTGTTCCTCCGTGCCTTTGCTTTCGTTGAAAGACCAAGATGTGATGTTGAACAACATAATAAGTATAACGAAAGGTGCGTCGCAAATGCAACTGTTAACTTACGAACCAAACGTTACGATCATTACATGTAGCCTAAAGCTGTTCTTTTACTACGACGGGAAATTGGACTACAATAACAACATGTGCGAATGGAAACGCCGACGCAAACGTCGGCTAGCGAAAGACTGTTACAACACTCTGCTGCAAATGTATATTCCTGAGAAATCGAAGGAAATACTCGAAGCTGTGCTTGACACGATCTTCCAAGAGAAACTCTGGGAGTTCGAAACATTCTGCTTCGAAATTATGTTCAATCTATTGGAGTGCGGCGTCAGTGGATCATTAATGATCCATACGATATGGGAGAAAATCGAAGCTCCGAGTATGGATTTAGAGGACGCCAGAAGAATCGTGAGAATATCGTACGAGCTGTTAGATGTTTACGAGTGGCCGGACACCCACGAGACGGTGGTAGTTATCGAGAGGATACTAAATTTCTTTTACATCAGCGTGACTTCTAGGCAAACGCCAAATAATTCTATATCTTACGCGATGCTTAAGAAGGGCCTGGAAGTTTGCATTATAAATCTAGTCAAACACATATGCAACGATCATCTTCTGATTATAGTGCAGCACATGTGTTCATGGGCTGTCGAGGATGGAATGACCGACGATACTATCTTAGAGTTCGGTAGTACCCTCGAATATACATCTTACATGCATAAAGTGACGCTATACGAGAACACTTTAACGCCAAATATATTCCCGCTGCTGATGGAAATGATAGCGTCGAAAAGTAAAATAGCAAGTTTATTGGGTAACAGAGTTATGCAATATCTGCTCGATAGAAAGGACAACAAATTGAACTTCGATACGCCCAAGATATTCTTCGATAATGCTCGGTTCGACATCAAGATAGGCCAGTGTCTCAAAGAAGATAAATTGTTTTGTAAAATTCACAGGGAGGTCTTGCACGACAGTATTTTAAGGAGCTTCTTAAACCACAGCAGGTCACGCATGAATTTAGAAACGACGTACTGCACGGTCTGTTTAATCGCCGTAGAAGTGCCGTGCGGATTTACAGCGGCGGCCATAGTTTGCCTGATAATGAATCTGCAAGATTTAACGTTGAAGCGAGAGAAGGAACGTCCTGAAGTACAGTATCATCTGCACGCTAGTATAATAGCGATTATGTCCCTTTTATGTTGGATTCATAAAGCCAAAGTGTTCTACGAGTATGTTAACAAAATTATGATAGAAAGGGCGCAGTGGGCTCCGCATCTGAATCCTCCTATTCAATCCGAATATAATTTTGCAGCGCACCATATTCTTTGGGATAAGCCAGACTTGTTTTTTTTAGATTGGGAGGCTCGTTACGGTTTGTGGAAATGTTTCCGCCTGCGCGAAAACGAGGATGGAACAGCAGATATATGAGCACTGGATGAATATTACCATATAATTGTTTCTAATTGTTAAAAAATAAAGCTTACACGAGTAAGCGATATTAATATCTTGTATTAGACCGAAATTGTTAACCGCAATCAGTGTTTTATCATTTTAGTAATTATATATTGTACGAATGTAAATAATAGTTTAATTAATGCTGAAAATTCACTGTCAATTCGCTACTTATACGCAGAACTCTACAATCAGTACAGAGCCATCGGCAAGATGGCTGTTTTTCAATATTTCCTGCATATATAGCATATATTTCATAATTCTACGCATTAAGAGAAACAATAATTACTAGTAGTATCAAAGTCCCCGTTTAGAAAAATCTCTTTTTACGCCTTATTTTCTGTTTTCTTGAGGGACAATGTTAGTGTAATCGAAATCTGTGCGCGACTGAAAGGCGCGACAATTTATCTTAAATTATTCGTACGTTCGTCCATCTTAAAGCGCTCTAAACATTTTTTGATTCGCGAGACAATTTGTTTTGTAAACAACAAAGGGTAATTAAAAATTTGTCATGAGTTTTTTGAAAATCTACGAAACATTTATTTGCGATTGCTCGAAACTCGACGGGAGAAGTGGTGGCAAAGAGGTCGGATTGATTTTTTTCAAACGCAATTCGAATTGCAATTATTAAAATCATATTGTTTACATAACGAACGCTGCAACGCTCGGGGATTATTCTCGTCAGACCGTCAAATTGCGTTTTAATAAAGGTTAACTTTTTTTTTTTAAATCAACCGTAACATTTACTGCTCCTACGTTATAAGTGCACTCTTTTCTTACGACAGTTTCTCTCCGTTTTTTTCAAAATGAGTAATTTTACGAACTACTCGATTACCGTGCGAACGATAGTTTATCAATTTAGAGTTGACGGATAGTGATGAAACATCATCACTTCGAATGACATTAGTCAGATTGAAATGTAAATTAATAAGTATGAGCTTTTACTCTACTTTCATTCAACAATTTTGTTTTAGAGCAATAATGTCCGGAGAACAGTTCTCGCTAGTTTGGAATAGCTTTCCGAGAAATTTATCATCCGGATTATATACGTTACTAACCGACGAGCAATTAGTCGACGTAACGTTAGCTGCGGAGGGTCAAATATTACGTGCGCATAAGTTAATACTATCAGTTTGTAGTACATACTTCAGAGAACTCTTCAAGGTATATTTTAATGTATTTACCGCAGCCGAATCATTATTCTAAGGCGCACTGACATTTCTATACCGCAGGGAAATTCTTGCAAGCATCCGATCGTTATTTTGAAAGATGTCAATTACCGTGATTTATCAGCGATGCTTCACTTCATGTACCAAGGAGAAGTTAATATTAAGCAGGAAGACATAGCGAGCTTTCTGAAAGTGGCGGAGACCTTGCAGATAAAAGGATTGACTAACGAAAGCGAAGAGGTATGTTAATTAGATTAAACATCTTAATCGTACTATAAAAGAAAGCATTTTATTATAGAAGTTCGAGAAAACACTGTCCAAGAGTTCGCAACGATTGGATCAATTATGCGGCGCAAAGAAAAGCAGTATCAACTCTATCGGATCGGACGTTCCCACATTTGAGAAGCTAAACGAATTTACGCACGAGGATGAACAACCCAAGGAGCAAGATCTATCGCCGAAAGGGGAACTACGCGATAAGGAGTCTGCTGAAAAGCATGCAGTCGCCGGCGATGCGTGTTGCCAGCAAGATTCTACTTGCGATTCGGTTTACAACGTGGAAGATACACATACGTCGCAGAACGATAATTGCGGGAATGTAGAAACAGAAAGTAATAAGGAGGAACCGTTAGACTGTACGGCGGACATTAGTCGTGCAGAACCAGCCAAGTATGAACCGCTAGATTATACGCTTGACGTGGATTCAGAAACAGGATATAAAACATACTTATCTAACGAATCGCTTTATAAGCCCGAGGAGAATTTGCAG
The DNA here is from genome assembly GCA_963932335.1 of Andrena marginata. Taxonomy (NCBI): domain Eukaryota; kingdom Metazoa; phylum Arthropoda; class Insecta; order Hymenoptera; family Andrenidae; genus Andrena; species Andrena marginata. The sequence continues at coordinate 31,821,781 of OZ010660.1, forward strand.
AGAAAAGGTATTAGCTCGAATGCACATTTATATCTAGCGATTTATGCCAGCGAATGCTAAGAATTTATTCTTATTATTATTTCTAAGAATTTATTACTTATGATACTATTTCTCACAGATTTTTTACCAGATATGCAGTTAGTTCCCTACAATCAGAATTCGCAGATTCAACCGTTCGGTACGTTGAGATCCGATATCTTATTTATTATATTCGCTACCTCAATTTCCCTTGAATGAATGTAGTTTTTGTGTCATATATCCAGTGGCAGATTTAAGAAAAAAGAGTGGCAGAGATTTCCAGGGGCCCATTTTTTCGGGAAAATGAAGAGGTAGTTTACTAAAAACGGGCCAAGTGTAATAGTACGAAAAAAAAGTAGTGTTTGGATACCTATAATCATAAGTTTTCTTTCGAAATGGAGGCCGTACTGCTCATTAGTCGCCCTGTTAAATCCGCCACTGCATATATCTTTATCGATAAGTAAACGCGGGTAAAATATATTTGTTCTTTAAAGAATATTGAATTTATAGATATTCATTTCGTCGGTGATAGTGCGAAACCGCGTACGAGCAGTTTGTAAGTACCGCGGATCTAATTTACCGATTTTACAGGAGGAAGAAAAAACTTAATATTTTAGCCATTTTAAGGGATTTCTTTGATGGAACATTTTTGGGACAGTTTCAACACTCCTTGTAATAAATACTAACATCAATGGTGTGACTTTAAAAAAAAGCGAAACAGCGTTTGGGAATCGTGGACGCGAAATCTCAATTTTGCTACTTTTGCAGATCCGCGGTATTTACAAATTGCTCATACGCGGTTTTGCACTATCACCGACGATTTGTAACTATATCAAATTCCTCGCAACATCGATAAATCGTCGATGATAATGCAAAACTGCGTATGAGCAGTTTGTAAATACCGCGGATCTGCAAAAGTAGCAAAATTGAGATTTCGCGCCCACGATTGCCGCTGTTTCGCATTTTTTTTAAAAGTTACACCATTGATGTTAGTATTTATTACAAGGAGTGCTAAAACTGTCCCAAAAAAGTTCATTCCTGTAAAATCGGTAAAATGCAGATCCGCGGTATTTAATTATTGCCAATTATTATTGCAATTTCACAGGTTTAAGTAACGTGACTGGTCTTCAGAGCGAGTTCACGTATGAATCTGGTTATCATAATAAAGGTAGACGGACCGTTAAAGGCATTTCCAATAACACTTTACCTTTGGAAACTACTTTGCGCGTGGTATCTGAGCTGGGACCAACGCTACGCATGGAGAGAGGCAAAGTCATTCGAATGTATTCGTGCCCGTGGTGTCTTCGTCATTTCACCCGTAAGGAAAATCTGAAACTTCATGTTCGTTACATCCATGGCCCGCTTGAAAGCCTAACGTGTAAGCTTTGTGGTAATAAATATAAGAATAGCAACAGTCTACGTGTACATTCGTATCTCTATCACAATGCTAAACGGGATAAACATAATAAGCCACTATAGACGGCGGAGTGTGAAATCAAAGAAAGATCGAAGAGATTGACATCGAGGTTCGCATCTATGTTTCGTTATGTCGTATTGGAAATGTAGTGATGCATTCGTTACATAGTATATGCTATTCTATCAGCACAATTTTATTTATAGTCGTCAAGTTGTGACTGACGAGAAAATTTTTAAGAATAAGATTATTTAATGCTCCTTATTTACATAAATATTCTGTCCAGTTTGACCGCTAGGCAATGTGGGAACTCTGACTCAGAGTGACACGATATTCGCTTGAGTAATTGAAGAGAGATTACTTGGAAAGCATTAGGAACTACGAACAATAATACATATTTTTTGTATGACTGTACGATTGTAAATATATACATGTATGTATATTGATATACCATTTTGTAAATATATATTTCTAATAAAATAAAATGATCCAGCGAGATCATTTAGTGTTCGCAGACCTTTCTCTTTTAAATGTAGATACCTAACTACAGTTAGTAAAAAAAGTATTTGTACATTTTTTAAAATCGCATAACTTTCGTAGAAGTGGTCCAAACGACGTTGAGTTTTTTTTGAGAAGCTAGAGGGATTAGTTTGCTAAATGATGTGTTTCGTCGTTTTGAAAAAAAATGCAATTGGTCGGAATAGCGAAAAAAATAGTAAAGGTCGTTTCTAAAACTTTTTTTGTGAGCCTGTAATGAAAATTCAAAAAACCCGTTTGTAGATTTAAGTAAGTTATATACGTGCCTAAAATGTCATCAAAATCGGTTAACGTTGCTCTGAGCTAGATCTTAGAATAAGGTCGAAAATCGCTGATTTCGGGAATTTCCGCGATTTTTGACCTTATTCTGCGATCTTTAAGCGTTCATAGCTCAGAGCAACGTTAACCGATTTTGATGAAATTTTAGGCACGTATATAACTTACTTAAATCTACAAACGGGTTTTTTTCAATTTTCATTACAGGCTCACAAAAAAAGTTTAAGAAACGACCTTTAGGTACTATTTATTTTTTGCTATTCCGACCAAGTGCATTTTTTTTAAAACGACGAAGCACATCATTTAGCAAACTAATCCCTCTAGCTTCTCAAAAAAACTCACGTCGTTTGAACCAATTCTACAAAAGTTATGCGATTTTAAAAAGTGTACAAATACTTTTTTTACTAACTGTATAAAGACTCTAGGCTTGGATGTTATTTAAGGGGGGACGCCTACCTAGAGCGGTTGAAACAATGTGCTTCTTTGGGATTTCTTTCTAGAAAACCCGTTATACTTTTATTAATAACTATTCGTCTATCGTTAAGAGTACATCTAAAGGACAGTTCAGTATTTTTTGCGTTAAAGAATATTAAAAGATTTGAGAGTTATATGCGATGACCGGGATGTCCTTTTTTTTAAGCGTTTTGCGGTGACCATCGTAGCTCGTAGCAGAATCATTTGAAATGAAAAATTCGAATAGTTTTAGATAGAATATGAAATTATCTAGGCGCTATCGGAGGATTTCTATTTTCTTATTTTTTTTTACACGCCAAGAAAGGAACGACTTTTTTTTGTTGAAAATCGATGGTTCAACTTTGCAGCGCCGCCATTTTGTCTGAAAATAATTTTTCCAAAATCGGGCCCGAAGGCTCCTAGATAATTTCATACTCTATCTAAAACTATTCGAATTTTTCATTTCAAATGATTCTTTTTATTCCTTTGTCTCGACTTATTTACTTGTTATAAATCGAAAAGAAAGAGTAACCTTTTTTCATATAGCACTTGATTTTCGAAAAAATCGGCTTTGAAATTCTTGACGTTGAGTCCAGTCGCGTACAGGAAAACCTAGCTTAATGAAAATCACGGGCGATTTGGGTGTAAGTGGAATTCGCCCATTGTAATCTTATTTTACACTAAGTCGATAAAGCAGGGTGTGACACGAAAATGGTAAGAGGGCTCGCCAGTGGCGTATTTAAGGAAAAGGGCCCAGGTGGCAAACGTTCTGGGACACCCTGTATACATAACAAAATTACAAATAAATTTACACGCGACTGGTATGAAAATTATGGGAATTAAAAAAAGTATCCTATTGCTTCGATAAAATCATAATTGTTTTGGGAGATGGGCAGGGGCCCAGGCGGCAACTGCTCAACGGCCGCCGTTAAATCCACCACAAAATTATATTGGGTGATAAATCTAAACCATACTTCGTCAATGCCTATACCACAGACCAGGTATAGAATAGACCTTTCACTCTTTCGTCTTCGGTGTCACCGTTCTGAAGTACCGATATTCTGAAACAACCACTGGTTTTCGAGCGCCCTCTCGGATTTTCGAGCGGTGGTTGCGGGAAACATAATGTATTTCTAGCATTGACACAGGTAAAGCTGCTAGTATCACCGAGAGAAGTATCGAAGCTGTGTTATACAGGGTGTCCCACTAACTCGGTTCACCTCAAATATCTATTATTTCAAGCAATAAGCGAAAATATTATTTATAGAAGTTGTCTCGTTGTAAGAAACACAAAACACGGTGAAACTAGTTTATTTACAGGGATAGATTGGATGTGGAGGCCAATTTTATTTTTTCAAATGGACTGTCAAATTGTTTATCGTCAAATTCAATAGAATAGCGAATTCTGAGTATGAAAGTATTAAAGTGCATTAATCCTAAAACTTATTGTTTCTGAGATATTTAACATTGTCCATCCTATTACTTTGATTATGAAACATATTCGAAGCTATGCTCAGTTCATTTCGGATAGCCAGCCGATGAATGCGGAAATAATACAATAAAACAATAAATACGAACGTGAAAGAGCGCTTTTTTACTCTTGAAAGTATAAACATGCCATGTGAGGCGTGTGTAATAAACCAATTGAACGATTATTCGGCGCAACATTTAAACAATAGTATGTACACCACAAGTGCCTTTCTTTCACCTTAGTTCCGCCGTTACTTCAAAGTGAATCTACTAATGAAATTCGGAAATCCTAGACGGAAATGGTAATGGGGCTCTAGAGCCCGAAAATCGAGTGACACGGAAGACAAAAGAGTGAAAGGTCTATTCTATACCTGGTCTGTGATAGGATAGACCCATCACGCAACGTAACTTTGTGTCACACGCTCGGTGAGCTCGCGAGCAACCTTACCATTTTCATGTCACACCCAACGTTATCGATTCAATCTAAAATAAGATTGTGACGCTACGCGTGGTAGGAATTAGAATTCAACACGGATAAAACTTTGATCATTTGAAACCCGTGATTTACAAATGATTCTGTCACAGTAACAATTTAAAGATCGTTTTATAAATGTATTCCGTTCAACGACAGAGAAAAAAGGATCACAACAAAACAAGAACACATACGCCTTTTAACCTGCTGTCCTATTCGGGTTTATATACAGCAAAACAAATTTATTTAACATAAAAATTTACACAAAACAACATTATTTGTGGAAGACATGTTTTGATGATGTAACGTGGAATACCTCGCCAAGGAATATATTTTAACAAGATGCTGAAGCAGAGAGGACTTTAAAAATTGTAAAAATCCCTTCAGTTCCAGTATCTCGCAGAAATATTCCAACTTGCACTTATCCTTCTATTTTAACACTATACTCGTGTTTTGGGGCCCGGTAGGAAAAATCGAACAACATTTCAAGTTACATATTTTATTCTTACATTTTACCATAGTATTGCAAGTTAAAGAAATTCTCATATCTAATTAGAATATTTGACAATCACAGCTATCGGCTCGGTTCTCACCGATTACCAGGTCTCACCGCGAGGAGGTTGCTGTTCTCGGAGACCCGTAGCGAGATAGATGGAATCAAAGTTCCGTCGATCTCCCTGTACATGAAACCCTTAGCCTAGTAAACCGAAGAGATGGATGGAAACAAAGTTCCATCGATCCCTCCGGTTTAGATATAGAATCTAACTCCTCATCGGAGATGAGAAACCAACAAAAGAGCAACAAAACTAATTCAGTCACTACTGGGTAATCCGCCAGGTCTCACATTGAGGGGTTGCTACGAAATACTCCAATCCCATCCACCCTCCATTATAATCAACTCATCGAGTCACGCATTGCAAGCACTGAGAGAAGCGACAATCTCAATCTACTATTTAAAAAAAATCCGTGGACGCGAAAGAGAAATAGACCTCCGATTATCATCTATCTCCCTGTACGTACATAGTTCTTTATAATTCTCTTACTTAAATCTAAACGCATGAATCCCTCGGCGACTCTCAAATGAATCCCGGAATATCTGCCGAAAATATATTAACCCGTTGAACTTTGGTTGCAATATTAGAGGGAAAAGGCTACTGTATTTTTTCAAAAGATTTTAATTTAAGGTCCAATATACAGTGTTCTCGAATATGGTAGGCATGTGTAAAAACTGAAGAAGGAAAACTTTTACTGCTTTTTTTTATACACAACATAATACGATAACTCAATTTTTAGTGTTCGCAATATTTTCCTCGAAACGAAGGTGGCCCTCAGTTATTTAAATGTAATGCTATATATTTGATTATCCAATATGAGAGCGATTGTCACGACAAATTCAACCATATGGTATACTCTGATCTTCAAGGGATTGAAGACTAACGGAGACCGAGGTAAAGTGAACCTCGGGGTAAAATGAGCTTTCTTAATTTATTCTTTAATAAATATATAAAACAATTATATAATTTATATATTTACAAATTTTGGGGGCATAATAAATGTGCATAATTATCATTGTGATATTACACACATTTATTCCGTCTCCAAAATTTGTAAATATATACTGTTATTAAAGAATAAATTAAGAATGCTCATTTTACCCCGAGGTTCACTTTACCCCGGTCTCCCATACACATGGTTAGGAATAAAAGATAAAATTCAATCTACTAGATAGATAGTTCGATATATTTATTTCATTCCTAACCATGTGTAGCCTTGAAGGCCATAGTATACCATATAGTTGAATTTGTCTTGACAGTCGCTTTCATATTGGATAATCAAATTTCCATTTAAAAAACTGAGGGTCACCTTTGTTTCAAGGAAAATATTGCGAATACCAAGAATTGAATTACCGTATTATGTTGTGTTTAAAAAACAGTAAAAGTTTTCATTCTTCAGTTTTTTACAAATACTTAACATATTCGAGAACACTGTATAAGAATAGCATATACAGCCGCTTGGCCGCTGCGAGTACCCCACGGCTCAGTCAGTCGAACCGGTGAGATTTGACGCAGCGTCAACTTTCGGCAATTTTTTCAGGCCCAATTTTAAAATGTCTATATTTTGGAAAATTTGTCCATCAAGGGGAAGGATAGAACTATAATCTATATTCTCCCTTTTCAGAATTTTAAAATCGCGCCCGGTGTTAAAAACCTGCATTTGTTTAAAATAATTGCACAAAAATGGTTCAACCTTTTTTTAAATTAAAATATTTTTTTCTTAAAACGTCAATGTCTTATCAATAAGCACTGTAAACCTCATCTCTATCCGTTTACTATTTCCATAGCTATAATGTATTGAAAAAATTTAACACTTAACTTCAAAAAGTAAAATCGACATTTTTCAAAATATTGCAAAATCCTTTGAGGTACGTTTAAATATCACTTACGACTACATCATATTCAAATTTCAACAATATCCGAAACGTTACTGCAACAAGTGTCCGATTTCGAGTGGAATGTCCCATTTTAAACACGCCATTTCAATTATTTCACATTCCTTGCACTCGGAATGGACTTGTTGGGTAAAGTCTTTTTGCATGCATCTTGTAGGATGCATATCCTACTAAACTGCACTGCGTGCAATTAGGTAGGATGCTTACCCTTCCCAAATGCGAGCACAAATATTACTACACAGGAATACAAGGTACTCGTGTCTACTATCGCATGCAAGTACAGAATATGACTCACTGGTCGGCGAATATGGTCCATCCTGTCATCCTCGCTAGTTTCGAAGCTTTGGGCCCTCTCTAGGGCCTATGGTAGGCCCTTTCTAGGGTCCCCCTTTGAGCCCTCTGTAGGGCCCACGCGCTAGGCCCTCTATAGGGTCCATGGGGTGGCCTCCCCCAGGGCCTACGAGCTAGGCTCCCTCTAGGGCCTAGGATCTCCTTGGTAAGCCTAAGCTGAAAATTGAAGTTAAGCGAAAATTTGACTCTACATCCGCGATAAAAAAGCAATTAGAGCACCGGTGCTCTGGACGAACTTTGTATGCGCAAAAAAGTGGTTCTATTTTCGCAAAGAAAATTCTACCGGAACTTCGGTGCTCTGGACAAGTCTTATATACGCACGAATTTGACTCCCAATTAGCGGTAATTCTACTCCAAGTAAGAGCCGCGGTGCTCTGCAAAATATGTAGATGAACGCGAAAAAAACGGGGACTCTACGATCGCATTACGCGCGATCACAAAGGAACTTGCTAGACTGCAAGATTGCTAGGAAGACCGATTCTATTTGGAACCGTTCCAAGTTTTTCGCGGTGACTCTATTCGACTCGATCGATACCATTATTTTACGAATTATTAATTGGAATGGCAAAAATCGCGAGCAACTTTTATATTGATTTAATTTTCTGGCCCTCTCCAGGGCCTACGAGCTAAGCCTTCTCTAGGGCCAAGAATCTCTTTGGCAAGTCTAAGCTGAAAAGTGAAGCTAAGCGAAATTTTGACTCTACTTCCGCGATAAAAAGCAATTAGAGCACCGGTGCTCTGGACGAACTTTGAATGCGCAAAAAATTGACTCTACTATCGCGAAGAAAATTCAACTTGAGCTTCGATGCTCTGGACATGTCTTAGATATGCAAAAATTTGACTCCAAATTCGCGGTAATACTACACTAAGTAAGAGCCACGGTGCTCTGCTAAATATGTACATGGATGCGAAAAAATCGGGGACTCTACGACCGCATTATGCGCGATCACAAAGGATCTTGCTAGACTGCAAGATTGCTCGGAAGTCTGGTTCCACTCCGAACCTTTTCAAAATTTTCGCGGTCACTCTACACGACTTGATCGATTCAATTATTTTACGAATTATTAATCGGAATTGTAAAAATCGCGAGCAACTGTTGTATTGATTTAGTTTTATAATTTTAAAACAGACACATGCATGTCACTATCTACGAGTACCTTGTATGGTCAGCTCATTGGATTCTGCAATTCCCAACACATATGCGCAGCGGTTTGGGGCCCATTTCATGTAATTAACATTCGTTTTAACACCATTCTGCAATATATCGTAAATATGGTTTAGAAAAGAGCCACGTCACGAGGCTACTGCCAATACGCCCTAGACCATATTCGCGAAATATTGCATATGTGTTCCCGAAAGGAATACCGACCAGTGAAATAGGCCCATGCATGTCGCGCATTTGTGTTGGAAGGGCCAGAATCGAAAGAGCTGGCTACGCTATGTTTTCTACAGAAACAATTTCGATCTATTGCATTCACCAATATTCAAAGAATTGTAAAGTGACTTGCCGTTCGCTGTCATCAAGAGTACTGCATCTCTGCAAACTCGTAACCTCTGACCAGCAACCCTGAGGCCAGCAACCCTGAGACCAGCAGCCCTCTGACCAGCACCCGTCAGCTCAGCACCCCTCAGCTCATCATCCCTTTAGCCTTCAGCTCAGCAGCTCCAGTTGGACTTGTGCATGACTCTACTTTCGCGGTGAAAAGGCTATTAGAGCACCGGGCTCTCGACTAGTTTTACTTGCGCAAAAACACTGATTCTACGATCGCATTACGGGCGATCACAAACACTATTACTGAAACAGACAATTTGTATTTAAACAAGTTCCAAAAAATTTCCTTTAAATTCCAGGCAGCCGCATGGAGCGCCACGCAACTCGGACATTCAGAAAAATTTCGAGCAGCCCTGTGGGGCGCTTACTGTTTCTGAAGATTAACAGAAAAAAGTAGTGGCCCCTTTGGGCGTCTAATACTTTTCAATTTTAATGAGAAAAGAAGCGGCAGCCTTTATGGGCGCTTAACGATGCCTAATCACAAGCCGGAAGAACAGCAGCCTCTTTGAGCGCATAATAATTCCGAATTGTAATGTGAAAAAAGCAGCCCCGTCAGGCGCTAATGGCATGGAATGTCAGGAAAATTTTCTAATTCTAAGCCGTAATAAGTTCTACCCAGCACAGGCCTATGAAGGGCGAGCACACCATGCGCGAAATCGAAATCAGTGATCGAAGGCGAATTGTATTTCTAGAAGAGTGCGTTTGGCACTCTTATATTTAAAAAGAACGAGACGGGACATAGAAGCTTATCGCCCGAAGTACGCAAGTGCATTTCTGAATATATATCCAGACCGAACCAAGCTCACCGAATAAGTAAGTTTGGCTCGATCTGGACCCTTAAACTAGATCGTAGGCTTTAGCTTGATAACGTTTTGCAGGTCGCAATGCACTGGAATACGTTACCAAGTCCAGGCACACCAACGTGGAGGTACCTACGAAAGTGACCCATTTCTAAGAAATATTTCTGGTCCATATTCGACCAATGCTTTGCGCATTTTTGAAAATTTGGAAAAAGTCTTACGACTAAAGTTCTTAAACTAAGACTTATTGCTAGGTTGATTTTAATATTGTAAGGAGAGAGAAAAGTAGAAGTAGCGAGCATAGTGACCATGTAGTACCAATATTAACTGTCATTCTCAGATATTATTATTTGTATGAGAAAGAGCTTCAACTTATATAATTAAAAATCCTTAATAAATGAATGCTTTCGATTCTCGTTTAATTAAGAGAATCTAATGGTTCGAATGTAATTAAACTTGAGAAGTGTAATTCGTATTCAAAGCATCAAGCTTTGATTATAAAATTCAAGAAAAATAATTTAGAATATTTAAAACACATTATTAGAACTTTAATCTCGAATTACAAATTTATTTATTGCTTTTGTCTGTATTAAACATTTGGAAGCATGCGCGTTAATGTTACAGTTCGCGAGTAGAAAGTATGTATTCTTAGTCACTGTGATCGCTACAGCAATCATTTGTTCAATAGCATGCAGAAAAATTGAAAAAATTAAAATATACGACTCACCGATCGTTGAACACAGTTTGAACAATGTCCCTAAGCAGCGGGTCAAGAAGTATTCTAGATACTGGGTGAATTGTAGTAGAATCTTGTTAAGCGACCTCTCACATGGTCCAGGAATCGGTTAAATTAATCCAGGAATCGAGATATCCCGAAATAATATGCTCATGCGTTCGCTGAGATCCGATCATTGTACCAGGTAAAGTTCAACTGGCAGATGACTACTTTGGTAGAGGTTGTTGACGTTCTGGTCAGATTCGTCGAGGCCAGAAATAATTTTATATATGTCCATTGGAAATTTTTCGACTGTTTCCCATCCAAGTTGAAATGTAATTACTTTGATAAATTATTATAAATTTTTATTAATTTTTATAAATTATTTATATAATAATGTATTTATTATATAAATAATTTATATATAAAAGATAGGGATTCAATAATGAACTTATTATACAATAAATAATTTATATGTATACGTTTATATTCATGAATATGTGTACCTATGAAAACTATGAAGTAATATAATATATTTCATTAAGTAAATATAGTAAATCTGTATTAATATATATATAAATCATTTATATATCAGGAAATAAATACACAACAAGAAGAAGATAAATGATTTATACATAAATCGAAATTTATTTTCTGCATGCCATTAACTATAAATAAATCTTTCCAACTTGGTAATATATAGATTATTTATGGGTTTATCGAATTAATAATTAATTTAGTTCGATATATTCCATAAATCTATTGATAATAATTTAAATTTGATTAATAGATATTTATACACACACACAAACAAGATATATTTAATAATATATATAATATATGTATATATATGTATATAAATTATTTATTATATAAACTAATATATCAAAGACATCAATATAACTGCTACTACTATAAAAAAAACATACTCACCAATATTATATAATTTATATATTTATAAATATGTGGGCACATTTATATTTCTTGTGGGAGTAATATAGTTAAATTAACTCTCTAATTTGTTGCATGTCACGAAAATTATTAATAAAGTAAAAATTTTGATCTAAATAATTCTAGAAACTCGTTCATTGGAGGATGCATGAAATAATAGAATTTTAGGTAATATAAAGTTAGGTGGTAATTTAAAGTGGGGGTGGTCAATTTTTGTACGAAAGGATTTGATTTATAAATTATTTTTTTTATTATATTAAGATTAATAAACAAATTACTTCCTTGGCAGAATAGTGCCTTAAATTTAGAATTTAAAATACGTGTATAAATTATAGGTAGTAATTTATTCATTAGTTACACATTCTTTCAATATACTTTATATGATTGTTTTATTGTTGCTAATAATAATTGGTATAACTTTTTTATCTTTATTTGAACGGAAAATTTTGGGTTATATTCAGGATGAAAAGGGCCCAAAGAAGGTAGGAGTGGCAGGGTTATTACAACCTTTTAGTGATGTTATTAAATTATTAAATAAAGCATTTTTTATCGATAAGGTAAATTTATAGTTATATTATTTCAGGGTTGCATTGATTTTATTATTATCAATGACAGTTTGATTGATTTATTCATTTCTTTTAAACATATACTCTATAAAAATTGGAATTTTATATTTATTGAGAGTATTAAGAATATGTGTTTATCCTGTAATGATTGGAGTTGGGCTTCAAATTCTAATTATTCAATGTTAGGGGCGATCCGATCAATTTCACAGTCAGTTTCTTAGGAAGTAAGTTTATTTTTAACAATGTTTTCTGTAATTTTATTACTTGAAAGTTATTCACTATTGGATTTATATAAATTTCAAAATTATATTAAATTTATTTTATTTTTAATTCCAATTTATTTAATGTCTTTAATTGGATTATTAATTGAATTAAATTGAACGCCTTTTAGTTTAGTTACCGAGTATATTAGAGGTGGCTTTGCATTAATTTTTATAGCTGAGTATTTAAGTATTATTTTTATAAGATCTTTAATTTCATTGATGTTTATAATCTTTTATTTAGCTAGAGTTCAATTTTTGGCTGCACGATTATATCATATTTTTTTGTTATCCGAATTCGTGGTGTTACACCACGTATCCGATATGGTGAATTAATATGTATATATGTTGAAACAAATTCCTTTCATATGCTCTAATTTATTTAGTTTTTATTTTTGGTTTAAAATTATTTTTTCAACCGTGGTTAAGTAAATAGAATTCTATATTTTCAAAATATATGTCTAATCAAACTCATTAACTAGATTTTATAGATTAATTTATCTCGATATTTATTTATATTAGGATTAATCAGAAAGAAGGAAAAGTATAAGGTTGTAAAAATTTGACTTATTCTTTGTAAGGATACTCGCGATATGTTTCCCTCCAAATCAAGATAGTAAGATAAATAATGAAACATATGTTCGGAATATAAATTGATTTTTGAGATCAAATGTTCTTGATATTATATGATAAGTCTTGGTAAATGGTAGAACTATTAAGATTAAAATTAATACGATTAGACCAATTACTCCTACCAGTTTGTTTGAAATTGCACGTAGAATTGAATAGGCAAATAAAAAGAATTGTTCAGATTTAATATGGATGGGGGTAGATATTGAATTAGCATAAATAAAATTATCAGGCACTCCTAAAATGTAAGGATATTGTATAATAATTAAGAAATAAAGTCTAAGGATTACAATGAAACCTAAAATATTCTGAACTGTAAAGTACAAATAGAATGAAATTTTGTATTTCTTTCTATTTGTTTCTATTGGATTCTTTTAGATGAAGAAAGAATAAATGTATAATTACTAAAATTACAATAATTAATGGTAGAATAAAGTGAAATGAGTAAAACTGGGTGAGAGTAACATTATCAATAGAGAATCCTCCTCAAATTCATTCAACTATTATTTGACCAATATAGAGAATAGCTGATAATAGGTTAGTAATTACTGTAGCTCCTCAAAAAAAATTTGACCTCACAGTAAAAACTAGCCGAGGAATACTGCAGCTATTGGATATTAATAAAATAATTACTCCTACAGGGGTTAATTTAAAAGAACGATAGTAAATTCCTCGACCTACACGTAGGCACATATATGTATAGCGATAAAATATAGATACACCGTTTTAATTGAATTAGACGAATTAATCATCCTAAATTTACATTCTTTATAATATTTATAATTATTTCAAAGGGTAGATTAATATTTGGGCAGTAGTGTAAAGATAAAAAATACCAGAAAATGCCCCGTGCATTCTTCGTGCGTAGTGCGAGGATGTGTCCAGATTCGTGGAAAGAGTTTTCCCAAAAGTCTTCTAGATAAAGGGTATATCGCAGTGAAATGCTGTTTAAAGACCTCTCACACAGTCCGGTAACCGATAGAATTAATGCACGAAGCGAGATATCGCGAGTTAAGAAGCACCATGGCACTGCAAATAATTCACGTCCGATCACGTTCGCGTTTGGGAACCGACTGCGAACACGCACACGCAACGTAGTTCAATGTTTTGACTTTGACAGAGGTTCTTGTCGCGCTCAGCCGACTCGTAGCTAATTTGAAATTCGTCGAGGCCAGAAATAATATTATATAGCAACGTCCATTGCAAAATTCTCACTTTTCACAACTACACCCGACACCCGTACTAGTAAAAAGTGAAATGTTTTTATGTAGAGCTTATCACAAAAAATAGAAGGTAATAATAAAATCACAAAAAAATAGAAGACAATATACAATCCCCCAAAAAATAGAACAAAATATATAATCACAAAAATAGAAGATAATACACAAAAAAATAGAACAAAATATACAATCACAAAAAAATAGAAGATTATAATAATTACAAAATAAAAAAAAGGTGTGAAATCAAAATGAGCTGCAAGTACATAAAGGTACTTTCCAACTGCGCTTAAGATGACACAACTACATATACACAGCTAAAATGCTGTGATCATACATTCCATTACTCATATCGCGGACATTTTTTAATTAATCCGTCAAAAAGAATCCCATTTAAAAAAAATTGTCGTAAATTAATAACTTTACAAAATTAATAATATACCAAAATTACGCCAATTATAAGAATGGCTATTATACAAAGACAAAATTGTATTAAATAATATTAAGCAGACATATTTTTATACAAGTAAATATTTTAATACGAATAAATATTTTATTCAAAATACTTGGCGCTGCACTCCGAATTGGAGTTGCTAAACTGAAATAAATATATATAAATTGCATTAATCTTTTTCTTTCTTTCTTGTGCGTGCTTTCGTGAATGTGTGTATGTGTGCGGGTGCATATGCTACGTATGATATTAGAGTTAAATATATGTAGAATATATCTGACTGCGTTTCTAATATGTATATGTATATATATGTTTATGTATTTTAGATTGTAAGGGAGTTATTATAAATTATTATTACTACTAAAACAATTAACATTTTTTCGGTTCCGCAGCGCCAAGTATTTTGAATAAAATATTTATTCGTATTAAAATATTTACTTGTATAAAAATATGTCTGCTTAATATTATTTAATACAATTTTGTCTTTGTATAATAGCCATTCTTATAATTGGCGTAATTTTGGTATATTATTAATTTTGTAAAGTTATTAATTTACGACAATTTTTTTTAAATGGGATTCTTTTTGACGGATTAATTAAAAAATGTCCGCGATATGAGTAATGGAATGTATGATCACAGCATTTTAGCTGTGTATATGTAGTTGTGTCATCTTAAGCGCAGTTGGAAAGTACCTTTATGTACTTGCAGCTCATTTTGATTTCACACCTTTTTTTTATTTTGTAATTATTATAATCTTCTATTTTTTTGTGATTGTATATTTTGTTCTATTTTTTTGTGTATTATCTTCTATTTTTGTGATTATATATTTTGTTCTATTTTTTGGGGGATTGTATATTGTCTTCTATTTTTTTGTGATTTTATTATTACCTTCTATTTTTTGTGATATATTTGATTTTTCATGTACTTGGCGTAATTTTTTTACTTTTTGAAGTTTTTTTATGGGGATCTCACTTCTTTTTACAAAGATAATTGGCATAGTAGGGGCAGACTTTAGATAATTTTTATTGGGGGGAAAAAAAGTGGAAAATTTGAAATCGACCGGAAGACGGGAAACCGGGTCTCATCGCATTTGAATTTTTTTTGTAATCGTTTTTCTCCATTGTAGTATATCGTTAATATACATGTTTATATATGGTTGAATTTGTCTTTTTACACTCTGTAATAATATAGAATCAAAGTATAAGATTACTTGAAAAATTATGACCTTGAAATCTCGTAAATTTACCGTAAAAAAACATCTTTCGTTGTAATTATTTTTACCATGTCAAACAGTACAACTTTTGTCTAAGGAATTTTTTTCATATATATATAAATAAAAGATTTCAAAATTTTAATGAAATAACCGATACTTTCGTTAAGAATACACTGTTCCAACAGATTTTATAAATATGGATTCTCTAGAATGGAAAAGTGATCCCAATTATAATATTGGATTAAATATAGTAAATAATTTAGCAGTAAACGATTCGGCCGAACGAGCAGTCAAACTCATGCAAAAGTTCAATTGTAACTATTCAACAGCCATCTGGACTTGTAACATTCAATACACGTTTCTTATAAATTTTCGTACGCTGAATACGAATTCGCAAACCGTTTTTCGCCAACATCCTCCGTTTTCGAAAAATTAGTTTATTTTAAAAAAAAATGCAAATTTTCAACTTGAACGTCTTGCGTATCGAAATAGTAATAGTTATTCGGTTGCTTGTTCCGTCAAAATTATTTTATAAACCTTCGGGAACACAACGATATAAGTTATTATTGCATTATTACTATTTAAATATATTTAAACCACGATCAAAGAAAAAATGCACCCGAAACGCAACAATTTTTGCAGATATCTGTCAATTTATTTTAAAAACTAAGAGTCTAGAAGAAAATCTGACTACTCCACGCGATGCAGCAGACATTTTTCCTTCGGAAAACATTAACAAAAGTGGTATGTCACATTTCGTTTTCAATAACTGAGCGAAATAGTTTGGCAAAACGTATGGCGCCGACAGTGGTAGTCGCGCGCGTGTAAGCGATTCTGTCGGTGAGCGGCAATGGATACGCCCGCCGCTGTTGCCTTCTGTATTGAAAACAAACCGTGACTTACCACTTTTATTGGTGTTTTCCGGGGGGAAAATGTCTGTTGCATCACGTGCAATGGTGAATTTTCTTCTAGAGCCCTAGTTTTTAAAATAAATTGAAAAATATCTGCAAAAATTGGTGCATTTCGGATGTAGTTTTCCCTTTAATCAGTTATTTATAATTATCCAAAAAAAATTTTAGACGAAAATTATACTGTTTGACAACATAAATATAATGCCAACGAAAAAAGTATTTTTTGATGGTTCATTTTTTGAGATTTCAAGGTCATGATTTTTTTTGTGTAATCTTATACTTTGATTCTATATTATTACAGAGCGTAAAAAGATAACGATATATAAAAATGTATATTAACGATATACTACAACGAAGAAAAACGAGTTACGAAAATAAAAAATTTCAAATGCGATGAGGCACAGTTTCTCGTTCTCCGATCAATTTCAAATTTTGCACACATTATTTTTTCTCCCAGTGGCATAATCCTTGGGGAGTGACCCCGTCAAAAATCTCAAAATTATATTTCGACAAGAGTAACTAAGGTCCACCCTAATAAACAGTCTTATGACGGGATAGAATTAAAGATAAATTCTACATAATAGAAACTATGCACACCTGCAATGCTTCAAGATGATGATTGAATTGGTGGAATTGGTTTAAATTTGAGTTTTCTGATATGAACCAAACTTACAAGAAGCAAATAGAGGATTGCAGCTGA
The DNA here is from genome assembly GCA_963932335.1 of Andrena marginata. Lineage (NCBI taxonomy): Eukaryota > Metazoa > Arthropoda > Insecta > Hymenoptera > Andrenidae > Andrena > Andrena marginata. The sequence goes on from OZ010660.1 coordinate 31,839,187, forward strand.
ATAAAATCGTTTAATAAAATCGTTTAATTAATATAATTAATATAATACTATGTCACAATAAATTTTTTTCTCTGCCGTAGATCATACTGCATCATCTTCTGCTTTGATTATCTGTAAATATATATAAAATCCACATTTTAGTTATTTTAGTTACAACTTAACGTAGAACTTATTATATATAGAAATAGAGTGGCCTTTTGCTTTAGTGAGTGTAGAGACTAAATAATGTGTCCGAAGGAGGTGCGAGCGTATGGCAGAAAGTCTTGTTGCAGGAAATTTAAATGCTAATGGTAATAATTCAGCGAAATGAACGCGGAGATCCAATATTTTTAACGCACAATGTATTGGTGTTGGAATGAAACTAATTTATTTAGTATGTTTATTGGTGATTTTAAATAATGGGAATCTAAAAAATTAATGAATTAATGAATAGCGTGACAACTACTTTGGATTTTATTAATTAAAGTATTACGAATGTCTTTCACAAAAGATTGAAAAGCATTAACGGAGATGTGTTTTCAGTGTACTTTCTTCACTAATGTGACTTGCTTTACATTGCAAGCAGACCACCATAATCTATTTTCTTAATAATTCTTAATGCTATGTCTTTAAACAAATTTTGTCGATTTACCTTATTTGACAAAGTTCCAGAAACTTGTGCGAAACAAGATGCTCTGTCTATCTATTTAATCTTCTCCGGACAACCTCCACGCCTGTGCATTCCCTTCATTTCTATCCATCCAAGCCTGTGCGTCCCCTTCAATTGTACTATCCAAGCCTGTGCGTCTCCTTCATTTTTATCGAAGTCCTGTACGTCCCCTTCATTTCTATAATATAATAACCTTTACATAAAATAAAAACTCTAAATTGCTGGTATACAAATACAAATATCTGGCAATTTAAATTCAATGCAATTTTTTACTACAATATATTATTTTGTACAAGCATGGTACAAATTTCTAGAAACTTATGCGAAAGAAGGTGCTTCTCTGTCGAACCTTCTCCGGACAACTTCCAAGTCTGCGACTCTACATAAAAAATCTATTAAATAAATTTGGCGACTTACCTTGTTAATTGAGACAATAATTCCGTCTCCTATTTAGTGTAAAAACTCCTGACATCTCAAATTTGGACAACTTACATTATTTGACACTTGGAGGTTAAGATTGGTAGGTTATAAAGTTCAATGTATTTAAAAAATAGTTTGTACAATGACGGACGACGATCCCTGCCGAATAATCCCGAGAGTCGAACGAAGAACGAAACATGTGTTAGTTTCGTTTTGGCTGAAGGTGTGCGTGTAACACGTATATACGTAGAAGAACGAAACATGTGTTAGTTTTGTTTTGACTGAAGGTGTGCGTGTAACGCGTATACGTATTATGTTTGACGAAAAATTTCTAGAAGAATCAGAAGAAGAAGAAGAAGAAGAATCTTAACATTCCGACTGATCCATGAGACGATATTATCATATCTCTGTTATGCGTGGACCGATTTTATTGAAATTGGTCTCATTCCAAAGCTTATATGCGGTTTACATAAGAAAAATGCCTTTAAATTTAGAAAATATTGCAAGCGTCATGAGATATTAATGAAATAAGTTTCAGGTTAGGTTGGATTAGCCGGGCGACGAGTAAATGATAAGCAGTAGCGACAGTCGCCATATATAGGGTGTCTTTTTCTTTCCTGTACTTTCTTTCCTGTACTTGGCGTCGAGACGCTACCGCGTCTCTAGATACAACCGAAGGGGGCGCACAGGATTGAATAAAAATGAAGCATCTTCTGTCGCTCAAGTTCTTGCAAATTTGTCAAATAATGTAATTCGACAAAATTTGTGAAAATTCATAGCACTAAGAATTAACAAAATTATTGCCGACTGCATACAGTGTAGAGCAAGTCACATTACTGAAGAATGTACGCTGAAAACACACTTCCTTGATACTTTTCAATTTTTTCTCAAAGATATTCGTAATACTTTAAAATCCACGGTAGTTCCCACGCTATATGTTAATTTTATTAGCTTCCCATTAACTATATTTCGATTCACCGATAAACGTACTCGATTAATTTTATCCCAACACCGATAAATTATGCGTAAAAAATATTGCATCTCTTCGTTCATTTTCCCTAAATTACCATTAGCATTTAAATTGTCTGCAGCAAGACATTCTGCCATACTCTCTTACCTCCTTCGCAAACATTATGTAGTTTCTATGCCTACTATAGCAAAAAGCCACTCTAATGAAAGACGATATAACTGCTCACAAAAAATTCTTATTGCCAAATTACTTTTGTTCGATCACAATATTGTAAGTAGTGGAACAACGAATGTGGAAAATTTCTACATCCAGGTAATGTGTAGGGACTAAGAAAATTGTAGAGATTGTAAAAGATTCGCGACTGTCGAAATTACAAAGATTTGAAACGATTCGCGACTGTTGAAATTGTAGATATTGATAACGTGTAACCACTGTTGAATTTGTACATATTGGAAATGATTAGTATTATTATAATAATACACTAATTCAAGAATTAAATAAAAAGTACCTTACAAATTAAGCCTAACCGCTGTTGCTGGCACTAAAATTACCTTTATTAAATTTAATAGATAAATTAAACCTTCATTCATTTTTAAATTAAGTATTTAAATAAACAATTACCATTTAAATAATCATTATTTAAAACTTGAATTTATAGATCATTTAATTTAATTAATTTACTAACTGAAATTAAACTAATTTAAATAAATACGAATTTTGACCACTTTAAATTACCACGTAACTTAAAATTACCCAAAATTCTATCATTTCATTCACCCTCCAAAGAACGAATTTCTAGAATTTTTTAGATCGAAATATTGAATTTTATTAATAATTTTCGTGACATCTAACAAATTAGAAGGTTAATTTAACTATATTACTCCCGCAAGAAATATAAATATGCCCTCATATTTATAAATATATAAATTATATAATGTTGGTGAGTAGGTTTTTTTATAGTATTAACATACATATATATTTATGTCTGTGATATATTCATTCTTAGCGACAATCGAAATTACAGAGATTTTAAACGAATTGCGCTTGTAGAAATTGTAGAGATTTTAAACGATTCGCGACTGCTGAGATTATATTTATGTCTATGATATATTCATTTTTAGCGACAATCCAAATTACAGAGATTTTAAACGAATTGCGCTTGTAGAAATTGTAGAGATTTTAAACGATTCGCGACTGCTGAAATTGTAGAAATTGTAAACGATAAGCGACTATTGGAATTGCAGAGATTGTAAACAATTAGCGACTATCGTAATTACAGAGATTTTAATCGATTCGCGACTACTGAGATTCTAAATATTCTGAACGATTAGCGACTATAAAAATTTCAGTGATTTTAAACGATTCGCGACTGCTGAAATTGTAGAAATCGTAAACGATTAGCGACTATCAAAAGTACAGTGATTTTAAAGGATTCGTGACTGTTTAAATTGTAGAAATCGTAAACGATTAGCGACTATCAAAATTACAGTGATTTTAAAGGATTCGTGACTGCTGAAATTGTAGAAATTGTAAACGATTAGCGACTATGCAAATTACAGATATTTTAATCGATTCGCGACTGCTGAAATTGTTGAAATTGTAAACAACTCACGACTATTGAAATTACAGACATTTTAAACGATTCGCGACTGTTCAAATTATAGATATTGTAAGATTAAGGATCTTATTGTATTGCTTAAAGATCGCAGAATAAAGTCGAAAATCGCTGATTTCGGGAATTTCCGCGATTTTCGACCTTATTCTGCGATCTTTAAACGTTCATAGCTCAGAGCAACGTTAACCGATTTTGATGAAATTTTAGGCAGGTATATAACCTACTTAAATCTACAAACGGGTTTTTGAATTTTCATTACAGGCTTACAAAAAGAAGTTTAAAAACGACCTTTACTATTTTTTTTTGCTGTTCCGACCAAGTACATTTGTTTCAAAACGACGATTGACATCATTTAGCAAACTAATCCCTCTAGCTTCTCAAAAAACTCACGTCGTTTGGACGAAAGGTATGCGATTTTAGAAAGTGTACAAATACTTTTTTACTAACTGTAGATGAAAATATGGACAAATGGGGGTATTTAAACATATTAAAAAAACAATGTAAAGCAAAGTATGGAAAAAATGGGTATTTTAAATACTTCCAGATTTTATGCCAGTAATGACCCCAACCATACTTTCTACGTAGCGAAGAGTTAGTTACTGTATTATTGTACAAAAGTGATACAAACGCTTCCACAATCACCAGCTATCAATGTTATAGAACATGTGTGGCATGAACTGGAAAAAAGAAGTTAAGTTACGCTGCGTTTCTAATAAACAACAATTGAGGTCTGCACTGCAAGAAGAGTGGGCAACCATTTCGAAGGAATTTTGGGAAAAATTGGTGCAATCGGTTCCACGACGACTACAAGCAGCCGAAAATAATCGTGGATACCCTAGAAAATATTGAAATGACCTTTTGTTTTTTTCTATTAACGATAATACTGCCCTCTTTAGTTTAAATGTCTTATCTAGCATTTTGAAATAACCGAGAAAACTGAAGTTTTATCATTTACTTTGTACCATCCTGATTTTCCTTCATTCAAATTAAAACATGCTGTCATTATTTTGTAATAGCCTAATATAATTTTTTGTAATAGGTGTACCGGTGGCAAATTTATTATTAACGTACCAGTTAATTAATTGTTTTAGATAAAATATTGTAACCATTTTGAAAGATGTTAGGTTAAATACATTAGACTGTTTATAAATCTTTACGAAGCACGTAGAGTTTTCTAACTATACTTAAAAGGTAAAAGATGTGTGGAACTTCAAATATTTCAACATATCTCAAAAAATGAAAGAACAGCTTAGGACAGTTTAACTAAGGATGGCAGAATAACATATTTTTGTACATTTTCAGTGACTAACATTTTCTGTATATTATTCTCCAATATGTTTAATTTTCTTATTACGAATAAAGTTTTTTACTTGCAATCAGTATACAGTGAGCCTCGAAAGTATTCGAACGCACGCCATTAATACAGTAAATAATAAAAATATACATGTTAGACTTAAGTTTTAAAAGTAACGTTGTAACTGCTATAAGACACAAGTATCGAGATTATATATACCAAATTTGAAATGAATCGGATAATATTTGCAGAAGTTATGAAACATTTATTGCAAAGATGTACTGAAACAGGGTCACAAAAGTATTCGAACGGCATTAATTATACGCACCTTATTTTATTTTAATATTTATTTAGGCCATCGTTGGCTCCAGTTACGCTTTTCAGACGTTGTCCCATGCTGTGCACTAGTTTTTTAGTTATTTTAGATTCGATAGAATTCCATACTTCTAAAATGTTTTGTTTTAGTACGTCTTTCGAAGTTACGTCGTATTTTTTTAATCCTCTGCCGATGTTCGCCCACAAATATTCGACAATATTAATTCCCAGACTTTATGGGGGTGTATGTAACCCATGCGGTGTATTATACAAGAACCATTCTTGCACAGTTTGGGCGTATGCTTGCGGTCACTGTCTTGCTGAAAATAAAAATTTTCGAATAACCCAAATTTGGTTGCACTTTTTTCCAAATTGTTTTGGAAAATATTTAGAAATTTATGTTTATCTAAAATGCCATTCATAAAAACGAAATTACCAGTGTCTGTTGCAACCATACACCCCCACAACATCATGGAACCACCTAGCACTTTACAGTAGGACGTACATTTTTAGTATTGACTTCTGAGTTGGGATTCCTCCAGACATAACAACCTCCATCCAAACCAAATATATTTTTCATACATTTTTAATACATTTTTAATACAGTTTTAATATATTTAGTTCAGATGAAGATGGGTATGTCTGGAGAAAACCCAACTCAGAAATGAATACTAAAAATGTACGACCTACTATAAAGTGCTGCTGTGGTTTCGTGATGTTGTGGGGGTGTATGGTTGCAACAGACACTGGTAATCTCGTTTTTATGATTGGCATTTTAGATAAACATAAATTTCTAAATATTTTAAAAAACAATTTGGAAGAAAGTACAACTAAATTGGAGTTATTGGAAAATTTTGATTTCCAGCAAGACAATGACCGCAAGCATACGGCCAAATTATGCAAGAATGTTTATTGCATAATACATCGCATGGGTTACATACACCCCCATAAAGTCTGGAAATTAATATTGTCGAATATTTGTGGGCGAACATCGGCAGCGAATTAAAAAAATACGACGTAACTTCGAAAGACGTACTAAAACAAAACATTTTAGAAGTATGGAATTCTATCGAATCTAAAATAACTAAAAAACTAGTGCACAGCATGAGACAACGTCTGAAAAGCGTAACTGGAGCCAAAGATGGCCTAAATAAATATTAAAATAAAATAAGGTGCGTATAATTAATGCCGTTCGAATACTTTTGTGACCCTGTTTCAGTACATCTTTGCAATAAAGGTTTCATAACTTCTGCAAATATTATCCGATTCATTTCAAATTTGGTATATATAATCTCGATACTTATGTCTTATAGTAATTACAACATTACTTTTGGAACCTAAGAGTAACATGTATATTTTTATTGTTTACAGTTTTAATAGCGAGCGTTCGAATACTTTCGTGGCTCATTGTATATTGAATACAATTATGTTAATGTGTTTATTCATAAAAAAACCTTCATCCTTACATCTATGGTAACAATACTTTTCAACCGAAAATCTGGCATGCGTTACAGGTTACAGTGTACAATTTTGAGTGACACTCATTGTACTTCCCGTGGAGCTTTCATTAGCTCTCGTGTTAATTAAAAACGCCTCGTTATGCTCACACAAATGTATACAGAATGAGTATTCATTTTATGTACAGATGGTAACACGGGATTGGTATCGCGACATTCTTGAATGTATCGCGAAGCTTGTGAAAAGTTTTCCCATAAGAAACTATATATCACGTAATTAATTTACGAATATATACTTACCAAGCCATCTGTGTTAAGTTGTACAAGCTTAATTAAAGTACACTCCTGTATGCAGATGCTAGATATTTTATAAACGAAGGAAATATATTCCACGTAATATTTCTATTTTACGACTTTTGTTATGACTGGACGATGCTAGCTTTGGAAGTCACCTCTGTTCAGCCGGCTCGGCCACGATATCCCAACACTTGGGAAATACGTACGTGTGTATTGCCTCGCGAGGACTGCCTGCTCTCCCCCCACCAAAGCCTATATTCGCCGCGGTACATTGGCGGGACGCGGGGGTCATTCGTTCCGTGGACATCGTTGAGTTAAGACGTTTCGATAGTCGCGTACTTAAATGGTACGCGTACATTATCTATCGTCACATAATTACTTCTAATCATTATTAGTCTTCTTCTTTACTCTCTATCGTCACTTGCTGCTACTATTAATACACTTTCGTCCCGAAATTGATTAAATATCGCGAGAAAATCATTAGATTTTCGTCGCGTATTCCCTTCGTTGCTTTCGTGCCGATATTTCTGCACATTTAGTGCATACATATCGTGTCTAGGTATTCAATTACATCCCGTTTCGTGCATATTTCAAGTTTATTTGTTGTTTAATTGCCTTATGAATGTTTTAATGCTTTTGTTTCAAACTTGTTGCATCCTTCGATTACAGACGTTGAGGAGAGATTGAAGAGCAAAGGGCAGGCGACGCCATGACACTTGACGGTTAATTTGAACGGTGCTTGGATGGCGTCTGGTCATTCCTTGCAAAAAAGAAGTGGAAATACGTGTGGTATACGTATTTTTCTCGTTATTTTATTGAATCATTGTTGGCTGTGAGGATAATGGGTAACTTTGCAGTCGGTTAATATCGGGATCAAATGGGAAAAGATTGAATTATGATAAACTGAATAATTTAAATCAGATTTGTTTAAAATTTTCAAATTGGCGTCAGTAGATGTTCACGAAGTATTGGAATGATCGAATTCTATTGCATTTCGGTCGCGTTTACGTAGAATTCAATGATATTTCAATGATTTTTAAGAATCTATCTCTATGAAGCTGTGGTAATTGCATTTACGTTCGGTTTTGGATGCAAGTTTTGGTCTCTATGTATAGAAACTGCGTAGTTGATCGAGGACATGCTATTTAAGCATGAATAATTAACGAATTTTGATTCTTGCCATTAATTTGGAATATTTATAAAAATCGTGATATATTTGAAAATATTATTCGAATAACATGAACGTGCTTGCAACTTTAATGACGAAAGCCACTACTATGATTCATTTAAATGTAATAATTATTTCTGAAGTAGTATATTCTGGATAATATCGTGTTACTGAAATGTAAAGCTGCTCCTATCAAGCGAGCATTCTGTATTTTCGCATCACACCTTGAATTCTAAATAACAAGGAGCGAAAGTCCCTTGGCTGGTTCCAACAAAAGCAATATTTTCTCGCGACAAACACTCGATGAAACCACATCTACCCCATTCTCCTATCCTACTTATTTTTCAGAGATTGCGACCGCGTGCAATGCGATCAAATAGAGTCAGTGTTTATTACGTACGAAGTTTTTCGTTTTGAAGAGCACAGTTGCTCATAGTAGTGTGTCGTTAATAATTTGGGGATACGCGAGTGTAGAGTCAATGTTTTTTACGCAATTTATAATCTTTCACGAGCGTCGCGGCTCTAACTTTCAAATCGCGAGAATAGATTCATAGATTTGTTCGCCAATTATGATTTTTGGGGCGCGTTGGTAGCCTATTATTTCTTTATTTCTGTTACTTTTGAAAACAAAACTCGTTATCGGAAATTAGAGTCAGTGCATCATCTGAAGAGGAGATTTGTGCGAAGAATATTAAAGGAAAGATGTAAGTATCTATGTATTTCATTTAATTCCTTTAAAGTAGAGTTCATTCTTCAAAATTTTAGAGAGAAAAAATTTTAAAAAATTAATTTTTAGAATAGAATCACCAAGAAATTCGAAACTAACAAAACTTTTTATCGTTTAGACATTTTAAGAAAAGAATTTTGTTAATTTTAATTTTTAATACTTAATTTCTTTCTTAAAGTGTCCAAATGATACAACAAATTTCGTTAGTTTTGAATTGTTTCGTGGTTCTTTATTAGAGTTCAAGCAATGGTAACTTTAGAAAGAAATTATAATCGTGTTCTGATCCTTCGTTACAGTTTGGACGCAGCTGAGCAGCCTAATGATTTCTCAGCAGCTTGGTTACTTTTCCTGAGCAGTGGTGAGGGTGTTGGCGTCTCCGTCACCGGGGCACAGCGAAATGTGAGTGCGCATGCATTATGGTTCCTCTGGTCTCTCAATCATGTCGTAGGACGTTTGGTCCGAATCGACACGAGTGACCGGTTGTATACGTGCTTTGGCGAGCATAATGACCGCGGGTACGGTAACCATGCCCGTGAATTGTAACATTTTGTCTGTGTATGTATTTATTAGACGAGGGCTAGGGTCTTCTTGTACACCGCGCCTTTTCAGTAAAATCAAATTATAATCATAATTTCCACGATAAACGGTTCCTAACGCGAATGTTTACCATTGATCACGATACATTGATGTAGATATTTATTAAATAATGCACATAAAGGTGCATAGCAGCTCAGAAGGTATTGGTATGAATATCAATACGACTGAATGCTAATTTTTATGTAGCGAAGAATTCTGATACTCTCAGACTCCACAGCTACGATCATTTTTATTTAATATGTAGTGGAAAAATCGGATGCCCTCCGATTTCGTCATTGCGACGATTATAATGACTTGTACTTCTTTCATTTTTCTGATACTACGTATTCAAAAGTAACTTGATGTCTAAATGATGATAATAGACATAAAAGTGTAATTCCTTTCTTATAAAGGTCACTCGTTTGCGTATACAATAAAATAATTAATTTCCATGTGCAAGAAGAAAATTGAGGGTGGGTAAATTTCAGATTCAAAGTAATTAGCATGAGAACGTACTTTATTGTTTTATGAAATTTACTTTGACGATGGAATCGCCCGTTTTAAATTCTTAACGTATATTCTTCATAATTTAGAGTTATATTCTTAAATAATTCAATTTTAGAGTTTCTTTTCTCGCTAATTGAATGTCGAGTAGAATCCTTTTTCTTGATTTAAAGTAGAGTCCTTTATTATTTATTAAACTTTAAATTATTCACAAGTTGAAAGTCGAGCCATTTTGCTTAATAATATAAAATTAAAAAATACCTTACCTTGCTAGACACTATTTAGACTAATCATACTTTCTAGTTGAGGATTTTCAGGATATCTTTCCGTACCCATTGCCTTTTAACTCGTCCACGTGCCCATGCGCTACTTGGGTGGGTGAAAGCAATGCGGCACGATGATATTCTTTACTAAATAATTACATGTCGGCGGCTGGCATTGCGTTAGTGTATCGTGCACGCCGCATTTTCCACCTGTGTTTGTGTGGTTAGGCGGTGGAATTTGCGTCGGTGAAAGATTTTCATCAAAGACCATGTTAACGAAACTATAACATTATATTATTATTCATTGCAATAATTATATTAATGTATCATATTCCTTGTTGCACACGATGATCATCCTAGTAAATAATCTTGGAATATGAAGCTTAATCAATCTCGTACAATGAAACGAGAAAGTAATAAAGATTGATGTATGTACATAATACGTACAATGCACATTATCAAGTAATCCATTGTTTGAAATTGAAAATAATTAATTGCTATGTAAATTATACTTATACGCAATGGTCACTGCCTTTGTCAGCCGATTTCAGTGAAAACTGGTACGTACTTATTAGAGTGTGATTGTGGCCAAGCTCGGGTGACGGAGTCGTCCCGGGGCGGTCTCTCTAGGGTAGGCTTGCACCCGAGTGGCGATGCTTGAGAATCGTGGAGTGGGTTGACGATGATTGTGTTTGAGAGACTGTTTTGCCATTTTTTAAATATAGGTGTTGTATAGGATAGGTAACTTACCTTCTGGTACGAATGTGCGACTTAAATATAAGTAGGTAGGGCCGGGGTAGGTCGTCGTATTCTCTGATCGCATGTTCCCTTACACGATGACCTGCTTTCAGGAAATTTGTGAGAAAAGTCGACGGCCAGACTAGCGCGAGTGGGGTATGCCCTCGCTTCTAGCCTCGTTATGTCGACTTTTTGACGCCAGTGAGACATTGCACATTGTCGCTGGTCGCGGTCGGAAGGATGGGCTTGGGCACGCTATTAATTTTTAGAAGGGCGGACCGCCCGAAGCAAGAAGTGGCTAAAGAGCCGAAGATAGCCCGGCCAGAGAAAAGGCCACATCATGTGGGCTACCAAGAATGGCCCTGCATCCTCGGGTGCAGGGTGATTCTTCTTAGGTATTACTTAGCCATTATGCTCGCCGGTAGTTGTAGTAGTACAGTGCTCGATACTATTTTTCGCCGATTCGTCACGCGAAAAGTTAAAAGAAATTCATGTAAAGTAAATAGTGTATCATCTGATACATAGATAGCATTGTTGTAAATTATCAGTTATGAGTTAGAAGAAGATGGCGTATTGATTCAAATTTAAGATTACTTAAACAAGTGACTATTCAAAGCGACATTTTTTTGGCCGATAATTCCCTGTTCAATAGGCGTCTGGACTTGTAACATGCAATACCCGTTTCTTATAGATTCTTGTGCGCTGAATACGAATCCGCGAACCGTTTTATCACCATCACCCTAAGTTTTTGAGAAATTCGATTTTGAAAATACTGCAAATTTTCAACTTTGAAAATTTTTTAAGTTCAAACAGTAATAGTTACTCAATTGTTTCTTCCGCCAAATTGTTCTATGAACCATCCCGAATACAACGATATAAGTTATTATGGCACTATGGACATTTAAATATGTTTAAACAACGATCCAAGGGAAAAGGACACCCGAAATGCATCAATTTTTCAGATATCTTTAAATTTATTTAAAAAACTAAGGGTCTACGAGAAAATCTGACGGCTCCACGCGATGCAGTAGACATTTTTCCTCCGGAATTCATCAACAGCAATCGTAAGACACCTTTTGTTTTCAATAGAGAAACGAAATAGTCAGTGGTACTCGACGGCGGCGGGCGTATCCATTGCCGCTTAGCGTAACAGTCGGCACCGCACGTTTCGCCAAACCATTTCGTTTCTGTATTGAAAACAAAACGTGTATTGCGATTGCTGTTGATGGTTTTCGGAAGGAAAATGTCTGCTGCATCGCGTGGAGGCATCAGATTTTCTTCTAGACCCTTAATTCTTTAAATAAATTGGAAGATATCTGAAAAATTTGTGCATTTCAGGTGTCTTTTTCCCTTGGATCGTTATTTAAACATATTTAAATGTTCATAATGCCATAATAACTTATATCGTTGTATTCGGGATGGATCATAGAATAATTTGGCGCAGCAACCAATTGAGTAATTATTACTGTTTGAACTGAAAAAATGTTCAAAGTTGAAAATTTGCATTTTTTGCCAAATCGGATTTCTCAAAAACTGAGGGTGATGGCGATAAAACGGTTTGCGAATTCGTATTCAGCGCACAAGAATCTATAAGAAAGAGGTATCGAATGTTACAAGTCCAGACACTCCAGACGGCTGTTGAACAGGGAACTATCGGCAAAAAAATGTGTCGCTTTGAATAATCACTTGTTTACTCATTCTTAAATTTCAATCAATACGTCATCTTCTTCTCACTCAAAACTGTTAACTTACAACAATGCTATGTATGTATCAGGTGACCCACTAATTATTTTACATGAATTTCTTTTAACTTTTCGCCTGACGGATCGGCGAAAAATAGTGTCGAGCACTATAGTAGTAGTTTGGTTGGCCATATGCTGACCCATCGACCCCCCCTCCCCTGAAATTGAGCGCACCGCGTTCTGAATTAGAGTTGCGAAGAATATTACGGGGCTAGTTAGTGTTGCGACTAAATGTTGATCGCGGTTTGAATTAGCGTTGCGAATCAAGTATGCCCCGCGTTTGGTTCCAGCATAGCGTTGCGAATAAATATCCATCGTGGTTGCTTGTAGTGTTTCGAAAAAAGAGACGCGATTATTTTTTAGATTGCTCTTGTATTTTGAATTGGAGTTACTAGAGTTTCATTCAATGCATTACTTTTGATTCGTGGTATTCTTTTTATTAGAGTTGCGATGCGACTGATCGAGCGGTTATTCCACGCGAAATCGGACACTTTTCGGAGTAACATTTCGGATGTTGCTGAAATTTGAATATGTTGTAGTCTTTAGTGATATTTAAACGTACCTCGAAGGATTTTTCAAAAATTTTGAAAAATGTCGATTTTACAGCTGTTTGAAGTTAAGTGCTAACTTTTGTTCAATACATTATGGCTATGGAAGTAGTAAACGGATGAAGATGAGCTTTGCAGTGTTTATAGAGAAGCCATTGAAGTTTTAAGAAAAAATTATTTCAGTTTAAAAAAAATTTTTAAATCGAATGCTATATATTTAATAATCCACTAAGAAAGTGACTGTCAAGACAAATTCAACCATATGTTATACTATGACCTTTTAAGGCTACACATGGTTAGGAATGAAAGAAGATATTCAATCTACTAGATAGATAGATATAGGGGAATGTGGGGCAAGACGGGGGGCGGGCAAGACGGGGGGCGGGCAAGACGGGGTACCCCCCATATCTCGTGATACAAACGCCCGAATCAAAATTGAGCATACACGTTAGACGCGTCGCTATCGGCACCGTCATTGACTAGCGAATCAGTGAAACATGTGGACGCGTGACGAAGTTAGATCAGAATTTATAATTTATTGGAACTTCCTTACTTTTTCCTTATTTCTAGCACCCGTGACAGTGATATAATAATATAGAAGATTTCCGGAACATGTATGTGTTTCTGAGGCAGAATTTAGCTGGTTATAAGGTACGTGTGTTATTTTATATTTTTGTAAATTATGTTTCGAGCAGTGTCCATATGATTGTCGTGAGACGCGAAGGGGCATGATGGGGTAATGAAAATAAGAGGAATCCCATCATGCCCCTCACAAACCTTGAAATAAAAATCAAAGTTTCTCATTGTTCCAGGATGTTTTTGGAAACTACAGACGGAAGACGAACCGAGGAAAATGATACTTCTTTTCTATTAATTAATCGAAACGAACTGATTCCCTCGTGGAAAGGTGGATAAACTGTCAAATATGTGGCAAATGGGCTCATTTCTCCTGTGTTGATGTAGGAGATGAGGACGACGAAGCCATACATGTGTGTCTCCTCTGTCAACCCAATAAATAATTACTTTGTATATATATACTTTATTTATATTGTTTTTTAATTGGTACCCCATCTTACCCCACCCGTGGGGCAAGATGGGGTAATTCATTCCATTTAAAAAGCTGAGGGTCTCTTCGTTTCGAAAAAAATATTGTAAATACCAAAAATTGAGTTACCGTATTTTGTTGTGTATACCAAAAAGTAAAAGTCTTCCTTCTTCAGTTTTTTTTACAAATACTTACCATATTCGAGAACACTGTATAAGAATAGCAGATATAGCCGTTTGGCCGCTGCGAGTACCGCACGGCTCAGCCATTCAAGCCGGTGTGATTTGACGCAGCGTCAACTTTCGGCAATTTTTACAGGGCCAATTTTAAAATGTCCATATTTTTGAAAATTTTCCACCAAGGGGAAGGATAGAACTATATTCTCCTTTTTCAGATTTTTAAAATCGCGCCCGATAATAAAAACCTGCGTTTGGTTATTTTGTGCGTTAAAATAATTGCACAAAAATGGTTCAAATTGTTATTTTTTTAAACTGAAATAATTTTTTCTTAAAACTTAAATGTCTTCTCTCTAAACACCACAAAGATAATATACATCCGTTTACTACTTCCATAACCATAATGTATTGAAAAAAAGTTGTCACTTAACTTCAAACAGCTGTAAGATCGACATTTTTCAAAATTTTGAAAAATCCTCTGAGGCACGTTTAAATATCACTAAAGACTACAATATATTAAAATTTCAGCAACATCCGAAATGTTACTCCGAAAAGTGTCCGATTTCGCGTGGAATAACCCCGAGTTGTTTTAATTAATCGTCCTAGTTTGATTCTTAATATTTTTTTTGAGTTAGTGTTGCGATGATGACTGACCGCGTTTGTAATTAGAGTTGCGATCCCCCAACCCCCAATGCCCCGAAGCTGTCCTGGGACATGTCCGAAGACATGTTCCTGGGAAAAAGGAGTCCCCAGCAGCTGGCTTTGCCGCACAGGGGACACTACACAGCCTTCAGGAAGGCTGCAACGAATTAAAGTTAGAGTTGCGTATCGCGAGACACAGGTGCACTGAATTTTTATTAGTGTTGCGAAAAATGAAACCATCGACGTGGTGGTTCTCGGTAGCTTTTTATATTTGTTAGAGTAGTGTAGTTGCTTCGGAGCTTTTTCGTTCGTTATTTGGTATTTGTTTCGAGTATAGTAGAATTTTCAATAATGAAGCACCATCCGGGAATTTTGAAGTTTTTTGAGAAATTAGTGCTGCGAGTAGTCCAAAGTCCTAGTGACTATGCTCGGGAGTTGATTTTAGTCTGTAATAAGTTAGCGTTGCGAAAGAAAGAAATGGTCCACTCACGGGTTTCTTGCATTAATGAGTGGACAATGATCAGCTGCCCTTCTGGCTACTGATCATTTTTTCTTGCAGCCCTGAGTGGCTGCAGCACCCTCCTTCTCCTACCACCACATCCCCATCCTTGAATCGAGTGTTTGTCACTGGAAATATTGTTTCAGAAGTATATTCATATCTTGTAGACAAATGTTTTCTGTTTTTGTTAGAATATTTTTAAATTTGATGTTCCAATTTTTATGGACTAGCATTTGGAAAAATTTATTCTGTGACTTGAAAGAATGGCGATGAAAGGTGTGATTCATTATTTCTAATGGAAATTGCAGACTTCTGACACACCTCCGTTCAATTAAAGTTCTAATTAGAGTCTTTGACAAGTAGGAGTAGCTATTCCTCATTAGCGTTGCTGATGTTTGCATAGTAACTTCGTCAATCGTTGTATTTATTTTCAGGTTGATAAGAACTGTAGTTTTTTATTTTTATACATTTTCAATATTCCTTTGCATTGATCAAAATTCACCCGCGATTGTTGTTTAATTTGATGATGTTAAAACGAAATTTGCACTGAAAAAGTAGGTAAATGCAATTCGGCGCTTTATATTGATAGTAAATTTTCAATATTAACGCGTGCTCGTTGGTGCTACCTTCTGTATGAAAGTAATTTCCAATACGGTGCAGTAAAGTCCAATTATTCCAACCTTCAAGATTTGCATAAATGTTTTTGATTACCTATTGTATATTATAATTGATTGTCGAGTCATTGATACATAAACTTTGAAGCTGCCAATTAATGAAAAACTAGAAGGAAATTATTAAGTTGATGTAACAAAGCACCGAATGTGCTTAATATTATGAATATCAATTGCTTCGGAATGAAATGTCATATCATTAGTAGCTTCTTTTTCATGAATTACCAAAGTTTTGATTGCCTACTTCGTTTGCTGACAAATGAAGCAGTATTTTTAATCTTTTCTTTCATTTTAATGCCGAATCGATATTCCATATTGAGTTTTAGACTGTAGCTTCAAATATGATATTTCAATAGTTGGGCAATAGTGATTCAATGAAAGGACTATATGTATCTGTTGAAATTACATTACTTAATCGAAATAGACCGTAGGTGCTAATCCATTGAGAAAGTTTCTGTTGCAGAGTATTATGTGTGAAGAATATTGCAAAAATAGGATTTCAGGTTCATCATCCTTGAGAAACGAAGCCTCAAGGAATTTTTATTAATACTTTTGAGAATGTTTTAGGTAACATCGTGGGTCCATCGAGGGAAGTAAGAAACACACGACAATTTCAGATTTTTATTAGGCAGGCCATTATTTAAATTTAAGTATATATGTATATGGTTAGGTAAGACGTTTAGTGGCCACATAGAATAAGTAGTTTTTAAGGAAATAGATGAACACTGCAGTGTTTAACTAAATATAAGTAGCAATTACTAAATACGAGCGCTCGTATAGTTAGGAATTATTAGTATTTAAGTAGACATAGCAAATATGCACTGGCATATTTCCTATTAATGAATAGGAAATGATAATTATTCACTAATTATGAATTAAACAAAGAAAAAGGGAGGAAAACATTTTGCTAAATAATGATATATCATATAACATACCTTATAATGATATATCATTACCAGTGTTTTCTCTAATCATTTCCCACAAATTTACCCCCTTTTTTCTTTGTTTCATTCCCTATTAGTGAATAATTATCATGGTAGAAATATACCAGAAAATTCTTAAAATTTGAAATGAAAAAACAAAGAAATGTTTTAAATTCTGTTTAGCTCATCGCGGTAGTTTTTTACAGAAGGAATCCTTCTGTTGCCCGCTTGTGGAGCGATAGAGGATCGTTTTGCAACCGTGCATCAGGGGGATCTATGGAAATGAAAATAAAATTTTGCATAAAAGGAGGGCGGATGGGCCGCGGTTAGGGCGGGTCTCCACTCGCAGCGCCTCCACGCGGTGAGACCTGGGCAATCTGTATTATTTGAAGTATAATTACTAATCGTATCACAACTAACATTGTAATACAATTATTAATTACATGACAAGTAATACGAGCCGATTGGCTGCGATCTTCTATCTTCGTTAATATCTATTCTATCTGTCCAGATTCGATTCTAAATATTTCTCCTACAATTACATTTTATTTCTCCAATAATATTAAAAAAAAAAGACTCCAATAGCAATCTTGGTGCCATATTTCCCAAACGGTTGCTCCTTTCTCAGTTACTAGGTCTCGCATTACGATATCCCTTATCGCCGTTTTGATCCAAAGCAACGTGTCCACGACAAATCACATCATTTAGCAAACTAATCCCTCTAGCTTCTCAAAAAAACTCACGTCGTTTTGACCAATTCTACGAAAGTTATGCGATTTTAAAAAGTGTACAAATACTTTTTTTACTAACTGTATATATATTATGGCCTCCATCTCACGATGAAAATTTAATCAAGCATATCCGTATTTTGCTTATGTTTTACCTAATTATATACGGTAACACGCGTAAGTTTTAATAATACCTCAATATATCGAGAATTACGCACACTTTGATCTCGAGTTCCATGCATCCTGTGCTTTTAAATCTGTATTGATACTGGCTCGCACTCATCTCTCCTTGTAATTAAAGCGGGGGTGGAACCAATTATTTTCGTAATCCACGTTAGAAAACAACTTTTGTTGAAAACATTTTTTCTTAAAACCATTTCAAACTATTTTTCGATGTCTAGATGTTAGACGAGAGGCAAAAGGTCGGAAGCTAAAATGGTTCCCAAAGAAGATGCGAAAATCACATTTAGTATCTTGACCTGCAGGAGTATCGTTTACACCACTTGGGTTTTCCCCAACCACTTACGTGATGACCGTCTATACAGACTATTGTTGCCGCGATGCGACCCCCTCAACCATTCTTTGCGCGCTGCCTGACAACTCACTCTTGCCACAATCACACACCCCAAAAATCAGTCACACCGAAATCACCTCACACGACACTCTTTCTAACAGTACTCGCTCCCACAGAAGACACCTATCTACTCATTCTCCACATTCATTGTACAGTGTGTAGAAAATTTATTGGTCTACACCTCTGGATCGGTGGATATTTGTAAAAAAATTTGTCCGCGAAATTGTTTATAACATTGACAATTAATTTTAAATTTTTTTGTAAACTTCTCTAAACTCCTCACCGATTTCAATGGCCTTCGCATCCGTTGTCAAAGTCATAATTCTGAACAACATTTCCCTTTAACCTTTTTGGCGGTCGGCTTTGGTTTACGAAATATTCGCAAAAAACCTTACTTAACACTAGAATTACCGAGTTTAACACATACATCGGTTCGCTACCATGCTTTACGCGTACCCCACCCTAATCTAGCCCCCCTACCAATATTAATATCGTCGGGTATGAAACAGATTTCAATATATTATGCCGAAAGTTTTTCATATGTTTTTGATAACATATGTCAAGGTCATTGATATCGGTGTGGAGGTAGCTTTCAATATATTATGCCGAAAGTTTTTTATTAATATCTCCGAAACTGAGACCGACCGTCAAAAAGTTTAAAGGGAAATGTCGTTCAGAATGACGACATTGACATCATATGTGAAGGTCATTGAAATCGGTGAATAGGTAGCTTTTCGACAAATTTACCAATTTTTTTTACATCAACGTATTCTGCGCGTTGAAAAGGGATAATGTTTGAAAGAAGCCATATGACGCAAAGGAACGCTTTGGTCAGGAAAAATTGTTAAAGATTTCGGAACGATTTGATTGTGTAGAGTTACACGTATATGTAGGCATGGGTCCACCACTACTCTACTACTTGATACGAGACACATCATAAGATTACCATAATTGATTAATCATTTTTTAATTAGTTATTATAGGAAGTGTTCAAAATGATAAATGAAAGTGTATCTCTGTACACAGAGTATGCCGGGTATACAGTTGAAAAAAATTGAAAAAGTTGAAAAAGTTATATAAACCCATGTCCGCAAATAATTTATTAGGGAATTATAAGATAGCAGAGATTCGTTGCATCGTAAGCGAAGTTGTACAATGCTTCCCCGTTGTATGAATCTGCTGATTAATAAAGAAATGAAGAAATTTATTTCCCTTTTAAAAATGCTGTATTAATTTGACATCGGGACACCCTGTATATAAATTCTTACCGCTATTATAACTTTCATTCCTACCGTTTATAGCGCTGCAGTTTTATTTCATGCTTAGTCGTTAACGTTGGATGCGACACGGAAATGGTAATGGGGCTCTAGAGCCCCAAAATCGAGTGACACGGAAGACAAAAGAGTGAAAGGTCTATTCTATACCTGGTCTGTGCCTATACCTCGTTCGCGATTCAACTCAATTACAAAAGTCGATAAAGTAAGGCAAAAATAAAAAGCCGATACGGTCGGTAAAGTAAAAAATGCTCTTTCCCTTATGGCACACAGCGTCTATGCAGAAGGTGGCCCTCATATAGGGGCGCTCCAACTACACGTTAGAAGTTATTGACACTTCTTCTGGCTACAAGAAGTCTACGAAGACACATACCTATATTTTCGCGTCGTATACTATTTAGTTTCTCCTTTCAGCGTGAATCTCGACCGAGCACTGCCAGCATCGCTAACTGCCAGATGCCCCGTTATCGCGAATGTCTTCATTTCTCTACTAACGAACTGTTTACGAGGGGTTAACTGACTTGCCGACGTAAGAGCTTCCTCTGGCCAAAGGCAGAAAGATCCGTTCGATTATCTCCGTCGACCTATAATTAAACCGCGATTGGAATAAATCGCCACGGAGCTCCCCGATACCGATTCTCTGCCGGAACGTCGCGGAATCCCTGATGATGCTCCGAGAACGGTGTGGAGGGAGAGGGGGGAGCAAGCAGACGAGGACAGTGCCTCCGATGCGGCAGTGTATCATCGGAGTCACTGTCTGCTTGGCCTTTTGCAACGGGGTCGGGGGGTCAGGTCTTCGAACATAATGGTCCACAAGCCAGTCAGTAGCACCGCGGATAGTCGAGCACGCGACTCGGGGAACCTCGAGGGTCACTTTGGTGGTTCGATTCTCTTTCGGTTCACGCAGCGTCGCAACAAGAGGACTTGAAGGCCGCCAGGGGCCGTTCGCGACTTTTACGCCTCGCGTTCACGTTGAACCTGATGGATATCCTAGGCATTTCGCTTTTATTGCACCTCGGCTTTACTCTGTATCTATTAACCGTTTTGGTGCCGCTTTTCCTTCTCGTCTATCCTGGTAATTATTCTCAGAGGATTGCGTGCAATAGTAGATAGTGGGACCTGTGTTACCGCGCATGATTTTCGGGTTCTTGATCTTGTGCGCGAGAAAATTTGAGAGGAGAAAGACTTGTGGGGATTATTAAATTCTGTGTTAATTTCTCAATTTAAGTTCGCAAGTAATTTATATAAATATAGGAAAGTTCGTGGTTCATGGGTTACAGATTCATTTGCATCGAACGTAACGCTTCGATTCGGCATAATCGCTAATACTTTTTTCCCTTCAAATCATATGCATATATCCCCGAAAGAGTACTGTGCGTGACACAACTTTTCTGCTCGAATATCTGCGTAATTATCATTCTACACATTGTACTTTGGATACACGAAAAATTCACGATGATTGATAGGAAGTGACTCCTATAATCATCCAGACGGTTTTTACATACGACTGTTTATACGTCGGGTGCAGATACCGCGCAACGAAATAATTAATTAAAATAAAACGGCGAGATAATTGGGAGGACAAATTTCCTTTATCGATGTTCCTAATTAAATAGCATGTTTCGCGCAAGGCGTTAGAATATTATGAAACTTTCTACGAGAATTATTAAGATTATGATAATTAACTATTTAAATTCTAAACGAATACGAACTGAACCTCACTGTTTTCTAAAAATCTGAAGTATACACTGTCCTTACGTATTGATGCGTTCAAGTGTTGGCGTGGTCGAGGAGAGGCTGGATACGTTTCGTAAAGTGGAAGTATCCGAACGTTGTCGTCGTTGAGGAAAACAGTATCCGAACGATCTTGGACCAATTTCGGAATCACGTAGGTGTAAACTGTCGTGGACATATTTTGTAGCTCAGAGGTTTCGCACTGTGCTGTGGATTCGTTGCGACATAAATGAGAGTTCATACGGTGTTTCTTCTTGAAAGGGCATTTATACTTTGCTGATTCAAGGCCGTTCAATCGCCGAAGGTATTCGTGGCCATTTAGTGCACCTCACCACGCCCAGACGATTCCTTCGAGCAGGATTATCCACGAGATGGGGTCTCTACGTGTGGAGGGATCTCGACTACTTCTCCGTGGACAATCATTTGATAAATTCGCCGTGCTCCTTCCGAGGTCGACCTATCACAGAGTCTAACATTCAGGTCGGTGGCAAGACCTCAAATTTTCAATTTCCTGTTTCGAAGATCCAAATACCCCATTCATTTCCAACTTCCTATTTCAAGCATTCAATGTTCCAGCAAATTTAGTGTTCCTCCTCGAGAATTTCTCGAGAAATTTTATAATTTCTTATTTCTCATTTCTCGAGAAATTTTATAATTTCTTATTTATCATTTCTCGAGAAATTTTATAATTTCTTATTTCTCATTTCTCGAGAAATTTTATAATTTCTTATTTCTCATTTCTCGAGAAATTTTATAATTTCTTATTTCTCATTTCTCGAGAAATTACAGTGGTTCTCGAGAATCTTCAAGGTAGGAAAATTATTATAAATCTCATTTGTTTTCAGAAATGAATTTTCAATTAGTTCAAATTGTGTGTTAATCGTGAGCACATAAACACATCTACAATCAGTAATAAATGTTAGCAATATATACGCAGAACTGCACGACTGTTTATAAACTTTTCTCTTCGTATCGCCGATGCTCTATATACAATTAAACCAACATCCACTCAAAATGAAAGAAATTTTTCTACAGCCACAGATTTTGTCAGAAAAAGAAGAAGTAGATTGGCTGATGCGACATTAGACTCAATGTGCTTCTGAAATAACTAGTTTAAAACAAAAAAGTAATGTTTCGCCTTGCTCACATTTTATATTAAATAAATAAATTTATCAATTATACTTAATATCTGTTTTTTTTTCATTTACACAAGTTTTGTCTAAGTTGGAGACGAATAAAAATTTAGATAAATATTATCAACATTATTCCAAAAATATAAATTCTGCGATATTTTTTTAATTTCTTGAGAATTCTCGAGAAATATAATCTGATTTCTCATTTCTCGAGGTGCGAAAAATATCCAACACAAAGCAAATTATAAATGAAAGAAGAAAGGGAAAATATTAAAAAAAGCACCTATTTCCAATGGATTAATTTCAGGAGTACGTCAGCGACGTTACTTCCAAATTCCTGCCATCGAGTCAACCGCCATGGCAGGTGCACGTGATAAACTGTTTCCTCCGCGGCGAGGAGCACCAGGTTTGTCTAGTGCGGGTCCATCATCTACTTCTACGGCGAGAGCACTTAACCCTGGCCGATTTCCTCCCACTGAAGTACTCTACCGAAAACTGGTCGTGCCAAGATGTCGAGTCGCCCTTCACGAATCTCTACGCCGAGCCGTCTGCCCTCCCGAAGCTCTATCAGAAGCTCACGGAGAGCTTCAGCAACTACTGGAACGAGTTCCTCTACAACAACGACCCGAACGAACGGCCGGAGATCTTGAAGAAGCCGATCGGCATTTTTCACTGCGTGAAAATCGCCGTGATCATTCTAGTCTCCTCGTTGAAGGAATTAACGAGGTACGCGATCGGGTTTTTGTATAGGGTCATTCCACGCGAAGTCGGACACTTTTCGGAGTAACGTTTCGGATTTTGGCGCAACTTGGATATGTTGTAGTCTTTAGGGGTATATAAACATATATCAAAGGATTTTTCGAAATGTCAAAAATTGTGGATGTTACAGCTCTTTGAAATATAGTGTATACTATTTTTCAAAAAATTATAACTCTAGAACTAATAAACTGATAAAAATGACCTTTTGGGTGCTTACAGTGGAGATATAAGAGTACCTAATAAAAATTATTTCACTTAATAAAAACGAATATTTGACCATTTATTTAGCAATTGTTCTTAACAAATGCAATTTTATAGGTGAAGGCACCTTTTTAAAAATTTGGAAAAATATGAGGATAAAGCCCTGTTTCTCCCCTTTACGGACACGTTTCGAAAATCGTGGACGTTTTAAAATTGGCCAAATGAAAATTAATTGAATGTAACGCTGCGTCAAATCACACCGGCTCGACTGGCTGAGCCGTGCGGTACTCGCAGCGGCCAAGTGCTATTCTTTTACAGTTTCCTCGAATATGGTAAGTATTTGTAAAAAAATGAAGAAGGAAAACTTTTACTGTTTTTTATACACAACATAATAGGGTATCTTAATTTTTGGTGTTCGCAATATTTTCCTTGAAATGAAGGTGACCCTCAGTTTTTTAAATGGAATACTATATATTTGATTATCCAATATGAAAGCGACTGTCAAGACAAATTCAACCATATGGTATAATATGAACTTTAAGACCACACATGGTTAGGAATGAAAGAAGAAATTCAATATACTAGATAGATAGTTCGTATATTTATTTCATTCCTAACCTTGTGTGGTCTTGAAGTTCATATTATACCATATGGTTGAATTTGTCTTGACAGTCGCTTTCATATTGGATAATCAAATATATAGTATTCCATTTAAAAAACTGAGGGTCACCTTCGTTTCAAGGAAAATATTGCGAACACCAAAAATTAAGATACCCTATTATGTTGTGTATAAAAAACAGTAAAAGTTTTCCTTCTTCATTTTTTTACAAATACTTACCATATTCGAGGAAACTGTAAAAGAATAGCACTTGGCCGCTGCGAGTACCGCACGGCTCAGCCAGTCGAGCCGGTGTGATTTGACGCAGCGTTACATTCAATTAATTTTCATTTGGCCAATTTTAAAACGTCCACGATTTTCGAAACGTGTCCGTAAAGGGGAGAAACAGGGCTTTATCCTCATATTTTTCCAAATTTTTAAAAAGGTGCCTTCACCTATAAAATTGCATTTGTTAAGAACAATTGCTAAATAAATGGTCAAATATTCGTTTTTATTAAGTGAAATAATTTTTATTAGGTACTCTTATATCTCCACTGTAAGCACCCAAAAGGTCATTTTTATCAGTTTATTAGTTCTAGAGTTATAATTTTTTGAAAAATAGTATACACTATATTTCAAAGAGCTGTAACATCCACAATTTTTGACATTTCGAAAAATCCTTTGATATATGTTTATATACCCCTAAAGACTACAACATATCCAAGTTGCGCCAAAATCCGAAACGTTACTCCGAAAAGTGTCCGACTTCGCGTGGAATGACCCTATACTTATCGATCACTTCACAATTCCTTCGTTACATAATATTTTCACGCGAACAGAAAGAAATAGAAATCACAAGTGGGGGGGTCCTAACTAAATTGTGGTCATTGGCGTAACTGGGATTTTTGTCTGGAGGGGTGGCAGGTCCCATCTTCTCCCCCTCTCTTTTTTTATATGTAGAGGAAATCTTTATATACATACACATTTTATAACAATCATTTACCTACATATTTATTTAACACTAAAAGGAAGAGTAAACTGAATAAAAAATTATTGATTATTTAACAGACGTATGTTTGTACTTATTTCGATAGTTTCTAGGGAGGAATGCGCATTTTCGGGGGGGGGGGGGGTGGGCAGGCCCACCCGGCCCGGTTGTTGGAACTAGAATTTAATATTTCTAACTAGTTACACCAATTGTTACTAATTGTTAATATTTCTAACTAGTTACACCAGTTGATTGTGGTTCCTCAATGGACAAACACTGTGCACCCAGACAATTAACCTTTAAAGCGCCGGGATATTTTCATTGAAATTTGTAAATTTTATTTACTTAAAATTTATGCATATATACCACCAAAGTGGCCGGCAATGTATTCAAATTCTTGGCTAAAGGTTAAATATTACTGCAGGAAATTCTCGTTATAAGAGTATTTCGACTATAGGCGCTGTGTATGCGCGGTCGCTATTCCCACCACTTCTCGGAATCCTTCGGTCGAGAGTGGGAGAACCCGAGACCGAGCGAGAAGGGACGAAAGAGTCGACGTATCGTTGGCTACGAAAGAAAGAAAGCATGATACTTTGTCTCGCTTCGTCTTTCACGTGCCTACGCCCTCTCTCGCTTCGTCTTTCACACAGACGCTATGCGGTGTATGCTCGCTCCCTATAACGAGAATTTACTTTAATTCTCTTTGTCATGGCAGTACTATTAACGCGAGCCCTCTCTCGTTTACTTTAGACATTACAGGAAAGGCGAGGGCCCCGGAATCTTCAACATTCTCTCGATCCTCAAGCGTGAAGCCTCCAAGAGGAACTTCGGCTTCAGGGTGTTCTTCCGCGCGCTCCTGAAGTCCATCAACCCTCTAGACGCCCTGTACTGCACAGTGTGCTGGTTCTGGTACACGGCAATCACAGTGACCTTGAAGTTGCCGATATTGGTGCTACGCGAACTTCGAGCGTTGAAGTCGCGGCACAAGCATTATTATCCGGATACTTTGACCTCCATGCTGTGGTACTACCTTCCTTTGGTGATGCAGGGCAGCATAGAAGCGATTTCCATCACCTGGATAGCGATCAAAGCTCCTAAGATGATCCTGGAGGAGCTGTTCCTCAAGCATCCGCAAGTGAACCGGCTGCAGACTACCTCTCCTTGCGGGCGAAAGGTGGTCGCCTGGTCCGAGGAGGTCGAGCTCGACCTGCTTCGAAAAATATCGCATATGACCGGGGCCACCGAAGCTGAGATCCTGTTGGCCGCCACGGTCGACTCTCTCAAGGAGTACTTCCGGCATTCCGGTGTCAGGATACCGGACGCTGTGCTTGCCACTGGCAAATTTATCAGGCAGGGAGCGATATTCGTGCAGAATCACGAAGCCAGGGGTATTTTGTGCCTTGCACTGCCCACGAAGACTCCGCTTTTCGAGGATGACCCGATTGAAATCTTGCAGGTCCGTTGATATTAATAAGTTTACCTTCAGTTTGGCTGAAATCACTCCTCCATTATTCCTCTTTCCTATTTAATATCCTTTTTACCCTAAATTCTATTTCAAATTTACAGGGTCGTTCTATAGGACGAAATAAAAGGAATACCAAGAGTAACGAAATTGCCTTGAAGGCTTTGTTTTCTAGTTATTAATGTTTAAAAGTTCGTGTCAGGGCCCCTGACGCATGGCAATTCGGCGGCCAGCGACGCGCGTTGCGGAGGGTCAGGGCCGCGCATTGTCGCCGCCCCAAAATAACCACGCAGCGCGCGCCGCTGATCGTAGAGTTTCCGTGTTTCGGGCGATCCTGATCCAAATCATTGAACGTTAATAACTAAAAGCCGAAGCGTCTATCGCAATTTTGTTATTTTTCATTTTCATCTTACTTTGTCGCACAGAATCACCCTGTAAATTTACTCCCATCTAAAGTCGAATATTCCGTCTTCTAAAGACAAATCAGCGCGAGAGTTTCTATGATACTTCTGTCAATTTTGCATCCTTTGCATCCTATTACTACTAATAATAACAGCACCATGTACCGTGCTCGAATTATGCGCTACTTATACGCCAGTGCTCGCACTCTAACGCATTTCCCTCGCACATATCGTATTCCCATTCTTATCGGAACGTATCTATTACCATTTTTACCGAACGATGACGCAGAAGGTTGTTTAACAATAATATTTACTATCACTTCGCATGGTGATCGCGTTAACGTTATCACCGCAGCGGGCCGTTAGAAGAATGAATCTTTCCAGGTCATCCAGAAGAACGTGCGAGAGGCAAGATCGAAGCAAAGCGCGATATACGCTATCACAGCGGCGGAAGCCTCTTGCGGATTCATCTCTTCGTCTTTACCCTCGCTTCTACTTAAAGTGATGCTAAATCAGCTGACCAGGAGGTACTCCGTCACCCTGTCTCACGTGGATGGAGAGTTGCTCGTAGAAGGCGCCGACACGGTGATGTACTGGAGACCACCACAGGGCAACTGCAGTAAATTTTCACTAGGGACTATTTATCTGGAGATGGTCCTAGGGCTGCCACATTTCGCGTTGTGTATTTACAATATATTTTGGAGGTTATGGGAGCGGGAATAGCGGGTGGAAACTAATAGCACATTCGGCAACCTGCACTACATATACGATGCTGGGTCCCATTCACGGTGCAGTTCAGCACCGAAAAATACCGTTGTGAATGGGCTCAGCACCAGAGTTCGGAGTGCCGAAGCTGCACTGATAGAGGGGGAAACACCTACAGGAGCGGTGGTAATGTGTGTGAACTGCGCCTGCGTCAGTCACGCATATATAACCACCGCTCCTCTAGGTGTTTCCCCCTCCATCAGTGCAGCTTCGGCCTTCCGAACTCTGCTCAGCACCGATATTTTCGCCCATTCGCAACGGTGTTTTTCGGTGCTGAACAGCGCTGTGACTGGTTTTTACGGTGCTGACTCTTTTCCGTGTAGTGAGCATTGAGTGCGAACTTTTTCGCTTCAAATTGGCTAAAATTCGCACTCACTGCGCACCAGTGCGACCGTCCGAATACTCTACAAGTTCGGAGTTTCTAAACGAACACTGATGGGATGGCAGACCTAGTTCCTCACGACAGCGTTTTGCCATTTTTACTTTTTTATGCTCCTTGAATGTCGCGTCTTAATTGCTATATTTTCAGATATGTCGATAACCCTACACAGGTACGGGAACGGCGTACGCTTGGGAGTGATGGGTGATGCGTTAATTGGCCCCGAGCATGCCATAATCACGAGGACATTTCCTAAAAGTGTGAGCAACCTCGCGAACGTGGTTGGCGTTCCTAGAACACCGAGTCGAACCTCGACTCCCAGCCCGGACAGTCCGAATGCTTCGCCGGGATATTAAAAATGTACGGATCTTACGACATCGATCAATTTCACTTATCACTCCTTTCTGATATTATCCGTAATGAGATGCATTACGCTTCAGAACCGACGTTCAGCTCTCCAGTGGATAAAATCAACAGTGCGCGTTGTTGCATTTAAAGAAACTCGACGGAACTCCAATTGGGGGAAGAGGATCAATCAGATTTATATTAATTATTTACGCTACATATGTTTTACATGTTCAGCACGTTCAGCGGGAGAAAACGATGAAAGGAAGAAAAATTTATAAAGCTCTGTAATTTTCGTCTCCGTCCTTATGTTTCTCTTTTGGCGGCAAATTAAAGAATCTATCGGACCGCGTCGTGATATATATTGTATGTATATATTTATATAAATATACATGTTCGTATCTATTTATACATATGTGTATATATTATTAACAATTCATCTTCGTCGCGATAACACGCAATGCAATACATAGATTAGGAAACTAACACGTTGTTTTCTTTATTTTTCCTTTCATTTTTATTGTTCATTATACTGATTAACGATTCTGAATGTTACAAAGTCGCGAATTTCGCGAGCATACGAGCATAACAGATTTATGGTTTCGTTCTGGATTCTCGTGAAAATGTTTGCCAAGGAATAATTTTAAGCTTCTAATAGGGCATCCTCCGTGGACAATTTAGAAATCCTTCTCACGGAGATGCGGCTCGAGTGCTCAGTTTAATTTTATACGAACAATTCAACGCTAAGGAAGTTAATGTGACAATTTGATTGCCATTGTTGACTAGTTTATACTTGGAAGCATATTATTGTGTGTCCCTTGTATAATAACGAGACTAATTCCACACGCATATATACATAAACATTGTTCACGTAACAGTATCGTTTATACATATATTTTTCTAATAAAATATTTTATACTTGAGAGTATATTTCTTTAATAACATTCAATCAACTTCATTGATGATAATTAAATGACTTTTCCTACTAATATAATTCAACAAGTATCCAAAAAACAGAGTATTCAAGTGAAGATACAAATACTGCGATTTGTTATTTAAAGAAAATCACGACTGTAGTCACATTATCTTTCATCCCCACTACGCGACATTCGGCTAGATTTAATTATTCCAAAAATCTGTAAAGAAGTATCTAAAAGTTCAATGAATTTATTTTTTTTTTTTTTTTAGTTTTCTTCTTTAAACCACTGCGTATATAACGCTATGGCAATGGACTTCGAAAAACGGGAATATACAATTTTTATGAATATAGGTATACGTTTAAACTGCCCTGAATACTTGTTATATAGATATACATGCTAATTGAAAAAATTTCCTAACTTTCTTCCTGAAAACGGATACGATCACAGTTGGGACGTTTCGTTACAACAATGCAAGAATCTATTCTTCAATTTGTCATTCGCATTGGATATTAATAAGGCAAATATTTAGAAGTGTACCAATTTCTAATTGTTTTCATTCTACCTTTTTTTTCCTTCTCTCTCAACCAACGCCTCCTCGAATACACGAATGCGAACTCGCTTAATTTCCAGTTCCTTACGCAGAAATAGCTAAGTCTTATCAGGCATTGATTTTATACGTTTTGTTCACTGACAACGGGTACAAAGTAAAGATGATACGCAATATAACGATTGACATAGACGCATTTAAGTGTTTGTAAATAGTTAGCAAGAGCAGCTACTCTTCGTTTAATCGTGAATACGTTTGTGACTAGACGTAAAATAAATTTCAGAGGAAAACTGTCTCTGCTGATTTAGATTAAGCATGGGCAATGATAAAGCAACTGGTTCAGCACTTGGAAAGCAAGTTATTTCAACAAGATTTGAAGTGTGGAGGTACAATTCGATACTAGAAAAGAAGGATTTCCTTTCGATCGAACAGTAATCTGTACGTATGTGCTCACCAAAAGATAAATACAAACTTTGGATTTTCCGGCTTAATTGAATCGAAAAGTAAGATTGCATTATTTTAACGAAATAAACTGGAATAAGCTCTTTCTACGAAAATGTAACGAAGCTTAGAAACGATAGAACGTTACTTTTCACCATTGTTTCGTCAGCTGCTGAATAGTTTGCGGTGTGTAATATGACTAGGTATAAAATTCGTTGAATTACTTCCATATTTAACTGCCTTCTCTCCTCAACTCCGTCGATTCCCCATCCACCATTCCAATATTCATACCATAATTCCAGGGTGACCAATTGCTACGCTCCCTTTATGGTACGGCAAACACAATCAGCTACGTTTTATCACATTTTAAATAATTCTATACTATCAACATATGTACATTCACTGTATGATACATATAAATATCGTTACTGACCAGTAAGTACTGACGCTATCACTGTGTACAAAATGTGACTATGTGTCTGCTGCGCGATGCAAAACGTGAGATCATTTCGAGAGGAGAATTATAGAAAAATAATTGCAACGACTAACAACTGACGGTCGAGCTGGGACAAGCCATAAGTACCTTCTCGAATAAAACATCCCCATCGTCTAATTTCGCAACGGTAACGTCGACTTATTAAAATCAAAGCTGTTAATTCAAGCCGGACAATCCTTTTCGCGTTCCATCTCGATCGGACCTTCGCCCCAGATCTTTCGATTCTTCGTGTAAGGAATAAGTCCTACCAGAAGCCCAGAGACGATGATCCACCCACCGGCCATGCAGAAGGACAAGTCCCACGACTCCGTTACGTCGAACATCCAACCGGCTAGTGGGGGGCCAAGAAGGTTCCCTATACCTTGACACAGTAGACTAAGGCCGTAGGCAGTGGTGAATCTCTCCAACGGTATTAACTCTACGAGTATAACAGGGGTGAAGCTAAAGCTACTGGCGAAAAAGAGGCCGAACGCTGCGGACGTGACCATCAACAAATTGTAATAAGGGGTTAACGTTGACATTAAAACAGTTGCTATACCGCAGGCGACCAAGCACCAAGTGTACGTTTTGCTGACGTTCATCCAGGGTTGATCTCCTGCCCAACCAAGACCGATCTGAGAATAGTAAGAAAGTCTCTTAGCATACCCGCGATTACTTACAGCGGTTGCAAGCGGAACATTTAAGGATTAAATTATAATTATTAAGAAAAACAGGGACGGTATACCATTCCAATTGTATTCGTGATGCCAATAATACTGAGGAGATTCGCAGCGTCAGACTCGGAGTAACTGTTTCTGGTGAGATGCTCGGCAAGGTAAAAGTAAGGCACGATAAACCAAGTGAACAACAAGATCGTCGACAATGACAGCAATAAAAAGTGTAGTTCCAGGAACATTGAGAAGTCCGTCATACCCTTCAGTAGATCTAGCAATTCGCTATACCATTTCTAGAAATAAACACATAGCCTGGCATAGTATTCGGCAGGTTCGCTGGCATTAAATTTCATTCTTACTATTTGCAACACCGGCTAAACTACTACCTCCTCGTTTTCCTTCGCTAGCGTAGTCATGCTATTCCTATAAATATCTGGGCAGCTACTGGCCCTTAATCTGTACTTGTGCAAGTTGAGCGCAGCACCACGGTACATAACAGAGTTCCTATGAACCCTGATATCTTTGAAGTAGTGAGTGTTCGTGTTGAACTGCCTTCTCAACCATGGAAGCGAGTCTGTTCTGACAACACCGCAGTTCAGGTCCCCGATGCGTTGCTTAGACGTCGACTTTGCTTTCCGTCCCTCGACCATCTGAGGGGATCAAGAGCTTTGGGACAAGCTCCGACAGAAAATTGTAAACGTAAAGAGAACTGTTTACCAACCGCATGCTCGAGTTCCTTGGTTAACAAAGGGTTAGCCTCCTCGGATTCCTTTTTAGATATCTTTTTAGTCGCGTGATTCTTTACAGAACTAGACGCAGATCCCGAATGAACGTTATTTGTCGCATGCGTGTCTTCAGCCTTTGGTTCGTCGTTCGCCTGCTTGATCCTGCCAAGAAGAACCAATAGAGGTATCATATAAGGTGGAGACATTGCGGGAAATAATGAAAATCAGCATCGTAGCACCGTGGTTATTAACAAACGGACTTCACAACCTCATAGACATTGTGACGACGCTCTTGTTGCCAGCATCCCCCGGAGAATCCTGCAGCTGTTTATCCGAGCAACTTCTACACGATAGAAGATTAGGATAGTTCTCCAGGATGACTTTGTACAGCCTCGGATTGCTGGAAAGTAGCTCCAACACCTCCACGGGCACCTGTAATTCTCGAAAATATACACTTCACATGACTTCTTTCCAAATGCTTTTACAGCCAACGTTTTAATATTCCCAACACCGGCGCCAGCACTGATCCCTCCAACTGGAAACAGCCGTACGCGCGCGTGTTCGTTCAAGTCAAGCTCACCTTCTCGTTGTGCTTGACAAAAGTTGGCAGATTGACGACGCTGCTGAACTTGATATCGCCGTTGGCCGCGTGGGGTGCCTCCGTGGTGGTGCTGAGTATCTGCAACAAATACTCCGGCGCGTGGCCGTTCTTCAGCATCTTCCTCAGCTCCTCGACGCCCGGGAACTCGTCCTGGGGACTACTACTGCACCTATCGCACTCGGACTTGGTGATGGACTTTTTTGGCGTGGCCCCGTTCTGCTTCTGTTGCTCGATCACCCACCACTCGGGGTCCCGCATCACCGTGCCGCATACGATCATGTTGAAGAATGTGCCGGCCAGGAGGAGGCAGGTGCCGCGCCATCCGTACTCCTCGATGAAGAACGTCGTCATGGGCGCGTAAACGAAGGTACCTATACCGGTGCCGCAGGCACCGAGACCTACAGCTAACGTTCGCTTCTTGTCGAACCAGTAAGCGATGCTCACGACCGCGGTGACGTAGCACAGACCCAGACCGAGACCCGCGATGACGCCGAATGTCAGGTACATTACCTCGATGGTGTTGCTGAAGCAGCTCAGCACGAAGCCCAAGCCCGAGATCAGACCGCCGACGATGGTCATGCTCCTGCATCCGTAACGATCGACCAGGGCAGACATGACGGGGCCGGACAGAAGTGGCACCGCCATGAACAGGGAGCCTATCCAGGCGGTCTTCGACTTGGACGCGCCGAACTCGTGAAGGAACTCTATATATAGCAAGCCGAAGCTGAACGATACACCGTCCGCTATCATAGAGATGACCAAAGACGCCACCACAACCACCCAGCCCCAACCGCCGTCCGGTACTTTGGGCTTGCCCTGCACGCCCTTCTCGCACCCATCGCCCACCAAATCTAACACGCTATCGGAGTCGATGGAGTCTCTCGTGTCGTCCTCCCGGTAACCTGGATTAGGGGTGATTATCGCTCGCGACTCGGTATATACCCTGCAATCTAGCGCCCCGTCGCTTCCTCGGGACGGTTGTGTACCTGGGGAGTCGGGGTCGGTTTTATCGGTAGGGCTGGGTCCTATGGTGAGGTTCGGCGAGGTCAAGTAGCTGTTGTCGTTGGGCGTGAGCGGCAGCCTGTCCTCGGTGCAGTCGGTCCCGGGGCTGAGCAGGTCGATCTTGTCCTCCGGATCGTCGCCCGAGCTGAAGTCGTTGGTCCTGACTATGTCCGGGGAGGTGGTGAAGAATGTTTCCTTGTCCGGCGATAGTGACTCCACGCTTCTGTCGATGGTGCGCGCCGGGGTGGACTGTAGCAGCCTCTCGTCGGCCAGGCTGCTGAGGTCCTCGGTGTTGCCGGAGTCCTGGCAGATCCCCGAGCTCTTGGTTGACGAGGCGACGCTTTGGGAACGGGACAGATCGATCGTGTCGAGGGTGTCCGGGTCGGGTGTCTGGCAGGGTGTGCTCGGGAAGACGGTCGGGCTGCCATTCTGCCAGCCGACTATCGGTGCCCTTTTTGGCGGACGATAATTCCAACACGATTGGTCCCTCGCCGGATCCGCCGATCTTTGGCAATAGCTCGGGTCTAGCTCCCTCTTGAACACGTTCGCTGAACCGTTGCTGCGAACGTCGTTGTTGTTGCTCCAGTTGCAGGCAGACTTGTACGAGACAGTTTGCCCGTTGGATTCGTCCTCCGTTTCGTTTAGCAGATTCTCGTTTCTGTCTGTCATTGTTCTTTCTAAATATAGGTGCTGGCCGAGTGGATCCAGCGACGGGGCCAGCCCTTCAGCCCACGGATCTCGCTCGGGAAGGATCGTCCGCGCCCCTCAGCTACCATAAGGACCACCCAGCGGATCTTGGACAGGCCACTAAACGTCAGTCGCCTCAGCATGCACGCTCCGTCTTCGTTCTTGTCCTGCGGGAAAGTTTACCTTTAGTTACGCCAGAATTTTAACGAGCGTTTCGTATTGAGATATCTGTTAGCTTACGAGAATAGTTGAGAGAAAAAAAAAATGGAAAAAAAGGACAGCTTCTACTCACCATGGAGGTAATTCAAAGTGACTTATTCGCAGGCGTGCATGCGTGTCTAGGTCTAGAAGAGTGCATGCGACACTGAACGGCGTGAGCAAATAATAAAAGATCGATAAAAGAAAAAGGGGAATAGCGTTT
This sequence comes from Andrena marginata, assembly GCA_963932335.1. Taxonomy (NCBI): domain Eukaryota; kingdom Metazoa; phylum Arthropoda; class Insecta; order Hymenoptera; family Andrenidae; genus Andrena; species Andrena marginata. The sequence continues at coordinate 31,874,260 of OZ010660.1, forward strand.
TAGCGCCGGGTGGCTAGCAACAAATGGGCAGCCAAACGCCTACGCTAAAACAAGCAAAGCGTGCAAAGTAAAAGAAACAACACGGCGGACCTGAAAACAAAGAGACTTCTGAAACATTGTAAATCATAAAAAAAACATGTGAAATAACGGAACAGAGAAGGGTTTGGTTAATGATTATTGTGAAGCACATTCTGTAAGCACAAATTGTAAAACTTTTATTTTCGAGTTTCTATTAATGTCACTTCAAACAATACCGCAGTTCTAAATGAGCCAACGTGCTTCTATCCATCAGTGACGCACTCAGGATTTAACCTTGAGGGGAGCCAAGTTGAAGGGATACTTAAATATAATTTTAATTCAAAATAAATCAAATTTATTCGAAGAAGAAAATCCACTTTTCTTTTTACGAAGCTCCTGAATTACTTCATTCGTGGTTACATTAATCTCCTTTTCCTTTTTCTTTGGTGGGTACCAGTCAGAGATGAGAATTCTTTTATATAAATAAAATTTCGAATGACCAATAGAAGTTAAAAAAAATTATTCGTCATTCGTTCGTTAATTCGAGTTAACCTTATTCGACACACGGCGAATAATTTTTCTAAGTTTTATTCGTTACTATAAATTTTATTTAAATAAAAATTTTGCCCATCTGGTGCCAGGGCCCTAGCCCCCTCCCCCTCTGTGTGCGCCACTGCATATTGCATTGATTATCTCTCACTGCTACAAGCAATGAACATACTTTTCATTAAAATAGGAACATTTCTTCAACAAAGATCACAGCCAAATAAACACGCAAAAATTCTACATACTACTCCAATTCCTCTGCCTGTTTATGCATCATCGGATTAAAAAGAAATATTTGCTTTGCAATCGCGAAGCTTTCACCTTATCGCGCAGCTCTGGGCAGTGTTGCCAGATTGGGCGATTATCGCAATTTTGGCGACTTTTGTAAAAAAACTGCGACGGCTATTTTGAAGAAATCGCAAGTCACGAATTGGGCGATTTTGAAGAAATCGGAAGTTGGAATTGTCGGCTTGGCGAAGAATGTTTATTATGTTGGTAAATTGTATGTTTTAACATTTTATGTTGGTGGCTGAATTTGCAAATGGTGTATTTATGTTCGTGCCGCCAAATATTTATTCAGTATAATACGTTTAAAAACTACTTTAATATTTCAGTGAATTAAACATCCAATTTAGCAAGTATACCTACATATTTTTAAGTAGGTAAAGAATAAGTAATTTTCTTTTAATGATTTACTACCTCTTTCGTTATTAAAAAATATTAAAACATTCAAATTTCTCGCATTAAAAATCAATATTTTTTCATTAGGATAATCAGCACTGTTGCAACATTGGACAACTTAAGAAAACTCCGTTTGCGAGACGCTTGTCAAAAACCTGGCAACACTGGCTCCGAGGAAATAGGATCAAACGTTCGATTTCGATTAACATAATGCATCGCTATCTACGTGCCCGTCCTGCGGAAGCGATTTTCGAAGAAGCGAATTTCGATCGCCGGCACGTAATAGTATTATCCTAAAACATTTTACCAATTCGCTTATATAAATACGGGAAGGTCGGCTCCTGTGCTAAGTATCCGCCTCGTGCACCGAGAAAACAGTAATAAATCACCTGTTAAGCAGTCATTGGCGGGCTTCAGTGAACGTCATTCATGTTTCCACGAATATACTTTACGTTCCACGAATTCTATTTGCGCGTCGACGCTTAAAAGCAATCTTTTTATCAGGAAATATAAAGAATCTGTTACTGAAAATTTGGGGCTTGTACTGTTGGGCGTAGAAACGGCCCAGGGTCGGGTTAAGACTTTTAGAGGCCCTGGGAACTTAAAGGATTTTGAGTCTCCCTTATACAGAGTGATCACTTCAAACGCAATGCGCGACTTCTTGCAAGGGAACATCTCGAACCCGAAAATTCAAAATATTTTGTTTGCTGCCCAAATTCACTCAAACGGGGTGAAATTAATCCCTGAAAATTCGGCTATTTTCCGATTTTGTGTTATAACTTGCGAACTGTAAGAGATAGAAAAAAAGTTTCAAGACTTATGTTACTTCTTTTAATTAGATCTATCATTTGGAAAAAAGATTATATTACTGTTCACGAGTTATAACACAAAATCGGGATATAACCGGATTTTCAGGGGTCAATTACACCCCCTTAGAATAAATTTGGGCAGCAAACAAAAATTACGTTGTAATCAGGAGGAAATCCCCTACATATTCACAGTTTTAGAATTTTTTGAATTTTCGGGTTCGATATCTCCCCTTATTAGGCATTTACGATAATTTAACTGAACAATCTATCTAACCAAAGTTAGATTTTAAAATTCAGATAATTTTTGTGGTGCTCCCCTTTCTCATGATACCCTAAGCACGTGCTTAATTTACTTGTTTGTTAATCCAACACTGGAACAGCTTCAGGACCTTTTTGCACAAAACGCATAATTAGATTCCTCATTCTTTTCTACATATGACCTCTAAATATGAATGGAGTATTTTTAAAATTGACGGAGCAATGGTAAATTTTGTGAATCGATGTTGACCAACTAACCCTAACTCGTATCTAATTGTAAGCTAAAACATACGTCAACCTGAATATGACACGGTTTACAACAAGTTTTATGAATATATTTTTCCAATATTCTATATTTTTTCAAATACTTTGCAAGTATTAAATAAATAATAAAAAATAATGTTTAAAGAAACAACTTTTTTTCTACATTTCTGCATTTTATGCAAGAAGGGCCTGAGAGGGCTATAACTGTTGGTTTTGTTAACTAATGAAAGTTTATTTACACAAAAATTATCTTTCTTATTACTGCTCTGGAATGCATGAGAGGACAGGGCTGTAATGTTTATATCAGGATGTTTATAGTGATAGCATGACCAACGGATAGAGTCCGTGTGCTTGACGGATCTCTCTTTGAGAATTCATTCTGCCGAATCGTTTCGTTCTATAAAGACGGTCCTTCCAAGTGTCCTGAATAAAAATCAAGATTCAAATCGTATAAATGTGTCTTGAGTTTTCATAGCCTAATTCCCAATAATAACTAAAATTAATTTCACTAATTAATTTATTACATAATTCCAATTGTAATAATGCAACTACAAAGGAGATATATCAAATTTTTAAATATTATAGACAGTGTTACAACTTCACTATGTATAAATAATATTTAACTTCGCAAGATTTACAGATACTTTTCTGGAAACTGACTTTTGGCACTGAGGCCCTTCTTGCATCCAGCATATAATTTATATACCAGTTTAAGCAACTCCAACAGGAGTCAGCATTACGTTTTCAAGGGAAATTCTTCTGTTTCATATGCAAGAGAAAATTTCGAATTTTTTTGTAACGGGATAAATGGTGGTATAACTTGAAAAATAGAATTGGAATTGTTAAAAAAAATTGCAGATCCTTGATTTCAGCAATTTTCAATTGAAACGATTTTCAGAGAAATATACGTGTTAAGCGATACTCGAAGCGAAATAGGAAGGTGCGATTGATTTTTACGAGCAAAGGAGACGCACAGTGTAAATGAGCAAGGAAAGACGGATCGTTTATGGTCAGACACAATTTACAACCGATATGATTGCGAACACAGGCGAGCTATAAGTATAAAAAATTCTTTCGAGTAACTTCGATTACTTGGATTAACGAGAACTTTAGAAGCGTGCAGAAATCTAGCAGCAATTACACTTAAAATTCTTTATCCCGCCTACTTATCGTCTGCCTTTTAAAAGAAACGAAAGAGGTCTTTTCCTAGTGACTTAAACCTTAATATTATTATTTTTTAATTATATCGCTATTTTTACTACATTCCAGACAAAGTTTTTGTAAAATAGTTTACATGAAACGCCCTATACCAGAACGATTCAACGACAGTTACGCAACTATCGATCCTGGATGTAAAATTCCTATCGAAAGCTTTCCGTGAGAATGTACTAATTTAATATTTGCCATCGTTGATTTATATCACGATGAATTCTGTAACTTAGATTTCTGGACAATGAATTGTGTTGGAATAACTATGTTACTAGGTCGACTTCGATACTGATCTTTGGGAAAGATTTACACAAAAAGTACCATTTTGGAAGAACTGTGTCAGTAGGTCAATAAATTGTTGACGATCGTAGAATAGTAACGCCAAACCACTTTATTTATGGTTTTATAAGGATCGATGAAGTCCAAGTATTCTTGTTTCCTATTGGTTGGTTCTATTAACGGAATGACCTTGACATTTGAACACACGTATAAATGGAAAATTCGATAAATTTTCTTTAACTCTTCCTATACCTCGATCTAACATTCCTTAACGATTATTATTATTATTATTATTATTATTATTATTATTATTATTATTATTATTATTATTATTGCACGGGTATAGTGCCCTTTAGTTCACACTGATATAAAGAAAAAAGAGATTACATATAAACTGAAACTAAAATTAATTAGTAGTAACGTATAACAAATATACGTATAATCAATATATTATTGAATAACCCATATTATTTAAACATTATATGTAGTCTTTTAATTAATAATTAAATAGATACTATACCAGCAAAACTTTGGAAATTTTTGTCTCTGATACTTGGAAGTCCCTCGGTCTTTTGGAGATTTTCAAAACAACCAGCAGCTTATTCGCCACGTTTGCATTGGCAAAGTAATAGTTCCATGCGCAACACGACGAAGAACAATAAATAGTATTCGAGACCGAAGATTGAGCAGTATCTAATGACACAGATCTGTCTTGTACATGAAATCTTCCGTATAATTAATAATCCCACTTAGACTGATATGTTTCATTTAGAATTACAAAGAACAGTCTCAATTACTACGAAGCACGATCAACTTCCTCTTACTATAAAAAAAATGATTTAGAACTAGAAAAAAAAAGAAGAAATTTCGAGGCAACAGAAGAATGTACAAGAAATAAGAAGTTTAATTAAGACAGTAGTATCGCGCGAGTTAGTTTACTAATACGAAATATTCTATAACACTTGGATGTTGCCTTTTTTTTCTATCTTTATTTATCTGCCCCGCATCTTCTCCGCGCGGTGCATATTCTCCATCGAAATTATCCGACGATCGATTGTTCTTTTGACTCGCAGCGGACCTTCACCTACAAGGTGTGGTCGCAGCCTTAAGGTTACACATCAGGAAGGGAATTTAAAACGGGTGCTATTAGCCGACACGCGACGAGGACTTAAACGATACTGTATTCACAGCCCACGATTGCTGTTGAATTGTGGCATGGTAAACAGTACTTTGTATGGTAATAGTGCCATAAGAAAAACCGAGTACTGGGATCAGAAAAAAAAAAACGAAAAGATTAGGGGGAGATCAAGAGCGACGGAAACACTTGTGATTTCGCCAATTCCGCGAAATTAAAATGGCAAAGGTTTAACCAGTTCTGTGAAATTAAAATTGCAAAGGTTTAACCAGTTCTGTGAAATTGAAATTGCAAAGGTTTATCCAGTTGCGTGAAATTAAAATTGTAAAGGCTTAACAATTTCATGATATTAAAATCGCAAGTTGCCGTTCAATAAACAAGTAGATACTTTAACACTGCTTTCTAGAAATGAAACTATCAATAAGCAAACACGAACGAGTGCCCTACAAGCTGCGAGAAGTTACCTATTAGCAAGGCCCCTCTTTTCGGCAGCGGGATGAACGAATTTCGAATTGCGAGTGAACGTATTCGTCGAAATAAAAATATGTGGCGCGGAAGAATATTACGTCGAAGGCGATGGGATAGCCATGGCGAAACCTCAGGATCACCAGCGAAACCTTACAGCTACTGCACAAGCGGAAAGCTTTATTGTCTGTTTCGTGGGATATCGAAGGAATTATCCGTTATGAACCGTTGTCCGGCGATCAAACAATATCCGAAGTGTATTACTGCCAGCGATTAGACCATTTATACTCTCCATTACAAGAAAAAAAAACGAGCCTTGGTCACGCGGCCTATAAACTGGCAGAAGAAACTTTATAAAAACGGCAGAATTGTAATTGAAAAATTATGGACCATTATTCATCGCCTTCACCGAGCCCTGCCCCACTGGATGTCCACTGTCTCCTCGATCCTCAAAGTTACTGCGCAGAAAGGACAAAACAAATGCACGGTTTCAGAAGTGTATTGATTCATGAGTTGTTTGTTTTTTAAACGAAAACGAAAGTCACAGAGAAATGTGAAGCAGCCTACATTCTTAACTCCTACGAGATCAATAAAATCTATCGCATGAGATGTGCGGATGACGTAGACGCATAGTCTGTCGCGATAAGGAGATTAGGTCACCGGAATAGTTTTCGGCGGCACCGTCGGAATGTGTGCGTACGCACAGGACGATTCAGGAGGGCCCAAGGAGGGCGATCGAGGGGAGTCACCATGGCGACCGCCTGGTCGATTCCTCTGTCTCTCGTCTGTCGGAGGAAAATCAACAAGCAGGATCCTGCTTTGTCGCGATCCATTTGGCAATTGATCAACAACGCGTATTAGGCACAAGAATTCGTTGATTCATGTTCGCGCGAATGGCCCCCGTGCTGTTTAACGGAAACTCCACTCGAGCATGCCAACGCCGCTGTAAAAACTGATGCATTTCCTTCTCGAAAGTTATCGCTGCCGATGGGCAACCACCGCCCAACAAATTACTCGCGTAATGGCCAAATTCGATATCCTCGAGAATAAAAGCTCGAAACGATGAACCCTCATCGGCGCCATTAATTAATTACGCGAATTTTCTATCGCGTTTTGATACGCCTAGACAACAGCGCTATAACGAAATATTTTAGATCGCTATCGTTCCAGTTAATTATCTCGGATCCATCAGCGAATGCTCATCGCGAGCCGCACGCGAATGCCAATGCCACCTATTATTGGCCCACTACTTTTGTGCTGTAATTGTAACGTGTCATTCGACTTACTCAAAGCATAATCAATTACGCAATTATATCGCATAGCAGATTCACGCTCGCAGTCAACATCCAAAGAGGACGTCAACCTTCCTATCTAACCATCAACGGTTCCTTTCAAGGTTTAGTGCGTTCTCTTAAAATCGCACGGCACTGAACGAAACGCAGTTTAAACTATGAACGGCAACGGGAAGCAGAATTCCATTCGAAAGAATTGTATCATGAAATTTAGGAGTTGGCCAGGATAGACTAGTGATTCATAAATTGGCACTTTTTACATCGTTATTGTAAAATGGCACGTAAGAGAAAATTCTGTGGAATAAGTCGATAGAGTGATGGAACTAGTAATTAGAGATCGCAAAATACACTCATCATGGGTTACAGGATTTTTGGTCTATGACACGACCAGTTCGCGTTAAATCCATAATATGCAATGGCCTTTAGACGGGCAGAAATGTGGGATAATAAATGCAATGGGAATAGAAGTTTTTCTCTTATATTCACGCATCGCTGGGTTCCACGAGGCACGCGAATATTCAGCATTTTTTAATCGATATTGTGCGCAAGATAACATAAAGTGGCATTTTACAATTATCCGGTATATGCCAGTAGATATGGGTCAAAGGAGGTACGTCCGCGAATGTCCTGGAACGATAAAGAGGGCAAATACGGAAAGCAACGCGATACTTAAAATAATGTTATTCTTTCTTTATGCCGGATGTGTTCCGACAGACAGATCGGCCTCTTATCGAAAATAAAAGTAACGGGCAACGGTCTAGCGATAACGCGAAGCGGTCGAAGTATATCTGACTCATCTTCATTTTCGATAAAAGTCAGCTTTACATTGCTGTCCCACGGCTATTTTTGTATATACAAAATTGGTATCGTGCACATTAATTAGAATTATCGTAAACGATACATTGCTGTTAACGGTTCTGTGCGTGTTTGAAATTTTCAGATGACCTTCAAGCTCATCTATATAATTATTTATAGTATTTGTTACTGTATTTCTGGACCTGATTTTGCGGCCTATAAGGAAATAAATTCAACGATGCCTATTTGCTGGTTAATTTCGTTTTAATTTCGTAGGATAAAAGGGTTTCGTAACGAAAAGTGTTCTTCAGTTGTAGTTCTGCTTAAAAGTCAATTGGTTAAGAGGATAAAGAAAAGGGTGAAGAGGAGACGGGAGTGCCTCCTACATAGTGCTCTTTAACTCATCAAATTTTTTGTTTTCAGAGATGACTTCACTTTATCCCCGCTACTAAATCGTATTAAAAAAAGAACATTGATATTTACAGATTTTAAGATCACGTTAACAGAAGAATGTGTAATCTTAAAATCAACCTCTATCGTTTATCACCGATTAGCATCTGATAGGCTTTGCCTCGCACATTTAACAGGCCACTGAGGTGATCCTGAGCAATTATAAATTCCGGTCGATTACGAAAATTCACAATGTATCGTGTCTATAAATTCCCAGAAAATAAAAAGTCACATTAATTAACTTGATTTTCATTACTCCACTGTTTCCTCATTCCTATCTTCGTAAAAGGGTGTCTATGAATGAATAAGATGGTGACCGGGCTATCGTAAACACTCTTAAGTAAACAAAGGAATAGATATTTGACATGCCATTCTATCATCTTAAACGATTGTGCCGAATAGAAGTCTGAACTTATTAGTAAGACAGCACCGAGTGTTTAACATCGATTATAAAGTAACCTATTCATTTACACTTCGTCGCCACCGATGTTTATAACGAATAAAACGAACGAGTGGTAGAGAACCGTGTGCGGGCACGAAAATTTCTCAACTGTCAACTTACCCACGAGGTATGTTCCCAGCCTTTCCGCGGTGTTTTTGCTTCCCGTGGAAGTAGACCGGCGAAAAATCGTTAAATTCACTAAAAGATTCACTCGGGAGCGATCTCTTCGTCAGCTTTCGGTCGAGTGATTCCTTTCGATCGATATCTGCAACGACGCTCCGCCGTTCGGCGTTGTCACAAAATGCGAGCTTTTTCTTTATTACATGTGCATAACCACTTCGATTGAACGCGCCCTGTGTACTGAAATAGAGAAGCGTTCCGGCGCTGCTGCGCGCCCACGTCACTGGCAAACGTTTCCGAGTACACCTGCGAGTGAAAAGAGGGCGCAAGTCATTTCTTCGACGGTTTATACATAGTGCGTTAATCCGTTTATCGGATTTAAAATCGCACTGCTAATAACTTATAAAATCTCACGCTACAGTACGGTAGCCCTAATTATCTGCAGATATATAGACATGAATATAGATATACAAGAGAGATAAAATGGTGTTATCTTGAAGTGGGATCTGAATCGAACGATAAGTACATATTATTTGTTCCGATATCCATATCAATTTCAATTTATTCTCAATCCGTGTGAAGCGATTAAAAAGTTGCAAATATTTTCATAGTGAATAAATATGTTGCGTTTGCAAATATTTTCGCGCATTATATGTTGCTGTTTAAAATACGATCGATCAGCTTCCTGTAATCCTACCAACTACTCGGGCTGTTCGTTAATGATCAAACAAATGTATTAAGCTTCTAGATTCCTATCTAGACCCAACGACACGTGTACAATTGCACAATCGAATTTATTCGGTAGCTTTTGAATAGAGTCGATACCGTTTTTCTTTTTTTAATAGTATTTCACCTTCAAATTTGTTGCTTTTGAAATACTTAGACCTTGCTGCATAGTGCATCGACTGTTGGTAATTTTTGCCATCCGCTAAACGCAAGCGGGGAAGTAAATAATGTATAAATGTTTAATAATTAACAAAATTTGTTGTGAACTTTTTCTGGTCAATCTTCTCACTCGTTTCTCCAATTATTGTAATCTTCGTAATCGTTGGCCTCAATAATAACAGCCAAATTTTAGAATAAACAATCTTCCCCCGAAATTCTGCGCAAAACTGTAAATTGACACAGGAGTTGCAGTAGGGTCTGACAAGTAGAACATGCACTGTGTAGTTGTAGTTTAATTTTTATTTTAATTGAAATAAGATTTTTATACTTTTGTACGTGTGTGAATAGTATACGTTTATACGTGTGTGTATGTATGTGTGCCTTGTGTACGTGTAGCCGTGTGCATATATATGCATGTATACAATTCAAAAATGAGTTCTTTTTCTAACAAAGTCTAAAAAGGAGTCTTAACGTAAGTCTCCGTGTTCCATTTAAAATGGAACAACTTGCCTGCGACTGTGCGAAACCGTTCTTTCAGCTGGACTATCGTGCGCGGTAAATTATCAATGAAAAATTTGAAAAGCAGATTCATATCGCAACGTAAACTAAATCAACCTATTCTATCATCATCGACATATCATTTAAACGATGTATCTCTTTTCTTTAAACGAACATTTAGTGTGTTCAAATCATTGATTTACACGTATAATGAGAATAATTATATAAAACTTAGAATCACGTAGTTTTATAATCAATGATATAATAAATAAATAAAAAAAATTATAGGTACAAACAGAAATAGAAATTGTTCTATAAATTCTATAAATATCGCCCGTTCACGAGAGTCCCGGTAACGAGCGATCGTTAAGATCGCTCATTTTTGGACCACACACCAAGCAACGGTTATTGTATGCTTTTCTTAGTTGTAAATACGTAAAAGCTGAAAGAATGGGCCCGCCCAGATTTCCCTGTTTCACAGTCTGAAAGGAATTTCCAGCGCATTTTCGTTTTTATTATACCTTTGCCAGAACTAACTGAATTTCTCGTCTTCTTCGTCGTCTCTCGCCTCTGCGCAGACTTTAAGCCACTTTCAAACGTTCAAGCGATTGTTCCGACGTTATCAACAATGGGTAATAGGATACATCTTATTAATAAAGAGATAATGAGAACATTCTAATTACTGAATAACAAGAGAAGTCAACAAGAAGACACCTTCGAGGGGAGGGAATTTAATACTTAAATATATTTTTACGCGCGCTAAAGTAATCCTTTAGATTATTGGATTCGATGAATTTGCAACTAACGGTGTACATAAAGAAATACACAAGACCGTAACTGTTTGCTTGCTAATTAGAATTTCTCAGTACCTCTTTCACAAAAATCATCATCCCACACCTCGCCTTAATAGCTACTTACTCTACTGATGAAAGTCTTCCGGCCGTCACGGCCGAACAACTCGATTTCGTGTATTTCGAAATGCACAGTTTCCTCCCTCTCTCTTTTTTCCCCCCCTTTTGTTTTCATAATAAAATATTGTTTATATATTTTAATATTTATTTCATATATTTATATATTTTCTGTATGCCGCGTACGCAGAATCGAGCCACCATAACGCGAGCACACGCACTGTAGAACGAGTTATTGCACCACGAACGTCGAAAGAACGAATTATTACGGAACGGCGAAGCATGCCAGAATAACTTTACACATTAAGATACAAGGTAAACGGCGATTCGTGTAAGTGTAGATATCCTTCGAACAATGGAATTTCTCATATTTCTCTCTCTCTCTCTCTCTCTCTCTTTTTTTTAGAAGAAAATACTTTTAAAAATTGTTTTTCTTCGTGAAAAGGCCTCGTTAAGTTGCATTCGTATTCTAGCGGAGAGATCCTAAATGACAGTTTATTGAATATACGAACGTCTCTAGAAAATTGTATCTCCCCCCGAGACGGAGATTATACTTCTGTATATCTCGGCTCGTTTCCATTGGATTTTAAATTCCATCTATTAATTATTAATGCTCGCCTGGATCCTAAATTAACGGCGAAAGAATTCCAATTTTTAATATTACAATTATCACCGTCTTTGATGGATAATTCACGTCAATCGAGGAGGAACGTCAATTTACAATGTTCCTGTATAGTGCCATTATACTGCATTATGTTACTTCGTGTCACTTAAGGCGAACGCAATGGCGGTGCAAATAATCTGAGAACGCCCTGCTGGAATAAACGTACACGCACGCACGCACACGCTATGGGAACGGAGGTATTAATCTATTCGTAACTCGAAAAATTTCATAAAATTCAGGTCCATCATCACAGAAAAGCTATGTACATATACATGCGTACACATATATGCCTATTTACATAGACGTTTTCCATAAAACGTAGCACGCGCAGACGCATACGAAACGAAAGAGGGGGGGAACTGAAATATGAAAACGGCTGCTGATCGAGCACACGCGCCTGGCTCGCTATTCGATTTAATCTCACTTCTTGTCTTCTCGCTCGATCCAAACAGAAAGGCCAACGCAAACAGGCCGTACGCCGCGCGTGCCTCGCGGGACACGCGCGTGTACGATGCACAATGCACGGCGAGAGAGGCGTGAATGCGTCCTCCTGTTCTTCTCCGTACAATAAACAGTGACGTCAACAGAACGACGGGATTACTTCGACTAAGAATACATTATTTAAAGTTATACATCGAGCGCGTCTCGCGCGACACGCTGTTTACAGTGATGTATCTTTGGCGTTATTTTCAGAATAACTTGTCACACGTCGAACGAAGGAGTGTAATGGGAAACGGGAAAAAAAAAAAAAAAGAAAACGCATGGAGAACGGGGAGACGTAGCAGTGGACAAAAGTTTACCCTACGCGCGAGGAAACACTTTGGCTGAATGTCCATCGACTTATCTATCTTTCACGGTTATCCTGAGATTCAAGCTGCCTTCAATTGTCCGTGATTGAAGCTTCAAACGAAACTCGCTTGCAAAGTATTCGCAGGCCACTCAATTCTACGCTATTTACATGAAGCTTCGTGTCGCCTTGGTTCGTATACGAGTAACTGTGAATGCCTTTACGTGATTCAGAAACGTATCCAGAGGGTAGCCAGCCGGTATTTTTGTCGCCTCCGGGTACCGTACGGCTGTGACGTTGCCGCGGAGGCATCGATCGTAAACAATGAGCGCGCCGAACTGGCTGATCGGCTGGCTCGGGGCAATTAGCCAGCGACAGAAATTTGCCCAGGTCCGATCGCGGCGTTTCCATTACGATTTACATCATTATTAGCAACTGACCTTATTCGCCCGCACCGGCTACGAGCCGAGCGATCGTTCCTACCGAAATTTCGCGCGCGAAACTTGCAAAAATATTACGCAGTAAAGGCGTGCGATCGCGGACTAATCGGTTCACGCGCTCCGGGCGTCTTAATCCGTGTCACGCTAAACTACGAAGGAACCGCGAGCTTGGTAGATCGACTTAAAAAGGCGCGACCCGTCGCGACAGAGCGCGGGGCAAAAGGTGCCGTTGCTAAAATTCGAAATTAATCGGTACAGCCGTGGCTTGCAATTCCTTTGCTGGAAGTGTTCGTGTTTCATAAATTCCGTCGGATTGATAAATAATAGTGTGTCGGCGACCATTTCTCCTACCATCCATCCCCTCTCTCTCTCTCTCTCTCTCTCTCTCTCTCTCTCTCTCTCTCTCTCCGTCTCTCCCCCCCCATCTCCCCTTCTCCTCTGTTTCGCAGGATCCGCTTTCGTTAATCTATACGCTGTTCACGCTTGAAAAATCTTTGTCAGTCTCTTCTGTCCTCGATCCGCTCACGCACCTTCGGCACAGGCTGACTAAAGGCATCGCCAGCAACAGCACGCCGCTCAACGCGATAAAGAAACCGGCCAAGTAAAACGACAGATCGTACGTCCCCGTGATATCGTACAGCCATCCTGAAACAATGGAAGAAATGTACGATTTCGGGGCTTCAGATGTTTAATTGCCCTCCGCGCAGTGGGAGGCTGGCTGAGCTGAAGAGTATTTCGCCACGGGTCCCAAAGAGAATGGAACTCGGGGCGTAATTACGCGCAATGCTCCACAAGTCTCGGCCGTGGAACTTCAAAGCCATTTACGATCATAGAATTCGCAGAGGTGCTCTTAGAGTTACTGTGGGCAGTGCGCTGATAATTGATCTAGCTATACCTCTGACCTTTCACGTATATTACTAATGTTATTAAGCATTTATACCCGTACATCCTTGCCCCCGACTTGTAACACATAGTGTGCGCGTAATTAACCTTGCACTTTCTGTCCTCTCTCTCTCTTTCTGTATCCTATTCGGATAGAACTGGGCACGTTTGAGGAGTTGCGACCTGGTTCGAGTTAAGTTCTGAATTCAAACCAAGCAAGCTACGATTTCTGAGATTTTAGGAAAGCATGTGTCGACAGTTTGACTAGTGCGAGGTTCTGAAAAATCGAGCTTTAAATTGGCCAGGCCTTTCCGAGCGAGTGCTTCTGGCGGGGAAGCTTTATACGAGAAGCAGAAAGTGAACCACTCGCTAGGTTTCTTTTTAAATAGCTTAAAGTGTAATACAAGGGTGATTCTGGAGCTACGCCCGACAATGGATGCGGCCCGGTACTCAGTGGCGAGGACAACCCCCCGCAGTGCCTCACCAAATTTTATGACTTTCGACCCTCGAAGGGGTTTGAATACCATTAAAAATTGAGAAATGTCTAGGATTTCCGAAATTCTCATCAGATCTTTGCGGAAACGACGTCAATTGATTCCTTATGTTTCGACGATGAAACTGACACCAAGAATGGCGTAATTCGGACCATAATGAAGGAAATTCCATGAAAAATTGATTTATATCATTTCAAGTTGACTTTGTTAATAATAGACCGATTTATATGAAATTTGGTACGACTTTCATCGGAAAAATATAAAGAATCCATTGGCACCACTTCCATATCGATACGATAAAGAATAAAGAATTTTTTTCTGAGACAGGTATGAATCCTCGGCTAACCGTAGCGATTTCAGGTTGACCCCTCGCAGTCGAGGGTGAAAATGTGAAATATTCATTTCAGCGTAGTAAGAAATTCTTTATTCTTTATCGTATCGATATGGAAGTGGTGCCGATGGATTCCTTATGTTTTTCCGATGAAAATCGTACCAAATTTCATATAAATAGGTCTATTATTAACAAAGTCAACTTGAAATGATATAAATCAATTTTTCATGGAATTTCCTTCATTATGGTTCGAATTACGTCGTTCTTGGTGCTAATTCATCGTCGAAACATAAGGAATCAATTGGAGTCTTTTTCGCAAAGATCTGATGAGAAATGCGAAAGTCGAAGATTTCTCACATCTTAATAGCCACTTCAACCCCTTCCAGGGTCGAAAGCCACAAAATTCGGCGAGGCAATGCGGGGGGTTGTACTCGCCACGGGGTACCAGGCCGCATCTCTTTGATGGGCGTAGCACCAGAATCACTCTGTACTTTAATTCCATGACCACTGGAGGTACGTGAAAGACATGTAGGTAAACCGAGTAATAGTGAGAGGTCCATTGCGCATGCCTCAGCAGAATCTAGTGACCCAATCGCGCGCAAACTTCCTAAAGGTATGCTTTCCTATACGGGTCTAAATAAACGCAGCTTCGACAAATTCGAAGTCGATTTTCTCGAAAATGGAACGTGGTAGCAGAAAAAGTTATTCTTCCATTTCGACTTATAACAAGTAAATGAGTCGAGAAAAAGGAATAAAATTTTTTCATATTGCGCTTCATTTTCGAGAAAATCGACTTTGAATTTCATGACGCTGCGTAGACGCGTATAGGAAAACCTAACTTAATTCCATTCGCAATGCTTCGAATTAGTTATGATTATTACAACGCTCAGTTCGTTAAGAATGCTAGATAATTTGTTTCGGCCTTACCAGCCAGCGGAGGCCCCATAAGATTAGCAACACCCTGAACCAAAAGCAGCAGACCGTAAGCATTCGTGAATCTCTCCAAAGTGATGAGCTCGACGAGGATGATGCTGGTGAGGCTGTAGTTTGCCCCAATGAATAGTCCGAAGGCACCAGAGATCGCGCAAAGAGTGTAGTAACTGCTGACCACCACGGGTATTAAGGCTGTCACTGCACCACAGAGCGCCATGCATACTGCATACACGATGGAAGCGTTTACCCATGCTCTGTCACCTGCCCAACCGAGAAATATCTGAAAAAAAACACCCGTCCTTTTCTTAACATTTAATCATTTAGTCAATTTTATAGGAGAGAAGCTCCTCGTAAAATTCTCTTCAATGCAACGTACGCTTTTCGAGTAGCTGTACAAAATAGGGAAATGTAGGAGAAATATAGAAAATAAGGAAATTTCTTCGTAATGAAATTTTTTCACTGGAAAAGTACAACGTTGGGGACTTATAAGACTTCAACAGATTACAAAATGATAAGCATCGCACGCTATATTGAAGAAATTTTTTTCTTGTTCTAGTCACTTTTGGTGCTGGAAGCCAGCTGCGAAGACATGGCGATAGACACTGTGGTATAACTCCGCCATGTGAAAACTTTAAGTAATAAATAAAGCATTAAAATAATGTTAAAATCTTGCCTAACATCTCCTAAAAAGATCCCGATATTTCACTGGAAAATTACCTGAGAAAATAAATTTTAAATGTACTTATTCCTTAATGCCTACAAGCTGGTGTGTCTCTTTAATGGGGTATTCTAGTCTAGACACTAGTTTTTGAAGGCAATATTTGGAAATTAATTCTGGAAAACCTATCGCACCTACAGGGCAGGGGTTTTGCACACATATTTAGTAGTGTTTGGAGTATCAACACAAATTTTTCGAATGCATTATATTGAACTTTGTACGAGTTACACGCCGAAGCGTAGGTCATGTCGTCAAAAACCGGCCCCATCGGGCGCACGAATTGCGGCCTTCCTAGTCATCTGAAACTAAAGTACCAAAGATTTCTGAAATCTATATGAGTGTAGTTATCGCCAGAATTAGATGTAACCAAGTCCGGACATTGTTACCGAAATCGCAGCTGTTTAAAAATTTATATTTGATTTTTTCGACTTTTCTTCGGCTAAAACAAGGTGCGAGGGAGGTTCTATTAAAACTATTGATATAATTCTAGTTCGGGCTATAGGTACACATCCACTTTGAATGTGTGTAAAATCTTTGCTCAATCGGTCCAGTAGTTTTTGAGAAAAATGTGCGCCCGATTTAAAAAAATTGATTCGACAAAAACGCGTTCGAAGTTCTTCATGCAGTTACGACCTATACGATTGAAGTTACGGTAGATAACGACTAATTTCTGTAACTTTCCCCTAATCTGCTATACCAGGACCGTAGAGGAAACCTCCCTTAGCTTCAAAAAAATTATGTTGGGCAGCTCTCTCGTCTCTACTGGCAGTCATAGCCTCTTTAGATACAAGAGTCGAGGGAACGACTGTCGGCCACGCTGCGGCTTTCAGCCCCTATAACTCTGGGAGCTTTTGGAATTTCACCTTAATATTTTAGGGACATATTTTCGAAATCCTAAACAATTAAAAAATAAAAAAATCGAATTTTTGGGTAGAATACCCCCTTAAGAAGGGGACAAGGAAAGTGTTAAACAGTTCAGAGTGGTTTTCTTAGTTCGCCACTGGCACAGAGTACGAGATTACCTGACTTACAGCTACTTCTTACGACAGACAAACGTAATGAGATTGAACTTGTAGTAATCAGTTTATACCTGCGTTGAAAGTCACTGCTTAGGACTTATTTTGTGGCAATTGTGCCGTTGCATATGGCTATTTGTTAACTCAAAGAGCTCCGAACAGGTGAAAGTAATTTCTGAAGGGTACGAATCGTGCAGGATTGAAGAGTGACGATACTATTTTAACAGAGGATTTGAAAAAAGTGGTATCTATTTAACGACACTTCGAATGTTGTACCATCTAGCCTCATATTTTCGATCGGTACTGTGCACGAAGTCTGTGCAACGATCCTGATGAATAAGTTCAAAGGAATATGTATAGCTAGGTTCTAGGGATCAATAGCTGGCGGATAAATTCACCGAGAATTATTCCTAGGCCGATCCAACTAACACAACCCTGGGACAACCCTTGCGTGACGTAAAGCCCAGGGTCAAAGGGAGTTTACAGCAAAATGAGATCAAGGAGTGTGAAAGAAACTGACGTGACGCGTCACTCGGTGATCTAACACTACCTTGACGTAATAGGGACGTTCAAGAAGATTCCCGATTTAACGAAGCAATCGATCACTGTACGTGTCACTAATCTACATGCTCGTTATTTTTGGTAAAATTGTAACTGCTTCGGGAGGGTGGTACACCTAAAATTTCGGACTCGATCGATTTCGAATCACTTTTATAAAGAATGGGTAATATACTAACAGTGCAGGGTAAACGTGGTTAGTGTAGAAATCGGTAATAATAATAATCAGTGCAGGAAATTAATATAGAATGATTTTATAAGCGTCAGCATCTGTCGATTACAGGCTTCCAGCAGATTTAAGGGGGAACACCACTGTGACGGTCGGAAAAGTAAGCCATTTATTCGGGACTAATTTGCAGGTTTCATAGAAACTTTTTATTACCTACATTTAATACGCAAGAGGTTACACAAAAAAAAAATAAATAGAAAAACATCCATAAATTTGAATATATTAATTAATCTTCTAGACTCCTCCACACGAGCTGGTCGAATTTGTAACTATGGAACAGTTGGTCCGAAATCAAATTTAATTTTTTTTATAAATTATATGAGTGTATTTTCCGTTACGTACGGATTTTTTGATTGAAAATAAACTTTTTGAAATACACTGGAAAAACTGTCCATCTTATTCGCGGATTTTCGAAACTTTTCTTCTAAAGCGCACCATTTTTACAAAAATAATTTGTTTAAAATCGGTACGCGCAATGGAAACTACACTCATATAGTTTATAAGAAAAAAATTAAATTTGATTTCGGACCTGCTGGTTCCATAGTTACAGACTCGATCAGCTCGCGTGGAGGAGTCTAGAAGATTAATTAATATATTCAAATTTATGGATGTTTTTCTATTAATTTTTTTTTGTATAATCTCTTCAGACAGCGTACTAAAGGTAGGTAATAAAAATTTTCGATGAAAACTGTAAATTATTTCTGAAAAAAAATCCTTAAAAATGGTCACAGTGGTGTTCCCTCTTAACTTGAATATACGCGAAAGATAATAAGCTTTCAGATATGGCGTCCGAATTTTTACACGGCTGAGCATCCCTTTCAGAAATTATGCCTCAGAGAACCAGCGTGTGGAAACAACCAGTCTTTGGTGTCTGATAAACATCAGTCAGGCGAACTAATATTGGAACACATAAAGGAACCAAGGTATCGGAGTACGGAGGGGCAACCGTTCAACAATGAACACCGATACTCGGAATTATCGACACGGCCATAGTGCCACGGCGATAGTGCCACAGCAATATTAAGCAACACAAAATACATTACACGCTTCCATCGTCACATATTCGGGTTAATATAGTATTATACTACAGAGAAAGTAGATTGTTCGCGATTATTAAAACTTTCCGGAACTTCAGGATCAATGTTCATTACTTTTGCACACAATGAAAATTCAATAGTAACCGTACGTCGCAGATGAGCCATTTTCTTGCAAAAAATTGATGAAATTTTGACCAATAAACAGCGCTGACGAATGAAGATATAGGGTGAAAGCACTAGTAGTCGACCACGTAAAGCTAAACTCGAATGAAAAGTTTTAAATAAAAATAAACAATCCATGTTATAAAATATATCACATGTATTGAAGTAATTCAAATGTATTTAATGTATCACTAAAAATTTTGTGTTAGTATAAAAGTTCGGGGAAAATAAATAATTAGCGTTAAAAATAAAGTGTCCGAATGCTTTAATAATCGACCGCTTAATTCTAAAAGTCAACCGGTCCGATAGCTAATAGTCGACCACCTTTTTTTAATATGAAATTCAAAACAGGTTATGTGCGCGTTACAAACTAAAATTTATTTTTACATATAATTTGCAACAACGGTAAATAATTAATAATGACAGGAATAATGCGTAAGTAAAATTAGTTCTTTGAAAATTTTATCAAAATTTTAATAAGATAAATTATAGTTAACACGTGGTCGACTTTTAGCGTTCATTGCGAATGCAGTTAGCTTCAGACGTCGACCGCTGTGGTGGACTATTGAAAATTGAAAGGGAATGATGGTCCAGTTACCGACCTCCCATAAATAAATAAATTATCTAATAAGCTCGCCTCTTACCTCGCCACCCATGTTGGTAATCCCAATGACCGATATCAGGATCGATGCGTCGGCCTCGCTGAATCCCATCTCGATGGCGTTGTCCGTTAGGTAGACGTAAGGAACGTCGTACCAAGTGTGCAGGAGAAAGTTGCTGATGGCGAACAGCAGGAACCGGGAGTCGGCGAAGTGAGAGAAGTCTAGCATATCGACGACCAGGTCCCAGAACTCCCACAGGCCGGCGTACCAAACCATCTTCGTCTTGGCTATGGTGGTCATCGAGTTCCTGTAAATATCTGGACAGCTGGACGCCCTCAATCGGTAGCGATTTATATTCAGCATTGCGCCCCTGTACGTAAGGCTGTGCCTGTGCACCCTGATGTCCTTCAGATAAGCAGTGGGTAGCCTCCTCGTGTGCTCGAGAGTGCTGGACCTCCTCTGAGTGCTATCCAGATTGATCTTCTTCAGCCACCACAGGCGCCAAGCCGCGTCCGCCTGATGCTGAAGAGCTTGATCGTCGCTCGGCAAGACCTTGTCCTTGTTCTTGTCATCCTTCAGCTCCGACAATGGACTGGGAGTCGGCACGAACCACGCCGAAGGTGTGCTCAGCTGGTCGTGAAGTGCCCCGGATTCGCTGAAGCTCCTCGAGGATATCAGCAGGCTCGGGTAATTCTGCAGCAGCACGTTGTAAACGTTCTTCCTGGTGCTGAGCAGCTCCAGCACCTCTAGGGGCACCTTCTCCCCGTTCTTAACGAACGTCGGCAGGCTCACCAGGCTAGAGAACAGCTTCTCCCTGTCCTCCTCCTCCTGAAGCCGAATATTCTCCATGATGGTAAGGGTGTTGAGCGAACTACTGGCTGAGAACGAGTCCGCGCTGGAGCTCTGTACCCTGGTCCTCTTCTTCTCCCGGTTCTTCCGTCTCTCCTCCGTCTTCGCCCTCGCCCGGATGGTGGTCCACTCCAGATCCCTCATCAAGCAGCCGCACACGGCTAAATTGAGGAACAAGCCGGCTAGGATCAGCGTGGTCCCTCGCCAGCCGTACTCGGCAAGGAGGTAGTGCGTGACGGGCGCGAAGATGAACGTCCCGATGCCACTTCCGCACACGGACAGGCCCGTGGCGAAGGACCTCTTCTTGTCGAAGTAGTAGGCCACGATGACAACCGCCGCCACGAAGCACAGGGACAAGCCGAAGCCGGCGAGTATGCCGAAAGTGAACACCAGGACCTCCATCGAGTTGGCGTACGAGCTGATCACAAAGCCAGCCGTGGCTAGGATGCTCCCGGCTATGGACACCCGTCGGCAACCGTACCTGTCCGTCAGGAAGCTTGCCACCGGGCCGGAGAGCAACGGCATCGCCATGAACAGGCTGCCTATCCACGCGGTCTTCGACTTCCCCTCGCCGAAGTAGTTTAGGAACTCCACGTAGATCACGCCGAAGGAGAACGTGATCCCATCTGCTATGAGATTAACCATGAAAGAGGCTGCCACGACCACCCAGCCCCATCCCCCGTCGGGCGGCGTGGCCTCGCACAGCTGCTCCAAGCTGGAATTATCCTCGGAGCTGCTGGTGCTGGACGTGGGTATCGACGGGCTAGGCTGGGGCCTCTGTTCCCCGGAGCGCTTCTTCGGGTCTTTATTGAATTGAACATGGAGCTGCTGCTTGTCCTGCCTCGGCGACTTCCCATTGACGAGCTGCTCAGTGCTCTTCTCGGGCGGCGAGCGATTCTGCGAGAGAATCCTCGTGGGGGAACCGAAGGCCGCGCTCCTCTCCGTGAACACGCTCTTACGCTTCTGGGGGCTGGATGCATCCTCCTTGTACAGGCTACCTGGCCTCTTGCCGCAGTTCTGCGCGAGCTCCCTCAGCTCCTGCCTCGTTTCCTGTCGTATCCTCGAGCCAGACTCCTCATAGCCGTACGGTTTCCTACTCAGGCACCTATCGTCTTCCTCGTCCTCCGACCTCTCCGTCGCCGCGTCGTTCTCGTAGCTCTGGTCGTTCAGCGCCTTCGACTGCTCCTCCAAGAGGATGCCGATCTGATCGGAGTTCTTTCGTAGCCGCGGGGCATCTTTCACTATCGAATTCAACTCCACGGACAACACCGTGTCGCCGACCTTCCGCTGCTCAGCTTTACGCGGCGTCTCCTTCGGCGTCCTGTTACTCAACGAACGTCTCTCGATCAACAGCTCCTCGTCGCTCTTCCGCGGGGCGACCTCTCCGTTCCTTAGATCACCGCGCAGCTCTCTGCCGGTGTTGTCGCCCACTTTGCCGATCCCCGTCTCTATCGCCTGGTTCGATTGACTCAGCTGCTCCTCACCGTTGAACTTGGGCCACTCGGCCATGATGATCGCACCGGGGCCTGAGAGGAGCCTGGTATTTAGGCGCGATTCTTCGGTAGCGGATGCAACGACATGGAGCCCGCTCCTCTATTCTTCCCTCCAACGCCGACTGATAGCTATCGGTCACTCTTGCTCGACGAACAAACGCCACTCTCCTCCGCAGAACAATCGGACTGGCTACTTCCCCCCTACTTTCCTCCTTTATCTTCCTCCCCGGTGATTAATCTCGTAGCACTCGAAACACGCGCGCACCGCTATAAAAAAAAAGTTAAATCGCGACGGATGAACCGCGACGGCTGCGAACCGATTCAGAAGCGGTCTAGTTTCGTCCTTGACTTAAACAACGGTAAGCACGGCCACTCGTACAGCTGTCTGGTGAACTGACGGCGTAACGGCAACAGCGACGCTGGGGATGCGGACGATTTAAAGTTCTTTGAAGGCTGTGAGATCGCACCTGGACCGCCACCATCGCAAACCTGGCCCAGGTTGCGGTGTGTTTTCCTTCTTCTCGGGCCCTGGTTAATCCGGACCGCCTCCTCCTCCGCGAAACGATCGTCAACCCAGGCACCCATGCGGCGAACGGTGCTGCTTCGGCTCTTGCTGTGTATTCTAAAATCAGAATTAATGCATCAGCGGCGCCGTTAATTGCGGGCCTACCTCGCCACCCGCGGTAGCAATGATCGAGAGAGAGAGATGGACGACGAAAATACCGCGGCTTGGTGGTGGGTAGGCGCGAGAGTTCGTTCCCTCAGTGTCAGGCAACGTGAGGTATACGGGAATGTATTTTTTTTTAACCCTCCAAATCACCCACAATTTAATTTTCAGGAAAAATATCTTTCAGACATAATTTGTAAATGGTACTACTGTTTCAACACGATGATACTTTAAATGTTAATTTTCAATGAGGAACATATATTCGAAAATGTTCAAACTTTACCTCGGAATTTTTACGGCTTAAGGGGAGGTTCTGGTCTAGAAATAGATTTTTTTTTTTATTTTATTTTCCAAATGTTCAATCTTTTAGGAACACGCGTTTAAAAGGATTTGTTGAAATTCGTAAAATTCCCGAAGTTATAGGGATTTGAATAGTGGCAAATGCATTTGTAACAATCGGCCACTTGGCGCACACGTGAAACTTTAAACGCGTTTTTCTCGAAACAATGTTCTCCAAATCGGTGGGACCTGTATCTCCAAAAGCTATTGTCCGATCCGATCAAAACTTTTTAATTTTGACGGATATACTTCTGGCTAGGGAGGAAACCAGAAAAAATGCAAAAAACTGACCATTTATAATTTTTAAAGGCTTTGAAAGGACGAAAAATATAGGGAATAAGTGATTTCGAACTTCAAGTGTCGTTATTTTCTAAAAAAATGTCATAGATGTAATTTATTCTGCCCCCCCCCCCCTAGCTAGAAATATATTCTTCAAATAAAAAAAGTTTCAGTCGAATCGGATAATAAGTTTTGGAAATATAGGTCCCACCGATTTGGGTGAATTTTTTGATGCCTTGACTTTAACGACTCCCCAGTGCCGACTGCAATGATTAATTATTTCACGGCGTCTTTCCACTAATGGATAAATTTCAATTTTTTCATGAAACTAGACTCTCATCACACAAGTTTCATGATATATTTTCAAAAATCTCATCTCTCGCGATTATTTCCATTATTTAAGGGGACTAATAGGCAGTCGTTTTTCGCGAGAAAGAGACTCTGTTTTTTATTTATTTGTAAAAAAAATGAAAGCACATCCAGATGTATCCTTTTACCCAATGTTTATTACTACCATACAGATTGAAAAAAAAAAAATTGGTACGAAATATATATGTGCAGACGGTAAACATTTTAACGTTTTTCTGTAGTTTTGCCATCGGTCTTAAAATGTGACGTAATCCGATTTCAAAGGTGAGATTCTTATTTGTTGGATTCATAGTTCCCGCGCAAACCTATAAAAACAGAAATTAAATCAAAATTATGCGATTGATGGCTGAAAACGGCGATTTTTCCGAGAGAAATTTGTTCTTGTTTGTGCGCCACCAAAATCCGGTGACTTCTTAATTTTTTTACGAATATCTCGAATTTTTACCGACCATATCAGAGGTTTGCGGCGAAATGGCACATGTTTCACACATCCTGTAATTTTTTCCAAGTCGATCTGAACTACCATTCGTTCGCAGTCAGAAAAAAACGAAGAGAAAAAAATATTAGAGGAAAACACGTTTAAAGTTTCTGTGCAAAGACGACCCTATAAGTTACCGCGTGACCTTTTTAGCTGCCAAATCTACAATTTTGCGAATTTTACTATAAAACAAACGGCATTTTATTCAGAAAAGATAGAACTTTCGAAAAATACAATAAAAATCGATTTTTCGACTGCCTAGTCCCCTTAAGGTGCGAATCCACGATGAAACAAAAATATCGTGTCTCGCACGAGATTTTAATTTCCATTCTTATAATTCTTTTATTTCCATATTTACATTCTTTTTGTCGCTGAGATTTTTGTCTGATAATAGAAAAGTCGCATGTAAAATCTCATCGTGGATCCGCACATTTAGAAATGTAAATAAAGGCAATTTCCAGATTCGTTCAATGTCCTCCGTAAAGAACGTTTAATCCATTGTTTCAGGAAACAGCGGCTTGCACTAATTGTAAGTAGGTAATTTATCTGTAAGATTTATCGTGCCACCATTATCATTATAACGCTGATAGGTGATAATAATTCTTCGCTATAGATTTTATGCTCAACGAGATATACCTTAAATACCCTCGGATTATTCACAATCTTCCTAGAACGACTGTGACGTCACTTATTTTATTTTAAATTGCGAGCAATAAATAGAAACCTCAGCCATCGATGAAAGTCATCGGTTAGATTTTATTATTCAACAGAACTTATTCTTCCGTCTACAGTTTTAATCGATGGGGGGGCTATAAAAAATTCAAGTGCATCTTGTGCGCAAATCAATATCGCTCTGGGGCTTAACGTTATTCCCCCTATTAATAACAAGGAATGGCCGATAATATAGTAAGGTGGAATAAAAATTTCCTGTAACCATTGATATCTAACTAACTTAAGTTTTTATCAGACTTTTACCCTTAGAACGAAATATACGTACTACAAATAGATAGTAAAATACAATTGGGGAGGAAGTAATTCCACGTGCTAAAGTAATATATTAAAGAAGGAGGACCAAAGTGTATTGTAGCACATTTGTTATTAAGTAATTAATTCAAACATAAATGACAAAAATTGAAAACTGAGAAACCTATTCACACGTGCACGCGCACTTAACGAATACCTATTTAAAATTGATTTTCCTAAAAACGAAACCTTATATGAAAAAATCTTATTCTCCATTTTCGACTTATATTTTTCTTTCCCGCTTGTACCACGATTTCGGGAACACTCTGTATCACCGATGGTAACTTAACTATGCAACTTCGACCATCTACATGACTTCCATTTGCAACGAGACTGATTGAATCATAAAAATAATGGCAACTCAAAAAGAAGATCGCACAGGACAAACTTTTCGATCACCCCTTTTCACTATTTTTCTACGCTGATCTGCCGTGAGAATCCATATTTGAAAGGTAAAGAGGAAAACGGGGAATATCACAAAACAGCTTCATCGAGAAAATTAAGTTTTAATACTTTAGTTCTCCAGTAAAGAAGTAATGTTCAATGAATTAAATTTTCTTATATAATTTTCTTCTTGGATAATTTCTTGCTTTACCTTCACGACAGAAGCTTATGCTTAGGCAAACGGAGGGGACATTTTGTTCCAGTTGTAGAGTGGACATTTCCTGTTTGTAACCAGTAGGTACCTATACCAAATATTTAAACTTATAAAAGTAAAAACATTTTAAAGCAAGACGGAGAGCAATATAAAATATTAATTATCAATTATTAGTTACAAATTACTAATTATAAGGGTTAAGAAGCCAAAGAGAAGTACCTGACCGCCAAGCACTAGAAAATCGGATATTTTCCAATGCAAAATGAGTGAATTAGACGGTTATGTTAACCCTTAACTGCTATACTGTTTTTTTTTTTCAAACGTAACTGGTATACTGGGGTCGTGGCAGACCCCAAATAAAAAAGGACATAGAAATTTGTGAATTCGACACTAGATCAACCTCTATGAATATTTTATTCTTAGGTAATGTATAAAATAATAGAAACGTACAAAGTTAAACAATTATTATAAAATTAATTAGGAATTCAGTTTGCAAACTTAGACAACCAAAAATTTTGCAGCGAACATTGTGTGCTTTGGGTCATGACTGACCCCAGGATACCAGTTAAGGGTTAACCAAATCCATTTCTGGACCGACCGGCCGACATTAATAAAATACTACTACTATACCAAATATTTAACATATTGAAGATAATAACCCTTTGTGATTCGACAGTTCTGTAGTCCCAGTTTCCACCAAAAAAATATGCTATAAATCGCAAAATCACGAAAAATGGACATTCCCCGTTTCCCCCTTACCCTTCAATTTAATGACGCATTGTAGACAAATGAAACATCCAGTGAAAACATTTCTTTCATCCCTTGGCCATTTCACTCGTTCCCCAGAACGTTTGACAGGCCTACCGTCTGTTAATTGCTCTGCGCGATGCAACGGAATTGCATGGAAGATGGATATGACGTACGGTCAGGTGAAAAGCCAAGCGGAATCGCTGCCAGAAGCAGAATTCACACGTAGCCGTTCCGAGTTCGACGTTTGGCAGAGAAACGCGGATGGCTACGTCGAGATTTGCTCCTGGCATTTCGTAACCAGCCGAAGTAGCTCGAGTTAGAGCCGGCGATTATAAATGAAGTTCATTGTGTATGAGTTGCTATCAATTTAACAGTGTCCACGACGATCACGTGCATATCTCGCGATCCCCTGGTCTTTCCTTCCGCCAGGTCTTCTTCTTTGCCTTTCCTCCTCCTTCTGCGTCGGCTCCCCCCCCCCCCCCCCGCGTGCCTTTTCAATTTTGGATTTTCGCCGCGCCGGCCGTCAAGAGACGAGCCAAGCTTTCACCGAAAGTAACACCTCGCTTGAGATACCTTGCTCCGGATGCTTTTAGAATTGAATGCACCGCGTTAGCAGACTTCAGGAATTACCATTTCGGCGGCCGCACCTCGTGGGCCAAACGTGTATACAGTGGGGGACAAACGTATGTGGACACTTTTAAAATCGTATAACTTGTTCAAAATTGCTCCAAACAACTCGAGTTTGTTTGAGAAGCTAGAAGGATTAGTTTGCTAAGTGACGCGTTTCGTCGTTTTGAAAAACGTTGCAATTGGTCGGAATAGCAAACAAAATAGGAAAGATCATTTTTTCAGCTCTTTTGTCTGTGCTCGTAATGAAAATTTAAAAGAGGCCTTTTGTAGATTGAACTAAGTTGTATGCACGCCTAAAATTTCATCAAAATCGGTTAACGTTGCTCTGAACTATAAACGCTAAAAGATCGCAGAATAAGGTCGAAAATTGCGAAATTCCCGGAAATCAGCGATATTCGACCTTATTCTGCGATATTTTAGCGTTTATAGTTCAAAGCAACGTTAATCGATTTTGATGAAATTTTAGGCGTGTATACAACTTACCTCAATCTATAAAAGGCATTTTTCAAATTTTCATTACGAGTACAGACAAAAAAGTTGAAAAAATGATCTTGCTTATTTTTTTTTGCCATTCCGACAAATTGCAACTTTTTCCAAAACGACGAGACACGTCAATTAGCAAACTAATCCTTCTAGTTTCTAAAAAAAACTCAAGTTGTTTGGACCAATTTTGACCAAGTTATACGATTTTAAAAATGTCCACATACTTTTGTCCCCCACTGTACGTTCTTCGCCGTCGATCTCCTTTTTTTTTTCAATTTTTCAACTGATCATTGATTTTTGAAATCCATAAAAACAGCATAGTGTAAGTAGGATAGAAATCTTTGAATGGTGTAGTTTTGTCGGTGATAATATAGGAAATGCGCAAAGTGTTTTGCTGGGGATCGCTGCGGTTATTTTTAGTTGACGATTCTTAGCACTTATATATTTTAACCGGTTAACTGGCAATGTATCATTCACGATCAAAAAAAATCTGGCCAATTCTGCTTATGTGTCATATATGATCAAATGGAATAACTTTTTTGATTTTCAAACGATTTGAATGAAACTTGGTATGTAATGATTTTTGGGGTCGCTGAATCTGAATTTGGCATTGGAATTGTAAAATTCAATATGGCAGACTCAAAATGGCTGCCAAATATTAAAATATTATCGGGATTTAGAAAAATTGTATATAGGGGTTTTGGGGTAGCTGAATCTGAATTTGGCATTGGAATTTTAAATTTCAATATGGCCGAACCAAAATGACTAGCGAATTTTTGGGATTTGTATGAATTATTCATACTGTATTCAATTTCATAAGTAAGCTCCTACTCCTGTAGTTAGCTGGTGAAAATTTCGCGACCCCAGAGTGCAAAAAAAAGGTTTAGTAAAGAATTGAAAAGGCTCACCCCTAAATCCTATTTCTTAGGGGTTGGGGGTGTCAGATGAAAAAATAACCACCGGAATCGATTCAGCGACTCAAAAAACCCCTGTATACCAAATTTTGTGTGATTCACTTCATTTTTCGATTTTGCTAATTTGGGCACGAATAGTAAAAAAAAAGCCGAGCCAGTTAACCGATTAATATGGTTACGTTGCTATATTCTATTAATCATGTAACACTGACTTTTCATAAATGAAGAAAAGGAAATGCTGGTTACCCAAATTCAAGCACAAGCATCACACTAGATAAGATAATTAAATATCCCTACTAATATATAAAAGTAAACGTTGTCTGTTTGTTTGTGCTTCTTTCACGCCCAAACGGCTGAACGGATTTCAATGAAATTTTGAATATACATTACACACGTTCTAGATTAGATTATAGGCTCTTTATTTTCTTTTAGGCTTTTTTATTTTGGAAACATCATAAATAATTCCCGGATGAAACCGGGTAACGGGTCAGCTAGTATTAAATATCTTTAAATATATTTAATCTATGTATTAAGATAATTAAATATTGTTAAGTTAGAATTATATTCTGAAACACTTATTTTTAATGTGTTTTCTTTAGCTTATTAAATTTATCGCACCTTATATAGGGGAAGGGTCACAGGTTATTTGAATATTATAAAAGGGGGTCGCAACTCAAAAAAGGACGGGAAAGACTGTCTAAAGCTCACGGAAAGTAGTGAATCAAAATCGAGACAGTGTTAAGAAAACTTTGGTGTAAAGTTATTTGGCTGATCGGGAACATTCCATTTTCAGTTGTTTGCTGCATTTCATGTGTGCAAAATTCACGGAAAAACAGGTGAAATAAAATGGAGGGAGGTCTACTCAAGTGAGACAATTAAAAAGTTGTAAATTACTCCAATTATTCATAATGAAATAAAAATTTAGTAAAATAATAGCATTATCAGTAATGCACCCAAAGGGGCGCATTGCCCCCCCCCCCCCCACCCCCTCCCAAGACGAAAGAAAAAGGATATTAATGTAATCAGGACTCGAGTAATTCAAGAGCTTTGCGAAAATAAAATAAAACTGAATTTTATTCTTTAAATAAATTTGTATAACCGCCTAATGATTTTTTTTGAATTTGCATTAAAAATATTTTTATCCGCTCAATTCGGCTCACCCCAAGATGAAATACTGAGTGCGCCAGTGAGTACCTACTATTAAGTATACGCTAGTTTGTTCTTTTTTCATATTTAACTTCTACTCACCAAAATATATATTTAATTTATCCTTCAGACAGATTTTTTAATTATTTTTCTGCGCATATCTGTATATACCAACACGGTCTTCTCATTTCCTGGAAGGGCTCGCGGATGTGATCCTGAAAAAAATTCTATTCCATGGAATTTTTAATAAATCGCGGGAGATAGGAGCCTTTGTACTATCGCGATGCATTATCCACTCGAGTTCCCTTTCTCGCCGGTAACAGTTCCAGGTTGGTTCTTTAAATACTTTCACGGTATGGTTCCCGACCACCTCTGACACGGGAGAATGCGTGATATCGATTGCAATTACGGACACCGTGGGCAAACGTACATTCCGCGAACTCTTTCGAGCTCAAATATTTTTCCCATTTCCAAAGCCGCTCGATTTGAAATCAGATTTTAGGTTACCGATTGTGTGTGTTTTTTCTAGAAACTGAGCTCCACCGAGTTAAAATATTAATCCGCACCTACTCACGCCATAACAATTCAATTATAAAACAATCAGAAACCACTTTCGCAAATATTTGGAGCCATAACAGTTGAAGTTGCTTGAAAGAAAAATTCGACCAGCTCCATTATACTAATTTTATTGACCAATGCTAATGGAGTTACTAGCTGAGAAAGTAATTTTTCACACAAATTAATGTTAATTCTTCGTAAACAAATTAAAAGTATGGATATTAGGAATTAAGGGTCTGAATAATGAATACTGTCCCGGTGGTTGTAAACCATCATTTTTCACGCCATATACATTCGAATATTAGAAAATCAGTGTCTGAAGTCACAGACTATCGATGATCTACGTCGATTTTCTTCGAAATCTTCGGACACTGAGGAGGAAAAGCCGGGACGATGCTGCGATTTTCTTAATTTATGATTTTACGCGGACTGCCTTTAACACGGAAAATATGGAAAAAGTTTGATTCGCAAAGGAATGCTAGTACAGTGTTTCTCAAACTTTTTTGAGTCGCGACCCCTTTCATAATATTCAAATAACCTGCCACCCCCCACCCCCCCCCCCCTCATGCAAGGTAGATTAATTTTAATAAAGCAAAGGAAACGCATTAAAATGACAATGTAACCATATTAAAAGCAATAAGTGCTAAGAATCAACTAAAAATAACCCCCTTCGGGGGTTTGCGACTCTCAGGTTGGGAACCATTGCACGAATACTCTTACCATAATGCTCAAAACAGCTTTTGAGCCACTTGTTTGAACAATTTAAGAAAACGAAGGACATCCTGGAGGAAGTATTATGAAGATATGAAGATGCAATTAGTATCTACACTGTTTCCACTGCAAATCTAACAAAGGACGTTCGGCAACCCGGAAATTCAAAACCGTAACCGAAACAGATAATAGTTGGAAATTTCGGTTCTTCATAACAGTTATTCAGAATATAGGTTCTCCATAACCGTGTTAATCAGAACCTTTATGTAACAGTTTTAAACAGTTATTTTCTGAACCGTTTCAAGCCCTGGCTATAACCACAAAATGAATACAAAACGCTCGTTTGTGTCACTAAAACCGACTTATAACGTCAAGCAGGTCTCGCGTGCTGTGGGTTACCAGATTTCTCGTTCAACAGATTTTCCTTATATTACAATTTAGCCCGTATTACAACCTACCCCAGGCTCTCCCAGAGATGGGCATTATTTAAATAAAAAATTATTTAAATAACGTATAAAAAAAGAGACTTTATCTTTATTTGTCATCGAATAAAAATAACCCAGAGTTATTTTTATTTCAAATAAAGAGTTATTTTTAAATAAGAAAAATTATTTGTAGCCGTCGGATAAATTGCCGTCGAATAAAAAAAATTATTTGTGGCCGTCGAATAAATTCCCGTCAAGCAAAAAAATTATTTGCGGCCGTCGGATAAATTCACGTCGAACAAACAAATTATTTGTGACGTTTCAAATAAAAGTAACTCTAGCTTATTTTTATCTTAAATAAAAATAACTCTGGGCTATTTGTATTTGATGAGTCTCTAATAAAATTTTTGTCTTTTGTTCGAAATCGAAAATTTTGCCCATCTCTGATCTCCCTATATAAAATTGCATCCCAGGTGAAACTCATTAAAACTAATCAATAACGTGCATGAATCATTATGATAACAGCACATTCGTAAATGCCTTACTTGAAGACATTGTAAATTTTCACGCATTATTTATTTATTCTGTGGGTCCCAAAGTGGCCAATTAAGATAACACTTCCGGTAACGAATATGCTGTTATCATAATGATTCATGGCACGCCATTGGTTAGTTTTAATGAGTTTTACCTTGGATGTAATTTTAGGTAGGGTAGATGCACCATTTGTGGCCACTTCAAGGTATTTTACCAGTTTCGACCATTTCTTAAAAAATAAAATATTTTCCCGTGTAAGCAGTAAATGTAACCTTGTATTTCGGGCGGTATATTAAACAAAATATGTATGATGTGAAATTATCTACAGAATAATGATCTGCAAGCAATTTAAAAATAATACAATTTTATTATGCACATCGCCAAAAACAGTGCAATGGCCACAAATGGTACATCTACCCTACGTACTGTCTTGCTCAAATAATATATTTGAAAGCTGTTTAAACTTTATATAAATATTAATGGAAACTACTAAAATGGACTTCAAATTCGGTAATGGAGATTTTATTTGTTTGCAAAAAAAAATATAACACATGAATTATTTATATGTATGAAAAGAGATTATCTAGAGGTATATCGGCATATATTTTCAAAATATAAAACCTTCATTTTAAGGCTTGGTGGTGGGGGTAACTTGAAAAATATGGATTTTTCGAAAATTATTTTTACGCGATTTTGTAGATATAAGAAAATGATGTACCTTCTGTTTAAACTTCTTTTCGATATCTCTCATTTTTCTCGAGATATTCCACGGAATAATAGAAAATTCTACATTTTTTCAAGAGGTGATTTCACCCCCAAAAATCGCATTATGGCACCAACAAAAAATAGGTTACGTTACGGACGAACTCCTCCGATTGCACACCAAGATGCATAATTTTCTGAATTTCCGGGTTGCCGAGAAGTCCCTTGTAAGTCAAAATACACATATCAGATTGCAGAGAGATAGAAAATAGAGATACGATGTCAGAAAAGACGCTAGATGGTAGATACAGAGTATTAAGGAAGCTTATCACGCCAACTTGAGTTGTCCTAAATAAATGACAGCAATGATAAATTCCATACAGTCATCTAATACAACTAACCGTCATCCTGCCTCCGGTAGAAGCCTTACAGACACTTCTTTGAAAATGCTTTTTCATTTTAAAGGCTCGACAGAAGTGCCATTTTCATTTCCTCGAAAGACGATTAAGAAGCGGGGGATTTAAATTGACACGAAACGCGGAGCGCAGAATATCATTCTTCCACGTATGGTGTCGTCCTTAAATTACGTAAGGTTCTTTGGGGGGAGTGGGGTGGCGAATTTCTTACGTTTTCTTACAAGGGGGAGGGGGGGGGGAGTCAGGTAGCGTCTTACGTAATATTTTTATCCTAATTTTCAATAAATACAAATTCTAACATTAATGTTCCAGAAAATTTTGTTAGTTTAAATTTCCCGCAACCGAGTTGAATGAATTATATAAACCTTTAAAAGAATTTTAATAACTGAAAAAATTCAATGTAAAAAATATTACGTAAGAAGGGGGTTGCAATATCGAATCTTACGAATTCTTA
The DNA here is from genome assembly GCA_963932335.1 of Andrena marginata. Lineage (NCBI taxonomy): Eukaryota > Metazoa > Arthropoda > Insecta > Hymenoptera > Andrenidae > Andrena > Andrena marginata. The sequence goes on from OZ010660.1 coordinate 31,907,985, forward strand.
TACTGGGGGAGGGAGGGGGTAAGAAATCGCCCAAATTACCCTTACGTAATTTAAGGACGCCCCCTGTGTACGTTCCGCTTTAATTCTCGGCCGTCGAAACAATCGATCTGCCCTCCGTACCTATACGTATAAAAATACAGGCAATTATTTCAAGTCACGCGAGTGCTATCGCGTCTACGCTCGCGGCAGGGCGAGGGACAGCGTTGGAAATTAACGAGCCACGATTACAGAATAATAAGAACTTGCCAATTGTGAAATAAGGAAGCGGTGAAACAGCTATTTGCCGGGCGAAATTTCGCGCGGTTCTGGCACGGGTGTCCGCGGCTCGTTTCACAAGCCAAATTCATCTCGCGAAGCTCTTAAGTCCTTCCCGCCCGAACTTAAGCCAACGTCGCGAGAAAAGCTTGCGCTATTACCTTAATCGCGTTAGTGATTAAAGGAGGGGAGGGGAAAAAAGCAGTTGTGTAACTCGTTAACTTCGCTCCTAATAACGCTTCAGAAGACCCTCTGCGCGAGTGCGATACGAATCAAGGAGTTGGAATGGTAAATGTCGCAAGTGCCGGAAGTGAAATTTCGCAGTACTTTCTTCGGAATCACGTCGACGTTGAGACACTTATCGCCTCGACTCTGAATCGAAGCTTTAGAGCTATGATAAAATGACGACATACAGTAACAGTAGGAGGAAAGGTTGAAGTTGAAACTGTGAACGGTAAAAACATAATAAAACAAATAAAGAATAGGGTAACCTGCTCGGTAAATGAACACTTAAGCTGCATGTCTGTTAAAATTAGTTGGTATTCAAAAGTTGTTTTTTAATCTGAGCTGCTTTATTATTGAAGTCAGACATCTCGGAACACAATTCTAGCAATGTTTGATAGTTATAACTTTCATTAAAAGTCTGGCAGAAGATTAAATAAAATATGGGTCAATGACCAGTGAATGAACATAAATTTCTAACGAATGAACAGGGTTAGCCCAGTGAATGAACGGGATAATAACAGTGGCGAGGTTTCCAATTTATTTAGACAATATTTGTTGTAAATAATTTTTCATTTTCCAATTGCAATAATATTATTGATTTGATACTTTACTAGTCTGATAAGATCATAATTATGCATAGTTGAAATTTGGTTTCTGGGGTGGGTTAATCTAACCTCCACACTGGCGGCGAAAGTGTCAAGGGAAACAAAAGACCGGGTAAGCTGTTCATTCATTGGTAAAGTAAGAAATGTCCAGTGAATGAACGGCCGTTCATTCATTGGTATTCACTGGTATCTCCCATCCATTGCATGAACACCTAACAAACTAGACAAATTTTTATAAATCGTATATTTTAAACAGTATTTTTTGCTAAAATCCTTCGTTCAAAGTGGGAAACCAAGAACTTCGATACGCCAACTAGTGGCAGAAAATTAAACTACCGCGAGTAGGCCGAAATCCGTCGAAGTCCATATGATTATCAGTGTTTATATGGACATTTTGTGAAAAACGAGTGTTTTTAAATTTTTTTGAACACTAAATTCCTACTTCTTCGATTAATAAATATTTATTCGGAATGTTTGGTGGGATCCGGGCCTACTTTCAATAGTTTGCCAACTTACCGCCACGGCGCTGAAATCTAAGCCACGCCTCCACTTGGGTTCCCAATAATAAGTAAATTCTTTTGAATTTTTTATTTTAGACGATCGACTTTCGAGCAGCAGTGGTCACCGCAGGAGCCTTTTTTCAGAGAACCTTCGAGTGATGGACAATAACTTAGTTATTGATAAATATTTTTAAATAAAAAAATTACGATACACGGTACTAGATGGAATCCTTAAAGGGAAAAAAGATTTTTTGAGAAATGTGTTATAGTTTTTGAGCAAAAAATTTCCAAAGGCCACCCTTCTTTCGGCCTCCTGGCTGAGCATCACCCCTTAAGAATAAGAAGCGACTATGAATACCGGCCGTAGTGTCTCTAGTTTCAACGTAAAGTGAGCGCGATACTTAGGCGTTAATTTTTCGTATTATATGAGCAACGTTCATTCACTGGACATGTCACCCTATCTGAAAATGGGCACGTTGCCATGATAATATAGTGATACTAGCATAATACTTAAAGTCTACCATTAAAATATGAGTTTTAAACTTTCTTTTGACCGCCACTGGTAAAGAACGATATCTCTGTATATGTTTTAACGACGCAAAGTACTGTCATTTATTATCAGAGGTCAAATTATATTTATTTTTTCAAATCTCAGTAACGAAACTTCTCTTTATTCCTTGTTGTAGAGTTCAATAATTCTTGAAGCGAAGTTTGACTGGATAATCGAAAAAATTGAACGCAGAAATTGGTCGAACAATTTCTAAAGAAGGTATGGAACATCGCTTGGAAGATGCATGCTGCGCAAGATTGAGCAGAATGAACGGAAAGGCAGAGGGAAAATTATGAAATATACCCGATGCATCCGTTAAAAGTGTCTACGGGACGCGACAAAGTGTTCCCTTCGGAGCATTTGCTTTTTAGGGGGCACAAAGGATATTTTAATACGCGCACGTAGGTCTGAGTACTTGCGCCGCAGAAGAGATCGTGCTTCCGCGCTTTTATTGCGAAGGGGCGATTCAGACGAGCAGATCATAGGGAATGGAAATCAGATGAAAAGTAAAAGAAAGGAAATACCTTTAGAGCCGCTAGAGTTTGTCTAACTATTGATGTTTGGTGACATGTTACCACTAAAAATAATTTCCAAAAATGATTTGCAAAAAATTAATTGCAGGAGAGCGTAAACTGTAAGCGATAAGAAAAATAAGATAATTCCACTGGAAAGAATTGTATTTTAAAATTTGCATCCCATAGATTGGGGGATATAACATAATGCTTAATCAAAATGTAGTCTTAAATTACGTATGCAGACATGTATATAAAGATACTAGCTTTACTACTCGGCTTCGCCCGGAAATTGAATTCTAATTTTATAAGAGAATTTTTTTTTAGAAAATAGTCACATTCGTCGGATTAGCCAGACACAATGAGCTGAGGCACATTCCGTGACCCAAGAGTTTACAGTTCGAAAGCTTTTAGGCGACAGACAAACACACAAACACATCAACTTTTAAACTTCTTCCTTAAATAACGCCGTATCGAAAACAATAAACGGACTATGTGTCTACGTAATTTGGGATGTGGAACTAATAAGCAATAAATCAGAAAGAAGTTTAAAGAACGCTACGTATTTAATACAGCAATCTCTTTACCAAATCGAGAGGAAATCAACTGGCCAGATCGATGAAAGTGATAATCTGGCAGCTATCGTATATCGATATTAAAGCGACCAGTTAATTCTGTTCCGACTCATAGATCGCTATTAATCTACGAAACATCTAAAAACAGAACCAGGAATGATTCGCCGGTAAACAAATACCAGTATCATTACCCAACTGACCTGTTTCACCAATCAAAATCGGCCACTGATAACAGCGAAGACCTTTAACCAGTTATCGAAACGATTTTACCGTTGTATTTAGCTCCCATTTCCCAGAGTTCCTTAAAATCTTCTGCGTTTCCCTCTCTATCGAAATCCACATAAATATCGTCGCGAGTTAAATGAACTCGAATAACGGAAAGGAAGCTACAGGGTGACGGGAAAAAATTGAATTGACCTTAGGACTGGATGGACACCTACCGTCACTTCTATCACACGACTTGACCATTTGAACTTAATATTCCGTCCTCGAACTTTCAATACAGTCGCTTCGTACACTCCCCCCCCCCCCCCCGACCACCCTTTCCCCCTTATTACGCTCAACCCAAGCTATCACCCTAGTATAATGTTGGCAATAATCGTTCGAGCCTCATAATTTAGTTGGTTCAACGGGTCGGTTCGTTTCGACCAATTGAAACATTTAGACATATATTTAATGATTCACGATCCCGTTCCAGGAAGCCGCGAAGGAGCACGTGAGCTCCAGCGTCTGACAGTTGGGCGCGTTTATCAGAGAAGTGAGCGACGCGTGGATCAGGAAACTGTGAACTTTCGTTATCGGCACGCAAGGAGAACGAACTCGCGATACCACGTGCTCCGTTTAATCATCGACTCTTATCGGTCCAGAGAGAATATCAATCTCGCGCGAATGTTCCATAGAGCCCGGAGAACGAGGAGGGACCATTGAGCGGTCGCTCGGAATCATTGTAGAACGTTTAAAACGTCTCCTCGATTCAAATAACACGAGCATTCTGGCGGTTACACGTCTCAGGCACGAGAAATTAAATAATTAGGGTAAACCCGGGTGACGCGGTCGACCTAATATAAAATGGATATTAAAACTAATATAGATATTGCTTATTTTATCAGAACAAACCTATATGTTCAGAGTTTTATGCTGATTCAGAAAAACTGGTCGATATTTGCTTCACGACAATGTTTACTGTAAATCGGGTTGAAAACTGAAGTCACGACATCTGACCACCTCTCCCGAGGTACCGGGAGAAACGGTTTCCGTCGTTGGCAGAGACCACTGACGTAATTATCCATGGAAAATTGACAAAGGATAAAGCAAAATTATTTATGAGTGAATACAACTATAGATTCATTGATATTTAATTTGTTTACGCTATACAAGTAAAGGACACGTCAAAGAAAAAGTGAACTGCCTACTGGCGATTAGCAAGGCAAATGAATACAAAAGTGAATAAATAAACTAAATAAACGAAAATAATACAATAATAATAAAAAATAAAAAAATAAACAAAAATTATAAAAAAAATCATATCTCGACCATCTCTCCTTTCTGCAGCGAGAGATAGTCTTCTCGTTAGCTTTGAGAGGAAGAGTTAATATGGCCAAATACTTTGGCTGCATTGTCCCTCGATGTCTCTACTATCTTATTATCCCAAATATTAAACGAAAATAAACTTAGAAGTATACTTTAAATACGATTCTGTACAACCGCTGTTTGATAAAAGAGGTTAAATGTAACCCCAATTTACATTTTACGTACAGAGTCTGAAATATAGCGCGTCGACCAACTCTCCGACCCGACCGCGTCTCCCGGATTTAATTAATTTATCTTACTTCAAGCGCGATTTATTTATGTAGGTATCTTCTTATGTCTTAGACAATTGTGCATCATTCGCCGCGCATGCTCGATAATGGCGGCAGCGAGAAATGCATTAAGTTAATATGTCTAGCGATAGATATTCTGTTTCAGCTTTATGTTTCTCTTTACTTGGAAGAGTAATAATCATTGTGTTTCCGATCATTATATTATTCTGTGAATTGTCTCGTTTGTCTAAAATTCCCGCCTTCGATCTTACAAGTTTAAAATGTACTGAACGCAGTCGCCAATTCATCCACAATCCCCGAATTCGTTGAATCAATTCGAAGTTTCGTTACGTCAAGGTGGGAATGCTGAGCCGACATGTGTCCGTTTTGCGACAGTGGCAATGACATTGAACCAGAGAATGGAAACAGAGGGAAACATACCATGGCGCACGGCGACACCTGTTCCTCTAATCCCGACAGACACCGCAGCAGAAAGATCCTCGGAAATATCAAGATACGCTCCTCCCTCACGTGCCACACAATCACTGTTCACCACTGCCGTGTGCCACGCTCGATTCTCACAGCGTCAACGTCCTCGACAAGTCTCACACAGCCGACGATAACGCCGAAATTATTTCCACGATAAATTTCACTCGCATCGAAAACACTCGAGATTAATCAGCCCCTTATAAATCATCGAACTTTCGTCACGCGTGACGATTATTTATAATGGATTTGAAGTTTCCAGCACCGAGATCGTAACTCGATCCACAGAACTCCCACTTAAGCCACACCGCCGATCGTCCAATGTCTTCCGTTCAATCCCAATTGGCAGGAGCTCCTAAACCGATCTGTTTCGAAGACTCCGCGATCCTTTGACCTCCAAAACGGAACGGCGAGAGCTTCGCGTGAATTACAGAAACGAACGTTCGGCTTTATTTAAGGTCAAGCCCGGTGGAGCGACTTTTCGACGTCCTGCGAAACCTCGTCGCCAACATGGATGCAAGGAAACGGCACATTTCACGGTGTTTTCGGGAGACACGCGACACCACTAATCTTCCATGAACAAAAGACTTGTTCCTCGTTTTATCGTTAGAACAGATGGCCGAGATAAGATTTCCCCGGGTATAATGGCCCGTAATTTCTCGATCATCCGTTACACCGCTGTCACGTGGGCCTACGCACTGTCAATACACCAGCCTTGTTCCCATCGCGCCACCGAATCTATTTCCGTTACCGATGATCGGTCGAATCGTGTGTTCTGTTTACCTCCCCTCGGTGACAATCGAAGGATAAGAGAGGGAGAGGGCGAAAGGAATCTGTTACCCGATACGGCTTCACGAATGACTTGGTCCAACTGGATTACGGCATACGAACCCGGAAGAATTACGCCAGTGGGACTAATTTAATTCGGTTATTTATCTTCACGCTGCGCGGCGGCACGCTCCACGCACTGCCCCCTTCCCGCGATACCGACGATTACTCGAACGGCGACCTTAATCAGAATTTCGACACTTTTCACTGACCGGCAAAAGAATTTTGTTCGAGCGTGGCCAATAATGATCTCGCAGCGAGGCCAGCGCGACAAACGCCGGAGTTATTAAGAATCCTCTATCGATCCATTCCTCGAACCGAGGGAATGGAAAAATAGTCGTTTGACCCACGCGATACCTTGCGCCACGAAATAACGCTTCTTGCCGGTGTGTCGCGGGTTTAGGAAGGAATATCTCGGCCGAGTGTCGCTCTTCCTTGTTCCCGATTGGTTCGTGAACGCTGCTTCGCCACGCCACGCACTGGCCACGGGTGTACGCGGAAAGACGCACGGACGTGAACGGTTGTTGGGTGCGCGCGTATAAACACGAAGGTTCGTTTTTCATCTAATGAAATCGTCGCCGTAACGGTGTCGCGTAGCACGGCTCGGGTGTGCGCATGAGAACGGCCGAACTAATACTGATAGCTGGCAATGCTCTCTCTCGCCGATGCATACGGACTGTTGCCTCCAAGATACGGAGGTTCCTCGCCTCCGATGTTGACCGCGTGTTCCCTTATATACAATCGCGTTCCTTCTGCTTCGTGAGGGGATACCCCAGTCAGAGGCGCGACCGAGATATGCGCTGTTTACGAGCTATGAAAATTTTCGTCGCTTCAATTGGCTAGACAATGGGTGGCGCTGATATTATAACGTATCAACTATCTTTCATGCATTCGAGCTCAGGCTAGAACGGCATTTTCTCGCATCTGGGAATCTACGCTCCAAATAGAGCCATTATCTTTTCACGTTACGAGTATCCGGAGATTATAACATTGGTATTAGCGAGCGATTCTGAAGCTGTGTGTGCCGCGTGAACGGTGTTGCAGACACCTATGGTGTTCTGTGTTATTTAAATTTGTAGATATTTAAATATTTTATTTAAATTTAGAGATATTTAAATATTTGATTTAAATTTAGAGATATTTAAATATTTGATTTAAATTTAGAGATATTTAAATATTTGAATATTTGATTTAAATTTAGAGATATTTAAATGTTTGAATATTTGATTTAAATTTAGAGATATTTAAATATTCGATTTAAATTGGTATATTTAGTAATATTTAACTGTAGAACATAATTTGAGAAACGTCGTAATAAGTGATTAGTAAATCTTAGAGCGAGGAGTTGTCGAGATTTGCCGAAATTTTTTATTTACTTATTGTAGCTGCGATTTTCAAAGATAGATAGTTAAAAATTTGGTATTCCTAGGTATCCCTAATAAAATACGAAGCCGAATTCTTCTCGAAGCTGAAACTTCTCGCCCCCATCTTTCAATTTCGTATAATTAACTGTAACTATGATGTTTGCTTAGTTTGCTACATGTTAACATCGTGTATTGGCAAACGATTCAATATTACATTTTGCTGAATCTCGCCCATTGCGCCACAAAAGGAAAAAACCAAATGTGTACTAATCTAGCGTAATTTTCTGGGGCAATAAAAACGTATTATTATTATTATTATTGAGTCCAATAAATATAACTCCGATACGGCCAATATTTAGTGTTCCATCGTTTATTCTTTTATCAGCTTCTCGATAAACACGAATCAATTTCTTCTCTGTAATTGTTGATTGTCAATTCTTGTTATCAATCTATTATAGTTTCTTTGTTAGTTTTCCTGTTAGATTAATGGTTCATTGAGCTGCGTATTACACGTATCTTTATTTACTATATAAAGTCATGCTTTCATATGCACAACATGTGACGCAGAGTGCACTTGGGGCTATTAGATACAGATTACTTTTCAAGGGGTCCTTAAAGCGCATCCCTGCATGCGTGCAGCGCGTGGCACAATGAAATTAACGCTGCACTTCCACGTTTATAAGACGCAAAATACATTTAGAGCACTTAAAAGGAATCACCTTTCAAAGGCAGGGTATCGGAGAGAGATCCTACTACGCCACGCGTTTGCCACGTGGGAGCATGGCTTAAGAAGATAATTCCCTGTTCTTGGTGGTTTTCAACAATAAATTTAACGAGGTTCTCGTATTCCCTGGACATTATACAATTCAAACGAGCAGAACATTTCACAAAGAATTCCTATAACTTGGGCAAACGTTTTTTTACGTAGAAGAGGCTTAACAGGGCACAGACTGATTAATATAAATAATTCCCAGATTATTAACGACCAGCTAACAATGATTCTTTAAAAAAAAAAAAGGAATACAAATGTGATTAAATTTCCGAAGTACTTCCGACTTCTTAAATTTCCGAAGTACTTCGACCACTTGATTCCGCTTAAATCCTATAAAGTCCATGGAAAAATGTCGCTGGTACTACGCGACACTGGTTACAATAAATTTATGTAACGGGCAGAGTTTTTCCTCCAATATTCTCGCGTGATTTTTGCACAAAAAAATCAGGATTTCAGCTTTAAATAGCCGCCGTTTTGTTATAAATGAATATTTCGGAAATTCCCTCCGTTGATCTGAGGATACATTAATATCCTAACGAAATCTTTTTTGGTTTTAGATTTTAAACAATCTGGTTCCGAATGGCAGTGCTCACCGCAAAGTTAAGTTTTTAAAAAGGCTTCTTGGATGTCGATTCTTACTTTATTGTAAACGTAAATATTTTTCTACGAAAGAATTACCAAATGTTCTTTAAACGTTGCTCTTTTAACTGCAAAAAGTTCTGTAAATATATAAGCTTCCGTTTTTTTAAAAAAAAATCACAAACATTCGCCTCTCTTCGGCCGCCTGACTAGGCAGCACCCCTTAAAGCAGGCCTTCCCAAGTAGGGGAAATGTACTCCTGAAACACATGTTTCGGTTCTCCCTCCAACAGTACCTCTCTCAGGGGAGACAGTAACGCCGCTAGGAAGCAGAGAGAGAGAGAGAGAGAGAGGACAGTAGGAATCGTCCCACCTTAGTTGAAGGCGCAGCGTTGGAGGGAGAACCGAAACATGTGTTTCAGGAGCACATTTCCCCTACTTGGGAAGGCCTGCCTTAAAGAAATGCTTCTCATCTTTCCCCAAGAAGCACTTGTAATTCTAATTCAAATTTGAATTCCAAACGTCGAGGAAGTATAATCTTAAAACAGCTGTGACGTTGAGATGCATCTCGGAATACAGAATCACGATGCGAAAACAACAATATCTTCTTTCGCTTCTAATTTAGAATTTCGAGTGACTTCGGGCCTCGCCGTAACTGGTTCCGCATACAAAGCGCAGCCGGGCTAACTTCTCGCGAACGAAACGACTATGTACTTGTTCGTCGATGAAACTCGGTCGACCATAACTCGATCTCGTATTCAAGAAAATTCGAGGACACTCTATGCTCAATGACAATTTGCCGTGCTCCACATAGAAACAAACGTAAGTGTCTCCACTAATTGGAGCGACAATTGAAACTACATTTTTTCAACCCGTGCCCAATGAATTCTTATATACTACGTCCTACGAAATATATGCGATCGATTGATTTCACTATTTATAAGATACATATATTTGCTTTTACTGTCACTTCAACGATTATTAATATTCCACCTGTATTCGATCGAAGGGGAGGAGACTAGGGCTGTAATTATTCCACTATTCGAATAATTAGTAGTATTCGAATATTCGGAGCGATCGATTTTCGGGTCGTACCAGATAAGAATTTGAACATGAAATATTTCTTCGCACTTTACCGTGAAATTCTCTTCACATTGGCCTTGATCAATTATTAGTTTTTCAAACGATAAATTTAGAACTTTAGATTTGGTAAATTTATACATTTTGAAACAAAAACAACCATCAGTTATTAAAATTATTATTCTAATAATAATGAGTGGACAATCCCGACGCAGTCGACCAAGGGCCCCCTCCTCTAGGCCCATCCGTGTCCTGTCATAAGCGAGTGACAAACAGTATTGGGAAACCAAGAACTTCGATACGCCAACTAGTGGCAGAAAATGAAACTACCGCGAGTAGGCCGAAATCCGTCGAAGTCCATATGATTATCAGTGTTTATATGGACATTTTGTGAAAAACGAGTGTTTTTAAATTTTTTTGAACACTAAATTCCTACTTCTTCGATTAATAAATATTTATTCGGAATGTTTGGTGGGATCCGGGCCTACTTTCAATAGTTTGCCAAATTACCGCCACGGCGCTGAAATCTAAGCCACGCCAAGGGGGCTAACTACCACTGCGGGGGGGGACCCGTTGCGGGACGGGGACGAGGTAAAAGGGTGCCTCCTTTTCATTGGCCGCTGTTCGGCGCAAGCGCAGTACTACCATATGTACCGTTGCCATAGCACCCATAGCCCCATAGCGTTGCATAGCGTCACACTTAGCGTCCAGCGTCACATAGCGTCACATCACATTTATCAAATTTTTGTTAAGCGTTTTGATAACTAAATAGTTAATTATATTAATTATATTAATATAGTTCAATGAAGTGTTTTGTGCCCTCGTGTACCAACAGGTCAGATTGCCAAAATTGGAAGAAACGAACGAATCGAAGTAATAATGTAAAACTTACATTTCACAGGTATTGAGGTTATTTTATTATATTTAAAATAATTATATTTGTACCATATATTTTATTGTGAATTTTGTTTTTTTTTTGTAGATTTCCACGGAATTCTGATGCTTCTAGCATATGGTTAGATGTTTTAGGCATTAAATCATCATCGATCCCAAAAGGTGCTCGCATTTGTTCGTTACACTTTCCAGAGCAATGTTTCAACAGAAGCGGTGTGCACGTTCGATTGAAGCCCAATGCATTACCATGTGTATGTATAATAATGAATTTTTTTTAATTTTTATGAGTATAGCAGATATATTTGACAATATTGTTTTGTTTTTTCTTTATTTCTATGTGTTTGTTTATTTCAGAAAACCGTTGAAACAGAAAAGTCATCGTGTGCTGATGCAGACCCATTAAATTTATTAGAAGATGGTATGGACTCAAACTTATCACCTCATACAAGTATGTTTGTACAGAAAAATTATTTTTAATTAATATATACTTTGTTAGGATAAAAAAATAAACTGATCATGTCAATATTTGTAACAATATTTGTAACAATATTTGTTATTATTCCAGTGCAATCTGTGAAATCAGAAACTGAGAAAGATGCATTTTCCAAATTTGATGAGTGTCCATTAACACCACAACCTTCAACATCTACAGAGGACAAGGGAACAATGATATCACCTGTGTTCATTTATCATTCTCCAGAAAAAGTAAGATTAAGGAAAAGAATCAAGTTTTTGGAAGAAGACTCGAGGAAAAAAATGCGACTTATGCATCAACAGTTACGGCGAAAAAATGACCAAATTATTACACTGAAGTGTATGTTGGATGATTTAAAAAGTAAGGAACTGTTGAACACAAATCAGGTGGAGGTGATGAATATGCTAGGTGGATGAACTGGTCAACTTTTTCAGCGTTTGATACAGCAAAAAAGTAATGTATGCTTACCTAAATGTTATGATCCCAAATTGCGTTGCTTCGCTTTAACACTTCACTATTATTCGCCACGTGCATACGAGTATGTTCGTGAACAATTTAGTAACTGCTTACCGCATCCAAAAACCATATCCTCTTGGTACAAAACTGTAGATGGAGAACCAGGTATTAGCTTGGAAGGATTACAATCTGTTAGACAACGTGTAAAAAATACAGATTATCCATTGTTTGGCTGCTTAGTGTTTGATGAAATGGCTATTAGAGAGCATGTGGAATATGACGGAACAAAATTTAGTGGCTACATTGATTTAGGGAAAGATATTGCTTGTGAGCATGAAATTGTAGCCACACAAGTTTTAGTTTTTATGCTTGTTTGCATTAATGGTGGTTGGAAAATTCCCATTGCGTATTATTTAGTGAAAGGAATGCGTGCGATTGATAAAAGTAATTCAGTTATAGAATGCTTGAAAGCTGTGCATGGAACGGGCTTGAAAATAATAGCAGTAACCTGTGATGGAACATCTACAAATCTGTGTGTATTCAAAGATTTAGGATGTAATTTTGATAATGTTCTTTCGTTACAGACATCGTTCCCTCATCCATTGACAAACGAAACCGTTGTTGCTTTTCTTGACCCTTGTCACGTGTTAAAGTTAATTCGCAACACCATCGGAGACATTCAAAATTTGGTTGATGGAGACAATAACCTTATTCAGTGGTCGTACTTGAATAAATTGCACGACCTGCAAGAATGTGAAGGTATGCATTTGGGCAATAAATTGCGAAGTGCTCATATTAATTACAACAAACAAAAAATGAAAGTTCGGTTAGCAGCTCAAGTTTTTAGTAGATCCACAGCAGACTCACTTTTATTTTGTAATAATAATTTAGCATTAGACGAATTTAAAGACTGTGAAGCAACGATAAAATTTTTATTAATTTTCAATGATATATTTGATATATTTAATTCAAAGAACATGCGACAGACAGGATTCAAGCAGGCATTAAATGCAAAAAATATTGACATTGTACGAAAGAAATTTAATGAATGTAAAGAATATATAACAAGATTGAAATATCAATCTCGTGAATTATTAATACATTCTCGTCGGAAAACTGGCTTTCTAGGATTCCTTGTTTGTATTGAAAGTGCCCTTGTATTATATGATGAATTATGCGAAAAGAATACTTTTTTACAATACATTCCTTTTTATAAACTAAGCCAAGATCACATTGAATTGTTATTTGGATGTATCAGACACCATGGCGGAGGAAATAATAATCCTACTGCGAGGCAATTTAAAGCCGCCATGAAGAAAATTTTAGTACATGCAGATGTACGTGGTTCCAAGACTGGTAATTGTATACCATTAGATGAAATTGCAATTTTGCACGTTTCCTCTGCTGGCAAAGTAATTGATTCGGAGGAGGTTATAAATGTAACATCACGGTTATCAAAATTATGTATTGAACCGGTGGAAACTGATTTTAACAACATTAACAATCACTTAAACGATCACAATTACATGCAAGACATTCGAGAAATTACAGCATTCTCAATGAGTGTTGTAGAATATATAGCTGGGTATGTTGTATTCCAATTAAAAAAACGATTACTGTGCGAAGTTTGTACAAACGAACTAACTGATAGTAATATTGGAAAAATAATTTAATAAACGTGAAAAACCGTGGGCGATTAATACAGCCGTCAGACCAAGTACTTGCAATTTGTCGCAAGTGTGAACACGAAATTCGATGTGCCATACATTCAGATGTGATCTTTAGGCAGCAAACAATTCAATTGTACCTATCAAATACAGTATTAGACAAATTTATTAACACTAATATATTTCAAAATTTAAAAGAACACACACATGATCAAGGATTTATGGAAAACCATATAGTACATTTAACACGTGCCATAATAAAAAAATATATTAAAATAAGGTTACATTACATTGGGTTAAGTAAAATAGATAAATCAAATAGTCATCGACATTTTTTTAACAAAATGACACTTTTTAGGGGCGAGTGATTAATAATAAGTTTAGTAATAAGTATGTATTGTATAATATTTAATTTCAATAATAATAAATTATTTTCAATCAGTATTACTGTTTTAATTCATTTTATATATTCTAATAATTGAAGATGCATATTTCTCTTAAATTTTCATTATATTAAAAATTCAAATTCATAAATAATCACTTTTTAGTATTTACGTAGATATTTGCATTAATCTGTGGTTAATAGTTTTTCATAATTAGCGGTACAGAGCATGCGCAGCAATGCAACCAATCACCACCAGGCACCCTTCGGTTGCCCTGGGTGGGGGCCCGTCCCTCAACTAGGCTTCGCGTCCCTCGTCCACAAGCCAGCCTCACCCTCTGTCCCTATATTCCTATGTCCATGAGCCACGCCTCCACTTGGGTTCCCAATAAGCAGAGTTTTTTTTAGGAAACTAAAACCCCATAAACGATTTCGAGGAACTGTAATATTTTTGTTTCTCCCCGCGTTACTATAACGAATATTCCCTAGTAGCACAAAATATCGAATGCACATACATCCAATATTAAAAAGTGGTTCAATCTCTTTTTGATATTTAAACATACATACAATATTTATTCTAGATTAAGAAGCAAATATATTTCCCAAATATGCTGGAAATATCCATTTTATATTATGAAAAAAATATTCTTTTTTCAAATATAAAGTAAATATGTATTTACTGTTTGAAACAAAACATTTTTTCCGAATGTTCGGGAAATATTCATTTTATATTATGAAAAAACATTCTTTTTCCAATATAAAGTAAATATTTATTGAATGGTAGAAAGAAAACATTTTTTTCCGATTGTTTCATATTTTCTAAACATCTATTTCACATTTTCAGTATGTGTATATAATATTTGGAATCAACATTTTTTTCATATTAAAAAGTGTAGCTAAAAAAATGTTTTTTTAATATTTGGAAAAAATATTTAACCAATATTTTGTGCTACTAGGGTTCGAAGATTACTAATTATATTAGAATATTTGAATACCCCTAATTATTCGAATCTGAAATTCGAATTCTCTGGTTTTCGAATAATTAATTACTCGAATATTTGTTACGATCCTAAAGGAAAGGGAAATGCCTGAGAAATGTTTTATTTTCATAAAGTATATAGACGTTGCGTCATCGGTCCGATTATCAAGTGACTTCATTTGATACGCACTGACTTCGCTAGCGAACACGATGATCACGTGCTGCATACTTGCTGAACAAATATGTGCGAACGCGTTTCAAGTGTCGGATTCTGCAATTATATCCCCTTGAACCTACACGGGAAAGTGTTTTCAACACCTTGACACTTATCAGTGGCGGATTTAATAGGACGGCTGATAAGCAGTTGCCGCCTAGGCCGCTGCAAAGAAGGCCCACGCAAGGCCCCATCTCCAAAAAAATTATGATTAAGGTATAGGTATCCAAACACTACATTTTTTTTTCGTACTACTACACTTGGCCCGTTTTTAGTAAACTATCTTTTCATTTTCCCGAAAAAAATAGGCCCCTCAGAACGTTTGCCACCTGGGCCTTTTTCTTTAATTACGCCACTGGCTCTTACCATTCATTTAATCTCCAAAAAAATTATGATTAAGGTATAGGTATCCAAACACTACATTTTTTTCGTACTACTACACTTGGCCCGTTTTTAGTAAACTATCTTTTCATTTTCCCGAAAAAATGGGCCCCTCAGAACGTTTGCCACCTGGGCCTTTTTCTTTAATTCCGCCACTGGCTCTTACCATTCATTTAATCATAATTTGTTTAATACTGTCTAGTTTGAGAGAATTTAATATGTATTTCGAATATGTATTGGAGGTTGCAGAACTTGTGATGCATTAAAGGGTAACGCCACGATGCTAGGTAAAAAAAATTTATGGATAACTTTGAAGGTAATTACACGATTGATTTCTCAGCATCTTGAATTTTCTAACAAAAAAGGCATTGCTTTCAAATGTTCGCTCTTCTTTTAAAAATCAATATTTTTTTCAAAATCTTAGGTACTTCTCTAATATTTAGTGTGTAGATTACAAAACTTCTTGTGCTTTTGTTTTAAGTCCCAACGGTGTATACGTGAAAAATTCCACCACGGAATGACTCAAATGGAAAATACGTATCAGCTGTGCGGCTATTCTGCCCTCTTTAGTTAAAATGTCCTATCTAGTATTTTGAAACAACTGGAAAAAACTGAAGTTTTATCATTTACTTTGTTCCGTCGTTATTTCCCTTCATTCAAATTAAAACATGTTGTCATTATTTCGTAACAGCCTAATATAATTTTTTGTAGTAGGTATACCGGTAGGTAATGTATTATTAACGTACCAATTAATTAATTGTTTTAGATAGGATATTTTAACCATGTGAAAAGAAGTTAGGTTAAATACACTAGTTTTCTAACTTTACTTTAAAGGTAAAAGACGTCCGGAACATCAAATATTTCAACATATCTCAAAAAACGAAAAAATGCTAGATAGGACAGTTTAACTAAGGAGGGCAATATTGTGCCGCCATTTTTGTTAATAAAATCTGAAAAAATGTTGTTTTCTTCTATTTTATATGTATCATAAGAACCTTATGTTACAATTTTCAATAAAGTTCATAAATTTCTTCAAAATCACCACAAAGTTATCCTACCATTTTTTAACCTTAAGAATAAGAGCAATTAAAATATTAAATGTACAATAAAATTGACGAGGAGATTGACAGAAAAAAAGTGTAACAATGGTCAGCTTATTTTTAGACGTTTCGATTTAAATATTTCCTAAATTAACTCTCGGCGATAACGTGATCTGATGTATATCGGACGTCGACAAGAAAATTGTCATTTATCATCGGATCTTTAACGACGTTCAGCTGAGCGCGGCAATTTTCCCGCGACTTAATAAAAATGAACAGAGTCCTAATAGTACAAGGCAGACAACGATGCTGATAAATGATTAAAAGCACGATAAGATAACTACTCGTAACAGCGAACTTTACTAAATATCTCTCAATTTCCTCTACGTACTTTTTATCTGCAATGTACACACTAAACACGTGATACGTACTCGTAATCGACGCGACCGATTATTTGATATGCTTATCGTGCATAGTTCCCAAGTAACGTATGCATGAAAGCAAAAGGAAACACATTCTTTCTAAAATTGGGTACCGTAAACTGGAGTAACTTTGCCCACTTTTCGGAAAAACTTTATTTTATTTTATTATGAAGTAATTAGAACATATGTTGTTTTGTAATCGATAGCAATAATTTCTCCAAGGTCAAACGAGAAAAAAACAATAGCGAATTCAATCATATGGTAATTTTTCAGTCAGAGTAAAAAATTACATAAACAAATGTTTTTTCTCCAAGTGAATTTTGTGATCTCCAAACTTTGTGCTGTTGAAAGAAAATAAACCTTAATATCTCGTACAAAATTGTTACACAATGCTAGATACCTTATTCGATTAATAGTTAAAGACTATTTGGACAGGGCCGGGACAATATTGTTAAATTCGTTAACAATACACCCGGCCAAGACTGATACATGGGCTTCATGAGAAGACAAAAAAACGGAACTGACCGAAAGGAAATGTCAAAATATTTCTCGCGCGAGAGCGGCTGTTGGTGTCGAGACGGTTATAAAATATTTTGACCACTTAGAGAAAACGTTGGAAGGCGTCCCGAAAGCGAACATACTTAATTACGACGAGATGAATCTTACAAGGAGAGTATTTTAGGTGTCCGCCTCCGATCATTTTGATTTTTGGATATGTTATAGAGGACCGAAAAATAAGAAATACGTGTTTTTTTATTTTTCCCCGTTTTCATATTTGGGGGGTGAAAACTGCGTTCAAAGTTAGGGTTGAAAAATCATTTTTGTGGAATATCTCGAGAACTATTAGAGATAGGGGAATAGTGTCAATGGACGAATTTTGTGTCTTTGAATGCGAAATATGACTGACTCACCAGATTTTCAAAAAGTTAATTTGTTTAAATAAATTTATTTAAATAAATTAATAAATAAATAAATAAATTTATTTAAACAAATGGACTTTTTGAAAATCTGGTGAGTCAGTCATATTTCGCATTCAAAGACACAAAATTCGTCCATTGACACTATTCCCCTATCTCTAATAGTTCTCGAGATATTCCACAAAAATGATTTTTCAACCCTAACTTTGAACGCAGTTTTCACCCCCCAAATATGAAAACGGGGAAAAATAAAAAAACACGTATTTCTTATTTTTCGGTCCTCTATAACATATCCAAAAAGCAAAATGATCGGAGGCGGACACCTAAAATACTCTCCTTGTTAGCGACGACCCGGGAACGAAAAAAACGTGCTTTCGGCGTGGGGTGACTACATTCAGCGACGACATTTCCGCTTTTTTTAAATAAATTTTTTTTAAAAACATGTTTCGATAATACTAGTCTTATGTATCTATTAGAATAAGAACGATTGCTCAATCATAACTCAATAATGAGTTTTAAGCATGTTTTCACTGAAAACTTTGACGTGGGCAAAGACACCCCAACTGAGCGGGCAACTTTGCCCACCATGTTTTTGGTAATTTAAAAGCGTACGTTTAAGTAAAGAATTTTTTTAAAAGCGTATTTAAATCTACTCGTCATCTACCGTATAATAGTATTGTTAAAAAAAAACTTTTAATGCACTAGGAGTGCTAAAAAAGTTATTTGAAGTTCAAAAGTGGGCAAAGTCACCCCAGTTTACGGTACAAGGAAAATAAAAAATTACGAGCGAGTAATCGCACGATCGATTACAAGACAGCCATCGGTAAGGAATTATTTAAAATAAAATTTTTAAAAGAGAAGCAATGGTAAGCAACGACAAAGTTTGATCTTGGTATTTCACGATTGAAAGGCCCCTCCTTGAGCAGAATAATTTCCAAACATCCAGAAAGAAAATTTACAAGTGGAAACATGTGCTGAACAGATGCAAACACTTTCCTCTGCATCTTGGTTCACCTTGGTGATCCTTGATCAGCCCTATTGCTCCCTCTTACCAAGGTACACCTCGCGAATGGCCCCCCAAAAAGGTGACTAAAAGAATTCACCTAATCTTACCTTTTTTTTAGCTATTTCTATGGAAGAATAATCGGAAATTACTGTACTAGAATTTTCGATTAAGACGAAGAAATAACGCTCACCGATAAAATCGTTGCTGCGCTTGTGTAGCGTAAAAATCTGATTCTGAAGCACTTTGAAATTGCAATGCTAATGACGCACGGCGGGCAACATCGGCGCATAATTAGGCCGCGACGTGAGAACGTTAGAAACCTTTAAAGACTCTTCCTCGACGGAAGGTACGTACACGGAGATCCCTCAAGAAGCCTGCATTGCGGACCTACGTATCACACGTGGGACGCGTGTTGTCACATCGCGATTCTCCGTCCGGCAGAAAGAACAATTCTGTTGCACAACGGGCGTAAGCTGAATTCGTGAAATACCTTGAGCAGTTCGCGATGTTGTTACGCTTCACAAAATACAAAGTGACGCAGAATTCCACGTCGTTAAATAATGGGTGGACCAATAAGAATTACCGCCTTCAATATCTCTGAAATCGTGGAAGAGAAAAATTCCACGTAAGCGATTACATCTGCAAAAACATCGCTACGATTGTATGATTTTTATTCGAAATATAACTCTGTAACGGGCCGAGATAGAACAAAAATTTAAATATAGAATTGTTCAATTTTCGAAGAAACGAAGCTTTCACCCGTTTAGAGTGAATTTAGGCTAAAAAATTGCTTTTTGTATATCCCAATCTGCTCTACATTCACGCGAAGTTTCATGAAAATCAGAATTTTCGTGTTCGGAACGTTTCTTTGTCAGAGAACTATTTAGATGAAATGTTGCGGATAATGAATAAAGGAAGAGGTTGGTAAACCATGTATAGGGTGATGTGTGTAATTTAATTTGACCTTGAATGCCTCGTGGACTCGCCTGTTTTATGGACGGTGAAGTCAACAGTGAAGTTTTTAAGGTCAACGAAGGCTGTGGGAAGTCTTTGATTTCGAATTATAATTGGATATGATTAAAGCAATCATAGTACTAGCAAGACGATAGTGCTGGAACTTAAAAAAAATTTGATGGTAATAATTATAATTACGAAGCTTTGTATCCATTATTAAAACTTGTGAAAATCGAGAATGAAGAAAGGAAATTTAATTTACTTAATTTAACTTTTAAGAAAAATGTTTTGAATAATTCCATCGCCACAACGATAAATAAAACATACAAGTGCAAGTGGTAAAGTAATTAATGGCCATATTCGTCCAACACGAACACACGTAATTACCAAACAAATGACTACCACAAGGCTAATTCGAATAATTTTCCATTCATCACTACGCATTAATTTGCCAGGTACAATGTACCAATTAATAGTTTTTATTCCCAAGGTGATTAGACGCCAAATAGAAAGTCCGATTGTGATATTCTCATCGTTTTTGATAATTTTCACCTAGTTTAAGTAACCTACGAATTTACACATACTTAAAAAAAATGTATAACGCAATTTCCCAAGTATCGATGAAGTCGAAGAATTTTCGTCGCGTTATTTCAAGAACGTGTTTGAATTAAGTATGTATACGTATAGATAAATAAATGGCTGTCACTTAGAAATTCATGAATTATTTTATCCTGTAAGCATATCGAGCTAGCAATGCAAATATAACGGGTCTAAGCCTAACGAGAAACCGCTAAATGTCATGAAGTAATCGCGACGGTACATGCCGACTGTTAATTCCGAGCGTCGAAACCGTACTAACTGATTTTCACGCTGCCTTGTGGCAGTTTATCGAAACAATGCTCCTATATAAACAAAAAAAAGGAAGCGCTACGATAGGATCTATTCCAGCCACACTGATGCTCGTCAGAAGCCAGCACATTGGCAGCAAAGGAATTCGAAGCAATCTTCCCATAAATAACATTCCTATGCTCTCAAAATCAGATGGCAATTGCCCGTTTATAATACAATCGTCACGAAACGGAGAGAAGATTGGAACTCGTCGGATTGGGTACAGTTCAGAAATTCCGGACGATCGTCGGCCTTGTAAACAAAATAAACATCGGCCGATCAGCTGATCGTGTTACCATAACCGCAATGGCTGCTATTGATCTCGCGAGTAGGCTGTTTCGCACGCGCGTGCTGCGTTAAAACCCCTTCTACCCGTTCCCTACGCACGCGATTGAATCTCTCCTGACGTCCCTCCACGAAATCGCGAATAAAACGGCTGGCATTATTACTCACCGAACGTCGACCTGCCAGGCTGGAGCGAATGCTAAAAAACTGCGACGCACTGCATGGTACGGCGCGGGAAACAATAACTTTTAACGACTATGTGGCGAAAGAAGAATGCGTGACGCGACGAAAAGTATTTAATCACCGCTGGGAAAGGTATCGGCGCGAGATATTTTGGCGAGTGACACTGCTCCTCGGACGCGAAGGGAACGACTTCACGGCCACTTGAACGTAATACTCGGGGGTTTCGAGAAGCGGTGAAAGAACGGAATAATGCGACCAGGAGACCGATACGTGTTTTGACCGTGTCTCAAGTCCAGGGTGAATTGTGATTAGTTGCGCATGTGTATCGACGCAACCCTTCTTTCGCGACTTTCATTGGTCGCTTTAAGAGACAGGGACGACGCAATTCGGGGCGCAAGGGATGGGGAAGGTGAGAATAATAAAATACGTTAGGGATCATTACGCCTCTATTCCGGTTCTTTCATTTGTTATGACTCGTGAAAAATATATAGTAATTGTGAATCATACAAAGATACAGTTATTATAATTATGCGGTTAATTATTGTTATTTGTATTTTGTAAATTTTATGTATCTGGTGTATTTCTTTAAATTATTTTTATAAATCTACGATTAACATAAAGGATATGTTAAAACGGATACATAAACATAAAATGACAAAGAAAAATATATTAGAAAGTAATTGTTCTATACATTTAATATTTAGTAGCTTTTACGCGAATGAAAAGTTTAATGATAATGTGGTATTATTATAATAGTATAAAGGAACGAAAATGTACGTTTATGTTATATTATTTAAATGTCAATCGTTGTCGATAATTAGCAAACTGTCTATATATATTTTATTAATGAAAATAATTTGCACGATTCGATCAATATATCGATAATTGTAGAGAAATATTTTTTTTATTGTTATATACAATGCTTACAACGAATTTTCGCATGCGTTTACAAATGAATTAGATTTTTTAAAATTTATCATTTCATCATTTTGTAATAATTTATACTTAAAATTTGTGTAACCGAGGAAAATTCTTTTTAATTAAGTGAACAAGAAGTTCGCTAATTATAAGAATAATTGTATAACTATCGGTTTCTATTTATTTACTAAACATACAGAAAAATGGACTATGTCGCCGATAACTAAGATTTACTAGCGGCATCTGTCACGCCGCTTTCCTATTATGGTAAATAAACGTGCGGGAACAGTCGACATTGTATGAAAACAATGTAAAAAAAAAAGGAACAGTAATTTGATTTAACTAAAACGTGCCATTAAAATGTCAGACGAGTCGGAATACGACGTAGAACCGGAAGAATTTGATATTTACAAACGAAAATATCAATTGCTACTAGATCGATGTGAAGTTTTGCAGCAGGTTCAAATTCAATTTTGTTGTTCTAAAATCCCACGATCCCCTCGTGTATCTAAATCTCATTGAATTCCATTAAATTGTAGGAAAACGAAAGATTGGTTTATCGTATCCAAAGAGTGAGAAAACTCCTTAAACGTACGAGAAAGGAAAAAAAGTTAGTTGAATTTCTAGGTTATGTATTGTATACAAATCTGATATTATTCGCTGCTGCTGTGATGACAAGTAGCAAAGTGCCTCGCTTAACGCTTCACTGTATACTATTAATACACCGTAACGAAATGCTTTGTACATCGCAGATTTTTAATCGATCGCTTGGATCAACACGGCGATCGTTGGCGAGAAGCGCCTATGGGTGTCCTTGAAGAGAACAATGTGTTCCAACCGACGTCTAAGCAAGAGAAAGGTGCGAAGGCTACAGCTCACAATTCTAAAGACGAGAAGACGAAAAGAGGGACGAAAAGGAAAGGCACTAAAACAGACCCCAACGCTCCGAAAAGACCGGCGAATCCATTTTTCCAGTTCTGCCAGGAACAAAGACCTCGCGTCATGGAGCGTTTAGCTGGAGAGCCGGAGCCGAGCAAGCAAGAACTCACTAGGCAACTTGCGACAACTTGGAAATCTCTTAGTTCGGAAGATAAAAAGGTACGCGTTAAAGGGAAAGCTGTCTACGCATTCTATATTATTTAAATCTTTCAAATGTTTATTGGTGCGCGCTCGTTTCAGGTCTATTACGACATGTACGAACGGTCCAAAGAGAAATACGTTGCCGAGATGCAAATTTATAATAAAAAGTCGGAAGACGCACCAAATCAAATGCCCTTAAATATAACATAGTATTTGTGCTTAAGGTAAACGTTATTTGTAAATACGTAATTTATAATCATATTTGCACATATGTCAATATTTATGTATAGCAATTTAAAATAAAATATTACAATTGTAAGTAATGAAAATTGCTCGCATACTTTGGCACGTGCTGCGGAACGAATTCTCATTTAGAGCGAATCTTTTTTGTACCACTGAACGGAAGAGCATGTAATAAATTTATGCTTTGAAATTGTCTTTGTTCCTTCTGAGAAAAGCCATCGTCTGAATAGGATCTCCCTGTTTAGCGTAATCCATGACGGATTGTTCGTGCACCCGCATAAATGGATTTGTCAGTTTCTCTTCTCCGATAGTACTGGGCACAGTGGGGCAATGCTTTTCACACTGCACACGAACCGCTTCTATCTTCTGGCGAATAGCTTCGTTCGCGGGCTCTACGGATTTGCCAAATTTCAAATTGTTCTCTGTATACTCGTGGCCGCAATACACTTTCTGCAGAGTATATCCAAAATATTATTTCATACGAAACACTATCAGCAATGAAACGCTTGAAATCGTATGCTTACAGTCTCGTTAGGTAACGATCCCAAAATGTGTACAAGTGCGTTGTACATTTGCTCCGCTGTACCTTCGAAGAATCTACCGCAGCCGCCAGTGAAGAGGGTATCTCCTATTCATTGATATTTATTAATTTTAATGAACTTAGGAGTAAGCGACCAGATAACTAATCTCTTTACCAGTAAACACTGCTGGAGGATCTTTATCTCCCGCGATGTAATAACAGATGTGCCCCGTCGTGTGACAAGGAGTCGCCAGGCAGCAGACTTTCAATCCACCGATATTGAAACTATCGTCGTGTTTCACTTTATTCGTAAGCGCCTCTATTCTATCGTCGCCACCATATACTTGCAAGTTGTTAAATTTTTTACACAACTTTCCGTTTCCACCAGCGTGATCCCAATGGTGATGAGTGGTTAAAACTTTCGTCAAGTTAACATTATTCTGCTGAACGGCTGCGGCAACCGCTTCGGGATCAACGGGATCGACGATCGCAGCTTCTTGCGACGCCTCGTCGATGATCTTTCAAAATTGTAAAATCTAATATTACATTTCTCTTGAATAGTATACTAAATTCTTTTAAGTATTAATTTTAATTATTGCAGAGGAGATACGAAGATATGGAGATCTTTGTATTATAAAAATGAAAAGTGAAGGGACGAATACGCACAAGATACATATAGTTATCCTGAAGTGCTGGTATTATTTGCACCTTCATATTGGGTTGTTCTATTAATGCAGAAATTCTAAGCGACGCAGTAGTTGAGGTAATACTTTTTACTGGAAAAATGGAAACATTACATTTTTTAAAAATAGAACATTGCTTTCGAAGAAACTGTTTCCTGCATAACGGTGTAACATAATATTTAGAATTCGAGTGAAATCTCCAACCTAATTCTTAATATCAAATTAAAATTATAAAATTAAATTCAAACATGTTAAAAATATTTAAGCACTTTGATGTAATCAATATGGTAACTTATGTAAAACTTATTATCAATTTATATGTAATTATTTTTGTTACGAAACCTATCTGAGATATTAGTTTCCTTATCGTATCGTATGGACTTATCATAAGTTACTTTTATTATACTGTATATGAATATAATTTGTCATATTTTATACAAAAAATATGTTGATGCAGAAACATATTGAAAAGTGCAAACTCATATCTGCAAAGTGATTTAGAAAATCTCAATAAAAATTGCATAAATGTCCAAAGTGCTCACTCACAGATTGTGTAAAATATGGTAAAATAAGAATTAGAAATATTAATACTAGTATAACGAATACCCTTGAAATACAGAGATGTCAATGTGTTTTCGAGCCAAGGACTCGTACGTGATATTGCATTTAACATAGTCACTGCATCCTATCGATATCCCATGTATCTCATAGGATTAATTGTTCTTAACTGCTTAATATCACACTTCGTATGAAACGGCGAAACTTGAATAACACTAAGTGTGAACTTTCCACATGTGTCTGTAGACGGCGCTATTTGCGATTGAGTTGAGAGATTTCTCCGCTAGGTGGTACTCGCAACGTCGAGTTTATGGCGCGTTCTTTATGAATATTTAAAAGCACGTGGGTTTCCGGCTTAGAGCATATATACACGGAGGTCTGGACTTCCGGTTAGTAAGTTAACGAGTGAACACAGCAAGTTAAGTAGCGAAAAGTTAATACCAATTAAACATCTAAAAAATTATAAAACCTACTCAATCTTGAGTAGGAATTAAAACAGAAAGTGAGAACCTAAATATTAACTCATCTCATACAACCCCGATACAAGATAACAACCGAGTAATGGAGATTATAGGAATCAATTCAATACCAGATCAGAACACTGACACACAACAAAAGAATAAACTGAAAAGATCAATCCAAGAAGATACAAATACATCAAAAACTGACAATACAAACAATAATTTAACAAATAAAAAAACAAAACAAAATAAATTCTACGAAATGCAGGAGAATAATAAATATGATATCAACATATCGGGACCGTTCATAGTACAAATGACTGCAAGAAACGAACAACAAAACTTAGGAAACTTACATCCCTTACAAATAGGCAAAAAGATTGCACCTCTCACAAACCAACTACAAAAAATTAATAAGTTAGGAAAAGATAAAATTCAGCTAACATTTAACAATTTCATACACGCAAACGAGTTCGTAGAAAAAGCTAAAACTAAATTACCAGAGTGGTACACATATTAAGTCACTCGGGAGACAACTGTTCTATGCTCCATAGAAGCAATTAAATTTTTCAAATCTAGCACTTATGAATCATGTAGAATAATATCGGACGCTAAACATCTAATTAATAAACTAAATCAACTAAATCGCAACATACAAGAAAATCAATATATAATGGAAATAAAATTTCTATCGTACAGATGTCAAGCTATAAATAAAAAGATACTTTACATATGGTGTCCAAGCCACATAGGTGTAGAAAATAATGACAAAGTAGATAAACTGGCAAAAGAGGGAAGAAACGAAGGAAGGCAAACTTCAACGAAGCTCACAAGCAAAGAAGCTAGCAACATTCTTAGATCCACATCCATTCTAAAATGGAAAAACGAGCTAGAAGCAATATCGCAACAAAGCAACAATAGTTACTTCAAACTGTCAAATGAGGATATAAAATTAAATTCATGTTGGTTTAAAAATTTCACACAAAAACCAACTAGGAAGACAATAACGACAATAAATAGAATTAGAAGCAACCACCACAGAACCAATTCACATCTATACAAACTCTCCATCATATCAGAACCTAGATGTAAATGCGGTTACGAAGAGGAAGACCTTAAACACATGATTTTCTCATGTCCTATAAATAAAGAAATCACAGACGCATTCACAAAGTTCATACAGACGAAAGGAATACAAGCTGCATATGATATTAGGACATTAGCTTTTAGTGATGACACAGAAATTATAACCAAAATAGTACAAGCCTTTGCTAGCATGGATACACAATTATAAACATCTAAACAAATTAAAAACAAATAAAAACTTTTAGATTGCAAGCAGGATACACAGAAATCCAGAAGAAAAAAGAATTACCGTGACAACAAACAAGATATAAAGGACAAAAAGGGAAGGAAAAGAAATAACTCCGTGGTATCAGCGAAAGCTAAATCCACACAAACACTATATATATACACGGAGGTCTCATTCTAGCCTTAGAGCATACAGTATTGTCTCCCTGAGAGCTCGCTGGTCGGGACCGGCGATGAGCCCTCATGGAGACAAGAGTCCTAATTCCGAGTGTTCGTTTCTCGCTTCTTTCTGGCCGAAGGGGGAGCGAGATGGAATGCTTTGCGTTACAGTGGGTCCAGGGACAGTGTGGCCAATGTGCTCCTCGTCGCTGATTGGCGCCGCCATTTTCAGGCAACTTCCGGTAGCTCTTATGTATAGATCAGTATACATATATACTTACACATTCTCAAGTTGTACTTCTTACAACTTCAGAGATGTACTCTATAAGTGCAATAAATACGTCACGGAAATACGGAAATCAAGGTAAATATAACCAAAAGTAAATATAATTATTTTGCAAAGTATAACAATAAATTATAGTATAACTTTAAAATAACATCAAATTTTTAGCTACATCTTGATAATTAAAACACTATTTCAGATGCCTCATTGTTTTGCCAAAAGCTGTAAAAATAGCTCGAAGAATGGGGCTAAAATGAATTATTTTCCCCGAGACTCTCAAAGAAGAGAGAGTTGAAAACTCTCTTGCACGACTCTTGGTGGAATGCATGAGGGATTACTAATACATAATTCAGCTGCTTTGTGTGAAGTGATATATATTAAATTAAATTATAGTATCAAAACATGCAATAATAAATAAGCTTATTATGTGAATTTTTATAAATTTACTTGCATTACCATATGTATTTATAATATTTTGTTATGAAAATTCATACATATTTTGTAATGGAAATAGTTTGTTTTTTGTATTATTCAATTATAAGAAACTATAGTTTCTTAATTATAATTAACCTACTGTCCATTAACCAGTGGGTCCACTGTACTTTCAGGTATCAAGAAATACAAGGCAAAACAGTTTGAAATATAATTGTCAAAATGGCGACGTGTGACCCACTGAACTCTGTGGGTAATGTAGGTAAATTAGGAATTAAGAAGTTAGTTTCAAATAATTGTTATTTTACTGTATATAAGTTCAGTTCGTTTGTTGTTTAGCAAGGTTGATTAATTTTTAAAGAAATTGATATATAGAAATAAACTATCAAATAGTACAGACCAGGGCCGTCGTGAGTTTTGTGGAATGTGCGATGTATTCCATACTTGAGATTTTGCTGTGCGCGAAATTCCACATTCAGGAATTTGGAAGGCATTTTACTACATGGAGGTCTCATTGAAAGCTTGAAACTTTCATCAACATGGTGCGAGAGAGAAAGACATGTGCGAACTGGTGCGAGAGAGAGAGAGAGAAGTATAGATTCTCAATCACCCGTTTTTCTCTCTCGCACGATATCGGCGCATGCGCATTACGGTCGATAGGGACCTCTATACTTCTCTCGCTCACACATGTCTTTCTCTCTAGCACCATGTTGGCGACAGTTTTGAGCTGTCAATGAGACCTCCATGTATATGCAGTATTGTCTCCCTATAGGCTCGGTTTGGTGCACACGATGTGGGCTTTTCGCTATCCCCACCACTTCTGTCTCACTCTTGTCCGGCGAAGGCAAGAGCGAGCGAGAGCCACTGAAAGTGAGCGAGGACGGTACGAGACAGACGACGCGTTGAAATTTTGTCTCGCTTCGTCTTTCGGACGCCTGACACTCCGTCCTTTGCATCCGCGCCCGTCACGCACGCAAAGCGTTCCATCTCGCTCCCCCTTTGGCCAGAAAGAAGCGAGAAACGAACACTCGGAAGTAGGACTCTTGTCTCCATGAGGGCTCATCGCCGGTCCCGATCAGCGAGCTCTAGGGGGTACAATACTATACTTGCCTGAAAGTAACGTAAGGAAAGCAATAGGCAAATAATATTTTATAGATTTCTTTCTCAATTACAGTGAGCCATTTTGTAGTGCCGCAATTGTTGAGGCTTTCAAAGCCAAGAAGAGCTGGAAATCTCTGACACATTTAAATTTCTGAACGGCTTACAAGCACTCACTATATTTCACCTTTTGGTTTCAGTTTATTAATACAAAAGTTGGACCGATTGTGAGTGTTTGTCTAAACAGTTTAAAAATTTAAATGTGTCAGAGATTTCCCGCTCCCGCTTTGCTTGAAAGCCTCGACACTCGCGGTGCTACAGACTGATTCACCAAATTCAGGAGAGACATCTATCTACCAAGTATTGTTTATCTTTGGTTGAAGTACTTGGCGTTTATTTATTCGTAAATAAGGTGCAAAACAAGTTTCTTCTTTCACGTTAATTTATGTAAATAATACTCAGTTAACTTATAATGTCTGCCAGTAGTTCGAAAAATGTCATAACAATAATCGACGATGACTGTCAAGGTTTGTTATTCCATTTATTAACCGACTTCGAAAAGAAAGAGGTTCTCAGTTCAGGTGTTTGTATGCATGTGTATTATACGTATTATGTTTTTCTGCGAATTTCTCCGTAACTACTGAACCGATTTTGGTGAAACTTATTGCATTTAGTTTGGCTTAAATCAACTTAGGTAATGGAGAAAGAATTATCAAAATCGCTTAGGTAGTTTTGACGTTACACAAAAAAAAATAAGAAATCTGTTTCATTTTATTACATTGTATGCAGGGGCAGGTAAAAGACGGAGTATCAGGCGTTCAAAAAACAGCTAAATACCTAAAAAGTACAAAATAAAAGAATTTATAAAAAATTAAAACCGACTTCAAAAAATAAAAATGTGCTAAAAAATAAGAAATAATTTTGTCCCTTATTTAATCTACGACTTTGAATTTTTTTATGTCGGCGCCAGATTTAAACAGTAAATGATGAGGCGCCAACATAAAAAAATTAAGAGTCATAGATTAAATAAGGTAGAAAATTATTTTTTACATTTTAGCGCAATTTTTATTTTTTGAAGTCGTTTTTTTTTTAAATTTTTGGTCATTGGAAATAAGCATTCGAATAAAGAACATGTTTCTGATGAACTATTATTTTACAAATTTTGAATTACATTTATTTTATACAGTT
Source organism: Andrena marginata (assembly GCA_963932335.1). Lineage (NCBI taxonomy): Eukaryota > Metazoa > Arthropoda > Insecta > Hymenoptera > Andrenidae > Andrena > Andrena marginata. Next base: position 31,938,191 of record OZ010660.1, read on the forward strand.
ATACAGCTTTAATTATACTTTCTGTTATTAATTAATCATTATTCAGAGTCTGTTTCATGAGAGTTAATAGTTATAGTTCTATTATTCTTTCCAGTTACCGACGAAGACGAAATAGCAGCCATCGATTATGAGCTAAGGCAGATCGAGAACGAGATACAAAAACTGGAGGATCGTAAACAGATCTTAACCCAACGTAAGGAGAAATTAAAGGACGATGCTCTTTTAAAGAAAAGCTTGTCTGCATCGAGGCGGAATTGGAACAAGGAAGATTTTAGTTGGTCGAAGGACCTGAAGAAGGCTTTAAAGGATATTTTTAAAATCGAGAAATTAAGAGAACTACAATTGCCAGCTATGAACGCAAATATGTCTAATGAGGATGTTATTTTAATTATGCCTACGGGCGGCGGTAAAAGTTTGTGTTACCAATTGCCGGCTGTAATTAGCAATGGTATCACGATAGTGGTCTCGCCGTTGATATCGCTGATGGAAGACCAATTACACGGATTACAAAAGATTAATGTAAAAGCTATGATGTTAAGTGCGAAAGGTAATAAAGAACATGTAAAAATCGTTATGAATGCGCTTATAGATAAGAAGTCTGACCTTAAACTAATTTACGTTACGCCGGAATACATGGCGAAATCGAATCGTTTCATGATCAAGTTACAGAAAGCGTTCGAAATGAAGCGCTTAGATCGTTTCGCGATAGACGAAGTTCATTGTTGCAGTCAGTGGGGGCACGATTTCAGGCCGGATTATAAGTTCCTGGGGATCCTGAAATCCATGTTCCCAGGCGTGCCGATCCTCGGCCTGACGGCAACAGCCCCAGCCAAGATCATCGTGGATGTTCAAAAGATGTTGGACATCCAAGGTTGTTTAGTTTTAAGAGCTACTTTCAATAGGCCGAATTTATTTTACGAGGTCCGTCGCAAACCAGCGGACAAGGAGACATGCTTAGCTATGATAGAGAATTTACTGAAGACTAGATTTAAAGAGAAATCAGGAATAATTTACACGACCACCATCAAGGACGCGGAGCAACTGGCAACTGAATTAAGGTCGCTGGGCTTGAAAGTCGGTTGCTACCATGCGATGCTCGAGGCAGACTACAGATCCGAAGTATATTCCAAGTGGATATCTGGGAAATACCAGGTTGTAATCGCCACCATTGCTTTTGGATTAGGCATTGATAAGCCGGACGTACGGTTCGTCATTCATCATTGCGTTTCGAAGTCAATGGAAAACTTTTATCAAGAGAGCGGTCGCGCGGGTAGAGACGGAAAGAAATCGGCATGTATAATACTATACAGGCTACCGGATATATTCAAGCTAAGCACGATGGTATTTCAAGATAAAGTTGGTTTACAAAACTTGTACAAGGTGTTAGCGTACTGTTTGGATCAAACATCGTGTAGGCGTAGTTTAATAGCGGCACACTTCGAGGAAACTTGGAATAAGAGCGATTGCGCGGAAATGTGTGATCAATGCAGAAAGTCTAAAGAGAAGAAAGAAGTGAACATAGTAACGTACTGTAGGCAATTGTATGAAATATTGACTAAAGCGGTACAGAGTGAAACGAGATTAACTGCTTTGAAGCTTATAGACGCTTGGTATGGTAAGGGTGCACCGGCACTGCGAGTATCTTCCGTGCCAACGCCGAAATTTACGAGAGAATCGGGCGAAGCTATAGTAGGGCATTTACTTGTAAACGGTTATTTAAAAGAGGACTTCCATTTCTCCGCGTATTCTACGATATCGTATTTGAAACGCGGGCCCAAGGCAGCGTTGGCACTTGACAGCAATCATGAAATAATTTTTAATTATCAGTTACACTAATGTACGTGACTACATTACACAGGGCTGTGATATAACAATACCGCGACTTCATTCAGATAGGATGATGTAGTTTTACGACGGAACACGGATTATAGTATTTATTGCAAGTGGCATTTATAAGATAATTGTATGTACAATTGCTATTACGATCGAAAACTTTGTAACTTACACGATTTTTATAAATGTATCTCGAAAGCATAGAAGGTCATTGAGAACCAGGAAGAATGAATCCCAGAATCAATAAACATTGTTTGATACGAAAAAAATATATTTGCGCCATGAAATGTTATTTTAAACAGTTTGAAATTTGGAAATTATATTCCGCTTTTAATTCTTAAATATTCTCGATCAATGTCCAAACGAAAGCAATTCAACGTCGAAATACATATTCTATTAAAAACGAGTTGCCCGTAAAAGTATGAAATACGAGCTTTACCACGAAATCGGGGGGAAAGTGATTCGAACTTACTACAAGAAGAGAAAGATCAATAAAAACACTACATATGACGGCAGAGGGGCGGTATGTCGTTGGTTCGGATAGTAAGCCGACCACCAGGTTCACGATCAGATGGAAATATTGATCCTGGATAAGGGGCATCTGTGTTCCGTCTGTTGGCAAACACGTTCCGCGTACCATCACCCAGCAGTGTACTTTTAAGTGATCTTTTAATTCATCCATGACTAGAGAATTAAATCCGAACGTCACGTAATAGTGGTATTTACATGACCACGGATTTTCTAACATACTTTCTATCTTCGTTCAAAGTTCAATCACATCCACAACGAACAGTGACGTGTCAACGATAATTCTTTAATTCGCACGTTCGTTCTAAATAGAAGTGAACTGTGCGGAAGTTTCTCAATAGATCTAAGCAGAATGGAATACTGACGATTCCTGATCTACGTTTGTAAGTTCGACGGAAGTTTGGCGATATGTTACCCTCGTAACATAAGGGTGTCTCTGTGCAGGTGGAGGAGCCAGGAAGTTAGCGACTCGGCTACACCCGTGTACGCATTATCAGCTCTGTGCGTGTATCAAGGCTAATTGGCGCGATAACACGGTTGCATGCTTAAGCAGGCAAATGATAGCGGGAAACGTTACTGGCGTAGGAACCAGTTCGTCGTAGCATTTCGATGCAGGTCCATTCGCGCGCTTCTGCGCGACGAAGTTTGACCTCTGCAGCTCCCATGCCCTGCAGAATCGTCCAAGTATCTCGCAAGCATCGTCGAAGAAGAACGGTGAATTCGGTTCGTCCGACTGTCCCCCGGGCACTGTGCCGTCGGCCCCGAGCCCAACCTATACGCGTACAGATCCATTAATCGCGCGACAAGCTGTTCACGATGCCTCGTAATCGCATTAACGATCGTCATTCGGGCCTCGTTATAACCCATCGTCGGCAGAGGCTCGCCGAAGAGTAATTTCGAACAGAACGATCGAGAATCTTGCTCGCGATGCTCTCGGAAAATTAACTTAGATGACTTGGATGCCCCGACCCATCCCGGACCAAGATGCCTCTGCCAAACATCCTCAGGAAGGCAAGCAGCTACATCCTAGGCGACTGCAACCAAGACAGTCGCCGCACCATGTACCAGGATGGCGAGGCGTTGTTTTGCAAGAATAACGTCTGCGTGCATCCCCCGACGTTGACCAGGCAGAACTCGGACGTGGTGCATCACCCCGGTTACATGGCCATAACCTGTAGGTTCCACAAGAACTCGAACGTGCCGACCCTGCACCTCAGCTGGATCCCGAACAGCACGCTTCGCAAGCATCCAACGACGCTGGAGAACCTGAACGCGAGGAAGCTCGAGTGCGCCGCTCACCGGGAGCTCGACGTAAGCTCCCGGCAGTCTCAGATATCAGAGGAGAGCTGCGAGCTAAAGTACGATTACGAGAACACCGGCGAGAAGGTCGATGTCTGTTTAGAGGTGAAGGAGCCTGTAAATTGCGGGGACTGCGAGCGCGTCTGCTCCGGCGGATTTCCGCGCAGCCCGCGTGTCGACGCCGAGGGCAAGAAGAACGATGACAGGGAGGACTCGTGCGACCATCGGGCTGTGTTTACATTGGACAGCCAAGAGACTGTCATTCAACAGACGACTGATTATCAGTCGGACAGCTCGCCGGCTATTATTCACGAGGGAAGCGATCGCGGTATCAGCTTGAATCGTCTGCGCTCCGGCTCGCTGGGCTCGAAACAGGAAGAGTGCCGGCAGAACGATGGGAGAAACAACGACGAGGAACTTAAATACCCTTACTGCGATGATTACAGTCTTAAGAGCCGCAGCATGTCGTTGACCTCGACATGTAGCTTGTCCATCGGTGTGTTATTAAATATAAAAACACTCGGCGACGCGATATTAAATGCACCGCCGCTATTAAATGGTTTGCTACTTTGCAGGTGAAGAGATACCATCCTGGATGAGGTCGCCCGAGCTTCTGGCTTTGCAACATAACCTCACATTTCCTGAAAGCGCCACGGCCTCGCCGGTTACGTTAAGGCGGGCCCACAGGTGTAGAAGGTTCTCCGTTGATCTCAGTGAAATGAGATCCCTGAGGCTGTTCTTCGCCGATCCGGCTTGCACCTCTGGTCAGTTAGTGGTCGCTAGTAGAGAAAGCCAATACAAGATTCTGCATTTCCATCACGGCGGATTGGACAGATTGGCGGCGACTCTCCACCAGTGGCACCAGTTGCTTTACCCACGATTAGACGCCGACGCCGAAGAGAGTCTCCCGTATAGGTAATGTTCGGCTAAGAAGCGTATGGCGTACGACGAGATGTTTATACTTACGAGGACTCTTGCGTACGATTCAGGCACTTCATGGTATGCCGGCCAGAGGTAAGCCGCGACGAGTTGCACCCGGAGGAAGGGCAAGTACCGATGATAACGTCGCTGGCGTGGAAGGATTTGTTGAACGAAAGGGGTCAGGTGGAAGATGATCTGACTCTTCGGAAGGGGATCTTCTTCGGCGGATTAGAACCTGCGCTGAGGAAGATAGTGTGGCCTTTTCTCCTGCATTGCTACTCGTACCAAAGTACTTTCGACGATAGGGAACAAATCGATGCCATTCGCAGGCAGGAATACGAGGAAATACAGAAGCGTAGAATAACCATGAATCCCGAGCAAGCGGAGCATTTCTGGCGAAATGTAGTGTGCATCGTAGAGAAAGACGTTGTTCGCACTGACAGAGGAAATCCTTATTACGCGGGAGAGGATAATCCGAATATCGAAGTAATGAAGTATGTTGGCGCGAAAGATGATGGAAAATTTTTAATATCGTATTTCTATTAGCTGCGATACTAATACCTTCGTTCTTACAGAAATATTCTACTGAATTACGCAGTTTACAATTCGCGATTGGGATATACACAAGGTATGTCCGATTTGCTGGCTCCGTTATTGGCCGAGCTGAATTCCGAGATCGAGGCTTTCTGGTGTTTCGCTGGTTTAATGCAGAGATCCGTGGCTGTGTGCACGCCCACCGATGTCGACATGGACAGGAACCTTTGTTACTTGAGGGAATTAGTTAGAATAATGGTACCAGACTTTCACGCGCACCTCGAGAAACATACAGATGCCTTAGAACTTCTGTTCTGCCACAGATGGATACTCCTGTACGTACTCAGCTTTAAAGCTACGTCAGCTTTACAGCGGATCTGTTACCACTGATCATTTACATTTGTTTCGCAGCTGTCTGAAACGAGAGTTCCCTACGGAGGTAGCGCTAGTAATGTGGGAAGCTTGTTGGGTAAATTATTTAACAGATCACTTTCATCTATTTCTTTGCCTTTCCATAATGTGCGTTTACGCGGACGATGTGATAGCGCAGGATCTCCGAACAGACGAAATGCTATTGCACTTCAGTTCTTTAGCTATGTACATGGATGGGAATCTCATATTGAGAAAGGCAAGGGGCCTACTTCATCATTTCCGTCAGCTGGTTCGTCTACCGTGTACCTTGGCAGGGCTGTGCCGGCAATGTGGCCCGGGTATGTGGGACAGTACTCACGACCCTGTTATAGAATGCGTCGGCCACGGCGACGCGCCCTGCCCGTACTTGAACAATTACGAATAACGACCTAATCTCACGAGAATGAAACCAGCCATTCTACGGTTAAAGCTTTTCAAATTATTCTTACGTTACATAATCAAACTTAACGCTGCTCTTATGTAAAATAAATAAGTTATATAAACCGCAGTTGACTATAAATGTTGTAAGTAATAACGGACGTTGATGAAAGTAATATTTGACTGGCGCGCAAGTTGTACGGGGGGGAGTTCTTAGTCGATTTAATAACGCGGACAAAAATTTATGGATTTCTATCGTCACAAAACTCATTTGCGTAATCTCGTAAATTGTACACGCTTATTCCAGGCTATCTGGCAAGTTTAACGTGGTAATAAATAAGGAACGGAAAGACATATCCTGAAATTCAAACGTTTCACGAAGTTCATTATCGTTTAAAGTAATTTCGAGGGATTTTAATGGTACACCTACAACTGCTGTAAAAAACAAATTATGTATTCTGTACTAAATAATTAGGCGGGACTCGAGTGATTGCGAGTTCTGGCCGAATATCTGTAGTACAATTAAAGACTGATGACCAGAGGAGAATGAAGTAGTACAAGCACTCTAGCTTTAAAGTCTCCGAACAGAAAGCTTTTTCGTCGTGTGAACGTCATATTATTTATTTAATACAACCGACGACGTGCCATTTTACAGCTTCATGTGGATTTTATGACCCTCGATTGGAAAACACAATCTAATCTGATATCAAGAAAATAAATCAAACGTAACTCGATGTAAGTAACGCATAATCATTTATTACGGATCCGTTCAAATTTATTGGTCAATTAACGATATACGTGTTCATTTTGGGATATCTAACTATCTACATGTGTATTAACAATGTTTCTTTTCCTACGAAACAATTTTCAATTTATTACTCGTACAGATTTATTAAGCGTAACGTATCGTTTCACCGCATTTTTTATGAATACAGGTTTGTAATAAAACTGCAACGTTAATTCACGTAAATTGTATACATATCTTGCTCAACAATTATCTTTTGTAATCTCGTAACCCAAAGTGCATTAATGCTAGTCCGTTTGCTCAGACGAAATCAAGAATATAGAATAAATGAATATCGTTTCTGTATTTTAGATTCACCCGCATTCTTTTTATATAGATGCAGGGCCGTCTTAACAAATCTGAGCGCCCTGGGCTAAAAACTTTTGGCGCCCTAGCCCCCAAGGGTGCAATTTCTTCGCAATCGGCGCAAGCCAGGTACATCACAACTCCGGGTCTCCACCAAGGCAAACACCAATGAAAACAATGCCCGCGAACGCCCCCGCTGCGTCCACACCGCCGCAAACATGAACAAAACTCAGCGAACGAATCGTATGTGAACGTCTTGTTCCGTTTGTGGAGAAATGGACACGGCGAGAACAGACGAAAACGGCCGCGAACAATGCCCCCGCTCGTGTTCGCCCTGGTCGAGACCCGGATAGAAGAGATCCAGATAGAAATGTTTGTCTTGAAAATTGAAGAGAAAAAAGCATTTCAACATATTTGATTCATAAGCGTCCTTGGTTCACGGGCGCCCCTGGGCTACAGCCCATTTAGCCCATTGGTAAAAGCGGCCCTGTATAGATGTTTTCCGTTCTAATGGATATATAAAGAAAAAAAGAAAACGGATTTGTGTGGCATCTTACAACTTCGAACTCTATATATTTAATAACCTTCAGCAGAGTTGTAAGCTTCCATACAAATAATTTAGTGCTTTTACTGTGCCACCTTGCGTTGTTAGACTATTACAGAGAAATCTATTCGTGTTAAAAATCTGTTCCGCTAAGTCTAACTACGATATACAAAATATAAATAAATAGACATATGTATATACATATAAAAAATAAATCGAACTAAGCTTACACAACCGCATATCCGTTTTTATTCGTTTTCTTTTTAGAAAATATATGTATACATATTTGCTTATTGTATACTACGCTCGTACAGGTACACGGTATGAGAGGCATATACTGTGAATACTTTTTTTCGGCAGTTATACACGTACCACATATAAAAATATCATCTGCGATATTCGAATGTGACATGCTCAATTAATAAACGTACAATTCAGTTTGCTCTTTTGTGCATCGGTAGAACCAAACATAAGCTGTGCTAGAAGATCGCAGAATCCGAGTTTCTTTTTTCGAACGAGAAACACCGAATAGGCCATCGATAATTTCCTTTACGCTAAGTGCATTCAGGGCCCGATCTAGTTCTTCCATCCACCGCTCTGGGCAAAAATTATCTTTGCCGCAGTTTATGCTTAATAATAAATATTTTAAAATATAATTTTTCATAGCAACTGATATTTGTTGAATAACAAAAGCCTTTCGTAAAGATCTTTAATACAGGTACGCACCTTTCCTTAGTATAATTTGATACTAAATTCAAACATATATTACCTACTTTTTTACCGCTATTCCGTGTTTTACTTTCTTATCGGTTTTTAATATTCTCTTTCTATCAATTTTGCCGTTCAGGGCACTCCCTGCTCGCGCCTCTTTAGATCGGGCCCCGAGTGCATTCGTTAAATACAAGTCTATAGTTTTAGGTGAATGCCGTTCATACCGTTTAAATAGTTGACAGAACATTGATATAGTTGGCCACCGAATATCACTTAGGTACTTGAAAGACATTTTATACACAGTAGAAACTGTATCAACAACGGGCATACGCCACTATACTAAATAAAAGTATACAAAAGATAAAGGATATATCATACAAAAGTTTAAAACTTAAGTTAAGCTTATCCGTTTGGCTTGTACAATATTAATCCTGACTTGTGCCAGCGTATTGTCAGTTTCCATGACACATCGTGCCACAAGATATTATTCTTACTATTATCATTATATTCTCTTATACGAAAGAAGAAGGATGTCTCCGATAATGGTGTCGAGACTAATCGATAAAGTTAACGTATCCTGCTATCAACGATCATTATTCATCCTATACTAATATATACTCTACAGCTAAACTATTCTCATACTTTTTAAAGAAGGAGGACAATATTCTCGAGATCTTTTACTCATTGGTAACTTGCTATTAAATTCAAAGTTAAAAATTTCACGTACTTTTGATCATGATCTTAACATTCGCGTTAAAATCATTAATATCACAACCACATTTACGCGAGCTACCTAATCCAATCTCAGATCCATTGACATTATTTTAGACGCGCGCCGGATTATTCTGAAAATAGAACAATTAATTCCGCACCATTATGCGATCTTTTCTCTCCGCTGTTTTTTTTTTTCACACTTTCCGATCTTTCATTATAACTTCACTTCCGTCGACGGCAAGTGTATTTGCATAAAATTGACTGATACTAAAACCATGCAAGCAATAGCCCAGACTATGACAAAGACTAGCCAACAATTGCTAGAGAACGGGCTCGCGAATTTATTCACGACACCCAGGCCTATAACTTTGTTCGTCTTTTGCCTGGCGTAATACACCAAGAATGTCGGGATCAAGTACTGAATTCCCGCCCCGGCGTACGATCCCGTAATCCCAACTAGTATGGATAAATCTTTGGTGCTCATTGCAATCATGTACGGTGGCAGTACTGCCAGTATCGGCAGGAGGAGTTTACCAAGGCAAGCGTAAGACGTGTCCTCGCCGAGGAACAGCGATTGCAGATTATTTCTAAGAGTGATAGCTATAATTGGGAAGCTAGTGCTCAAAGTAAATACTGGAAACAGTGCTAAGAAATACTCTATAATGATAATAAAGATATTATCACTTTTGGAACAGCCCCCGGAGCCACGTGGACTGAAGTCTAAGGTGTAAAGATCGTCCAGGTGCTCGAACGCGAACGCCCCGGTTAACGCCAATAAGAGATAGAAGAAAGCTATTAGAAAGTAATCCAATGCTAAGAACCGAGTCAGAGTAGACTTGTTTTCGATCGGAGCGACCAGAGCTGGTAAAGAATGATGACACATAAAAGAGTAAATGCAAGCGCCAAATAAACTGGGGATACCTGAAATACATACGCACATGTATACGCGATTGTTTTATCTACTTAAACACCGAAAGATATAGATTAGTTGCGCAGCAGAACTTACCAACGATATTTGCAGCCGGAGGATTTCCTTGCGGACCATGCATGAACAGATTCTTTAAAGCGTAGACTATCATGATGGTGAATGCGAGCCATCGCATCGCTGACGTCAGTAGCTGGAGATACTTAGTTTTTTGAATATTGAAGAATACAAAGGGTCCCAATAAGAAAACAAATACAGTCTGAAAATAACACTCGTCGTTATCACTTAAAGAGATAGTAATTGCTACTACGTGTGCCAGTATTCTCATATCTGTACGTACAAGAAATATCCTGTACGCGTCTTGCCGATTCGGGGCAAGTCCGTCCCAACAGATCTCGGTGTCCGGTATCGTATCGTTGCACGTAAAGTTTAATGGTTGATAAGTGCACGCGACATCGGCTAGGGTCTTGGCAACAGCCGCTCCGTAAATACTCAAATCTCCGTACAGATATATAGCGAAGCACAGATAAAACAGAGTTGTGCCGATCTTATTGAAAAAGATCGACGCCATCTGTCCCATTTCTATTTTATCACGAATTATGTAATATCTGTACGTCGTGTCCGCGCGATCCGGGGTAGCTGCGAATTGTGTGACGAGCGGGGTATCTTCGGAGTCTGAATTCGAGTGACCTGATTCTCCCAACTTCTGGCGTGCCTATTATCGAAGAATAACAGAGACTGAATAAATACAGTAATTAGAAAGGCGAATAAGTCCTGCTGAATTTAAGAAGCGCAACGGTAATTGGTAAAAGATAAACAGAGCGATACGAGGAGCAAGACTTTGTAAAAATCTAAGAACCTCAGATTCTGATTCGTTGAGAGACGAATCTTGGGAAAAACATACGCGTTTCTGATGTTGAATGTGTCGCCAAGTTACTATGGCGTTGGCGGACGCCATTACCTCGATGACAAACGTGACCGTGATAAAGCTGCAAGATACGAAGGACTGTGTGAGCGCAAGTTGGGATTAATCTGTTAGGATCTAATGGAAGCCAGCGATATACCTTATAAACGCTAATATTAAAATAATACTTAATCCGAGAGCCCATCCTGCCCGGCTGAAAACAGCAGGCAGCGTTAAAGCTCCTGTTCCGACGATTAGGTTGAAAATATATATGAGACCGATCTGTAAGAATGTGTTAGAGAAATTAACTCGACGCGCGAAGAAAAAGGCAGCCGTGAATTGGCAATAAATTAGTCAATCGATAGTTAAATAAAAGCTTTGTTTACGGTCGGAGGTTATGTGATACCATATGTCAGAATCACAGTAACCCCAGACAAGATTATTGGCTTACCCATGTCGAATATTGGTCGCTTGAATTTTGCTCGGGCATCTCGATTCAAGTTACAAATTGAAATGAATCAGTCTGCTCGAGATGCCTCGTATTGCTGTCAGATACGTCATTGACCCAACTATCGTTTCGTACTTTTCCAGTGACGATCTGAGAGCAACTGATGGCAACTGGAGCTCGGTCAGACAAAACTTGCCCACAAAGGCCGATTGCTTTTCTCTCTCCGTACACTCGGAATCTATCCTATCTACCGCTCGTTATAACACAGCTTTATCGTGGATATTATTCTTTTATTCCTCGACCGAGGCTTCGAAATTGCGCGTTTATTGGGTGAAAAAAATACGTTAATCGAAATTTAAATTTAAATCCCCATCGAACGTTCCTTTTCATTATGCGCTGTGGTCGGCTTCGCTAAGTGCTGCCATCTAACTAGATTTCAAGCGCGTTTACTGATTAACAAAGATCAGAGGATTTAAATATTGTTGCATAATATGCTACGTATGCTATTGTTAAACATTATCGTGGCATTTCTTTGAAATTCTGACGTTCCGACGCAGATACGAGATTTAGCAATCTGTATACAGTTAATGATCGAACAAGCTTTTATTAGTATTGATTTATATACAAATACTTGAAACATTAAATGGTTTAAATGTCTGCCCCCTTGACGCGAAGTGCAGGGCTAAGGAGTCATCGAGAAAAAAGTTTATTGAAAATAATAGAGATTAATGTTTTACTGAACTACTATCTTTATCAATAATTATGAAATTTATTACAGAGAGATCTAAAAATCCGTAAATGACGACATTTTCGTAAAAGGAGTAACAGATACCACTTCATTGAAAATAATTTTTATTCGACTGAAAATATAAACCTAATTTCTTAGAGTAATTATAAATTTTTACCACAAATCTTACGTTACAATAATTGAATAACGCCAAACGGTACAAAAGCTACGTTGCTTATAAAAACTACTACGTGAGAATTCATGCTAAATGAAACGAGAATTGATGATCATTTTTTTTTCTTCAAGATTTTAGCGCATTTAGCTACGACATATATATGTACGTATATATATATAGATATTATATATATATATATATATACTGGAGTGGAGATATCAAGGACACGAATATATCCAGCGATAGGGTAATTGGAAAACTGCAATTTTAAAGAACACAAGAGTCGAAGCAATAATGTTTTTAAGAGTTTTATTTTATAATCCCATAAGTCTAAAGTAGTCTTTAAGATGTGTACGTGAATGGTCTTGCACAATACAATGGGAATAAATTATAATACTTTGGCTACGCTTGCGGGGTCGAAACCGTGTCTTTTTTCATTCGTTTGAGCGAGCGTTTGTGGGATACTTTCTCTGGGTCAGCGGTCTCCCCCATTAAAAAAAAAAAAAAGAAAGAAAAGGAAAGAGCCATCTTTTCCCTCAACGATTGGTAACGGTAAAAGAAAAGAGTTGAAGTGATTAATAAGTCGAAGGCCTATATTCTCCGCCGGGAATGGTCGAATGTATTAAAATACCACACGGTGCAGAGAATTAGCGGAATGCATTTATAATCCGAGGATACGGAATTAAAGAATGTTTCGTGCAGCTGAGGATCCCTCGACGGTACACCGGAACAATTTAACGCAATGTTCTTCAGCTCGAAAACTCGCAGACAACGTTTGTATCGGTGGATGTAGCATACGCGAGGAAAGAAGTATCATTTTCGTTTGCAGAGTGGAAAACATCGCGATGACATACAAAAGAGATGGTTGTTTTCGTGAGGGTTGGTTAGCTAGAAGCTACCATAGGCAAATGTTATTCGAATATATAATACAAAGGATTGAATAGGATAAGGAGGATGTTTAGGAGTTCTCAGGGGAGGGTACGTTTAAGATTACAATAGTGTCTAATTAAATGATGAGAAATGAATGGAGCAAAGATGTTTAGGACTGCCTCTGCGATCATTATGTCCCAACGTGTACATCCGAATCGAAAGAAAGCTACCTTCGCCCCGGAGGAACCAAAGGACAATCATTATTGCGGAAGTTGATGTTACGTCCGCCTGCGAAATAAGACAGAGGCCGCTCTCGGGGTTCGGGGGATGATAGTATGCAAGAGGAATATCAAAGATGCGCTTAGAAGCACTTCCTGTGGACGATGGATGGTCCGGACTCGTCGTACTCCTGCTTGGAGATCCACATCTGCTGGAAGGTGGACAGAGACGCGAGGATCGACCCGCCGATCCATACGGAGTATTTCCTCTCAGGCGGTGCGATGATCTTGATCTTCATAGTGGATGGGGCTAGGGCAGTGATTTCCTTCTGCATCCTGTCCGCGATACCAGGATACATGGTGGTGCCTCCGGAGAGCACGGTGTTGGCGTACAGGTCCTTACGGATGTCTACGTCGCACTTCATGATGGAGTTGTAAGTAGTTTCGTGGATACCACAGGCTTCCATTCCCAGGAACGATGGCTGGAATAGTGCCTCCGGGCAACGGAATCTCTCGTTACCAATGGTGATCACCTGGCCGTCGGGGAGCTCGTAGCTCTTCTCCAAGCTGGACGAGGACGCGGCGGTGGCCATCTCCTGTTCGAAGTCGAGGGCGACGTAGCAGAGCTTCTCCTTGATGTCGCGAACGATTTCACGCTCGGCAGTGGTGGTGAAGGAGTATCCTCTTTCGGTGAGGATCTTCATGAGGTAGTCGGTCAAATCACGGCCAGCCAAGTCCAAACGAAGGATGGCATGGGGCAGAGCGTATCCCTCGTAGATCGGTACAGTGTGCGACACACCGTCACCAGAGTCCAATACGATACCGGTGGTACGACCGGATGCGTACAGAGAAAGCACGGCCTGGATGGCCACGTACATGGCTGGGGTGTTGAACGTTTCGAACATGATCTGGGTCATCTTCTCGCGGTTGGCCTTGGGGTTCAACGGAGCCTCGGTGAGGAGGACCGGGTGTTCCTCCGGGGCCACTCGGAGCTCGTTGTAGAATGTGTGATGCCAGATCTTCTCCATGTCGTCCCAGTTGGTCACGATACCGTGCTCGATCGGGTACTTCAGGGTGAGGATACCTCTCTTCGATTGGGCCTCGTCACCGACGTACGAGTCCTTCTGCCCCATGCCAACCATGACACCCTGGTGGCGTGGTCTACCGACGATGGATGGGAAAACGGCGCGGGGCGCGTCGTCTCCGGCGAAACCGGCCTTGCACATACCGGAGCCATTGTCAACGACGAGTGCAGCAACTTCTTCGTCACACATGTTTGGTTTATTGGTTTATCTGTAAAGGTACAATGGTAATTAATTATAATCCCGCTCGCGCTGAGTAATAACAATCGATCAGAGCTTCCTAACTTGCCAAAGATAAAGTTCAACTACTTATTTCTTGCGCCTCGTTTAATTTTCTGTTACCAGTTACTTTTTATATCGAAATTAAGATTGAAATCTACTACTTCAAATCGTTCGTGTATAATAGGTACAACTCAAATATAATACATTCCTCGTTTTATCGATTAAATTCGTTCGATTAAAGTTTCTCTCGAGAATACATTCGTCATACTACATCTGAACTATAAATGGCGCTAAATAGAGTGAAAATAATTAAATTGTTCGAAGGATTCACGTCGAGCCTACTTTAAAATATACTTTCTTGAGTCTCATATAATTTCACACTGAGAGCTATGTTCCGAAACTTGTATTACTCTCGAATAATGAATATTTAATCGAAGATAAAAATGCAATTTTTAAACTTGTTGAATTATTCTTTATAATACTATGCGATTAAAACGACAAAATTGGCAAATACCATGTGCCGTGAGGCAATATTTCAAATATTTCCAAGATGGCGTCAAGGGACACGTAGCCTGCACTATGCTATTCGTTTGGCAAAAATTGAGTGCCGAAGACGAGGCGGTCAATCGTAATTTAAACGAATAAACACGGCTTCATGCGTTTTTTAAAGTGACGAGAAATGCGCGTCGAAAAAGAATCGATGAGCAGAGTCTCAAGGCATTCTATAAACTGCCGTTACAGGAACCGCACCCTGCCCCGCCCTTCCCCGGCGTTGAACGGTCAATATCCGGCATATGCTTGCGAAGGCCGAATTTCTACGAATTTCGTAGCGCGCGTAGCCGAAGCATTTCGGTTTTCATACGTGCTCGAATCGAAGGAGAATGTAACTCAGGCAAAAATCCCGAGTATTCGCTTTGGTGGAATACATTGCCGTGGATACTCGACCGCAGGATTCTCGGCCTAACGGAAACCGGTATTTTCCCCCATGGTAAAAGGACGCGTTCTCACATGCAAGGGCGTCACTGGCGCAAAACGGTGAAATTTTACGAGCAAACGGGCACTATTCTACCGCGTCCGACGAACGCGACACAGAACACACTAAATATGGCACAAGCGCATCTCGAGCCTAACACCACCCACTTCTCGATTTGGAAATCCACGCTCGGCCGTACGAGCCTATTTTGCGGAATAATCGTCGCCCACGCACTGCCTCGAATTCTTCGCACTGAGAAACGAGATATCTCGGTTGAGGCCGGTTAACCGGCACGCGAATTTCTCTATCACTGTAACTTGAAAATGGTGACTTACGTTTCGTATAAAAAAAAGTTATGTACAAGTTCAGGAGCTCGGGGGTCTTTGGATGTGACACTGCCGCACAAACCGACCGATCTAGCACCAAACACAGAGTGTAGCTGACAGCCGGCTCGCAGAGTGTATTATATGAACAGAGTCGTTGTTCGGAGCCCCCACTACCGAGCGATCGGCCAATAAGGGCAGGACACCCTCGGCCAATCCTGGCTTTCTTTACCATATATGGAAGTGCTCCGCCACGGAGGGGTTTACCCCCTCCCCTCTTTCCCCTCGCGGCCTACACCGAGACGATTCGAAGTGTGTCTCAGCACCCTCCGTGAATGCATCCTCAAAATTGACCGAACCGCACACATCATCGATCTTGCCAATGTTCTTTCTCTCTCTCACCCCCTCCCCCCTACTGATACGCAAGTTTCTGTTTCGATCACATTCAATGTCAACCAATATTTTTTGCTCAATCGAATAATAAATAATCGTTTCCGGCATAGGAGCATGCATTCCTTCTGTAACTCGTCTCGCAAGATGGATCCGCGTGAATCGTTTTATTTAGCACGACCGTTCTCTTATTTAAAGGTATCGTTCGAGCGTATTTCCTCGTGAGAAAATTCGCGTGAATATTTAGAATACAGATTTTTGCAAATTTTGCGATTACAAATGTACGTAACTGAAAATATTAGTGACTATTATAGTACTTGAATGATTTAAATACATTTTGAGAATTATATACAAATGAGTCTCGAGACGTTACCTTGAACATTCTTTGTACGCGCGTAGAGACGTGACAAAAAAGAAACTGTACGCGATGACCCCGAAGTAGTGTTGGACGCGAAATATTTCTGGGCATTGTGTAGCGAAAGGAATACGATGCAGCAATTTCTACGCTCGTTAGTGCTCCGATTTCTCAACCGGGTGACAGATTTACGCTGGTATTTCACGGTACGGGGCAAGCATAATCGTAGGTTAGTGCTGTAACGCAGCAACTACAAGCGTACTGCTATTAATAAACGGCCGCGTCGCGACCACCTGCCTCCGTAGGCGCGTACATGTCTGGAACCACTTGACAACGACAACCTGTCGGATCGCGTTCCCGGTGCATCCTCCCTTTTTCCCGAAGGAATCACGGCTAACGGATATTCTTTAAAAGCAGACCGACGCTACGTGGACAGGCCTGAAAGGCACGGAGAGCAACGCCCTTGCCATCATGGCCGCTTGTTAACCGGCATTTGTCCTCGATCTTTTCCCCCGTTTCAAATTATGACAGATCGCCGAAAAACCCGTGGAATTATCAGCGAACTCAAGCGAAATATGTCTAATCGTACGTGTACTCACCTTTTGGGATAGAAAGTCACCGACGGACTGGTCGATTGTTGATCGGCAAGGGAGCACCGCAAGGATACTATCGGCACGACGAAGCAAGACTCGAGAGCCGCGAGTTGCGAGCACTGTGAGCGAGATCGTGGCCGGTACCGTGTCATGTGGACTCGCCCGAAGGTGTGGTCGGCATACACGCTGCTGACGCTCCAAACTATCCTCCGTATTTCCTGTTTTTTCATCGTGTTTTTCAATCTCGGGCTTAATAAACAATTCGTTAAGGGGCGACGGCTTGGAGCATAGAAAATTCGGGGATCGTTTGTTTGTTTTAAGGTTGTATTTCAAAATATCGTCCCAATGGGACACCCCTGTTTCGGAATGGACTCGCCCAGCCGGCTCCCCCACCACACGGATTCACAGCTCTTGCCATATATGGGCATAAAACGAAAGCGGCTCGCTGATTGGTCCGTCGGCCGGCTGCCGGCTAGATTCTCCAAATGCCGCTTCAAACTGTACGATACGGGGAGCATAATGCCTTCTGGAAGCGTACACTAGCGTAAGGGCTTTCCTGACTAACCGTCAGAGCCGTCTGCGCTGGTGTGCGTGCAAATGTATGCGAAAGATTACGAAGTTCTTTGTATGCGACGCGCGCGTGTGCGAGGCAGTACCGGCAGTAGGTACAAGATGAGTCAGAAAAACTTTCGTTACACACTTTGGGATGGTCGACATTTCCTTTTATTTTAATGGAACCAGAGGCACTTGTCATTGAGATGTTGCTTATAAACTGCTCGTACCTACAAAGTATAGGCGTCCGAATACTCCTTTCATCAATTTCTAATGCGACGGGAATAAGCGTGTACGTTCATCCAAGGTTAGTGAATCGTTCTGCAAAGCTAGATGACACAAGTATGATAGCTATTTACTTTTACTGAAACCATGCAATATTCTTAAATGGTTTACAAAACTTTAAAATTAATAAGTGAATCTTCGTGCACTGCATTTGCACGTGTATTATATACGTACGTATATACTAGAGTTTCCTTATTTCCGTTGTGACATGAGTTTGCATAATTCCTAACATTGCTCGAGAATAGAATTTCGCGGCAACGTTTACCGTACTCGCAGTGAATTACGGTCAGGATAAGAAACGCGATAATATATTTATCTCGCGTTTACGGTGATGACTATTGCTCAAATGATTCCAAGAATTTCGTCTGCCCTTTCTCCAGGTATACCTCTCGGTCAGGTAGAATGACGTGCGCGAAGAGAGGAGCCGTAAAGAGATTGACAAAATTTCCTGTAATTCGAAGGAGGCGTCTAACGAGTTTAAATTCGTCCTCTATACAGTTCATAGAACCGATTTTCACTCATG
The DNA here is from genome assembly GCA_963932335.1 of Andrena marginata. NCBI lineage: Eukaryota > Metazoa > Arthropoda > Insecta > Hymenoptera > Andrenidae > Andrena > Andrena marginata. The sequence continues at coordinate 31,956,719 of OZ010660.1, forward strand.
AAAAATCATCGGCGATTTATCCCCAACAAAATGGATATGAGTCACGCCGATGACTAATTTCCCCTGTTCAGTCGCTACGCGCGATGCCGTTCTTCAAATTATATCTTAAAAGACTATCGTGTGCAAGAGCAGACTTAAAAAGTCACTGGGTCAGGTCTGATTACCTATGCGCACTCATCAGTCAGGTTTCACTTTTGTGGCAGGGCGGATAGTGTACTGCTAACAGAACGACGCCTTTCTCCCTAAAAGCTAGAGAACGGCTCGTCTCGGGTGACCGAAACGAAGTCGTCGCACATCCTCCCACTTATTACGCGGTGTGTGCCATCTCGGCCGCCTTTTTCATGAAACGGTGGCTAAAAATAGACTCAAGGGCGCGGATAAGGGTGCACTGGACTAGTACAACGTCACATAAGCCCTACGCTACGATTCCATCGCCGTGTGCGTGCGCGCTCACGTCCGCCCGACGGGTCACGCCGGCTATGTGTGCGTGAGTGCAGTGTCTGCTTCAAAATCGATACGCGTGTTTGCCGCGTGTAGTCTACTATGGCAGACCCGGCTCGTGACGAAACCACGTGGTGACGAAAACGTCAAAGTTCGTACGACTGTTTCCGACGTGGGCCCTTCTTCAAAATTATTTCATAACCTACATGTTACTTATCGGCTATGTTTATGCGATGTCATTCTCTACTACCGAGGTACCTTAATAATACTGATAAACGTGTTCATTGAGTCACGGTTGTATACTAAACGAGTTAAAGAAATACATAACAATCGTATGAGGAATTAGAGATAGGTACATTGTAAAAAATGTACATACGGGGAGGCGTATATGTACTATCGTTGCAGATCTAACCTAGGCCTGTGTGTACATACAGATCGATGAAATTTTTACTGATTCGTAGAAAATATTTTTCTATCATTTTTATTATCAGTCTATATGGGATATGTGGATTTTCTTTATTTCTGAATGTTGTTTATTTAAAGAATCGATTAAAGAGGCATCGCCATTGCGACATGCAGATATGTACGTTTAAAAAAAACAGGACAGTTTTAAAAATATACTTGTCACGCCCTATTGACGAAACAGTGTCCCGACGATACAATCCGTGAATCATTTGTGCTTAATGAGATATCGTGCCCAAGCTGTGCACCGGTCTCTTCGTGAGATCGTGCCAAATCCTTCTCATTTCATTGTTTTGTTTCTGTATGGAATTTCGTGTACGATATTTTATTACCATGCCTTTTGAATGTAATTATTACACGCGATAGTCGTGTGAAATTTAAATCCACAGCGGTGACTAACGCACGATATGGGCGGATGGGCATGGGCAGCTTCGATCGTCTAACCTAACCTCCAAACGGCGAAGTCGGTGCCCAGCTGTCACATGGGTGTAACGCCTTCGATGGATGCACTTTAATTTCTCTGAGATTTCATGTTTCCAATTATGTACTCTTTTTCATTGATTATCGAGAAGCTATTTCAGCTTTGCCAGTCCTTAAATCCGACTGCTTTTCAAGGAGAGAACGTACTTTTGCTACAGAATTCTATTGGAAAATACCTAGGTTTTATTTTTGCCATTAATATTAACCTCTCAATTGCAATCGAGGAATTACATTTAAATTGCAAATAATATTCACATCCTATTGAAATCCGTGTGCAGCATCAATTAACCACACCATATTCTTATTATTTATTAAAACTACGTATTATTATATATATAATAATAAATCGAAATACGGATGAATTATCGGATGGAATAATTAAACATTAATTTCAATCATTCCTCTTAATACACATACTTATTTATGTCTCCCTTTTAATGAGGGAATAGCGACGATCGATCGATAGAGGGACATTCACCTCAAGTGTACGCAGAGTATTACAATATGTACCGATGTTTCGTTATAACACGAGAACTGAACAAATAACCCAGATTCTCCGAACCATCGAAGAAAACACACGTCTAAAAGAAGGACACGCACAAGTTGGAATACTTTGTTCCGACAAAAAAGTCCGAGCAATGAAGAGAGAAAGAAGAAGAGAAAGAGTGTTATAAAAATCTTTTTACATCTGAAAGGAACGACCGGGGTGTTTCGCTTCGGTACTTTAGTCTTCGTCACGTAATACGACACACGCTGACATCGACCTTCGCTGACCCAACTGGTGCCGGCGAAGTCAGCACATATTTACTTTCGATCAAGGGGGCTTAATTATCGCGACTCGGCCCCGCAATAGGAAGAATGATGTCCGTGTAAGGTGGAGGCGCATTGTAGCCGGCCTGAAAACCCAATGGTCCGCGAAGCCTCGACCTTGCTTACCAAATAAGGTCCCGTTCAAGGTCTTCAAGGCCTTGCGTAAGGCTCTGGCCGTGCCATCGGCATAACGATTAACCGATTATGCCGATGCTTTAGTCATCGGCCGTTTTCAGTGAAAGTGGCGCAGTTTCCATCGGGCGCTTTTCCTTCTGGGGGATCCGGGCGACTCGCCCCGCCGAAATAAGTCCGCTCCGGCGGAGGCTGCCGGATTGGGCGTGCCCTACGCGGACACGTGCTGTAGGTAACGTCTGGCTCCGGTCGCGCAGTGCCACCGAAATCAATACGGAATGCGACGACGGTAAGTTCAACGCACCCACCTAGAAGAGTGCTTAAGGCTCTTCCTCATCGGACTACCCCGCGTGTGCGTCGGTCCAGACAGTGAAACTATCGGGAATCACCGTAACGAGGTCAAAGACCTTACACCGGCACACCTATCGCGGATTTTAACCCTCGGATAGCAGACGTTTTGGGCGATCGCGCAGCCGCCGGGTCTATTTCGACTCGTAGTAACTATTCTGTACGCGTTTCAGACAAGTTTGTAATAATTCTGTTCATTAAAGTATTTCATTTCTCGATTCCTAAGGTTCTTTTTGTTACGCTTGGGTCAAGAAAGACCCATGTAGGCACCGCCGGTTCAAAATTGTTTGAATAAAAATTAATTTTTCTTTATTTTTAGCAGTCAAGAACAATTATTTTATTTATACAGCTATCTCTTTTTTATGAATATAGAAACACGAGATTTTTAAAAATTGTTAAACTGCAATTTGAACTTTAAATTTTCAATTAATATTTAACTATGAACGTTTAGATAATCGAAAATTGTAGAATTCAGTGAAAATTGTTGAAGAGTCCGTGTAATGAGAGTGGCGGAAATTTAAATAAGAGATATAATCATGGACGTCCGGAGGGGATGCAAAGGGGGCAGTTGCCCCCCTGGTTTTTGACAAAAAATCGCTTATTTTTCAAAACTGTTTTTTATAAAATTTGTACTAAAAAAGGGAACATTTTTAAATTTCGGCTTAAATTTTTAATTAAATTGGCATTACAAAATGTGTTAAAAAAGCGAGAGGGGTATATTTTTCTTTTCCATCATCCCAAAGTTGCCCCCCCCCCCCCGCTCCTGGAAAAAGTCTCGGGACTCCCTTGGATATAAGTATGCGGTACTCTAATGCCCTTTGAATTGCATGTAACGCATTCTTCGTAGATGATTCTTCGGTTTCCCTTGGCGCGAACAAAGGGCCTCTTCGGCACTTCTGTTCTTCTTAAAGCACAGCGAAGAGGCTGTTCACGCGTGGTACTTGAATGGTTCTTAAGCGGATGGTAAAAGATTCCCTGTAAGTAGCCTCATCTCGTAGAAATTATCCCATAGTTTTATCCCCCAGTGCAAAATGAATTTCGTGCAAATTCATGTTGGTCCTTATATCAGTGCCCCTTTATATCGCCGATAACAACTCGAGGCGATTAACGTCCTTTGTTTAAGTAACATATTCGTGGCGATGACAATGGACAACCGCCCGTGAGAAGCAAACTCTCTCCATCGTTAATTTCTGGTCGTGGTAACAGTCCTTGTTGTCGATCGCCAAGTATGCAAGGAATCCGGCTGGAGACTAATGGAGATAATACGCGATCACTATATTTAGTGTTGACTTATGGCTCGTCAGATTGAGAAACAGTGACGTCGCCCGAGCTGCTGACGATAAAGAAAATGATAATAGTCAGCGCGCAGACTGTACATAGACCTGTTATTCGCCCGTACCGCGAAAACGTTGATCGGTAATTCTTCGATGATTCAAGGCGATTACTCTTGGAAAGGATCCAGCAGTTATCCGGAATCCGCGGTTATTCATTCGTCGCTTCTTCAAACACCATTTGCATTATACTTTCAGTCGTTTAGAATCCCCAGTTCGCGACAGAAAATTACGTCGACTACTCGCGCTGGCTTACCTCTTGCCCGGACAGGTCACCTTGCGCGCGCTTGTTTACAGCATTTTTATTCCTTGTTCGAGAAGAATATTATTGTAATTCGATTCGTTCGTATTATCTCTGCGAGCTTATTAAAAATCGTCGTGATCTTCGAAGTAACGCTTTCAGAAAAGCACCTACTTGCGTATACCTCTCTACTAACTAACCTAACTCTCTAGAGAACCTACATTCCACGATTCTACTATTCCTACTAAACGACTAACGTCATGCGCTGTAAAGTGGTCGGAGTACAGAATACCAGGGAAAGGCCTGTGGCAATCTACACCTAGAAACTGTTCGAGCAAAGATTTCTTGCTTCCGTCAATACTCACTACGGTTTCGATAAGATAATTGCTAAGTGGCAGAGGACGGAGGCATTTTTACATCACTGCTATTGCCGACAATTACTTATGTCCAGTAATTTATCGTGTTCGGAAAGTTTTGCCGTCGTCAGGAAAGATTACGAGGAGTGATCTTGGAGGTGCGTTAAGAAATGTTGAATCTACCGGGGATTAGAAGAGTTTGGTGATTTTTAAAAGTCAGGGAGAACGCGTTCCTTCGTATGAGTAGGCAGTGTTTTTATCACGATGAGTCGACGGTTTGAAGGTGACGTCGAGGCTCGCTTTGCTCTAAGGCAACCGCGAGAATTCGCGGTCTTCGGCACTGACGAGTGACGCTGGGGATTCTTGGGATTTGACCTTGCACACGCGCCTGACCCAGAACAGGTAGTACAGGCAGCCGAGACAACCGGCTAAAACGAACGTGCCCGTACACGTTACCGGCCACTCGCGTTCTTGACTCCGTTTCCTTGCACGCCTGTGTGCGTTGCCCGCGCGAAGTCAAGGATTTGGAACACGGCCGCGGATCGTCCAGGATTACCAAAAACGACCATTTCGTCCTTCCGCTTATTCAAATCGCCACGCAAACAGGCCTCCGAAGTATGGCTCGTACAAGTGCCGGATATTCTCGCATTTACCAAGCGTAGCAGGGCTATGGAATTTTCGAAGTTTCTAAAAAGGGTCGCCAGTGTCGCTAGTATCTAGCCCTTGCGTCGAGCGCCACGCAGCTCGCCAATCTTGTCAAACAAACAGCGAGTAGAGAACGAAAAGAATTGTATAAGCAACAGTAATGTGGGAGTGAATGATTTTTGACGTTATGAGCGCATGACGAGGGAAACTTCAAAGCTATACAAATATTGTGTACAGCCTAGTTACTTAAGAAAGAATCCAAGCACAGACGTGTTTGATATCATGTTTATCGCAACGGTGATTGCAGAGGTATAGTGATTATAGCTTCTCGAAGAAGATAAGAGACACGAAATTCCCACGGTCGATATGTCAGAATTAGGTTGGAAATATCTCTATGCTTCAATGGGCGAGGAAAAGCGGGTAAATCTGTTTGTTACGAGGTAACGAGCGTGGTCCATGAAAGCGTGTTACATCGATCATTCGTGAAAGTTAATATTTCTTACGCTGGCGATTTTTAAATGGGCGTGCACGCGTAAGAAAGGCTGCGTGCTTCTTTTGCGTGAAGATCGCAAGGATAAGGTTATATCTTGTCGTAACTGGTTACAACGAAACAGAAGGTTATATGAGGCATTGAGAGCAAAAACGGACTCACATTTTTAGCGAAATTGAGTTGTATAGTAGCAATAAAGTATTCCAATACGCTGTATTAATAATATGTAATAGGAAAAATGAATTCTTTTTCAATATGGGTTGTTCCGTTTTTGCTCGCAATGTCTCATATATTTGAAAGCTTCCTTTTAGAGTGAATGAATCTTTTTCAAACTTTCCTCTGTTTTCCAACATTATTTCATGTACGAGTGTTTCATCAAGCTATCAGCACCAAGTATTCTAAAAACTATAACTAAACTTTAAACTAAGTTTTGAGAAAAATCGATGTTTATTTTCACTGAAATGTGTGGTGGTAAAATATGAAGTTTATCAAAAATGGACTTATTAATGGATCATCCTTATATGTTCACGGTTGTGATCTTTTGAAATGCATGCTTCTCGCCTGTCTCTGCGAAACTCGTCATCAATGGCAGACCGCGTCGCTGTCACCTCCTCGGCGCGAAGTTTATTTCTTCCACGGCACGCTAAACTTACCCCAAATCTTCCGTGGCCGGCATCGATATCGAGTTCTGCGGTAGAACGATGGTCGACTTCTTCTCGCAGTTTGTTCCTTTTCTAGAAACTTATACGTTCCACTGCGACGCGAAAAATGCGCAGCATGAAACTTGGACGACTGGCAGGTTACAGCCATCCACCATAAAACATTATCAAGACTCCGTCGCACTGTTTCCCATGCGACTGTACCGTCTACGGAGACTCGCGTCCCCCAATCCACTCACCTTGAACTTTGCATCGTCGTATAAAGAGGGCTCGTCGAAAGTAAAAAAAAAGCGATAATTCCGCGACTATCATTCGCTCTTCCCCTTCAAACCAGAGTTGGGCCTCTAGATAAAACTACAAATAATCTAGATACAAATAAAATGAAATAAAGAATCGTTATTCGAAGATAAATAAATCCGAAGTGTCGTTATTCAACGAGTAAGTACTAAATGGATTTATCCGGTGTGAATTAATTCGACGAACAAGATTAATCTTCTAATTCCCGATTCCTTTTATCTTATTTAAACGTCGAATAAGGTTTTACTCTCCATCCGTGCCTTTATTCGGCGTTTGCCCGAAGCTCGGCTAACCTCCAAGCTTCGAGTTGAAGCTTGGCAACAGAGAAACGGCATGCAAGAATCGTCCGCTTTCTGTTCTCAGCAGTGCATTGTGTGTGCCGGAGAAAAAGTGGCGATCTCACGCAGAAAGCTTGTGATGGAAAGAGACCATCCGGCGAAGTTCACGCTCGCCATACTTTCCGCGTATGCGAGCCCCGGTTGCATGCTCGCGTTTACCATACGAGACGGTTGCGTTCGTGTTAGGCCAAGTGCACCGTTCTCGTTGCATACGAAAGTGGGACGGCTGGGCAGGCCAGGACAGCGTGCGTCGTCTACACGGGGGCAAGACGGGCCGGTGTCCTTGTTGAGAGAAGCAAGGCCTTTCCTTATCCGTGCAACTTCGGAGCTCGTTAGAAACGCCTATGTAGCTCGACGAGGCCCCTCCGCTGGCTTAATTTACCATCGACGGAAATATTAAATGCCTTAATGCTATGACCTACAATTTCGTACGCGATGCCTGCTTCTTTCAAGCTCTTCCAATTACGCTGCTCCCGGGCCTCGTGTATCGATGCGGGATTAACATTAGTGGACGAGAGCGAGTAATAGGTCGCCGCTTAAGGCCTGTCGCGCTTGGCGAAAATGGTCGAGATGGAAATTACGCGGTCTAGAAGTACTTTTTGTTAAGCGAAGCAGCCTCGCGGTATTTTAATGAACTTCGCGTTCAAGCGTCCTCGCGGTGATATCATCGTTATCCTTAATAACTGTGTCACACCGAGGAAGCTCGAATTAATCGGAAGAGTGCTTAACCGGTCCGCCGCATTGCTTACACGCGTTGCAGTTGATTACAATTAGCTCACCCTATACATGTGAGAGAGTTCTCTATCAGTGTGGCGATGCGTGGATAATATGTGGGTCGTTCTCTCGCAGCCAAGCGTGCCTCTCCTTCGACGACATAAAAGTGCTCGCAAATTGCCATGAATTCTTCCCTTCGTGCAACGAGTCATCAAGCCTGCTATACAGGGTGTGCCCGAAATCTTGGTACGATCGAAAGGTAGGCAATCCCTCCTGTAAAAGTAGAAATTGTAGAATAACTTTTTTTCGGGCGAGGCGTTCGATTTTTGGGTACACCCAGCGTAAGATACACATCACAGAAGATTGTGTCGTTATTGATGAGTATTGATAATACTCTCTTCTCTGTGGAAACGCACAGCAGAACTCCGTTTAGCCAAACCGATTTTTGTCTCGGTATCAGGGGCGGATTTAGAAATTCGGCGCCCTTAGGTGTCTGCCGCCTTTTTCGTGGAATATCATCAAATATTTTGATTTAAAAGAGCTGAGACAATTTTAAAATTTATTCGATATGACAAGTTAGGTATGGGTTGTTGCTAATTTCCTATGTGAAAGAAGTGGGAATTGTTTTATAAATTGCCTAAAGACTCTGTGTTTAAAATTCACCCTTTACTTTCGGCGGTAGGGAAGATAGACTTTTAATTTTAGGACGGGAATTTATGCTATTAGTCAGTGGCGCACCTAGAGGGGGAGCCTGGGGGCCCCGGGAGCCATAAAGAAGGGGGTTCTTAGAGAGAAAAGAACACTGGATTTGATTCTTTAAATACATTTTTATAAACAGTTAATGAATTTCATTGAATTAAAAAGATTAAGGACTAGGCAGTCAAATCGCTCGAGAGTCAAGTATTCTTTGACGAATTAGTTACAAGGAGATGAAAGCAAACACAGACTTTTAGTTTTACAAAATGTTTATTACTATCCGGCAGAGTAAAAAATATTTTTTTTGTCTACGTATTTATTTTATAAACGGCGCTGCATGAGGTTGATTATGGAGTGGTTTAGAAGAAGTGTCTTTGGTTTTACCATGATATTGAGCTTAAAAATAAAGATTCAACGGTTTTCTTGGAATATATTTCTCCTACAGCCTGTGATTTTGGAATGGACCTCTGATAAAGGAATTGGACCAAAATTATTAAAATAGCGGCTAGAAATAATCGATTTGTACGAAAAATGTCGATTTTCGGGGTACACACATGGCTGTTTTTTTTATCTCGAAAACCAGAGCCTTTTGACTTTATGCTGAGGTACACTCTGAAAAGAAATGTGTTTTGAACATGCTATAAAAATTTCAAGTCAATCCGAACCTCGGTTTCTTTCACTATTACAGTAAAACTGCAGAGAAAAAAACACAAATCTTGCAGTTTGTAGTATTAACAAACATTACCCAAAATTACTAGGCACAATTTGTATTAATCTCCTTGTAATAAATTCGCAAAAAAATACTCGATCTTCGAGCGATTTAACTGCCTAAATAGTCCCCTTAAATCCTGAGTGCGCCACTGCTATAAAAACATTTCGCTACCGGTTTCAATTTCCTTCGCCCAAAATTTGCCCACTCTGTACATGTCTGGTTTACCGAACACGCTGCAGCTCTTATTATCCGAACTCAGGCACGTAGAATATGTATAAATGTTTCTCTGTATCCGATTAGAAAAACAAAAGGGTGTCGTATTGAAGCACGCGATTGAAGGGAGGATCGGTGGACTCCTATTATCCGAACGATCCAGTTATCTGAATCATCATGTCCCCCGACATGTTCAGGTGAACGGAGTCCCCAGTTTATTCGCAGCTTTCAGAAACCTAACGTTGACAAAATCGAGCGCATCGGACACGAGCGAAAGGAAGCATCGCCCATTGTCATAGAAGGTATTCTTAACAGTCCTTTCTCGCAACCTGTAAATAAGAATTCAAGAAGCATTCGTGGTTATAAATAGCCATTTCCGCTTCGTCAGGTAGCCAGGATCGATTGACTCTTCAGCGTCGCCGAAGGATGAGGCTCAGGCCACTTCAAGGGCCTTCCACGCATTTCGGTGTCGAACAGAATAGAGGTTGAAATCTAATTCTTGCCCTGTGGAACTCAGTTAACGAGTAATTAACAATTGGGGGCCTTGGATCAAGCTCCATTTTGGATAGTTCTTGAGTTGTGATATGTAATGTATTATGTAAAAGAAATTCTATATTGTTTGGTGCACGTGTCAACGAAAATCTGATGACAAATGAGCAATTTATTGCAAACGAATAAAATTATTAATATTAATATTAATTAATTAATATAAATAATAGTGACGAATATTCTATATTCTATAATAATAATATTGATTAATATTTTCTATATAATTATCTATAGAATTAATATTTTCTATTTTTGGAGAAAAGATATTCTATAATATTAATTTTAATATTTTTATATTAATTAATATTTCTATTAATATTAATATTAATATTTTTATTATAGAATATTTTTACGCCAGAAATAGAAATAAAAACTTATCAACTGAGTATCTACTAATTACGTGAAAAAATATATTTTTCAATTAGGTTTTCTTTTTAACGTTAAGTGAAAGCAATAATTTTATAAATAGTTTTTTATAATTTACTTGAAATTGGTGAAGATGGAGCTGCGCCCCTCTTGCTGGAAGGTCCTCAATTTCCTTATGCAACTCTGGAAAATCAATCGAGAAGCACTTTGTAGCTTAGGATTAGAGGTTGCTTGGCGGTCGTATCGGAAACCACTGTGGGACTTTGTTGGTCGTGATTATATCGCTGGAAGGAGGCTCGGAGCAAGAAACTGACATTTTAACAGTGATTTGTGGGTCTCGTTTTAACTGACGGTGAACCGTACGCGTCCCGTTCCCGTGCCCCATTCATCCGAGATAGTCTCGTAATCGTCCGACGATTGTCGCTGGAGCAAAAAATCGGGTTGAATGGAACTGGAACGGAGTGCATGTTCGTTAAGTCGGCAGGCAAAAACCGCCGGATGAATGGCTGGGATGAGTACACAGTGTGCGCGGGGCATCCTTCTCGAACGGGGCGAGGGAGCCGCAGACAGAGAAGAAAGGGAGTAGGTAGGCTCGTATCTGGAAAGTTCAAGACCCTTCGCCTACGGAAACTCGTCGCACTTCGATGGTACGCTCCCATTTAGATGGAGAATTGCATTAGCTTGCACGTGCGGCGATCAAAGCGAGTGGAGGATCTTTAGCCTGGTGCACGAATCGAGCACCAGGCGTGCACAGAAATATTCTGTGTTTAATACAGTAGAACTCTTCTCGAACATTTAATTTGACTGGTGTCTGAAAATTCCCGGCAGAGGGAAATTAAAAACGGGAATGCTTCCTCGGGATGATCACCCTCTCCAGAATAATCATATTCTGTGACTT